>JAFHAQ020000005.1:387500-1114958 GCA_017347545.2 Arxiozyma slooffiae | reverse complement strand
ACACCCATACACCCATACACCCATACACCCATACACCCATACACCCATACACCCATACACCCATACACCCATACACCCATACACCCATACACCCATACACCCATACACCCATACACCCATACACCCATACACCCATACACCCATACACCCATACACCCATACACCCATACACCCATACACCCATACACCCATACACCCATACACCCATACACCCATACACCCATACACCCATACACCCATACACCCATACACCCATACACCCATACACCCATACACCCATACACCCATACACCCATACACCCATACACCCATACACCCATACACCCATACACCCATACACCCATACACCCACACCCATACACCCATACACCCATACACCCATACACCCACCCATACACCCATACACCCATACACCCATACACCCATACACCCATACACCCATACACCCATACACCCATACACCCATACACCCATACACCCATACACCCATACACCCATACACCCATACACCCATACACCCATACACCCATACACCCAATATAATATATAAAAAATATTGTATATTGTAATTTTCATATTTACAAAAATAATTTTGTTTTTCAAGGTATTTGGTGTAATAATAATATTAAATACTATAAACAAAAAATTTAACCTATACATTAAAAATTATATTCGAAACCTCTAAATATATATTTATACATGTACATTGAACAAATTTTATTTAAAGGTATTTTTATTGATTAAAGTTTTAATAGTAGTATCTAATAAATTTTTACAAACCTTTTCAATTTATATTTCTTTATATATATATATATAAAATTGTTTTATTTATCAATATCTTTACAAAAATTATATATAATATAATAAGTTGATTATAACTATATTAATACTATATACACAGAATTACATACCTGTATTTAATAATATATAATTTTACCCTTATTTAATATAAATATTAATATTATATATATGTATTACTCTTATATTAAGTCGATTAATTATGTTTTATATCTTTATTTTATTATAATCTATATTATATATTGTATATATTTTGTTTTAAATAAGTTAATATTGAATATTACACTACACGTTGAATAATTTGTAAATATACATTTAAAAGGTAAATATTTAAATTTCAAATATATTTCTTAAAATATATAAAGTAGTATATTATTTATATTTAATGTCGTATATAGGGTTATTATATTAATTATATTAATTACACTACAATATAAACTTACTTATTAGAAAGTAAATTAAAACGATATAAATGTATTTTTAATGTATATATATTTTTTAATCTATATTTATATTGATATAAGTATTAACATTTTACATCTTTATATATTAGTTAATATATATTGAATATAAAATATTAATTGTGATATAGATATTTATTTCTAAGAATTTCAGAGTATACATTATATTTTATTTATATATATTAAAAATATACATTTCATATATCTTTAATCTTGTCTTATATTTTAATGATATTATTATAAATATATTATTTTATAATATTTTTAGAATTGTATTTTATCTTACTATATTTTAGTTAGTGTTTATATATATATTAGGCGTATTATAAAGCATGATGAATAGTAAATATTCCATAAAATATTAATATTATAGAGTGTATATATTAATAGATCTATAGAAATTTATATAAATATATATTGATATATATGTGGCATGTAATTAGCACAGACCCAAGTGTGGTAAGTCTGAAGATGTTTGTTCCCCTTTCCATCAGCGTAATAATAATACATCATATTTCTACAAATTTATTAAACTTTTATTATCTTTGCCTTTATCTTTTAATTAGATCTGACTTCTTCTATAGTTAGTAATAACTGTTGACAAAAAATTAGATAAAGTATTACTTTACCATTTCCCCACATCCATCAAATAACTATATTATGTTCTATTATATAAGTGTCCAGTTCCAATTTTAATGTATGACAGAAAGAAATAATAAGAAAATTTTATATATACATTCTCTATATATTATACACCTTTGTATCACTTCTCACCCTTACCAGTCAAAACAATTGCCCTATCCTTTCTCATTTCCCTCTTATATTAGTTCTTTTCTTTTACATTGTCTTTAGAATAATTAATTTGAAAGAAATATGCTAATGATACATATTATAAAATATCAGACTTTTAATTATAATAATACGTTACTTGTCATATGATAGTGTATTTATAAATAACAAAAGCTATCTATTTTTTTTTAACAATGAAATATCAAATAAAAAAAGTTTTTCTTTCTATAGAATATCTCACTTGTTACATAAATAATATGACAAAACACTCAACACCAGGTATACATCCCAATAGATAATTCAAATATTTCCTCACATCCTTAGTCTTCAAATACCACTCACCTCACTATATTTGTAATAAATCAAATTTCCCAGCAATCAACATTAAATCCAAATTTCTTGTTGTATATCAAGGTGTTTAAATCAAGCAATTTTTTTTATGAAAAACCAATGATTCTCATAAAACTGTTTGGTTTATTAATTTCCTTTTTTCATTATCAAAGCATATAAGAGAAGATTAAAAACATAATATTCATTCGTAAGTGTGTATGTCCAACAAAGTTTCTATGTAATAGCACATAACAATTATTTTTCTTTAGAAAAAGAAATTATAGAATAATAGCAAATACCTAATAAAAACAATGGAAAAAAGGATAACAATATGGGTGTGAGCTTATTTTAGAATAATGGTAAAAAAATTCGTTTTCATAAACACATTTTTCAATTCTCATATATTATATATAATAAGTCGCCTCCTGGGTTAAATAATTTCTTTTAATATAGAATGATTAATTTTTTTAACCGATTTTTCATTTATGAGTAACTCATATTTTATTTTATATCCCTATGATAATGAATAACACACGTTCATATTTTATTATGAGACAGACCTCACAAATATTAGCTTATATAATATCATCTCAAGTGTCAAAATATTTTGGTTTTTAACATAGCATTGTGGCTTCCCCAAGTAACATATATACTCACAAATTTCGTTACAAATCCTTTGTGCAATTTCACCTTTTTCTTTATAAAGAGTAGTCTGATACCTGATCTATAACTAATCTTGTAATGCTTGCTCCTCTTTCTCATCATTTGGTAGTTCCATATATTCAATAACAGGGTGGGAATTGGTTATATCAGTAATTCTGAACTGGGTGTTCACAACAAACAAGGTACCACTCTAAATAAAAATATCAAATGTATCAACTTGTTTAAAAATGTATTCATTCTTTTTAATAGTTTGATATAAACAGGAATAGCAGTTTTGCAATCATATAATCTACTAAGATATTAATAAAGGAGTGAAAAACACATATCTTTGAATAACAGAATATGCATTCATATTAACTTTAGATAACTAACCTGAAGAGATATGGAATATTTCTAACTAATATAGTTTGGTGTCTATCATACACATATTGTGCCAGTTAACAATTTACAGTTCTCTAAATATCTTTCTTCATTCTTTCTTATTCTTACAGAGTTATTCATTGCTTTAGCATATTTGTTATTACCATTTATTAATCTATCAACCACACCCCACTCTTTTTAAAAGGAAAACAAACTTCACAAAATCACTAGCCATCCTCGAGAAATTTTGAAAAAAAAAATAAAAACAATAAAAGATTCAAAACAAATCCCGAAGGAAAAAAATACAAACTCTAAACAATAGAAAAACAATACATTGTTAATGTACTTCTTTCGAGAAAAAAAAAATATTTTATCTTCAAGAGAAACGAGGAGGAAAACAAATATAATACTGTTATGGTCAAGCAACGATATACCATTAAAATAAACATATATATCTCGAACTATATCAATAAATACCATTGTACAATTAACTATACTTAGTGATCACAATAGTATAATAACTTAAACTTCCAGACTCTGTTTTCCCAACATGATATAAAGACAAGTCCAAATAAAAAAAATAATTAACAAACAACATGAATAAAACTGTTTACACCTAATAGACTAGCAACACTCTTTCATCTAAACTTCACACTCCAGTTAATATACCAATATAGATATAACCAATGATTTCGTTGCATACATTTACGGAAACAAGTCAATATTACAATATATGAAAATACCATTCCCACTAGCATATGTTTCTTCAAGATTAGAGGTTACTAACTCAATG
Source organism: Arxiozyma slooffiae (assembly GCA_017347545.2). NCBI lineage: Eukaryota > Fungi > Ascomycota > Saccharomycetes > Saccharomycetales > Saccharomycetaceae > Arxiozyma > Arxiozyma slooffiae. The sequence goes on along the minus strand of JAFHAQ020000005.1, from coordinate 1,110,764 downwards.
AAAGCATGCTACATGACATAGCTATAACAATTATTCAAACATAACTTACCACAGAGATTTAATAATATTATTAACATAAAGCATAGGTACAATTTTACTACCATGTGTAGACACATTGTTACAATAACAGCCTACCACATATACTTTTCTCTTGTGGTATTATAAAAAAATGAACCTGAGTAATCGATATAAATATTAATAGGTTCTTCATATATCTAACTATGAATTTTAATATCATGATAATTGAATGGTGTAATGAGAAAAGTGATTAATTTAGAAATCTCATATTTAAATTTATACTTATTTCCAGTGTCGTCGTAAATCAAATTGATATCTTATATCTATAAATAAAATAATATGATCCTACATTTTCTTAAAACAAGTTATTAAGGAAAACTCTTCTAATTCAGTACTATTTTGTGATTATCATTGTGTTTAAGAACATCATTCTAATTGAGTTAAAAATAAATTTAACAAATATGTTAAATGAGACGGATATAAAATAGCTTATTAAACTGTTTCTAATGTTCTTCTATTTTACAAAGAGAGTAAAGTTAAATGATGGCACAGTCCGATTTTTTTTTAAAAAAAAAAGTTTTCATTTTCTATTTACTGAAGATTCATATTTACTATTACTGTGAGTCAAGTGGTAATCTTGGCAGACAATAAGTTTACTAATTGCTTTATTTCTATTATATCTCTTCTACTATAATTTGTCCATGATTCGATCATCATATATTAATATTAGCAGTATTGTGTTTCAACCATTAAATTAAGAAAATTTAGTTAATAAGATGAAATGGAATCAGATCAAACATGTGATACTTAAAAGACAGCTAATCTACGAATAAAAAATATTTTCATATAATGTATTTGAGATGATCTGATTCAAACATACAATAATCAAAATCACAATGTTGTATTTTACCTATTGGTTCAAGACTGATGTTATGCTTTTTTAAAAGAAATGAATATTTATGCTTTTTATAAAAATATATCACAGGAGTATCATGTCTAGTGTTTCCTTCACAGTAGTATCCTAATTAATATCCTTTCTATATATATTATTCATCATATAATTCGTATCTTTTTTTTTTTTTGCTTATAAATTATTTGATATGTATCATATTTTAATTTATCTTCTCTTCTATTTACTATATAGACCCTCAGTAATATTCTCCTACAATACTAATAATACCTCTATTGTGTAATATATTATTATAAGTTTTACTTTTATAAAAACATCCATATATTCTCTAGTTCAATTAAATTTAAAAATACTATTACATGTTAAGATATATATTCAATAATGTATAAATATATTACTGTTAATATATAGCTATTGTGTATATAAGATTTTAAATTTATTAATTAGTATGATCTTTTGATATTATTATTATATATTTTTCTTATTATAGGATATATATCAACTAATTCTTAAATAAACATATAAACATACCATTCATATATTTATATATATATTTTATAGATAACGTTCATATGTTTAAAACACATAAGAATATATTGAAATAAATGAATATAATATATATGGACAATGCAATTTTATGTTATTTTATTATAATAATAGTAGACTTTTACAAATGGCTAACAAATGTCATTCACCGGAATAAAATATAAGTTTTACTAGTAGTAAACAAAATATTATGTAAACGAATACAAAATTTAAATGCTGACTATTTTTTGAAACAAAATATATATAGTATTAAATATATGGTTGTTATTATAAAATTATTTAGGAATATAACAATTTCAAAAGGGCCTATTACTATAAATTAATACACTATTTGATAAAATATAGATAGATAGAAAAATATTTAATATTATATTTTAACATGTGTAAATATACAAATTATGTAAACATTATTATAATAAAATAAAATATTAATTATACATTTTCACTCCAAACTAATATCTAATTCAAAGATTTGCGACAACATTCTGCGAGAGTGGTGAAACTGGAACATTGGCATCAAATCTTATCAAACTTTTGAAAGTTGTAACAGCTGTTTTTAAACAAGTTTCTTCCGTGATCTAATATTATTTATTTCTATAAACCAAAAAGAATAAACATAATAATGTTATATTTCTTTGTGGTATTTTTTTATCAATATAATGTGTTAGGGAATTATAAAAGATGTAATGGGGACACTTTTTTGAACAACAGATTACCAATATATATTAATTGCAAATATTTAATTTGGACAAGTATAGGACATCTCGATCGTACATATATTTGTTTTCTAGTATATTTGTGTGTGACGTGTTACTCTCTAATATTTTTATCCGCATTATGGTGTCAATATGTGCTATATAATATTTTCTTTCACCAATTATAATTTCCTATAAAGAATTTGATAAACCACAAAGTCATTTTCCCAAACCACAAAGTCTTATCCATAATAACCACAAATTCCCGTCTTGTATGGCAGTCGCATAGAAAAATACGTCAATGGCGGTTTTTGTTTCTGCTTACCCAGATTCCCTTCTACCACAAAGTTTCCGCACTTACGGATTTCAAAACCACAAAGTCTGGTTTAAAAACCACAAAGTCAGATTTAAAAACCACAAAGTCATATTTCATAGCCGTATAAGTGGATATGAAAAATAAAAATAACATCCGTGCCCCATAGTTTGTGGTAAAAACAATACACGGCCATGATAAGACAATAGAAAAACCAGCACGCACTGCCCGGAATGGACACATCGTGAAAAGAGATATTTTTCAAACTCCAAAACCACAAAGTCATTTTTCCAAACCACAAAGTCTTATCCATAATAACCACAAATTCCCGTCTTGTATGGCGGTCGCATAGAAAAATACCGCAAAAGCGGTATTTTTCCATGCTAAGTCAGGAATTCGGAGTTCAGAACATTTTTCCCACTGAACAGAACTTCGGACCTCGCGGAACATTGCGGCTTTCGCCGCATGTTCCACTTCGGTGTTATTTATAATGCTAGAACCGTTTACAATGATTAATTATATTTTTCTTATGGAGAAAATTTTATCTTCCAGAATTTATTTTATATATAAAGAAGGAATAGCTAGATTTTACCATCTATATAGGTTTATATAATGTATAGTTATCATACATAGAATAAACCAAAGAATTTTATACTAAATATCACAACCATAATATTATTATCAAGAATTAACAGATCTACTCGTCACTATGTCTAACATCACTAAAAATATGGAAAATCTATCTCTTTCCTCTCATATATATATTAGGGATATTATATAACATGATGAATAGTGAATTTCCCATAGAATAATAATATTATAGAGTGTATATATTATTATATCTATAGAATTTTATATAAATATATATTGATATATATATGGCATGTAATTAGCACAGACCAAAGTGTAGTAAGTCTGAAGATGTTTGCTCCCCTTCCCATCGTCATGATAATAATATATCGTCTTTCTACGAATTTATTAAACTTTTATTTTCTTTACCTATATCTTTTAATTTGATCGGGCTTCTTCTATACTTAGTAACAAGTGTTGAAAAGAAATTAGATAGTATTTTACTTTACCAACTCCCTGCTTCTTTCAAAGATGTATATTATGTTCTTTTATATAAGTGCCCATTTCCGATTTTAATGTATGACAGAAAGAAATACTAAGATATCTTTTTTTATATACATTCTCTATATCTTATCCACCTCTATATCAGTTATCACCCCTACTATTCACAAAAATTACATTATCCTTTATCATTCTTCCTATTACTTCTTTCTTTTTCTTATAAATTGTCTTTAGAATAAATAATCTGAACCAAATATGCTAATGGGACATCTTATAAAATATCAGACTTTTAATTATAATAATACGTTATTTGTCATACGATAGTGCATTTATAAATAACAAAAGCTATCTAAGTTTTTAAACAATGAAATGCCAAACAAAAAAAGCTTTTTCTTTCTATAAAATGTCTCACTTGTAACATAAATAATATGACAAAACACCCAACACCAGGTATACATCCCAATAGATAATTCAAACATTTCCTCACATCCTTAGTCTTCAAATACCAATCACCTCACTATCATTGTAATATTTCAAAGTTCCCAGCAATCAAAATTATATAAGAATTTCTTGTTCTATATCAAGCTTTTAAATCAAGTAATACTTTCTTTTTAAGAATTATCAATGAATCAGTATTATTTGGTTTATTAATTTCCTTTTTTCTTATCAAAGCACATAAGAGGAGATTAAAAACATATGATTAAATCGTAAGTGTGTATATCCAACAGAGTTCATAAATAGTAACTCATAAGAATTCTTTTTTCTTTACAAAACAAAATTATACATCTATAGCAATTTGTTAATAAAAAAAAATATAAAAAAAGGCAAACCAATATGGGTGTATGTCATATATTAGAATAATGGTAAAAAGATTCTTTTTCATAAATACATTTTTCAATTTTCGTGGATTATATATATTAAGTTACCTCCAAGGTTATTTATTTATTTTTTTTTTTTAAAAAACAGAGATGGCTAATTTCTGTTTTATTTAGTTTTCCATTTACCAGTAATTTATAATCTAAATTTCTATTTTATTTCCCAAAAATAATGTATACAACACGTTCATATTTTATTATGAGACAGGCCTCACAAACATTAGGTTATATTATGTCACCTCAAGTCTCAAAATATTCTGCTTTTTAATATAGCATTGTGGCTTTCCCAAGTAACATATATACTCATAAAATTCTTTATAATTCCTTTGCACAACTTCACCTTTTTCTTTATAAAGAGTAGTCTGATACCTGATCTATAACTAATCTTGTGATGCTTGCTCCTCTTTCTCATCATTTGGTAGTTCCATATATTCAATAACAGGGTGGGAATTGGTTATATCAGTAATTCTGAACTGGGTGTTCACAACAAACAAGGTACCACTCTAAATAAAAATATCAAATGTATCAACTTGTTTAAAAATGTATTCATTCTTTTTAATAGTTTGATATAAACAGGAATAGCAGTTTTGCAATCATATAATCTACTAAGATATTAATAAAGGAGTGAAAAACACATATCTTTGAATAACAGATTATGGAGTCATATTAACTTTAGATAACTAACCTGAAGAGATATGGAAAACTTCTAACTAATTTAGTTTGGTGTCTATCATACACATAGTGTGTCATTTAACAATTTACAGTTCTCTAAATATCTTTCATCTTTCTTTCTTATTCTTACAAAGTTATTCAATACTTAGCATATTTGTTGTTACCATTTATTAATCTATCAACCACACCCCACTCTTTTTAAAAGGAAAACAAACTTCATAAAACCACTAGCCATCCTCGAGAAATTTTGAAAAAACACAATAAAATATTCAAAACAAATCCCAAGGAAAAAAAAAATACAAACTCTAAACAATAGAAAAATAATACATTGTTAATGTACTTTTTTCGAGAAAAAAAATATTTTATCTTCAAGAGAAGCGAGGAGGAAAACAAATATAATACTTTTATGGTCAAGCAACGATATACCATTAAAATAAACATATATATCTCGAACTATATCAATATATACCTTCTCACAATTAGCACGACTTAGAGATTACAATGGTATAACAACTTAAACTCCCAGAATCTGTACTTCAACAAGATACAGAAAACAACAAGTTCAAATTAAAAAAGAAAAAAATAATTAAAAACATGAACATGAATAAATCTGTTTATACCTCCTAGACTAGCAACCTTAACCCATTCAAACTTCCTATTCCTGTTAATATACCAATACAGACATAGCTAATTACTTCGTTACATACATGTACAGAACCACACTAATGTTACTGTAATTTAAAATTCCATTCCCACTATCTTATATTTCCCCAAGACTAGACGGTATTATCTCCATGAAAGCATGCTAGATGACACAGATATAACTATTATACAAACACCACCTCACCATGTTAGTTAAATATCAATGATAACATTAAACTTAGAAACAAATTTTCCGGATTATGTTAACACTAGGTTATAATATCAGCCCACCACATATTCTTTTCTTCTTGTGGTATTATAAAAAATAATAAACCTGGGTAAAAGATAAAAATATTAATAGGTTCTCTTTATACTAATCCATGAGCTTCAATCTCATGAATATTGCATGGCGTAATAATATAAGTGATCACTTTAGAAACCTCATATTTAAATTTCGATTTCTTTCCAGTGACCTGGTAAAACAAATTGATATCTGCTATCTACAAATAAAATAATATGATCATATATTTTCTTAAAGAATGTTATAAAGAAAAGTCTTCGAATTAAGTACTATATTGTGGATATTATTGTATTTGAGGGAATCTCTCTAAGTAGTAAAAATATATTTTTCAAATATGTTGAATGAGACAGATATGAAATGGTTCTTTAAATTGTTTCTAATGTTCTTCTAATTTACAAAGAGAGTAAAGTTAAATGATAGCACAATTTAATTTTTTTTAAAAAAAAAAGTTTTCATTTTTTATTTCCTGAAGATTCATATTTACTATTGTTGTGAGTAAAGTGGTAATCTTGACAGAGAACAAGTTTACTAATTACTTTATTTTTATTATATCTTATTTACTATAATATGTTCATGATTCGCACATCATATATTAATATTGGCAGTATTGTGTTTTAACCATTAAATTAAGAAAGTTTAACTAATGAGAAGCACTGGAAACGGATTAAACACGTGGTACTTAAAAAACAGCTATTTACAAATAAACAATATTTTCATATAATATATCTGAGACAATTTAATTCAGACAAGCAATAGCATAAATTAAAAAATTCTATTTTACCTATTGGTTCAAGACTGATGTTATGCTTTTTTAAAAGAAATGAATATTTATGTTTTTATAAAAATATATCACAAGAGTATCCAAAGTGGCATCCTAATTAATATCCTTTCTATACATATTATTCATCATTTAATTTATATCTTATTTTTTTTTACTTATATATTATTTCAAATTTATCATATTTTAATTTACTACTTCATCTATTTATTATATAACCATTTATCATTCACCTACAATATTAATATTATCCATATTATATTATATACTAGTATATGTTTTACTATTATAGTAACATTCATATACACTATATTTCAATTAAATTTATAAATCTTATTACATTTTAACTTTTAATTATATTTTTATATTACTGTTAATACTTAGCTATTGCATATATAAGAGTTTAAATTTAAGAATTATTATTGTCTTTTCATATTATGCATTTTTCTTATTATAGGATATATATCGACTAATTCTTAAATAACTATATAAAAGTATTATTCATATAAATAAATATATATTTTATAGATAACTTTAATATGTTTAATACACATATGAATATATTGAAATAAGCGAATTTAATATATATGGAGAATGTAATTTTATGTTATTTTATTATAATAATAGTAGACTTTTACAAACGGCTAACAGATGTTAGTCACTGGAATAAAATATAAATTTTACTAGTAGTAAACAGAATATTATGTAAACGAATACAAAATTTGAATGCTGAATTTTTTTTGAAACATAATTTATATAGTATTAAATATAAGGTTATTATTATAAAATTATTTTGGAATAAAATAATTTTAAAAGGCTAAAATACAATAAATTAATATACTATTGCATAAAATATCTATAGATAAAAAAATGTTATAACAATATTTTAATTAATTCAAATGCACTAATTATGTATACATTATTATAATAAAATATACTATTTATTATAAATTTACACTCCAAACTAATATCTAATTCAAAGATTTGCAACAACAGTCTGTGAGAGTGGTGAAACTAGAACATTGGTATCGAATTTTTTCAAACTTTTAAAAGTTATTAAAGCTGTTTTTAAACACGTTTGTTCAGTAATCTAATATTATTTATTTCTACAAACCAAAAAGAATAAACATAATAATGTCATATTTCTTTGTGGTATTTTTTTTATCAATATAATGTGTTAGAAAATTATAAAAGATGTAATGAGGACATTTTTTGAACAACTGATTACCAATATATATTAATTGGAAATATTTAATTTGGACAAGTATAGGACATCTCGAACGCATGAATATTTGATACCTAGTATATGTGGTTGAACTGTGTTTTTCGCCTATAATTATGCCATCATCATCATTTTATTAGGTGTTATATAATATTTGCTTTCACCAATTATAATTTCCTATAAAGAATTTCTTAAATCACAAAGTCGGATTTCAAAACCACAAAAACCTGTCTTGTATGGCGGTCGCATAGAAAAATACGGCAAAGGCGGTATTTTTCCATGCTAAGTATTAGTTGCTTTCATTAAAGTAGGAAACATATTTCATTGTATTAAATATCCCATAGCGTCTTGAAAATTGATTACTCAGACTATATTACTGTTTTTGGCTTGAGTATACTAGATAACACTGTATAAAATAAGAAGGACAAAGTTATAATTTGATAGTAATGGTCAAAGCAAATGCTGTTCTATCTTTCTGAATTGTATATAAATAGACTAACCCAGATAAAAAAAAATTCTCATAACTCCAATACAAATCAGTAAACAACCAACTGTCTGTTGTCTATCTTATACATGAACCATTTTTGTTTTTAATTATAACGTGATTACAGGATCATCCATGTCTATTATTTGATTTAATATTGATAATTATCAGATATGATGTTGTTGTAATAATAGATAACAGTATTAATGAATCTTGCCAAATGACAGTCAACAATGATAGTTTTTCATGAAGAAATATAGTCTTGATTATTAGTAGGGTATATTTTTGTGAGTGATTTGAACGTGGTATTCGTGTTGTAGTTAGATGACTATATGATGGTAGTTGATGTAGTATTGATAATTATAGTATGAAGTTTATGCATATGAATAGATTTCATGATACTAGTATTGAAGTGATCGCTATGTGGGATTAATGTGGAAAATCAAATTGTATCAATTAGATAGAAGGTGCCAGTGAGTGTTTGTGTTCATGTATTCCTAATACTCATAGTACCAAAGTTATCATATCACAAAAATAGATGTATTTAATTTATAGATATCTTTCGTAGTAATGATATATGTATAAATTTGATAAATGTATTCCCAAGAGTTAAAGATATCTCAGAGAGCTGTCTCAAGTATATTTATGTTTGATTGTTAGATGTAATATGGTATGATTATATCATGATGAATGGTAGCGTCTGGATATTTGTACTTATATCAGATGAATATGTGAAGTGAATAGATCACATATGAGGATGTGTTCTTGTCAATAAGTAGGTCTTTTTATGTTGATTACATGGATGTTTGTGTGGTCAAGAAAGACATATAAGAATGAATAAGTGGTTAGTATATAATGTTTGCTATGGTATGTTGTAATAGATGGTCTTGTTGAAATATGGTTAAATGTTATAATATGCAATGTTACTAGAGTATGTAGTATTTTGATCCATCACACAAAGTGTTAGTTATTACTAGAATGTCAGTAGAATAAATAATAGATATGTTAATGCACATAGTAGTGGTAGTTTGAAATATTAAAAGTATGATATAATGAAGAGAATATAATGTGCACAAGTAAATCTGATTAGTGAGATATTGTAGTGATGTTATAGGGTATTGCTGTGGATATGGTTTATTGAAATATAATTGAAGACCTCTTTGATAATCTAAATTTTTCATATTAAATTAGTGGCATTATACCTTGTAATTTAGTTATATAGAATAGAAAAAACTAAGCAACATAAGATAAATTTACAGTAGCACCAACCCCCACAATAAATAAACTGAGAACTTATAATACCACGAATATCGTAATATACGTTTATATCATTTCATCGTGTTAATATTATAATAATTTTTAACAAAGTTTTTTATACAGAGACTTTGAATCCACATATGACTGCCAGTGTCAGTAACATCTTAGATAAATCTTCTTATTCCCTTAAAGTTATATATTCTGAAATAGAATTTTCTAGAGTGAAATAGATAGAACAATGAGATTTTAGCAGATAACAAACTTTGAAACTATTTGGTAAATATTTTGCCGTTCATGAAGAAAAAATTGCTCAATATTCACGTATATAAAGCTAATGAATTCCTCCTACCATACTCTCATTTTATTTGTATATTCTGTAAAAGGAATGAAAGTGAAGAACTTTACTGTAATTTTGTATACAAGTAACTACATAATAACAATAGAATATAATTGAAAATATATCTAATTTATTCAATACATATAGGCGCTAATTCTCAGCAATAACTTCTACTCTGTATAATATACAATAGATAATGAATAAAGTAAGGATCCTATTAGCTAGTATTTGTTAATAATATGATATTTTAATCCCCAATAATAATTGTTAATAATTAAATACGAGACCTAAGAAAAATGTTAAGTTAGATGATGGATCCCACTATCTAATATGTAGTACTTGGTTAATATTAGTTATATTGGTGAAGTTACATTTTTATTACTACGTATGAAGATTTATGGTAAGTCTATACCTTATATCTATCTAAGTTATTTATTATTATTAGTTTTAAGTTGACTGTTATCAGAAGGTAACAACCATAAGGTTATCACAATTGGTAGCGTTTAGTATTATATCACTGAACACTTGAAATTTCTAGATTAGTGAAACTTTCAATCTCATAATAATTTATCATATTCAACTATAGTTAATTCAAATTTATAACGATAGTAGTTTATGGTACAAAAAGTGTAACTTAATAGAAAAGTAGTAATAGTGAATAGGAACGAAAAAAGAAGACTGGCCATTAATGACCTGTATCACATTGAGTCCAATGAATCCAATTACCGGTGTGTGCGAGATACATACGCCAAGATATTTCCCAATCTTCATCTTTACCATTTTGTTCAACAGTATACATTTTGTAAAAGTCCGACTTCCATCTACCATTAACATCATTTTCCAGCAGCTCTTCCAACATACTTTGAAGTTCACCACTTTGGTAAATTCCACCCCATTTACTTTGATTGGCACAATAATCAAGTGCAATGTAAGAATCGCAAAGAGGAGCATACACTGGGTAGTCAGCACGTTTTTCCAAACTAGTTCCGTTTTTAGAGTTCCCAACAACAGCCATAGCAATAGCACCGTTAGTTTCGGAATTTGGATTAAAAATCAAATGATAGATAGTGCTTGTCTGATTATCTTTCAAGTAAATATTTGGAAGTCCCACGTCTCTTTTAACATGCGAATAAGAAACTTCATGCCAGCCACCAGTGTTTCCACTTTTATAAAAATCAGATAGCCAAGCACTAACACAAGTGTAATCGTAACCTTCATCTTCCATACAGTGCCTCGCAGTTAAACGCTTCTTCAAAGCAGTTGTATCCTGACCTTCCAATGAACCATTAGGTGTACCTGCATGTGACCATCCAATATAGAGGGAAATTGCATTTTTAACAACAGATACAGCAAGGTTCTTGGAAGCAGTGATGCAATCCCAGTCTGCAGGTTCCTTATGGTTTGCCTCACATGCCTTACAAACATCTATAGCCTTATCAATAGTACTATCTAAGGATTCAACAAACGAACCCCAGAAGACAACGTTTGTCCAAATAGGTTGATCGGGATTGAAAAACGCATAAAGCCCAGTTACAGCTAAATGAATACTGTCATAATATGGGAATGCACAGTTTGCAACATGGCTCAAATAAAGTAGTGACAATAGGGAGACCTTCATGCTATCCTAGTACATATGGTGTAGCTACTGGTGGATCTGTGATTCGACTCAAAATAGGAACAACAATCTGTAATATTTAACTCAAAACTTTTGATAAAGAAAATTATGTCTCCTTTATATAGTACCCCTTTCACGTATGGTAGGACGTATTTTAGCTTACTGCACCTGTTGTAACAGATTTTTTTCTTTTTTTTCACCTATTTGAAGTCAGTTTTTTGACTAATATAAGATAGCTAGAGGTGGAGCCAACTTTTTTATTCCTGAAAGTTTATCTTTTATTTCTATCTCCCTTTTGTCCTCTTAAGACAAAATCGGTATTTTTGGAAAGTTTTATTTATTCAAATACATGAACAATAGGGTCATCTTCAGTTTGACATGAGTTAAAAAAAATTACACACAAAAGTGAAAGCTCTGCAAGGTTATATTTTCGAGTAGTTTATCACAGATATGTGGATATTAATGTTGTTATAGAAGGTCACTGTTTAATTCCTGTCTAAAAAAGTCAATGTCGATTTTCTGGCTTTTTGTTGTTGACCTATGCCGGACTCGGATGCATTGGTTATGTTCGAAATACAATTATTTCGGTGACAAATTCTGCTGAAACAAAATGTTCCAGAATAAAAGAGATAGAATAATGAGATTTTAGCAGATTACATACAATAGGGATCGAATATTTATCGTTTAGATAAAACTAAACGTTGATGAAACTAGTTGGTTACAATGTTACCGTTCTTAGAGAAAAATTCCTCAATATATGTATATGCTGACTTTTTTTTTCCAATCTAGGAAATCACTTTATAGCTGGTTTATTTATTATGCTAAAAATATTCCCTAGATTGGAAAAAAAAAGTCAGCATATACATTATATTGAAGGATTTTTTCTCTAGAAACGACGACATTGTAACCAACCAGTTTCATCGACGTTTAGTTTTATCTAAACGATAAATATTCGATCCCTATTGTTTATATTCTGATAAAATCTCATTGTTCTAGCTCTTTTATTCTGGAACATTTTGTTTCAGCAATTATAATCTATTTCTAAAATACTTTCTTTATTTGTTCTTACTACATCTTCATAGAATCTTTAAAATATCCACCATTTATTTTACATAGAGTCTTGTGTATTGTGAGTATCAAAAAGATATTAAGTATACCAACCTTAAATCTTTCTATTAAACAACAATGTTATAATTATAAAAAAAACGTATTATTCCTTACAAATACCAGATGGATATTTATTAAATGCATCCTTATTTGCTTTAATTACATATAAAACAAATCATTACATATCCATAGGGTACATCCCTATAATATTGATAATTATACTAGATATTGTTTGGATAAGTTGTAGTTATTTTTTACTAGTTTATATGAAATATTACTAAATATTATAAAAATGTACTTTCTGGGAGTATAATTAATTATTAATCTAATGGTAATGTATATTTTAAGTAAGATTGCCAATATAGCAAGTAACAAATATTTACCACTGATTATTAGCAATTTATCGTTAATCTAACTACGTATTATAATAATCCACTCTTTAGTTATGATGTATTATGTGAAATAAATAATACCAAACCGTTCATTATATAAACTTTAAATGTTTATACCAAATTATATCCTAAAACTTAACAAAATATACAAAATAATAGAAATATTATATACATACATTAGTTTTTAATATTTCACTTTGTATTATCTTTTCCAAAAACCATTTCACTAAATACTATTTATTTGTTAGTATTAATGACATTATATGAAGAATTCTATATGTCACAATATTTCAATTACTTAAATGCATTGATAAAGGTTGGATTTTGTGTCTATTTAATGATGAATTAATAAATTTGAGAATTCCATTCATTATGATTTAGCAATAAATATTATAGACATATATCATATGATAATTATAGGTAAGAAAGTTCCATCTATTATTTTATTTGTAAAATAATATTCACTAACTTTTGTCTTATTTTCTTTTTATTTAATTATTTGTATAATTATTAAAACCGTTAAATAATAGGCAAATAATTGCTCCTTTTTTTTATCTAAAAGTGATTTTTGTAGATCTTTAAAACAACTTTTTGAAGAAAATATTTTAAGAAAAAAATATTGTGAAAAATCAATACTTATTTATTTATAGATACCATATGTATTTTTTGCATAGTTTTCAACAAACTGGAGATCCAATTTATCTAACACTCAAGTAATTGAAATGTTAGATATAAAATTTGTTATTGACCGAGACATATTAACTATCTACAACATTACTATGTTAGTTATCAATTTTATCATACGCGTTAAAATATAATTCGGCATAAGTCATTGTCCTTATGGAACCTGATTTAAGTCTAATTTGCTAAAATTAACATCAATATAACATTGCCAACCTCTATCATATATGAAAACACTTCAGCTACAATAGATGCTAAAGCCTAGAAATTAGTTGCAATTATTTATTTGACATCTTTAACTATAATAACTTAGTTGACTTTATCAACATTAACAATACCATAAATTGACAAATCCCGCTCACTTAAGGTTATCTTAAAAGAATAAATAATATATAAAAAAAACATATGTTAGATAAAATAACATGCTCTACTGAGAATCATTTTATAATATTATTCTGTGAACTGGTTTAGTGATGCGTTTTAATGTTGGCAGATTCAACACTACCTTTACTTCTATCATGACTTGTAATAACAACAGCAGCAAGTAGAGTTTCAACAGTAGCACCATCAGCACAACAAGCATTTGGTCCACCACACCATGTGCAAACCCCCACAACCATATCATCCCATACTGCAATGTCTTTCCAACCTATGTCTACTACAATTTTCCTCCTTTGAAAGAATAAGTACTACACTTAGTCAATACATAGCAACTTGTTATTGTAGTTATTAATAAAACTAGAAAAAATCCATTTTTTCTTGATATTTTGTAGTCTTGTTGATTTTAAATTTCAGGATTATCTTGCATTACTGTATTTTAATAAGTAGAAGATACTTTTCAAAAAAAAAATTATTTTTAAGTCTTACCATAATATATTCCAAAAATCATTGACAAATATATGTTTGTAAGTATTTAATTGTACATGTCTCCTCTTTCTGCAAGATTTTAATGTTAGAGCATGTATGCACCAGAGTGATAAAGAAAACAATCGAGTGGGGTGCTAAAAATACTACTAGAGGAAATAATTGTTGATAAACTGTAGTTTTGTTCACATTAGTAAAAATATAGTGGCATCAGTGATTTCTTTAAAGTCAGGTGAAGTGAACTAAAAAAAGAACTTCATAACTGAGACAAAAAGGAAAAAGTCCTTGAAAGAAAAAACTTTTTCCAACTCACCCTAGTTTTTTTTTTTTCATATCTTGAAAGAAGGTTTTAAAATTTGAAATATCTAGCCTAAAACAAACCCTAAGTACAAATATGACAAAATAAACTTTGGTTAGAAGATAATTATCAAATTCTAAGTAGCACCTGTTGTTGTTATAATAAAAAAAAACAACAACAAAACTTCAATATAAATGGCATGTTATTAGGTATCTTTGCATTAAGTTTTAAAGTTTTATTAAATGTTAGTATATTGATAGACATGTTTCTTTATTTGGAAAGAGCACAATAACTCTATTAAAAAAAATATTTTTGATGTCAATTTAAAGGAATGCATATACACATTCCAAAATTTTTTTGAAATACATACAAAAACTATTTTAATCCTTGTTTATTATAAAACCTTTTCTAAAACTAAACAATCTGTAACTGTTTGCCCTACAATATTTCGAACAATAGAACAAAGGGACAGTACTGTTTAGGAAAAAACCTTCCACTTTAGTCCAAGATTACATAATCTCTATTGTAAATGGTAGTTTCGTTTTCAAATCTTGCATATTTTCTTTTTGCATTATTGTATTGTATTATTTTACCATATTTGTGCATGACATCTTGCCTGTTTTTGTTTTGAACAAATATTGAGAAATTCTCCTTTAAACGAACGCACAATAGCAAAATAAAAATTGGTTGAGGGCAAAATAGGGACATCTCACTCACAAGAAACTTTTCGTTGTATTTTTCATCGTAAAATGAACTAGTAGACATTTCTAAACAGGCAGAGGCAATTACAATACAAAAAATGTTCTAATTATAAAGTTTAATTACGATATGACATCAAGGGTGAATATGCTATAACTACTGTTCCAATAATTCATGGTATTTATTGTTCTTATTTCAAATGGATTGGAAAAACTTTAGTGGATGCTAGTGGATGCTACGTTTGTAATTCCTTTGATGACTAATATGGTGTTGTTGACAAGAGTAGCGAACAATTCAGTCGATACGTAAGCTAAAGTTTTTTAAAACAACTAATAGTAGATAAAGTTATTTATGTTAAATGTTTTATTTTCGTTTCGAAAGAAATGCATTTTTGTATCATTTTAGTGCAAGAAAAAACAATTTTTTCTCTGTTGTTTTTGATCAGAAGAAATTTAGACGTTCATTTTTTGAATTGTATTAGATGTTGATGTTATTGTATCAATGTTTTTATGTAGTATTAGGAAGTGCACTATTTTTTCCTAGTCTGAAATGTATGCAATCCGCATCCTATAAGAAGTAGTTAATTCATTATTGTATGAATATTTAATATAGTTAACAGAAATAATGCCCAAAACATATTCATTATGATATATACAAAATCTTTTGACCCATAGAAATTTAGTATAAAAAGAAATTGTTGTATCCTGTATTATATAGAAATAATGAAGTTCATAGAAATGAAATTGTAAGTTCAATTTGATTTATCGATAAGGAAAATTGATACAGTCATTTATGAGATTCTTTTATATTATTACGGTTGAACATCAGATATTCAGAGATCTTTAAAAAACAAAAAAAATACTTTTAACAGATATAAGTAAACATCTTTTATACTTTGGTATAAAGCATACTGTCCTAAAAATATATTTTAATTCATTGAAGAGCAGAAGTTCTAATTCTAATGATAGTAGGAAATTATTTACATAAATACGAAGCCATCAAAATTTTGATACTTTATAAATATGAGGAGGTATTAGAAATATTGTTTAAGAAACATAGTGAAAAGTAAAAATTAATTATGGTACTGTGTCTTGGAGAGACATAATAACAACATTTATATCGGTGGGTATACTTACTGTTTTAGACGCAACAAGAAAATTAAAACAGTTCAAATGAATATTGTTATTTTTTATTTTAGGAATACTAAAAAGATTTAATAGATTTATAACAAACCCCAAAACTAAATAATACTCAGATAAATGTAAGTTCGCTATATCTTGAATTGAATTTGGTACTTTTACATATAATAGAGATGTTTTAATAATAACTATCGACTAATGATATTTATTTATTAAAGTCCTTTTCAAGTTCTAATTGCCAAGTATACTAAGGTTAAGTTACATGTAACAGAGATATAGGACATCAAGATTCTTTAAATTTGATTATTTTCAAAATTCAAAATAAAAACATTGTTCCTTTCGTTTAATTGCTTATTTTTAATAACAAATTTTCATATTGTAGTATCCAAATTACCATAAAATATTTCTAGTTTTATGTTACAATTGTAAAATTTAGTAAGCTGTCACCTTTAATATATGGCTCAAAAGATAATTTATCTTTCAAATTTATTGTTAAAATCACTTTTTTGTCCAAGTCTTAATTTAGCAGTGAAAATTACTCGCTGTAACTTGAGTTTATTCCGTATCTGAATGATTATTCATATGTAATATTAGAAATCTTTGTTACTTTATTGATAACATCGTTCCATTAGTATAAAACTTATCTTACAAAAAAGTTTTGTTGTGTTTTTAATTACATATAATGTCTAAGCATATTACTGACTATTTGAAGACAGTATCATATTAATATAATCAATGATAATATTTGAAAATCCAAAAAAAAAAAAAAATCTTCTATATTTACACAGATATATTCTTCAAAAATATTATTGTTATGATAAATTGTTTTGTTATTTTATAATTAACATTGCTATAAAAGAGGTATATTCGACATATTTGTTGTAAGTTTGATTGAGTTTCTTTGTATTATTCATAATGAATGTATTCTTTAAGGATTTTGACACATCCAGAAGATTTTTAGAATCATTTTATTAAAAATTTTTTGCAGTCTAATATTCAAATATACCATTATCTGTTGGTTTTATAATCAAATTTTATAAAAAATTGGGGTATTTATTTTTATTTATACCAGAATATGTTTATTCAGTGTTGTTTCACGAATTTGATAATATAACAACAACATAGTAATAATACTACCAAATATCTTTTAAAAATGTCTTCTGTTATATCAAGTACTATACTCGCATATTATTTAATGAAACATGAAAAACCTGAAGAGAAAAAAGAATAGTTATTGATATATTGAAAAGCATAAGTATAATTATTATTATTATTATTATTATTATTATTATTATTATTATTATTATTATTATTATTATTATTATTATTACAACAGTCTCACATAACCTGTTTTGATCTATATGAAAGAAAGTCGAAGACAAGTATCCCCAGAAAATAAAGTGTTCTGTAGTAATTGTTGAATTTCAGTTGTAAAAATATGATAACTAACAGAAAACACCCTATCAATAAAACAGATTTGGCTAGTAGAAATCTTAACAAACGTAATTAATTAGGAAGTCGTCTAATGTATTTATTCATGTTTATTTGGTGTTTTATTATTTAACCCATGTAAAATTGAAGATCGAAAAGGTTAATCTCCTTCTCTTTAAAAGAAAAATAGTCACCTAACACAGTCGTGCACACTTTGAGCAATGGGATTTCACTAATTGTGTAATTTAAAAAAATTTTTTTTCTCTGACTCCAGATATTTTTCGTGAGATTTAGATCGAAAGTCGTTGACAATAGAGTAAAAAATATTATGATAAAAAACACTACAGCTTTATCTCAAAAAGGGAAATGTCCAAAAAAAAAAGCTTAGATTTTGTTCTTTTTTTTTCTGAATGCAGTAAATAGAATTTTCTCGAGATCGCATTGTTATTCAAGGTTGCAAATACTTGAAAAAAAGAAGAACTGTTAAAAAGAGTCCTAATTGAGGGAAATAGAGTAGGTTTGTAAGTCTCCTTTCTTGTTGTAACATGTAATAATCCTGTTTAAAGCCAAATGGTAGAGTTCACATACAGAAAAGTCTCATCCAGTCTTTCGATACTTCAGTGTGTAAGATGGACACTTGTATAGAAGGTTTCTAGTATATTTTATTGGAAGTATAAAATAAAAATGAGAAGTATTATGATTAAAAAATAATATGTTTTAAAATACAAGAAATTGTAGGTAATAGATATTTTTAGTATGCTATGTGAAGTATTCTTTTGAGTGTATTTTTAAAATTATTTTAAAAGAGAAGTACTCTGAATTATATATTGGTTAAAACTAATATGAACAACTGGATTTTATTTTATTATTATTGGACAGTTGTATAGAAAACAAAGGAAAACATAATATTTCTGTTAGACTGTAGTATTTTAACTTTTTAGATGATTGTAAGCAGTAGTGCATAAGGTGGATAAAGATGGGGTGGCAATATCAACAACTTCTGAAGACGACGAACTGTCACCATCAACAAGTGTGATGGTGTAGGTAGAGTTATATTTTAAGCGATCTTTTGACATAGAAGCAAAACTGGTCTAACATTACTAAAATTATAAGCATCACACTAAATTAAAGATTTAAATTGTGTATTATGAATAGTTATTTTAATCTTAAGTCTAACTATTGAAGGAAAAGAAAATAAACAGTATTTATAAAGAATACCGTACTTTTTTTTAGAAATTTATCAACTGTTTGGTGCATCCGATTCTTATTGTTGTTTCATTGAGTTTTTTTTTACCAATTTTAACCTAGTGAACGTATGATGGTCGTTATACTCTTCAATTTTTAGGGTAGAAAAATTATTAAGTAAATCTTAACTAGTATTTTAAAAGATGCTTCAAGATAATTCTATAGGCATTACCAAAAATCGAACTGTTGGTGCTGTTATAATATAGGCTAGTAAAAAAAAAATATATATATATATATTGATGAGAAAAATTATTTGTCTCGAAGATGGGATTTTATATTAGTACCAAGATAAGAAGACCAACTAGTAATTTCACAAAATTTTTTTTATAAGTTGTAAATAATTATTTCTTATAAATATTGTTCATCATATTCTTAGTCTTTTATATTATATAAGAAGGTAAAAAAAAAATACTCATAATTTATATATGAAGGGTTATACTAATTAATCATGATTATGATTTTTAGTAGCAGCTTAAGTGAAGATGCTAATGTTAGAATTTTTCGCTATCCTAATTTTTGTTTTCCTAATTTGAGTTTTCCACAATGGTCAGTTGTATTAAAAATTGTAAGAAGCTCTAATTGGAATACTGAAAAGCGTAGTCTACAGGTAACACCCTATATTAGGGAGGAAGACTTGGGGCAGCCAAAACTTTGAAGCCAAGTTGTAAGTGTATTCAAACAAATGATCGTCAAATTAAAGTTGGTGGCAGATTACTGAAAAATTTATTTTTCAGTAATCTCTGATTGTTGAGAGAATGTGTTAGAGGTAATTATTAGTTTTAAGGTTGGTATTCAATCTTCTAAGTTTTACCCAGAAAATAAAACAACGCAAGATCATTTTAGGAGATCAAGATTAGTCAAAAATAGTAAGTTTATTGGTTTAGAATTGACTATTATATGATTTGTAAACGTTTATAGATATAATTAATCTCTATATTTTTATATATTATTTAAAAGAATCTTTACAACTTTTTGGCTGGACTTTTTTAAAGTCTTTCAAAAAATTTGTATAAGAACAAAAAAACAAACAAAACAAGGTAGGAAAAGAAAAAATCAAATACAGAACGACATATAAGTATTAAGAGATGATAGATCATTATAAAAATTGTACAAATAGCCATCGATTATATATTAATATCTCTTTATAGATATATTAACTGTTAGCTGTTTTAAGCCCAAAGTGATGAATTGGGAAAGATTTTGGCGTATAGCAAAATCGACTTTGTGGATTTAACAAAACAAATGAAATACTACTATATAAGATCACATTATAAATGTTATGGAAAACTTCAATATCAAAGATCCTAATAAAATTTATTAAAAATTAATATGATGAAATGACATAGACTTATAATAAGATGTCAATGGTATTATAAATTTTCGTTTATTATAAGATATCAATAGTATTATAAATCTCTCTTATATTGATTACTTCTTTTGTTCTACATAACTAAAATATAAAACATTATAAAATAAAATGGAACTCGATTTATATTCTAGTCTTCTTTTATATAAACATTTATGATTTTTTAGTCTTTTATTTTCAAGTATAATCAATAATTAAAATTATTTTTTAAGAGTATTGTTTTATTTTTAAATGAGATATTTATTTAGATGACAGGATAAAATGACTTATCGGTACCGTAAATATTTTATAATTTTGATAATATCTACTTTCAATGAATAAATTATTGGTAACATCAAGCTGGTTAGCAGTTGCATTTAACATTGTTGGTAATGATATCTCTGTTGAGGTTTAACACTTGTATATGTTGGGTGATCTAGATACATTTTCAATTAGAGTCTTTAATTACTATATAATTAATAACACACAAAGTTGTGATAAAGTTCTTATATTTTCTTTCCTAGGTTCAATAAAGAAAAACACAAGCACGCTATGTGAAATTTTTAGTTCTACATATATGACAATTAAGTAATTTTCTTTTACGAACAACTAAAAAATTAACCAAATAGTTTTGTCAAGTTTTAATAACGTGTAAACAATAAATATTTAGCAGTTTAGTAGTGGATATTGGCTAAAATCTGATCATTCAATTTATCCCATCTTAGAACATTTTGTTTCAACAAACAAGTATTACATGGCTCCTAAACAATACCAATATTACTTTCAAAACTATATTTTGTAAGGAATGGATATTTTGTATGTCTAGACCTATGCACCTGTATTTATGGACAACAGAGATAAAAACCCTTTTTTTATTTTTTTTTCCTATACATATAGTAATATATTCTGTTTCAACTTTATTTTGAATATACCGGAAAGGAGCAAAAGTAGTTCATTACTTATTTACAAAGAGTTGAACTACTAAAATATTAAATCAATTGATAGCAAACTGCTTTCAGATACCTAATAATCAATAACAAGTTTACCAAATACTTGTACAGAAATAAAGTATTTTAAAATGTATTTAGTATTTTGTTAAAACCAAACCACGTTGGAAAGCCGACCAACAGTAGTTAAAAATATAGTAGAGTAATGATTCATGAGGGCATTAACAAAATTAAGTTGGTTTGACGAAGCTTTACTAAAAGGTATAAATGTTCACAAAAAAGTTTTCGACGATTTCAAAAGTACTAACTTTTATGACAAACCTTTTAAACTCTTCCGGTAAGTTGTCTATTCAGATTGGAAAATCAATGGGTAAAATTGCCCATTTATGTACACTTTCCTTTTGGATAAAATTTTATAGTATTTTTTCTTATTTTGATTTTGTTGAAAATTATCTCTGGGATACTAGATTGTGAAGGATACACATTTTTTCTTCTTTGAGATAATGATTCACCTCTTAAACAAGTAGGAGATCATTCCAGCAATTAACAAGGAAGTAAATTATGTATAAAGATGACAATGGATATATGCTATACAAAATCTCTCATGTTACAGACCAACTGTTATTACTGTTTCAATATTAGAGATAAAACATATATGTGTCTTGGAAAAAAGAACCAAGAAGAATCAATAATATAAAATTGTATAATATAATTAACAAGTCCAACATTACTTAAGAATTTAATAATTTTTCTATAAATGAGCAGTACTGTATAAAAAGTAGTGATAAAAATAATTTAGACTATCGATTACTTCATGTTCCCTATGTATGTTTGGAAATGAGTATCGAATATAACAGTAAACTAGTGTTTGCCACTGCTTTTATTTCAGGAGTAATTGGTAGATTACTGGGAGGAAAAAGATAGATTTTTCATATTTTCAGTGATATTGGACATGATGGTAAGTAAATCTGTTGTAATCTTCGATAATAATATTATGGTGATGTTTTTTAAGTGTGGACTTCTTTGGTTTATTCTATGTATGATAACTATACATTATATAAACCTATATATATGGTAAAATCTAGCTATTCCTTCTTTATATATAAAATAAATTCTGGAAGATAAAATTTTCTCCATAAGAAAAATATATTTCCAATATAGGGAACAGTTCTAGCATAATAAATAAACAACTAGCACAGTGATCTCCTAGATTGGAAAAATTCCAGCAATTACCATGTTAACGTATTAGGAAACTTGGAATATTCTATGTAGGTGTCAGGGGGGGTAAAAGATCTTACTAATGATATGGAGATGTTTTTGCTGTAATATACATTATCATCAGATCATTTGTCATTAAAATCTTATTGGTTCTTCATTTTTAATCTAGCAATATGTTTCTTTAAAAACTTTATTAAATAATACGCATAGCATAATTACAAATAAAAGTAATGTGTTTTCTTTTTTTTTCACTTTACCAATTTTAATTCTTTATTCTGTTGATGGTACGTCAAGGTCGAGACCCAAATAATAATGTCTATGCTTATTTACAAATAAGATACTATACTTTTTTTTTTCAA
The DNA here is from genome assembly GCA_017347545.2 of Arxiozyma slooffiae. Classification (NCBI taxonomy): domain Eukaryota; kingdom Fungi; phylum Ascomycota; class Saccharomycetes; order Saccharomycetales; family Saccharomycetaceae; genus Arxiozyma; species Arxiozyma slooffiae. The sequence goes on along the minus strand of JAFHAQ020000005.1, from coordinate 1,087,303 downwards.
AGCATATAATATTTTTTGAAAATATGAGATAATTTACTCTCGAGAAAAGTTTCCAGACAACTAACAAATACCTCAACGGACACAATTTAATTATTAAAACCACTATATATAACAATAGTGATGTTTCTATTAACCACACTCCTTTCTCTATTTTTTTATTGTACCCAGTTTTTAAAGATTTATAAATAATGCATTCAAAAGTGCCAGTGTTATCTTTGGCATGATTTTTTAATAGCATAATAAATAATATAAAAATAATTGATATCCATTATGAAATGTAAGTCTGTAGTTCTACAATTATTTTTGAATTTAGCAGCATCGTTATGGAGAATTTATATTTTTTTTAGAACCCTACAATCAAAATTATTATTGCCAAACTAACGATTTCTCTCCTTGTACAGATCATAACTATCCATATTCTTTTCCGTATCCTCTCCATTATTTTTATTTACTAAAACTTGATTTTCTTTTGAACCTGAAAAGTGAATTAATGTATGAAATAATTATTTTATCGTACAGACGATGCAATATTCTCATATAAAGGAAATCCTATTATTTAAGATTTTTCAATTTCTCAAGTGTTTTATAGTGTAAGAAAGTTGCAAACAAGAATTTTGTTTTTGTATTTCCAGAGTCTTAGATACTGAAGTATGGATATATGTTAACATAAATAAAACAAAACAGCTAGAACAAAAGGGAAAGAATTAATGGTAAAATATAACTTTGCAATGGAATTGATTCGTTATTCTGTATAGTTAATATATTGTGTATGGAAAAGGAAATAACAAAAAATTACTATATAGCTGATAATACTGTTAAGAAGAATACGCCTTTTTTTTGGTTAGAACAATAGCCTATTGGCAAAGAAATGTGATTCAAGATAGAGAGATAACAATCCATCTTAGACAAATAATAAGACAGACCTTCACTTATTTCAATTATTTTTTTTTTTTGGTATTATAAAAAAAGGGTAAAAAAAGACATAAACTAGAATCACATATGTAAATAATAACAGGTTTTATATCTTTTAAAAAATTTTTCAACAATACGCTAATCGTGAGGTTAAACACCCACAGTGGTTAAATAAGTGATATTATGTCCTTTTTGAGGTAATAAAACTATTTTTGTTTTTTTAATTAGCATCAAAAGTTTACACCTCAATCATAGATTGATTTTACCATATTCTGAAATAGCATCTTTTATTGGTTTTAAAGTTTTTTTTTTCTTTCCAGATGAGAAATGAAACTAAAAAAAATTAATGAATGAATAATGTTTTTTTTTGTTCAATATTTTTTAGGTTATTTCTTTGTTTTTAAATAAAAATGTTAGTTCGAAAATGAATTTATTATGTTAAATTGCAATGTCTCTTTTAAGCAAAATGTCGATACCAGCTATTTCTCAAATATTCGATTTGGGGATCGTAATATATTTTAGCAAAATACGGAATATAAGACGTACTGACTCTAGTTGTATTTTACGAAATAAAAATAATTGACTCTAGGCAATCAAAAGGGCTAAATAATGTATGAATGTTTGGGGGGTTGTTTGTCACATAATGAGATGAAGTGTCATAAAACAGGTAAATGAGAAAAATCCTTGAATAATAATAGATAACTACCACTACATATCGATTCTGAAGATTGTACGTAAAGAGAGTAGGAACACTCCTTTCCTATTTTTTATGGCTTCTGAGAGTAATATATATAGAAACAATAATCCAATATGTCAACTTTTTTTAAAAAATTTCCTCGTGCCTTATTTCTCCATCTTTTATTTTTTTTTGCATCTCCTTCCTTCTAGAAAGCCCCGCTACAAAGATAGTTTTTTTTCTATCAAAAGAAAGTCACATGTTAAAATTTAAAAGAGAACAATAGATGTCAAATTAGAAGGAAAAACACAATAGAAGTCAGATTAAACTTTGATCGAAAACAAAAGGAACGCATGAAAAACAATAGTTGTTGTTATTTTTTTCTTCGACAAAATTTTCCTTCGGAATTGTTTTCGTACAGAGATGAGGAAATTGACTTCAAAAGTTGTAGTGGTTTTCTCTTTCTTAATTATATATAAGAAGTTCGTAGAATTTTGCTTTTTTGCTTATAGTTCATCTTCGAGAAATAACCATTTCTTCTTCTTAAGGACCTCCAGTTTTACAGACTTTATCTTTAAAGGTGTAGTCAGAAGCTTGAATAAAACAAAAAGTTCAAGAATAAGTAAAGGGAAAAAATAAGAATAAAAATAAAGTTTAAGATTCATCAAATATTTAAATAGAAATAAATGGGTATATAGTTATAAAAAAACTGTACTATAAAAGAAATATAATAAAATTTAAGTGAAACACAGTATGTGTGCACTGAACGAACTAAAAATATTTAAAGTGTTGAAACATTCATTGAAAGAAAATAGGGTATAGTCATAAAAATCATCAAATACGTTTAAATTAAAAACAAAACAGATAGCAAAATTAACATCAAAGGATTTCTGACAGTAGCACCTTGCCCTTCAAAGTCTATACCAATACTAGCAGTTGATGCACCTTTGGATGTTGTTGCTTCTTCGCCAGTTTTAGAGTTGTACACTCCAGCTGAAGTGTGAATTGTGCCAGATAATTTACTAGTGGAATGTGTTGGCTCTTGTGAAGTCTGAAGAACAACTGTGGTATATGGTTCGCATGGCTCACCGTTGGCTCTTGTCGAAACAACAGTTGTTATGGTTTTGGTTTCAACTGAATGGCCGGCAGGGGAGACTGGAAGAGAAGTTACCATTGTTGTAGTGTATGGTTCGCATGGCTCACCGTTGGCTCTTGTCGAAACAACAGTGGTTATGGTCTTGGTTTCAACTGAATGGCCGGCAGGGGAGACTGGAAGAGAAGTTACCATTGTTGTAGTGTATGGTTGGTATGGCTCACCGTTTGCTCTAGTTGAAACGACTGTTGTGATTGCTTCCATAGAGAAGTGTGTACTTGAAGTAATAGTAGCAGCAACAGAAGAAGACTCCTTTAAGGTTTCTGGGAAAGCAGTAATTATCGTCTTAGTGTATGGTTGGCATGGCTCACCATTGGCTCTTGTTGAAATAACGGTTGTTAGAGTTTTAGTTTCCACAGAAGGCTTAACTGGAACCACTGGAACCTTAGTAACAATTGTCGTAGTGTATGGTTCACATGGTTTACCATTTGTTGTTGTAGAATAAACTGTTGTATAGGTACTCACCGTAGCTGGACATATTGTTGTAAAAACTGTAGTAATTGGCTTACATGGCTTCTTTTCACAACAATCTGTAATTACTGTAGTAACTGTAGTTGTAATAGGAGATAGTTCTTTGGTTACAGTTTCATATACGGTAGTTGCCTTACAGGACCCATTCTCATCACAGGTAGTAATTGTCTGTGTTGTTTCAACAAAATTGGTCTTAGTTTCGGTAGTGGTAATACAGACATGGTTCTCATCGCAGATAGTAGTTAAGGAAACATTTGGTGTAGAAGTGATGGTAGTACTACTCAAACTAGAAGAAATAAGAGTGGAGACTTTATTGGAAGAGTGTGAAATGAAATGAGATGAAGAAAATCTAGAAGAAATGGAACTAGGTGAGAAAGCAGAAGAAGATGATTGTGGATAAACAGAAGAGTTAAGGGATTGGGAGGTAAATGGGGAAGAGGCAGAAGAGGAGAATGGAGATGGTGATAAGGAGGATAGGGAAGCAGAAGAAGATGGATGTGGAGCTAAGGATGGGGATGAGGTAGAAGACGAAGATGATGGTGTTGATACGGAGGCAGAAGCTCTAGGAGATGGAGAGGTAGCTGGTAAGGTAGAAGAAGATGGATGTGAAACTAATGATAGGGATGAGGTAGAAGACAAAGATGATGGTGTTGAAGCGGAGGCAGAAGCTCTAGGAGATGGTGATGTAGCTGGTGAGGCAGAAGACGAAGATGGTGATGTTGATTGGGAAGCAGAAGACGATTGATGTGGAGCTAATGATGGGGAGGAGGTAGAAGACGAAGATGATGGTGTTGATACGGAGGCAGAAGCTCTACGAGATGGAAAGGTAACTGGTGAGGAAGAAGAAGATGGATGTGGAACTAAGGATGGAGATGAGGCAGAAGATGCATGTGGAACTAATGATGGGGATGAGGTAGAAGACGAAGATGATGGTGTTGAAGCGGAGGCAGAAGCTCTAGGAGATGGTGATGTAGCTGGTGAGGCAGAAGACGAAGATGGTGATGTTGATTGGGAAGCAGAAGAAGATTGAGGTTGAGCTAAGGATGGAGATGAGGTAGAAGATGAGAAATGTGATGTTGATGGGGAGGCAGAAGCTCTAGGAGATGGAGAGGTAGCTGGTGAGGAAGAAGAAGATGGATGTGAAACTAATGATGGGTATGAGGTAGAAGACGAAGATGGTGATGTTGATTGGGAAGCAGAAGAAGATGGATGTGGAGCTAAGGATGGAGATGAGATAACAGAAGAAGAAGAGAAAGGAGAGGATGATGAGGATGGGGAGGAGCTAGGGGAAGGGCTTTGGAAAGGTGAAGAATATGATGTACTTGTTGTAGAAGCAGCAGGAGAACAATCATCATCACATTGCTTAGGCCAGTAATATAATGGGAAATCGGCATTTGAATTACCTTGGTTATCAGAGTTACAACCTAGCATTAAGTCGAAGACGTTTTCCCCCCAACCGTTCTTTTGCCATTGTTCACTATAGTTATATTCATATTGAATTTGGAAAGGTGGTAACCAAACATAACATGGATTCTTTTCTGTATTACCGTATACAACGAAAGTTGCAGTAAAATCAGATGGGTTAAAATTTGATGGTGTGACACCTTCATTCTTACCCCATAATTGGATAGTACCTTTTGGACCATCAACACCAATAATCTTTAAGGAGTGTAAAAAGCTTAAGGGAATGTTTTGGCTTGCATAGAAACGAACTGTAATCTGATAACTATCACCACTTAGATATTCAACGTTTTCTAAATCCATTTTATAAGTTGGATGGATATTATTAATTTTTTCATGAAAGTTGAAATTCAAATTTGGACAACCATTGATAATTTCATTCTTAGGACAAGTTCTTGGACCGGAGTTAGTGTCAGTGGCAGCAACAGTAGCAAGTGAATTGAATACTATGCCAATGTATGGCAATAACAATGAAGATAATTTCATATCTTAAATGGCAACTGATGAAAAAATAATTTAAAAATTTCGAACCAAATTGTAATATAAATATTTTTTTCTTGTTGTTGTTATTCTTAATAGTATTTTTTTTTTTCTGTATGAAATAATATAAAAAAATCCTATAAAAAATTGAGAAATAGTGGAAAAGAGAAAGAAGATTTAATGCGATGGTACCCCCCTTTATATACTTGTTTTTTTTTTTTTGGTTCATCTGAATATTTAAAGTGTTATCCAATTAAAAGGGGGTTAATTTAACATCCGTTGTTAATTTGAAGTTGTAGCTTATTTTAATTCAAATCACACGATTTTCAAAGAAAACCTATTTTTGTTTACTAATAACAATAACTACTATATACTTAAACATAAACAAGTTCTAGAACTTGAAGAAAAAAATATTATGATAAAAAAAAACTAGGAGTGGTGTTTATTGTTGTATATTAATGTTTATTATTTTTATTCATTACACCTTTGAGAAAGATGTTTGTATGTCAAGACACATTAAAAAAATAGAAAATCGGGCCCTTTTTTTGTTCTTCCATTTTTTGAAATTTTAGATCTTGGAAGTTTTGGAAAACAATACGACGCGAAAGAAGTCTTGGTACTTTTTAAAAAATTGCGGAATACAATAGGAAAAATGGGAAAAAAACAATATGGGCCTTCGAGGATTTTCTTATGTTAAAAAGTAACAATAGAGTGAAGATCTACAAAAAAAAACTGGAGGAGAGATTTACCGTGTTTAGAAGAGTTGAAGCAGTTACCCTGGTAACCAAATTTGTCCATATATCCTTCTTTTTTTTTATTTTATTTTCCTTATTTGCAAATTGTACAGGTAAATTTTTTTAAAAAGATCTCCTCTTCAATGCTAATTTGTTTTTTTTACAATAAAGGTTTGACGTGTATGTACATAAATAGTTAATACCCCCGTCTCTTTTTGGACGTAAAAATATAAGAAAAATACAATTACTCTTTTTCGACATGTTTATTTACAAAATTGTAAACTACAAAATAAAGACAACTAAGAAGATTGTGGGATAGATATCCTTAGAAGCATTGAAAATCCTTTGAAATTCCTAAAAAGTTCATACTTCTATTATTTTTTGCTTTTTCTTAAAAAAAATATGCTTGAAGATATTTAATTTTCTTTTTTTTTTTTTTTTGAAGAGCAGCAATATTTTTTGTAAAGAAATGTTTACTATTGATACTTTGGGGGGAACAAAACACTCTAAAAGGATTAAAATGGTAATATAAATGCAAATCCTTGAAAAAAAAAAATAAAATAAAGACAAGGTAAGACAATGTTTTTTGCCAAAATGAGAAATCTGATATGAGCTATCTTCAAGATCACCATACTTTTCAAAAGTGTTAAAAAAGTGAAGAGTGTAAATAAAGGAATCTTCTTCTTTTTACAAAACCTTCAAATCTCCTTTTTTTTTGAATATTTTCCAAATACATTTATACAAAATGTCTATTTTCAAAAAAAAGCAAAATATTATTATTATCGGTTTTGAAAATATCTATTCTCTGTGTAAATTTCTTTGTCAAAGGAAGATTTTCATAATTTCTTATATTTTTATTAGGTTATTATTGTCAAACGTATTTTGCTTATTAACTTTTGAAAATCATTTCATGTACTAAACTTTTGAATACCTCCTTAAAGCTTGTGTACTAGTACGGTAAAAACATAATGCGTCAAGATATCATTTTTTTTAATCCCATGTATTTTTGAACAGTTTTTCATATGTCTAATTGTTAGTTCTTAAACTGTAAACAATTCACAATAGTTGGTTAGCTTTAACTCCCCATTTTTAATTTTATTTTTAATAATACAAGCATACTCGAGAATACAGATTGTAGACAACTAATTAGGCCCTAAATATTTGTAAATACTTGAAGATAAGAAGGGGTAAAAATGAAACCCCGAATTTTCTTTTTCGTAAAGTTGCTATAAAATAAATACAACTACCATAAAAATTTATTGAAAGAACGAGTTACATAATATTCCAATTTTTCAAATTCTTCTTAATGACAGCTATTGTTAATGGTCTTCTTTAATGGAATGATAATATTTTTTTTATACGACATAAATATTTAAATCTTAAAAATTGAGATATTAATTAGATGAAGAAGAAAAAAAAAAAGAAGAAGAAGAAGAAGAAGAAGCACAGTTTTGGAAGTTTTTTTTTTATTAGACTTGTTGAAAAATCGTTTAATATTGTTGGGGATTAAAGTTACACAATTTACGGTATTGTTTTTTTTATGTTGTATTACAATTCTATTTATTATTTAAAATTTCCGTATTAGGAAACAAAAGAAGAAAAGGAGAAAAAACGAAGAAGTCTATTATTTAAAAAAATTAACGATATCCATTATGGTAGGTCCTCGAAATAACCTGATATGTTACTTTTGATTTTCATCCGTACAATGAAATATTCTATCTCTTTCAAGTTAGTTACTGTTTTCATGGTAACAGTTTTTATAAAGCATAAAGACTTTCCGTCACCTGTGTTAGTTGGTTGGTACTTTGAACGTTCATTGTACTTCTATGAACGCCTAAATGATATTTTATATACTCTTTTTTTGCTTTGGTGTTAGGAGATGTAAACCAAAATAATAAATTGGTATAATTATCAAAAAAAAAAAAAAAAAAAAAAAGGAAGAGAGAGAGAGAGTTTATATATTATTAAAGTAAATACACCTGTAATATTAAAAAATAATAATATACTCTAAAAAGTTTAGAAAACATTGCTATTCTACCTACTTCTGGCAGTCAATTTTTGAACAAGTATTTTTTTTTGTGTGTATATGTGTAGGTGTATCGGTTAGAAATACACATTCAAAAAAAATATTAATAAAAAAAGTATCATTGGTTAATATCATTAGTAGATTTTTTGCTGTTATATACAAAGAATTCTTTGACGTTTGGTAAGGGCTGGTAGAATTATTAATTCTTGAACATTTTGGCATTGTATATATGATATTAAAGAAAAACTTCTTTTTACTTGGAAAAAAAATACATATTTTTTTTATTCGTTGAAATGTTTTCCCTAAGTATTATTGTTGGTGACTGAAATCATCTGACCTCAAGTATTTTCAAATTTCCTTGGGTTCACTTAATATTGAGAATTTAAATTCTTTCAAGTAACACCTTTTGGTGGAATATTAATGGAATAGTAATTAACCGTATCTTTTTTCTTAGTACTCAAATGTATTAACTTTATTTTTGGTGGTTTTCTTTATTTGTTTATTTTCTGAACCTTATTTTTCCTTTCTATGAAATTACGTACTTTCAAAATTTTATAAAATTTTACAAAATATAATTTTTTTATTAGGCTAAAAAAGATAGAAAATTGTATTTTAAATATTTACGCCTTTCTCTTATATTGCCTTAAAGCCATCCAAACAGACCTAACGCTATGTTTTGTTATTAAAAGAGTCAGGCACTAAAAATATTAATAGTTATTATTGAAAAGAAAGCACTATAACTAAGATATAGTCCTTTAAATATCAAATAAATTCAAGTTATAAAAGTTTATTTTTATGTATTATGAAAAATACTTGCTACAAAGCAAAGAAAAACAAAAACAAACAAAATAAATAATTTAATTTTATAAATATATATTCAAAAACATTTATTTGATATATCCACAATATAGAAAATATATTTAAATATACGGATTACTCACCTTGTAAATAAAATGTATGAAAAACATATATTTCCTGAAATATAGAAAAAAAGATGGGTATTTTTTTGCTCCTGAAAACGTAAGTTGTTTATTATTTGAGTCAATTAGAACAAAATATGTATGATACCCCCTTGATCGGCAGCTCTTTGCACTTTATTTATTAATAACTTGAGAATAGTGATTCCATATATATTTAAGTTTTATTTGGGTTATAATACCAAAATAATGTTAAATAAACTTATACATAAGGTAAATATAAATAACATATATTCTCTGATTTCAATAATATTTCAAGAATAAAAACATGTTTTGCAATTTACCAACTGGGTAAATTATAAAAAATATTTTACTCGTTGTAAAACGTAAATCGGTATAGAAACATTCTTTATATCAAATATTAACCTAAAAAGTTTTTGTTCCAACTTCTTTTACTTAGACTGTTATGGTAAAATTTGTTTTTATATACTAAAACTTCTAAGAAATAGAGTTTATAGTAAGTATGTTTCAACATACAAACACTAAAACCAACATATCAATCTATTGGGAGGTATTATCTTGTTTTCTTTTAATATTAAATGCTTATCAAATTTCAACTAATTCATGTAATAAAAGAACCAACCAACTACACAGAATCTAACTTGTTGTTTTCCTCTTACTGATTCTGTAACACCAGTACCTACTTCAATTTGTCTCCAAGTGCACCATTCTGTTTATATATTAATATACTATACTTCATTTCAAAATTAAAATCTCTCTCTCTCTCTTTTGTTTTTTTTTTCTTTTTTGGTCGGTTTAATGACGTTCAAAAGAGTATTTATGGTAGCACTGAATTTAATTTTTTTAATTCACAATACATCCTTTACTAGTTTTGACGATAAATTCTTTTGGTTTATTTTATGGAATTACACTATCCAGGTTAGAACTGTCATCTATGATAACAAATTATTTTCTTTTTGTATTTTATAAGTTGATATTTTATTAAATACAGTTTCAAAAACCTTATTTATTAAGAAAACTATTACAATATTAGGACTGGAAATACCAAATAATCATCTAATATTGTTTTAGAACTTTCCCCATTTCTTTAGGTAACATTAATTCTTTTTTATTTATTTTATTTTTTTTTTTTCAGTTTTTGCAAGTTTATATTCCAAATCAAAAAAAAAAATTGAAGGCTCGCTATTCAAATAATATCTCAGAAAATTCCAGCAAGTTACATCAGTGCTGTACTGTCACTTATAATTTTATCCCAAAAACGTGCTTTGCCAAAAAAAAAAAGATTCTCTTCCAAAAGGTCAAAGAATGTACGTTTCTTGAAGAACACAATAAAATATTACGTCTTTGGCTTAATTTCAATATTACTTTTTAAAAGAAATAAAACTTTCCCATATATTTTTTGGTATATACAAAATTCTGAGAAACGTATTATAAATTATTTGAAGAGATTCTATGGTCGTCATTTTCAATAACTAGCCATCAATATTGTTCCTCGTTAACTTTATTAAAGCCTTTTATTCTTTTTGAACCTAAATAAATTTGTATCAGATTTAAATAATTGCAATATTGGCTTATCGTTGCGTTTTTATGTATTAGTCAACGATCATACATCATAATTGTCATTCTTATCCCCCAAAAAAATAGGTAGTGTTTTGTTTTTGTTCTAATAAGTATTTATGTGGTTCCTAGCTTTGATATTATTTTCTTTTTCTTTTTATTCATAAACAATATCCATTTCTTCTTGTACCTCTTTCGTTGTCATTATATATATATTCTGAATTCAAAATCAGAAACAATTGAAAAAAATTTAGTTTTCTCATTCTTGTGTAATAAAATTTTTTGACTCTTATTAGCTTTTTTTTAAATGTATGTTTTCATTATTAAATAAGCATATAGCAACTTCAAAACAGTTATTAAATCCTTTTTAATAAAAAATATACCTTGAATAATTTAACCTTCGGTTAAGTTTAACACCTGATAGTTGTTTGTACACTTTTGTCTTACTCCCTTCTCATAACAAGAAAATATAGTTTCCTAAAAATACTGGTTTTCTAAATGAGTAAAAAAACACAAAAAAAAAACACTTTAAACTATTTTGAGGAGTAAAAAGAAAATATGTCCCATACAATATTTAATGGTTTATATACTTACTACAGAAACAGCAAAATTTCACTAGGAGCACTTCTGTCCTCATACTAATTAATGCTTGTGTGTTTTGAAAATTTCTATTACATTCTTTCCCAGTTTACTCTATCTAACACAATACAATGATAACCATTTCAAACCGGACATTCCCATCTTATGCAGATATATTTGAATATGTTCATAACATTCCAGTCTCTTTAATAATTTAACACCAAGGTTTAACACAGTATTGATTCTAGGTTCTTCAACTTAGCCAACTATTCTTAGCTTAGGAAGCATTTAGGTTTCTTTTAGTGTTTTGCTTAACTATAAAAAAATATAATATATATATACCATTACTTCCGCAACATCCAATTAATATCTTGATCCTTTTTTTTCTTGTTCAACACAGTTAAAATTACTCAATGACATTTCTCAATAAAAAACTTACAAAAGAAACATGTTTCCTCCAGCAAAGTTTCTACGATGTCATATATCTAAAGAAACAAAAAAAAACAGAAAGTAGTTTAAAAATGTCGTAACGTTTAATAAAAATATAAACTCTCAAGGTAATTCTGCAAACTACACTTACCTTTAATATTAAAACCATTGCAATTAAAACGGAAATATGTTACACCTCACCCAACAACTCTTTCATTATTAGTTCTCTTCAAATAGTTCTAATTTGAAATACGTACCACAACGTTAGATTTTAAGGAGTTTTCTCTTATAAAGCTCAAAATTATAGTGTTATAAAATTGGATAATATCTGTAATAATAGCTGCAACTCTAAATATTGGAAGATAATATCCTGACAAATTGTTATGCCACGTAAACACATACAAAAATTTTCCTTTCAACATTTGAAAATCATCGTTTATGTTTCTTTTTCATACAAATTTAGAACATTCTTTAAACTTTTTTCTGAATCGATAAACACTTAATAAATATCAAAAATATACATTGGTGTCCTGAGTATTATTACATCTTAATATTTTATAAAATCACTACTTATATTATTCACTGATCCTGGAAAATCATAAAGAAAAAGAAGCTAGGAACCCTTTTTAACAAATTGTGCTTACAGTATTCTCTTCTTCCATTTTAACAACCTTTTCTAATTTCAAAAAATTTGTGTAATAATTTATTGTCTACTTTAAATATCTGACTACAATAAACACCACCATGTATTGGTATTAAATAATTCTTGTAAAAAGGCAGAGAAATGTAATCATTTCACAAAACAACATGGTTTGGGTCAGTACTTAACAAGAACGATTTTGTGGATGACAGTTACATTCTTTTAATATTAATCTCCAATTATTCAAAAGTTGCTCGAATCCCTCTTATCGTAATATTTTTTGATCTGATCTACTAATATATCATGATATAAATCATTGTTACTCTCTGTACCACTATCAGATTCTGCAGTAGCAGTAGGAAGACCACATTCTTGATCTAAGTTTTTCTTTAATTTTTCAATTGGGTTTCTCTTTAAAAATCCATACCAGCTATAATGATTCTCACACTAAACTTCATAAAAGTCAGAAATCTGTTTTGGTATACGCATATTCCATTGCATATGCTAGAAACATTCTTTTTATCCCTGCGTTATTTGGAATAACTTTCTTTCCTTGAACAGCTTGAACTTTTATAAATCCCCACTCTCGGACAAGACCGACCATTTGCAAATAATTAACACAGTTAACATAACAATCAACCAAACATACAAAATTTGTTAATTTATATTCTGGACCCTCGAATGACGATTTGGTACCAAGAACAATTCCTATAAATGAATTCTCATTTTCAAAAATTTTAAATATATCTCTTTATCAACTTTCTGTATAACTAGTGTTCACCATTCCTACATCCTTGCATCCCCTAACATGTCTATAAACATGACAAAATGTCTCTTTCTTGCAGAAATACAAAACAACCTTTGATCTATTTGTATTTACAAGATATATGTGGATTAACTTAATTGTCTCTCTGGTAAACTCATTTGACCTCATCCATTCAACAGTAGTTTTTACATTTTGGTATCAGACATCTAACTAATATAGTTAACATACCTAGGGGTGTCGTTGATGTGTTTAAAGATTTGCCAATAATCTATTATTTTGTTTCCTTAATGGTAGATACAAGTATAATCATTTTCTACTTGTGACATGAAAAACTTCTAATATTATCAATTGCTTTTCTAAATTTAGATTCTAAGAAAAACATATGTGCCTCATCGAAAACCAGACAACCAACCTAAAGGTCATCAGCTCCAAAAGAAACTTCCTTCAATTTTCGCTCTTGGCCTAAAAAAATTCTTAACTAGAATAATAAGGGCTATCCCAGTTCACAATCTTGTGACATATCATACCTTTCTTAAACGTTGCGAGACATCCAATAAATATGCCAACAGAAGACGCAGTTCCTTCATTATCATTAGCAAAAAAATATATATATCATTTTGCAATCAATCCTTCATTTTTTAACTTCTTTATAGTTGCCAACTTAGGCAATTCATAGGGTACAAAAACAAAATAGATATAAGGTACTTTAGGATGAGTTTTCAACACCACCATTGACAAGATCAATAGAAAAGACTTTCCAAATTTTGTGGCGTCATGCAACCCTAGCAATCTTCTATTGCTTAATAAAACCAAATTTGTAAATTCACTTTGATCTTCGAATTAAAAATTAAAAGTTATCGATTGAAAAACACTTAGTTTCACCCTTAAATAGTTAGTTCTTAACTCGCGGGGAGTTATTTTTCTTATTTTCCATTTTTTATCTCCTTAGTCTTACTAGTAGCAATGTATTCATGGAACACTCAGTACGAAGTCGACATTACATTGAAAGTGACTTCACTGTCCTCGACAAATCTTGTATCCACACTGTAAAAACTTTTAAGCGTTTCGAAATAATTCCCAAAACGTTCAGTTATTGTATTTTGGATTCTCGTATTGACATTAAGGATAATGGAATGTTTTCTTAATACAGATAGACCCTATCTCAACGTGCCAATAATATATTTTTCTTTTTTATATAAATGATGGAGTAACTCCTCAGTATATTTTTGAAGTACTTCAAATCAAATAGTCTGTGGTTTTTAACATCTACAAAAGCAAAACTTCATAATATCTGCAGAAACCTCATTAATGAAAAAAAAAAAAAAAAAGCATCAACATTTTTACATACTTGTCTCACTATATCTCTACTTGAAGTAAAAGAAACGTCTATTGTTTCTTCTCTCCCACAAAAATTCTTCATTGTCCGCTATGTCATAAACTGACTCTCAATTTATTTCGTCAATGAATACTGTTTTGTTATATAAGTTTGCCTTGTTGTAGAAGGCAGTATAGGTTAATGTAGGCAGAATACAAATGCAACACAATAACCTTCTAGAGATCCTATTTGCCATAAAAATACTTCTATTTGTTACTTTGTGATTCTTGTCATATTTTACATTCAAACCCGGTTGTCTTTTTTTGTTTTTACCATATCAATATAAATATTTCTGCCAACTATTATATATGTAACAGTTGCCAAGTTAGAAAATCTGGTAAGCAACCAAGTGGAGATTCACATCATCACCACAATTGTGTCGTTTATCGTAATGATAATTTCCTTATTTGATTCTAAAACATACTCCCTCTATATATATATACCTTGAATCTTTCCATCTAGTTTTTATTTTTTGAAAAGTATTCTTAAGAAAAGTCTGTAAAATACAATTATTGATGGAATCATCAATAAACACCTTACAATGGTTGCCAGTAGTTTTAAAACACAACATATTATACCAGCATAATGAAGCTGTTTAGACAATTAATATGTGGATTTGCCAAAAAATTATTGGTTACATCTTTCAAAGTATTACTAATGAAAAAAAGAAAGGATGCAAATATATCCTTAATTGTTACATTATTCTCATTGTTATTTGCATTAACAAAGATGCAATTAGAGATAGCAGCTTTCTGTTAAAAAGCTTTGCACGACTTCTTTCCCAAAATAGCGACAATAGTCCACTTTTTAGCCATTATGGATAGTGTTAAGAGTTTCCTCTCAAAAGACAAAAACCAATTCTGACTCACCTATAAAATGACAAAAACACAAAAATAAAAATACAGACACAGATGTCTCCAAAACTGTCCCAAGTTTTAAAATGAAAATCACTCAAAACACATCTTACTATTTAAACTTCAACACTTCAGTTCTTAAACGTTAAAGGCCGTACCTCTTTTTCAAAAGGTATCAATAAATTAAGAGGTAGTACGACAGTTCTCGAAAATAATACTTAATCTTACGGTAGATATTTTCCAATGTGAAAAAAAAAAACAGAAAGCTTATCAAATATCTCCAATGACAAAAGGTGAAAAGAAATACCAGTATGTTATGTCTCCAGGGTTGTAGGCTGAAAATCTTTAATAAACCTAACAAAGCCCAGCTGATAGCAAATACCAAAAAAAAAAATATTATAAATAAGTATACACATATTAACTTTTTTATCGTTATTTCACCTGCAATATATTTGATTCCTTTTTCAGTTTTAGACAGGAAATTAACCAGGGTATTATATTCATTTCGTTTGAAATTATATTTTTTGTAAGTTGATAATCTTGGAGCATATACTTGTAACCATGCCGTTAAATTATATAGAAATGTTACCCACTGGCATTTCCAAAGAGGTTATTGTTTTCAGGATATCGTGATAATAAATAGCATATTCTTTTTAGGTACAAATCTAAACAGGATTATATCTCAAATTAAATTCACTGACAGCCGCTATTCCAATATTTAAAAGGATGAGAACAAGTTTTAATGATCATCCTGTTGGACAATATGACAATACCTACTGTCGGTTACATATAGAGTATTCGTTTATTAATTCATTTTAAATATTTGATGTAGTGAAAAGCAGATCTTACATAATGCGATAATAAGTGTACTAAGCTATATTTGAATTAATAAGCATCCTTATTCCTTTTATATATGTTATTTCGCTTTTTTTATTTTTTCTTTTATATTTTTAACCTCATAAATATTGAAGGATGTCATTTTTTTTTATTAACAATTCTAGGATAATATTAAAAGACGTAAACCAAAGGATTCTTTGGAGTAAACCAACAGTTACAAGAGATGAATGGTTAAGAGGTAGAATTTAATATTATGTGTGATGAATTAAAATGATTAAAACCCAATATATATATTTTTTTTTAAAAAAAAAATGAAAAATGAAAATTTGAGAATGATTCTATCTTTCTTTCTTTATTTTTGTCATGATTTTAATTGGAATGGCTATTCTCTGCAAACTTTCCCCCAAATTACACCATTTATTATTGATTGTATAAAGAGAGTACCTTACCAACTGTGGCACCTCCAACATAATTTTTAAACAACAAATTAACTCTTTCATTAGTAATTAGTTGTCTCACACAGTATCTTGAACCATTATATTTAACCGTTTGATTTGAGCATTATCATCAACTTTCTTACTGCATCTAACAGAGATAACAAATTCATATCTCGATAATGATTTGCGAGTCATTATCAAATAATGAAATAGGTTTAAAACAACAAAAACTATTCGAACTGAAAGACCTCGAAAAACTATATTCCGAACTACACTTGTTGCAAATCCTCGTTTATATATTATTTTGCCCATCTCCAATGTAGTTTTGCAATAGCTGAATGAACACACACACTAAGTAAAGATAAACCCCTATCAAACCACAAGAGGCTATGTTTCCAAAGAACTATTACTCATAGGCCTCGGCTTTTTTTTTTCTTTTCTTTATTTGTCTAACCAAATTATGATTTAATCTCACAGTTAAAAGCAACATGAAAGTAGTACTTAGTGAAGTAGTTGTAAATTCAGATAGGTGTATCTATTTACGTAAAATGTTATATCTTGCCTGTATCTACGTTATCGATTATTAAACTTTTCTTCCAAATAGAGTGGTATTTGAATACAATAGCCAGAAGGGTTACCACAACTATTGATAGTGTACCTTAATCCTTCGCTTTTTTATTACAAATTCCATCAACAACACTATTACTTTACTAATACTCCCTAACCGTGTATATAATATATTGTCTTGAATAGTTAATTCATGAATCAACTCATTTCAAATCACCTATCTACATGTACCAATGTCCCACAAGTTACCTTCTCATGGATACACAAGGCTGCACTCTTGTTAAATACCCATATTAGATAAAGAGGGATTCTCATTCTTTATATCTCTCTACCTACATTATTTATGTAATGTTTAAAGGCACAAAAATCAGCAAACATGGTCTAAGTGTTTCCACAGTTCTAGAAATGGAGGAAACAAAGGGGGGGGGAATATGACAGAGAAGATATTGGGATGGTCCTTATATTATATAGTAAGTTTATGGAGCTTTTAACGCTGCTATTATTGACATTAACAGTAACATAATACGAATATTTATCAATAGATGGATTAAAATAAAAAAAAGTAGATGAAGTAAGGTTTTACTGAATATAATAATTTAAAAAATGGCCAAATAAAATTAAAAGTTTCATCACATTCCAAACTATACCCAGTTACAATTAACCTTAAACAGCAATACTTCCAGAGGATTTCTTCTAGAGTATTCAATTATAGAATACCTTCTTCTTTTCTTCTGTGTACTATTTATTGGTGTCAAAATAAATAAATAAATAAATCAAAAAGAAGAAGGATCCATGTTTGGGTATTAGTTGTGTTACAAAAAAAAAAAAAAAAAAACAAGAAAGTCACAGCCTAAGGCCTCTTCTTCTATTATAACAGAATGAGTCTTTCACATTATCAATAGTCAAGTCAAGATTGAACAAAATTTTCATCCTTTCTTGTATTTTTTTATTTTTCATGCTTTATTCTTTCAACTCGAGAATACATTTCTTATGATACCACTCTTTAACGCCTTTTGGTTTTATTTTATTTTTTTTGTATGAATAAATAGTTTAATATTCTCTGCCTAACATAAACTATCTACGCCTACCATCATAGACGGTTCTGGCTATTTTTACTACCACTATTATTATTGCCCTTATCTTTTTTTTCATAACTACACCAGAATAAAAATTAAAAAGGTATCTTTCAATCATAAAACATAGTGTGAAAGATCATTTATATATATGCACCATTTTTTGAAAAATTGATATGATTGAGATTCCTTTTAAAGTAGAAAAGATAACGTACTCAACTCAATAATTTGCGTTATAGAGTTACATATTAGTAGCTTTGTTTCAAACCTACTTAGCTATTTATAGTCAAGGGTTCTCAGTTCTACACGTATTAGATAAGAAAATCGATTAATTATTAAATTAACTACTAACAAAATATTATATATACCATTAAGAATAATACTAATAAAATATCGAAGAAGTTACATTTCCCATAACACTTTTACTGTCATTACTCGTATTATTTTCTCCAATTTATGGGAAGACTCATGTCCTCAACTGGACTGCTGCTTTGGGCTCTGCTGATGTAGACTGATTAGGTGAAAGACTAGTTATTACGTGTAATGGTGAATTTCCATGTTCAGATATTAGGGTCGATAAAGGTGATAGACTTGAAGTTCATTTGACTAATGGATTCAATGACTCTACTACTGTGTCTACTTTACACTTCGATGGGTTGCATCAAGTTAACACAAAACAAATGGATGTTCCTTCAATTGTTACTTCATGTCCCATTAGTCCAGGTGATACCATGTTATTTAACTTCTCTGTTGATGATAATGTTGGTACATATTGGTATCATTCACACATTTTTGGTCAATATCAAGATGGGCCTATAGGCATGTTTATTATTAATGATGATGAAAACAGTGAAAATTGTCCATACGATTACGACGAAAACGTGGTTTTATCTTTAGCAGATTGGTATGGTGAAACTATCGACAAACTTATACCCGAATTTTTAACTGTCTGTAATCCTACTGGTGCTGAACCAATTCCAAGAAACCTTTTTATTAATAATACAGTGAATCTGAGTTTGTCAATTACTACATATCTGCTGAGAATCGGTAATTTTGGTGGCTTTGTCTCCCAATATTTCTGAATTGAAAATAATGAAAAGGCTGTTGTTCAAATCGATGGTGAGTATGTGAAGCCAAACACTACTGAAAGATTATATATCACTGTGAGTCAAAGACACTCAGTTTTATTTACATAAGGAACTCAACGGACCAAAACCATGCCATTTTGCAGAAATTTGATGGCAATAATATTAGATTTGATTCCATCAGATTCGAGATTAAATTGCACCTCTTTTATGATGTGTAACGATTCTTTGGCTAAACCAGAACAAACAATTGTTGATTCGTTGGATTTCTTGGATGATTTTTATTTGGTACCTATTAATGAAGCTGAAATTCTACCAGATCCGGATCACTGTATCACTCTGGATGTTGTGAGGGATAATTTTATTGACGGTATCAGTTATTCCTTTTTCAATAGTGTCTCTTATGTCCAACCAAAAATGCCAACATTAATGACTATTTTAACTTCTGGAGATAATTTTACAGATGCTGCAATTTATGGTACGAATACAAACACCTTTGTTCTAGTGAAGGAAGAAATTGTAGAGATTGTTGTTAAAAACCTTGATACCGGCACTCATCCATTCCATATGCATGGTCATGTGTTCCAAACTATTGTTAGAGATAAAACGTATGATGCAGAGAGTAAGGTGAGGGTCCACATCCTTATTATTCAAACAATTATCCTTATTTCCCTCAATATCCAATGTATAGAGACATTGTTTTCCGTAGATCACAATCTAATTTTGTTATCAAATTTAAAGCTCATAATCCAGGTGTTTGGTTCTTCCATTATCACATTGAATGGCACATTTTATAGGGTTTGGTTATTGTCAATAGTAGAAGGTCCATTGATAATTCAAACTAATTACTTTCAACAGCTTACTCAAAACCATATCGATGTTTGTGCAAGAAGTAACTTTTCTATAAAGGGTAACACCACTGGTAATCATAAAGACTTTTTCAATTTTCAAGGTGAATCTATTCAACCAAAATGGATTACAAATGGGTTCACCAAAAAGGGTATTATTGCAATAACATTTTCATGTTTAGCAGGTATATTAGGTAGTTACTACTATCGCTGTTTTTTGTATGATGGATATCAAATCCTCTCCTGTGTGTTTAGGTCTTGATACAGAAAAGAATAAGGGTTCAAATACTTTAGATTTAAGAGGATGTGATAATATTGGACAATTTAATGACGGTGATTGGGGAAGAGATATTGCTAAAAGACAATCTTAAGAATCCCATCACTTATTAGGTAAGTAGGACAATGCTTTGAGGAGGAAATAATGACTAAAATTAGTAAGAAAGTGAGAGGAAAAGAAAAAAAACTTAGCAATTGTGCTTACTTAAATGATTTTTTTTATTATTTTTTTTTACTTATTTTTATTTTATTTAGTTATGATATATATATATATATATATGTCTTCCTATTATCTTTTTTTTTTCTAAAACAAATAAAAAGAATATCTAATGATTAGTCATATTTTTGTGTATTTACTATTAATAATAATAATATTTTTTTAATCCCACCAGTTTACTTAAATAGTCATAAAACCTGATTATATGTAATTTGAATACAAATTCAATATATTTTGTACAGACATTCTCATAGTTCCTTGTTCTGAAAATGATGAGCTACTTATATAGAGTGTATTGCATATTGATGAATAATTACCAATCATACAAATGATTTTAGCAACCCAATAGTTGCCTCCAATCTGTCTACAATATGCAATAATATTATAACCATTTGGTAACTTGAACTGTATATACAAAGTCGCTGAAAATTAAAGTTCTAAAATGTAAAATGGATCCGATGTAGTAGTGTTAAAAATTTGTCAATTATCAATCAATTCAACCAGCTTGTTGCAATACTGAATACGATGTTTCCAAAACTTTACGTCTTGCGATTTATTTCTTTTATTAGATTGATAAAGACACAAAAAGATTGAGATTTAACCAATCAGTCAAACAAAGAACAAGGTTTGTTTTGCATGTCACCTCTATTCCCATTCTCTAAATTTCCTTCAATCTCTGCATCACCAACAGGAAGATATTTCAGTTGTAATGTTTTATCTCATATATGATCCTATTTTTAAAGTTGTTGTGTGCCATGTCAACCAATAGAACAATTTATAAAACTGTCTTCTAGTAAACTCAATGTAACTAGTATTATTTAAGTATAATTGATTCAACGTCATATATTTAAAATCATAATATAAAAATTGCAAAGTTGCAAGGATATCTAAAATAAAATGATCATTCTGGTTAAATTTTAAAGTTCGTACTTTATCTTTAAAAAGATTACTTATAATTAGGTATCGAACATTGTCTGCGAAACCTGCATGATACTCTGAGAGTTAGTTTTCATTTTTATTATCTTTAGAAGAAAAGGAAGAGGAATAAACAGTCGACAAGGGTGAAGTATTGATTGGACTTAAATCTGTGTTCTTAGAAAGCACAAGCTCTATCCGCTCATTCAGATGCTTGCAATATGGACCATTAAACAGCAGCCAATACAAGGCAATATTCTCGGAATATATCAAACTTGGGGTATGTTCAATGCCAAACAAATGGGAGGAAATTTAGTCATTAAGAATTTCTAAATCATAGCCAAGTAAACCCGCCTAACACGACACAACCACACATACATAAGCAAACGCATGTATACTTTTGACTACAACTTCTTCCAACTGTTTTCACTTATATCTACACCAAAATAAGTGTCACCGAATATTCAACTGAGAAAGTTACCCTCTCCTTTTATATATATATTTTTTTATCACATGTACACAACTTTCACTGACGGAAAATTTTTAGTGTGAACTAAAGTGAAAAAAATTCAAGAACCTCAGAGAGGAAAGAAAGAGAAACACCAGGAGTTATATACAACAAGACAGTTAATATACAAATAAACACTCTAACAGCGTCGGTTCTAGAAGGTAGCAAAGCTAAATCAGCGTGAAAGTTGGAAATATTAAATAAGTTGAATTGAAATTTAGTTTATATTTTTTTCTGAAAGGAGTGTTAATAGTAAAAAAAGAAACCATTAAAAAAAAAAAAGGAAAGAAGAAAAAATATGTCTGTCTCCAATGAGTCGTCTTTGGACCCTGCTATCCCTACAACAAATAACGCTGTTAGTAGAGATTCGAATGATAAAGAAACTATTCTTAAGGATAAAATAGATGCAAATCCACTAGATATCCTTGCTTATATCAATTTGATCAAATACTACGAATCTGTTGACCAATTCGAAAAGGGTCAAGATATTTATAGCCAGTTACATGAAAGGTTCCCCCTATATTCTCCCTTATGGGTTATTCAACTGAAAGGTAATTTACTAAGAGATGAATTTGCATCTGTAGAGAAATTGTTGGCTCAATGTTTATCTGGTACCGATATAACAAATAATGATCTATCCCTTTGGATGACATATTTAGATTATGTTCGTAGAAAGAACAATTTGATCACTGGTGGGCAAGAGGCACGTTCAATCATTATTCAGGCGTTTGATATGGTCATGAATAAATGTGCCATATTCGAACCACATTCATCCATCTTTTGGGACGATTATCTAATGTTCTTAGAAACATGGAAACCAATGAATAAGTGGGAGGAACAACAAAAGATTGACATGATCAGAAGGTTATATAAAAGAATGCTTGTTATCCCACTTGATAATTTAGAAACTATGTGGAACAAATATACCAAATGGGAACAGGAAGTTAATAGTTTGACAGCAAGAAAATTCATCGCTGAGTTATCCGCAGATTACATGAAGGCACGTTCCTTATATCAAGAGTGGTCCAATCTCACCAGTGGATTAAGACGTGTATTTCCTGTTAATATCAATACGTGTAATAAAAATAATATTCCACAGAAAGATCTATTCACTACAGATTCTGATAAAAATGAACCTCAATTCGAACAGATTCAGATATGGTCAAAATGGATTAACTGGGAGAAAGAGAATAAACTGTCGTTATCAGAAGAAATGTTAAATGACAGGCTAATTTATGTTTATCAACAGAGTATTCAATATATGATTTTTACACCAGAGGTTTGGTATAATTATGTAATGTATATCCCAGAAACTGATTTAGTGAAAAGAATCAAAATTTTAAACATATCGACTCAAGCTAATCCATCTTCTCCAACTTTAGTATTTAAATTGGCAGAATGTTATGAGTTGGATAATGATATTCAACAGATTAAAAAAAGTTATGAATCTGCAATCGATTTCTTGCTAAAACAAAATAAGTTTTTACAATCTATGAAAGATCATGATCATGATGATGCTATGGAGAATGACGATATCATTGATGTTACATCAAATAAAATCATTCGTATAAATAACATTAAAGAACAGTTAACATTTATTTATTGCATATATATGAATACAATGAAAAGACTCTCTGGCCTTTCAGCTGCAAGGTCTGTCTTCAGTAAATGTCGTAAATTGAAGAATCAATTAACATACCACATTTACATCGAAAATGCCTATTTGGAATTTCAAAATCAAAATGATCATAAAACCGCATGTAAAGTCTTGGAATTAGGTCTAAAATACTTCCAAAATGATGGTGAATATATTATTAAATATATGGATTTCTTAATCCTAATTAATAAATATGCACAGATAAAACAATTATTTGAGACCTCATTGGATAAATTGGAAGATAATGATCATATCAAGCAGATATTTAAAAAAATGATCAATTATGAATCTAAATTTGGTAACCTAAGTAATGTATACTCTTTAGAGAAACGATTTTTATCCAGATATCCAAATGAAAATGTTATTGGATTATTCACTGACAGGTATCAGATTCAAAATGAAAATTATATTAAAAAATTAGAGTTGACTTATCTGAATAATTCAGAAAATGAAAAATTGAAACTATTAGGATTCTCCTCAAATAGTGGTGGATATTTAATGAATGATAATGAGATGAGGAGAAAAAGAAGAGAATCTATTGATGAATCAGAACTAGAAGCTAGTCCAAATAAAAAACCGAATAATGGTCCATCTATCCCCAATGAAATTATAGATGTCTTGAAGGTGTTACCAAAGCGTCAATATTTCAAGAATACACTTTTAGACTCCCAAAGCTTGATAGATTTTCTAGTAAATCAAACAGAAATCCCTGAGGATTGATAAGATAATGAAAAAATAGTATTATACCAAGTTAGTATATACAAATATAGATTGCAATGATTATTTAGATAGACGATTATTATAGTTTTTATTTTATCTTTTTTTGGGGGGAGGGGGGATTCTTAAAGTTGGTCCAGGATTAAAATCATATACAAGTAACTTAAAACTGTGTGTAATATAATATATAACAACTATGTTTAACATACAATTCACAGATTCCGTGGGTACTTTATTAACATATACTTTCGAAAACCTTAAAACATCGGTATTTATAGTGATTATTTTTTTTATCAAACTATTAAAGAGATAAAAATACGTATATATATATATATATGATCAATCATTAATATATACCAACAAAGGGACTATGTTACTTTTTAATTTTATTCATCAAGATATGCTATTTTTTTAAGTTCTACAATCACCATATATAGTGATATAGTCATGAACAAAGTCACATATTTATAGTTATGCGAATCATGTATTATTATATATATACCAACGTTTATCATGACTTCTAAATGATTTAAATATAATAATTCAGAGACTCTAACTTCATCGATATAAAACTGTGTAACAGTATTGACGACAAGTTTAAAATGCAGATGGTTCAGAATTACCAGTAGCTATAAAACTGATATTAATTTTATTTTCATCTAAAGATTTAAGGTTCTTTAATTTAGTACCTTAACCATATAAAGCAGTTTTAATCAATATTCAAGTAGCGATAGATGTTGTAATAATGTTAGCATATTTAAAACTTAAAAAAAAATATAACATTTATAATGCTAAATTTGGTAAAATATTCACCATCACGGATCATTGGTTAAACCAGTTTTTTTGTACAATTCCAAAAACTTGAGCTGGAACTAGTTGAGAGACATTAGATTGTTTAGTTTTCTCCTCGGTTTTAACGGTATTATTGGCAACCATACTTACGTATCGTTGGTACACATAGCACTACAATCATAGGTAAATTTAAAGGAGATACCAATAGTACAAGCTAACGTTTCTTTTGAATCTTTGCTTTCAAGTAGTAAATTGAAGATAATGTTGCCTGAAATAATAGACATATTAGGGAAACCCATCATCAGCACTCTCCACCATTCCTGTTGAAGTGTTAACTTTATCATCAACTAATTTAAAGTCAGCAGTGACGACATTAGAGAAAGTGTCTGAAGTATAAGTATATTTTGTAATATTTAACCCAATATTGAAAGCCATCATTGAATCCATTTCCATTAAATATTATGTCAATAACATTGGCAATCTTATCCATACGTAAATTTTGACCAATAGAACCAGCAAACTTCATTGAAGTAGAAATTGATATCCCATCCATATGATTATTTATAAAACTAATCATTTTATTGGCATCAGGTAGCCCCCCCAAAAACATCTATACCAGTAACAAAGTAAGCATAACCAGAATTTACGATAGTGGTATTAATACGTTTCTTTCAAGTAGTATTAAATGCTAAGTTGGAAGTTAGTACAAGGGTAGCTTTAGAATTATTTGCAGTGAAGAGGGTGACAGCAAATAATAAGCGAGAGTAGTTTCTTTTTACAATGATACCAAGGCCTAAAACACTATTCTTCTTAAAATTACTGACGGTAGGTGTAACTTTAAATTTGTGAGAGAAAACATTTTCCTTTGGGGAGTAAAGGGTATATTTGCCAACCACATTGGCGAGATACTGTAATCAAACTGTGGTTACTCTCAGCCTTCTTGTAAACAATATTTTCATTGCATTTTTTTCTTTCTTTTTTTTTTTTTTTTTTTTTTTTGGGGGGGGAAGGTAAGAAATGTGGTAAAAATAGTATATGATTAAGGTACTTTACACATTAGTAATTGACACCACTTCTTCTTGAATAAAAAGAGAATGATCGCATTCTATTATTAGAGGTGTGCCTTGTGCAGAAGACTTACTAGGTTGTGTCTTCTTTATTCTTGATTTGTTTATTCGCAGGAGACAAATTTTCTCGAGGAAGTCTGGATGAGAAATGAAAAAAAAAAAAAACAGAAAACAGAAAATGATGAGAGACAGCTTTACAGGCGCTATCACTTAGTGCAATAGTGATAGCCATGGAACTTTCCCACAGTGCAATTTAAACCATACTGTTTTTGTATAAGAAACAGATTTAAATACATTTATACATGTATATCAGCTAATAAAAGACAATATATTCTGCGTAGTCTTATAAAGTTGGACACTTGTATCAGTAATAGAAAAGAAGTAGGAGAAGAAAATAAAACAGTTTTCCACTATTGTTGGTTGCTTAATATATGATCGTTTGACGAATAAAGAGACTGGGAACTTCGATCGGTTGGTTAAAGTTTGGTTATTTTTATTCATATTTTGATGAAATATAACGTTCTTTACACCACTAATTATATAATACTGTTTCCTCTAGTTGTGCTATTTATTTAGTTGCTTAGCGGTCCATTTTCTACAAGAGTAGGAAAAAGGAAGAATTCGTTTTATTTTGGTTGATTTATTATTACACTTACAGGGAAATTATGTTTCGATCTAATAATGGGTTCGTGATTTTTAATAAACATATCAGATCCGCACTATTATTACAATTTGTTCTCATTACTGTCATGACCATAATTCAAAGTTTTGCTGCACTATCTGTCCCAGTAACTACTATTAGATTAGCACATAATTCATATTATGAATATGGTGTTCTTGGATGGTGTATAACTCAACCTCAAAGGCAATGTACCGGGAGAAATATAGGTTATAAAGATGCACTCACTGAATTATCAGGTGTTAAATTGTTACTACCGTCAGAATCCAAATATTCAGTCTCTAAACTGTTATTGTTCCATATCTTATCATTTGGATTAAGTGTAACTCTATGGGTACTCATAGTAATTGCTATGGTATCACCGTTGCAAGATTCTCCCCTTTTTTTATTATTATTCGCTTTATTAATCATGACAATGTTTCTTTTCTCTTTATTAAGTTGGTTAGTAGATATATTACTGTTTCGAATTTGGATGGATTGGCCTGGTTGGTTAATGTTGTCTGTAGCTATTACTTCTGCGTTCTGTGGTTCCGCTATATGGTCATATCGGAGAAGTGTGGAAATGAGAAATTACACTGCATTAAATGAAGAAACTAGTATACTATGTGTACATCAGCTTAGAAATATCAATAAAATTAGAAACATAGATTCAAAGTATCAAGAAAACGTGGAGATGACATTTCCGTTAGAATCTAATTCAATAATATCACCCATAGACCATTTTATTAATGAGTCAAGGACCAGAACACAAAGGTCACAGGAAAAGTCAAGGGAACCAGAAACAGTGTATTACCGAACTGCAGAAGGGTAATGCATATATACATATACAGATATATATATATGTATATATATGTATGTAGAAATCTATTTCTATTTGAATACAGAAAAATGTATGTACACTTTTTCGCAATGGGAAAGAATGAAAAAAAAAAAAGCCTCGAGATATGAAAGTTTGATTGAGTACTTGCTATCGTGAAACAACTTAAAGGGACAGATATATATCAGTAAATAGACAAGTTTACTCACCTGAACATTAGTACTTCATAGACTAAAATATATCGTTTATTCAATAAAAAAGAAAACGGGGAAAATAAAGAAGGATCATAGGATGAAGACAAGTACCAAATCTGTCTTCAGGTGTTATCGTCCTTCTTTCAAACTTATTAATGACCGTGTTTACTCTATATCACACGCTGGTAATGGATTATTCCATCCATTTTTCAAATTATCAGCAATAGAACAATTTACTTTATGTTTCTCTGAAAGGAAAACCTCATTAGTAAAAAACTCTAAAATATTTCCTACTTTTACTGATAATCTTTCAACTATGAAACAAACATTACAATTAAATCCTATCAATGTTTCAAATAAAAAAGATACTATTAAATGGTTAGAAAAATATAATAAAGAAGTTACTGATGACCCCTTAAACGGTAAGTTAAAATCCTTTGATACAGTCATACATAAAACGATACCGACAAGTTTTATTAATAAAGAGGAATATCCACAATTAGAGGAAATTATCGAATTATTTGAAAATAGAACTTTAATCACTAATGATCCAGTAACTTTAAATTCCTTAATTGATTATTTCCTATTAAATAATCGTTCAGGCATCTTTGCTGAAGATATTTATATATTCCTTTTAAATGAATATTCAGATTCTATCGATAAGTTAAGCTTAATCCTTGGCTCAGTTAAATTACATGTAAATAATAAATTAGACTACTTCCCCGATATTGAAAATATAATATCAAGAATTTTAACCTCTATTAATAAATTACCAAACTCATCAAGGATCAAGTCCTTCGATAATAGTTTCCAAGATTTATTACAAAAAATATCTTCTAAGTTCAATTTGGAGGATACTTTATCCTTATTTAACGATACAGTAATACTTCAAATGTTACAATATCATCTATTTAAAACCCAAAATCTGATAGAATGCAAAATTTTATTAAGTTTATTACTTTCCATAAGGCATATAAGACCACCGAATGAATTTATTTATCAATACTTAATGCTATTGGATGAGAAGACTCAAGTATTGAATTTTGATGTTTCTAAATTACAAAAATTGATATTTATATCTGATTTCAGAAATTTAATTGAAAAATATCCTACCATTCAGTTGATTCAGTTTATTATACCATTGTGTACTAGTTTCACCGAATTAAGAAACATCATGAATATTATATTAGGACAAGATAATAGATTGCAATATTTTGAAACATTGTCTGATCGGATTATTAAACAATATGATATTGTGACTCTAAGGGATAAATCAATTTTAGGTACCGTGGAGATAGTAAATCTTTACAATGGATTTAATGTAACTTATAATGGAGCTATTCCACTTGATATTATGAGTAAGATACTTATGTTGATGATTTCGAATGGTAATTACGCAATGACAGCTACTATATTAAGTCAAAATAAACAATTGAAAGAAGATTCAAAATTTTTAAAACAGCTTGTGAGCAGATTCCCTTCTACTAATTCAATTGAAAAACAAAAATTTATAAAGCTGTTTAACATCAAGGCAAACCTAAAATGAAACTAATACAAAATAATAAAAGAATCACATTAACACAAGGTAAGTTACAGTGCATTATTCTGAATATCTTCAAGGTAATAAATCCTCCACCTTGACCAGATGTAACCACATTTATATATGTCATATTCATAAATAACTTGTTAATAACAGAATACAATCATTTTTTTTCCAAGGAATGTTTCAAGTACGTTTCAAGATTAGCCGTATTGTAAAAACATGAGTAACTAATAAATATTCTAGAGAGAAATAAGTAAGAACACATAGAATATTGATAATAATGTTGTTTATATAGAATTGACGTCTTCCTCAATGTGAAAAAAATTAATAGGTCAGTTTTCTTTACACATATTAAAAAGAAAATTGACATTGATATATTAAGAACATTACATTATGAGACAGAATGTGTTTGTTTACCATCACTCCCTTCTTAAAATTACCTTATTTTATTTCATTAAATAATACCTCTAACGATCTTGGATTTTGCCTGGTTTCTTCTAGGTTAAGTCCTTGAGGAACAAATAAAACAAAAATTTGAAAATGATGGTTTATTTAAAAAAAAAACATTCATATTGTTAAAGGAAACCGGTGTCAAATCTACCTTACAAACCTTTCTGCCACAATGTTTATTAGAAGATATAGCAGTGGTAAGTGATTCATTCAAAATGGAAGCTGCTGTTAGATTATTTTTACGTCAGTTTGAGGTATTGGGTTTAGCACAGGTCTCAGAAGAATCTCCACATAAAGACAGCATTGAAAACATAACGGATTGTAGTTTGCAGTTAAAATTTTTAAACGAATTGACAACTTATGATGGTTACTACCAAAAATTTTTCAGTGATATGTGTCACGCAAGGTCCATTGTTTCAAAAAAGAACAAATAATGAAGACATTTTAAATGTTACCAATTTTGTTAACCAATTGAACAACGATTGGGAAATTACTTTCAATTCATATAAGGATGAAGTTAGTGAAGTAGTGTCCTAGAAAGTGGATACTTTAACTTTCAACTTTAGCGATACCTTAAATCATGTTGATGGTTTGAATACTAATATAAACAATATATTACATGACGTGGAGACCAAGTTATTGACAAAAAATAAAGATAGAGTCCAAATGATTATCAAAAAAAAAAAAAAGATGGGAAGAAATTTTGGAGTCGTCTGAACCACTTCAAAGTTTTTTACCAACCTTTTTACGGGTAAAGTTATTAACAGATATATTTTACAAATAGTAGAAGAACAAAGAGCAAAAGAATTAAGCATTTGGAATGAAATGGAAACGACTTTTAAAGAGAACAGAAATAGTAGATTTAAACAACAAGAAAAAATTGACAAATTGCATTGGATATTTGAATTTAAATATGATTAACTCAAATTAAATTGAATTAATTCAATCCAAGAAGTTAGGAAACTATATCCAAACGGAATTAACAAATAACAGTAATTAAGGGATCTTTGAATGGCTATCTTTAACCAAAGAGCTTAGTAAAAATGCCCAATATTGGAATGCTTTAATTACGAAAAAAAAATTTAATATAATTTCTAATAAAATCAACACAGTAATTAAAAAGACATGTTTAATGGAAAGTATAACTATTAAGTTGATAAATATGTTCACCAATATAAGTACTTTGTTGGAAATTTGTTTTAAGTTTGTAAAATTTTTATAAATTGTAAAAAATTTGTTCTTTTGGTGATGTTTTCACCCATTATTCACTATTTATTGTAAGAAGCCCTAATTGGAAAATCCTGAAATACGTAGTCCGCGGGTAACGCTTAATGTCGAGGCGAAGGACTTGGAACAGCCGAAACTCTGGGCCCAGGCTGTGAGTGTATTCGAACGAACGATCGTCGGATTGACCTTGGTGGCAAATTACAGAGAAGCTTATTTAAGAGACCTTTGATTATTGAGAGAGTGTGCCAGAGGTAATTATCAGCATTCATATTCTTATTAGATCTATTAGGTTCTACCTAAGAAGACTAATAAGACTAATAAGTAGACTAATAAGATTAAGAAGAGAATATCCCACATCTATAATAAGGCTTATAGAATTGGTCTACTAGTTAGAATCAACAACTATATAATTTGTAAGTGTTTATATATAATTAATATCCATATTTTAGTATATTACTTGAGATAACCCCTTACATTTGGTAGACGTTGTTTTGGTTCTGAATCCATCTAAATTTAGTACAAATTCCCAGTCACTTTATTTTAATTTAAATATGTCTATTCCAGACCCTTCTGATATTAACGAGTTAGTTCAAACTAATCCAGCCTCTACTGAGACTGTGACCCCATCCAAGACCTTACCATCCTTGAATGCTGCTGACGTTTCTTCTGACAAAGAAGATACCACTGTTCAGGTTGGCACTCCTGCCACTGAAAAGTCGAACTCAACAATGTCTTCTGCGGAGAAATCTAATGGAGTCATTCCAAACTTAACTTTTTTGGACAACTTATCCACCCAAACGTCAAACGTTTTACTTTCTGCTATCATTAATGATACAACTGGTCAGATGGCTGCTGCGTTGAAAGAATTAGCTACATCTGGTAAGCAACCTTCCGAGATTGCCTCCATGGTTAGTTCCTTATCCTCTTCTCAAGCTGCATCTGCCAGAAAGGAAGTTTTAACGAACATCACAGATGCTGGTATCATCACTTCTGTTGGCTCAATTACGAAGTCAATTCATAATTGGAAAACGGATGTATTGACTCTAGCAGCCAAGTATCCTTTCAAAGGTACTGAGGCCATCAATTTAATTCGAAAAATAGTCCAAGGAGAGTTATGGAATTTTTTTTGTTGAGACCGGTGCTACTGCTGACCCAGGCACTCACGATTTATCTTATTTCTTGGATAAAATCGTCGAATGTTATTTGATGTTGGATAACCCAAACATGGTCATGCATGACTTACTCGCTATGCGTTTAAATAGTGCCGATGACGTCAAAACTTTCACAAGCAAGTTTAAGGCTACTTTCGATAAACGGATGGACGACGTTTCAAGCATGAGCATTGCTTTGTCCTTAATGAGCAGAGAAAATGCTTCTGCAGTCGAACGTGACCTAACAATCAAGAATCTGCAGCAACTAAATATTTGGGCTAGCAAGTTCCTACCTACGCGTGCCAAGATTAAAAGGAAACAGGAATATCGATCTTTTGAGAAACCCTCAAAGAAACGTAATTCAGGCAATTCTTCAGGATTCCGTTGCCGTGCTTGTCGTTCCAATGCACATTGGTACTACGAGTGCAGAAACAAGAGAACTGGTAATTCTGCCAATTCTAAGCCGACTAGCCAATAAGGCCAGATTGGTAATACAATTGATCTTGACATTCATGTTGAATTGTTTTGGATCTCTACAAACATTGACGATGACAAAAATGATCGATGGACTGCTCGGGCTAAAGAGATTGAAGACGAGTTTGCAGATGTAATTGTAGATGAATTACCTGACAAACCAGTTCTTTCCAGAAATATTAAACACACAATTGAATTGAAACCAGGTACTGCTCCTATAGCACGCCGACCATATAGAATGAATGTTTCTGATAAGAAAGAGCTTGAACGACAACTAGATGTTTTACTTAAAACACAACGAATTGAACCTTCTACCTCCCCTTTTGCGGCTCCAGTTTTATTTGTTACAAAAAAAGACGGTACAAAGCGTTTGTGCTGTGACTTTAGAGGGCTGAACGACGCAACAATTAAAAGCAAATATCCTCTTCCTAAGATGGATGAATTGTTTGATCAACTTGTAGGCGCTTCCCACTTTTCTCAATTAGACTTAGTGAGTGGTTATCATCAAGTTGAGGTTGATTCTAAAGACCAATATAAAACTGCGTTCGTCACCCATGAGGGACAGTATGTTTGGAAAGTTATGTCATTCGGTTTAACTAATGCACCCTCTACCTTTCAAATGTTGATGAATGATACGTTATGAGGATTAATCGGAAAATGTGTCATTGTTTATTTAGATGATATTTTGGTTTACTCTAAGAGTGAACAGGAACATATTAAGCATTTACATGAGGTCTTTGGACGATTGAGATCTCAGGGACTATATGCAAAGAAGTCTAAGACAAAGTTATTTCAATCTTCCATTAAGTTTCTAGGACATAGAATAGATAAGGATGGTATTCATGTGGACGAAAGTAAAGTCGATACTATTGTTAAATGGCAAAAGCCTGCGAAACCCAAAGAAGCTCTGAGTTTTGTGGCAACGTGTTCATTCTTTAGAAGATTTATTCCGAAGTTTGCAGACATTAGTAATCCATTATATGAGTTTGCTAATAGAAAGTTAACCACCTGGAATAATGATTGTGATGTTGCTTTCAACACATTGAAACAGAAGTTGACTTCAGCTCCTGTTCTACTACCATTCGATGAAGCCAAAGATGTTTTAGTTACTACCGACGCCTCAGACTTTGCTGTAGGTGCTGTCTTAGAACACATTGACTCTGCTGGTCGTAGTTTAGGTGTTGTTGCTTATTCAAGTAAGAAATTGCACAATTCTCAATTAAGGTGGCCCACTGGTGAAAAAGAAGGATTTGCTATCTGGGTTGCTTTGATGCAATGGTCGCATTATTTGAAGGGCAGACATTTTATTCTACACACTGACCATGAATCTCTGAAATATTTACACTCGAAGAAAAATAGTAGCTTAAAAGTCGGCCGTTGGCTAGACGTTTTTGCTGCATTTGATTTTGAGATTGTTTATATTAAGGGTGAGCGAAATAAAGCGGATGGCTTTAGTCGTCGTCCTGATTTGAAACAAATCAAAGATACAATAACTCCAATATCACAGAATTCCCCATCCTATCCTTCTCCCCAGAATTCTGATAACAATAAAGCGTTGATTCTGGATGATTTTGGTTATGACTCATATTTGTATGAATTGAGTATTCCTAATCAGGTTACTTTACTAACCAAATTCAGACCTGAATATATTGAAGAATTAAAGAGTGGTTACCGACATGATCCAGATTTTAAAGTAATTTACAATTGCTTAATGAACAAAACTCCGGTACCACACAAACTAGACACTGTTATTCAAAGATATAAAGTGATCGACGACTTACTATATCATGGATATTCTGATTTAATTGTTGATAAATTATGTATTCCCAACAATTCTATTAGAACTGAGTTACTTAAGTTAGCTCATGACTCACCTGCAGGAGGACATAGTGACGGATTCCGTACATTTACAAATTTATCTCCTCATTATTATTGGCCTCGAATGAGTGCTACTATTAAACAGTATGTTCGTCATTGCGAAAGTTGCCAGAAGTCTAAGCATAGAACTGGTAAACAATATAACACGTATACACCTTTAACGATTCCTGAGGAACGTTGGAGACATATTAATATCGATTTTATTTCGGGTATGACACCTGATAAACGAACTAAATGTGATAATATCATGGTGGTCACTTGTCAGTTGACAAAGATGTCCCACTTCATTGCTTGCAAGAAATCTTCTAAAGCAGAAGAAATTATTCAAATTTTTTTTCAGGAAATTTTCAGGTTACACGGCATGCCTCGAGTAATTGTCTCGGATCGTGACAAAATTTTTACATCCACTGCATGGACGATTTTCACACAACGTTCTGGTATTAAATTACAGATGACTACAAGTCATAACCCTCAAGCAGACGGGCAAGTTGAAAGAATTAACCGAGTCTTAGCAGAAAAGATCACTTCTGTCTTAGATCCACATGGGAGCAAATGGTTAGATGTATTACCAATGGTGGAGTTTGCATACAATAACACTTATCAATCGACTATCAAGACAACTCCATTTTTAGCATGTTATGGTTTTCACCCTAGATTTGTTGGTATTTTAAATCCCCTCGAATCTTCTCCTAGAAACCCCACTAGTATCCAGACTCTTCCTAAATTTGCACTATCTCATGTTGAAGAACTTGTCAACCGTGCTGCTCGAGTGAAAGAACAATTAACATATAATATTGCAGAGGATCAAGAGTATCAATCGAAAAGAGCCAATGCCAAAACCTTGAGACCAGACTTTAAGATTGGGCAAAAAGTTTTGATTCATCGAGAAGTTTATCAAAAACCTCATGCTGGTGATAAATTCCAGTTTAGATGGTATGGACCCTTCGAGATCATCGAACTTCACCCTCCAAATGCTGTTCGATTAGCTTTGAATCAGGACACTGCTAAACACGATGTTTTCAATGTTAAAAATTTGAAACATTACCACAATCATTTGAACGATTATGGTCATGTTCCTCCCGTGGGAGAAGAAGAAATCATCAAAAACATCGACAAAATTGCTGGCTTCAATAATATTTATTTTTACTCCGGTAATGTTGTAGCAGATGTCAGGTGGAAAGATTGTGAACCATGGGATACTGTGAGAGTTCCTGTGAAGATAATTAGACCCAAAGTTCCGGCAACACTGTATGAGTATTGGAAACAACATCTCAACAGACAAAAAGATCGCCTGGATAATTGGATAGAAAAAAACCGCCATCGAAAGAAATTCAAGAAAATAAAAAGAAGAAGATTTGGCTAATCGTACTAGATATTTGTGACTCTTCCACTGGTCATTGAGAGATAATAGTTTTTTTGATTACATTATTTTATTTTATTTTGCATTAATCTATGCCGATCCTTATTGTGTTTTGGAGATGTAGAGATGACCATTTTACCCGACCTTTGACCCTCGAACTCCTATTTTTATTTGTAAGAGATCTCCATAGATATCGACATATCTTAAGACATTTAATTTTTCTATTATCAAATTCCTGAAGTACTAAAATTGGTTATTATTATGTTACAATACTTGCAAATCCTGATGATTACTGAAAGCTACAAATCGTGCACGTTTGAGACCATTGTGTTTGTCTCTATGAATGATCATTCGAACCTTTAGATTAATGTAAGATGATGGAGACTAGAGATTAGATACGTTGGCTGTGTTTCCCCAATTAGGTCCTTACTTTAGTTTTCAGATTCTCACAGTTAATCGCCTTCATTAAAAATTTAATTTTTATGAAGTTAATTTACTGACAATATAATTGCAACTCAATGATATTGGAATCTTGGTGGGGGACGATGTAAGAAGCCCTAATTGGAAAATCCTGAAATACGTAGTCCGCGGGTAACGCTTAATGTCGAGGCGAAGGACTTGGAACAGCCGAAACTCTGGGCCCAGGCTGTGAGTGTATTCGAACGAACGATCGTCGGATTGACCTTGGTGGCAAATTACAGAGAAGCTTATTTAAGAGACCTTTGATTATTGAGAGAGTGTGCCAGAGGTAATTATCAGCATTCATATTCTTATTAGATCTATTAGGTTCTACCTAAGAAGACTAATAAGACTAATAAGTAGACTAATAAGATTAAGAAGAGAATATCCCACATCTATAATAAGGATTATATATATTGGTTTACTAGTTAGAATCAACAACTATATAATTTGTAAGTGTTTATATATAATTAATATCCATATTTTAGTATATTACTTGAGATAACCCCTTACATTTATACAGGCTAAAGATCTCTCGTTTTGAAAATAAACAAATTTCCATAGATCATAACTAGAGTCTTTTTAAATACAAACATTGGACATAAATTAAATATTAAATATATATATATGTTGAAATATAATGTCATGGAACGAAATAAATAGAACAATAAGATTTTAGCAGACGCGAAACGATAAATTGTTGACTAATAATTGTTGCGAGGTCACGAAATGTTGTTGAGTTTGTTTATTAAATATCTTACTGTTCGTAGAGGAAAATGGTTTAATATTAACATATATAAAGCCAAGGATTTCATCATACATTATTTTTATTTTATTTACAATCTTTGTATATTAGTGTTTCTATGTTGTATATAGATAAAGAAAGTGAAGAACTTTATTATACTTTTTGTATACTAGATCTAATAAATATAATATTGAGAATGTTTACTATTTATCCAATGACTATAGGCGCTCATTCTCAACAATATATATGTGAAGTTGCCAAGGTGAATAATTCCTATAAAGAAAAAAAGTAACAGGAAAGACATTAAAGAGCGCTCTTTATAATTAGTTATTAGTTTTCAGTTCTACAATATATAACTACTGACTACGAGTGGTAAATAATTTTTATACTCCCTACAGAAAATGCTTTTTTACGTCATTTTTTTTTTCTGAAGAGATTATACATGAGTATATTTATTTTCAAATTTTTTTGTTTTTATTAATAGTTCCTCCAATTTATTAGCTATCATTTGTTGTGGACTTATGATCACTAAACTACATGACATAATATAAACCCTTCAATAACAAATTAATTTTTAGTTGCTTAAAATGTGTGATGACTGTATATATGTATTAGATAGAATACAGATATGTAGAGAGATAGAAGATGAGATGGCGGTTCCCAACTAAACTTAGTAGAAAAGCTTGAAAAAAACAAACAAATAAACTTTCATATCGTAAAACATAAACCGGTGTAAAAACATTTGTTGTATCAAATAATAACCCACAAAGTCGCTATTGGAGCAGAATTATGCAAAATAAATAAACCAGACCTAAGTTTCGGGCAAAAGAAAAATTGGATATCATTTATTATAACAGAAGATACTACTACTGTACCAGGGCTTTTTCTTAAATGATATTGTTCCCACATATTTTGAAGGACTTGATTTTTTAAGGTTATTAATGTTCCATTATCATTTGGATGTAAACTTTTTAATCGATCCAGTTCCATTCTTGTAAATTATACTTAGTCCCGATTAAAAAAAAAAAATGAATCTTTTTTTTTTGTAGAGTAATAACTTCCAATTATTTATTTAAAATTTATATTATCAAATTCTATTTGAATTATTCAATCATTGCCCTTCTCTGCAGGCAAACGCTTATAATAATTAAATCATATACCTTGTTATAACTGGGGGGAAGATGGTGCATAGTTTTTATCCCTAATGTTACTTTATCTTCTCACTCATTATCATTTTTAGAATTATAGATATCAACTCCATCATTATTTTTGAACATCAAAATTATCCAAACAATCCCTAAAGATGAAGCTTAGAGAGCCATTTTTTAAATCCCTGATTTCTTGATGTTAATATGATTGCTATTCTTATATTATAATAAACTAATAGATCAATAAATCTCTAAATAGTTCACCTCGTTTTTACATTAATTTTAAACTTATTCACTGATGCTATTTATTTTTATTTGGGAAATTATAATTTTTGACAACAGTCAAAAAAACATTCAGATACTTATAGAATTTGCAAGGTCTTATTTTGAAAATTGGCAACAAAAGACAAATAAATATAGACCTTTTATTAAAAACTTGAAAGAACATAAAATTTTATTCGTATCATCCGTCATAAAAGAATGATTCTTTACTACTAACATAATAATAAAAAATTTTTTATGTAAATCATTTTTTTTTTCACTTTTTTGCAAATCAAAGGAAATAACCATTACTTTCAATTTTCAAACTATTTGACAAAAATATTTGGTTCATATTTCATTCTACTGATCGTATCACCTTTGAAATGATATATATATATAATTACATATTATCTATTTCTATCCCATATCTGCTTTAATGTTGAAATAACAGTAATAATCAAATATCTGTACACCAATAATGAAGCTAAACAGATTAAACCATTTTTACACCGTTCATAGTTCTTTACAACATAAAGAAAGATTTTTTTTTCTTTCTTGATAAAAGGTCTTTACAATTTTTACCTTCTAGTAAAAACATACACTGCTGCTATGAAACTATTAAGTTATACGATATTTCGGAAGATATAAAAGAGATAGCAGAAAGAGAACAATCCAGACTTCTAAGATCAGTCATAGACAAACAAACAAAAAAAAAAAGAGGTAAGAACAACCAACTACACAAAAGGGAAATAAAAGTAAAATATCCAAGAGAAAAAGTGGTTATATATTGTCAGATTATAAATTGTCGACACATGAATTTTTTTTTATAGCATATATTAACCCATTCAGACAGGGATAACTGTTAAAAAATATGAAATGTTTTCATCATTAATAAACCACTTATTAAAGAAGCCTATAAAGAAACAATACTATACACTGTTAAACGCACACAGTAACGGACATCATCATCAGGCCATTATACAACCCGCTACCATCCACGAGTCTATTCTATATTGAAATAGAAAAATAACCCTGATGTGAACATTTCTATATAACCCAGGGGAATATTATTTCTTGACCTTTCAAAGTGAAAGAAGTGACAAGAAACTGGAAACAAAACCAACTAAAAACGAATTGCCTTCTTCTCTCTTCCTTTTATATCAATTTTTTTTTTTTCACAAAACAAAGAAGAATTTTAGAAGACATTAAATGGGAAAAAAAAAACAAAAAGAAAAAGAAAAGAAGAAAAAAATTTTCCCCTCGTTTCTTTTTCTTTTTCGGGGATTTCCTCTTTAGGAAATAAAAGGTGGTGCATTTCGCGCCAGCACAAACACTACGAATTTCAGAGTGTTCAAACCCTAAAAAAACACATACAAACCCTACAATTTTCCTCTCGTTGGAGTCCCATGAACATGAAAACTAAAGGCAAGTTTTAAAGTTAGAGGGATAGATAATTCAGAATCTGTAGAATATTTAAAGTACCAAGCAAATTAAGAAACTTGATAACAAATTAGATCAAAATAAATTGTTCGTTTGACTTTATTCTGTCTTCATTACTCCTTTTTATATCCCAATTAGAGCCATGACACTGTTCCTCAAAAGAATGATAAATTCGGAAAACAAAATAATATCTTGGTCAAATAAATACATGGTAGTCTTAGAATGACATTACAGAAACTTCGTTTTTAATGCAAATTATATGTGATTTAAAAATCTATATACTTATATGCAGAAAAAAAAAATTAAAAAAAATTAAAATAAAACAAAACATTACAACAGAACTAGTTACTATCTCATCCACAATATAATAAAAAACAGTACCTTTTATTTATACCTTTCAAGAAAATATCTACATTCACATTATACACATAGATATTAGTTAATGTACCATTATTCTTGTGACATCTTCAAATAGGGTATATAACTTACTTTTTACTTAATCTTAACCACTTTGGCATCCCATTCAAACATTTTTTCTTTTTTTTTTTGTTTGATATAAGTTGAATTTTAGTTGATCGTCTAAAAGATTCTTGGAAAATATACATTCCTCATAATTCCTTCTGGGTTTAAATACTATCTCTAAATAAGTACGATCATTAAAATTTAATTCTCTCTAAACATTCTTTAACATTTTGTCTATTCACTGAGAATTCATCTGTCTCATTTTTTTTTTCTTCCCTTAATCGTTAAGTCATTAGTATCCTCCTCAATTGATGTTACATCAGACAAGGGTAGATAAACTACATGTTTATATAATTCATGTTTGTTCTCATTCAAACTTTCTGTTTCCAATTTTGAAGAATTTAGACCTGTTCTAATAGTTTCAGTCCCATTGGACTCATTGGAGTAAAGTATAAGTGATGGGATCTCTACATTGATAGAAACTGACTTACGTATTCTTAAATCATTAAACCTTTTTCCATTAAACCTAGAAATAATCAATTGACCGATGACAATAACTCTAAATTTCAACTTTTGCAAAAGTATCGTTGGAACAAAACTTAGAAAAATGTCTCAAAGATATTGATAAGACATCAATTAAAAGTACTCTCCTCTTCTTCACTTGTATATCCGTTTAGAAATGAAAACGATATGTATATAAAGACTATTTTTTGTTTGAAACCTTTATGTTTAGAATTAATGTTGGGTGAAACTTCAAAATGACAAAGAGAAGCTATCATTCCTGGGTACCTATCTATTTTGAAAAAAAAAATGGTTAAGAAAATCTTCAGAAGTGTTAATCAATGTAGATCCTACTAAGGTCTGGAGTTTTCTACACTAAGCTTCATATCATGGACGATGTTTGTCATTTGTATATCTATTTTAGTTTGGATTTGGACATCATCTAAAAGAGAAATTATCTACGTTCAAAGGTAGGACACGTGTCCTTTTGGTTAGATTAAATGGCCATGAACAATCTACACATTTTGTTTTAATATATTTCCTTGAATTAATTTATAAACAAGAGAGTGAACAGGATATTTCAGCTTATATTGTAAGCATCGCTGATTACTTACCTTTTAAGTCTACTAATCAGTATTATTAGTAGTCATTCACTAAGAAACGATCAAAGTGGAACTTTGTCAAATATACCTGTAAAGCACAGTTCAATTGAATGTCTTAAGTGGTTACCTCAAGGAGGATATCAAGAATTTGTTCTAGTATTTGAAAAAATCCCAAACATTTGTTTATAGAAACTAGAAGAAGTAGCTAACCTTTGTTTTTAGTGAATTATATCCCAAATTGAGACAATATTATAAACTAGTAGTATCATCAAATGCAAACTACTCTATAATTTTTAGAGTAGGATATTTTTCCATTTTTTTTTTTTTTTTTGAGTCATATATGTGAACGTAAATTTGGTTTTTGCTGGAGGCACTTCACCATTATTAAGTGTATTTACGTCAGAAAATTCATCAAATTCTGGTCATTTAAAATTGTCCTCTTAGTAACATACCATTTGTATCTACTTGTAAGAAAATATCCTCTTTTACTGTGTATAAAAAAGATAGTATGAATTTTACATCTTCAAAAAATCATTAGACTCAACTAGAGGCTCTCGTTTTTTGTTAACAGAAAACAGTTTGCGTGAGAAATCAGAAGGAGAAAGTTATTCTAATATTGTTTCTAATCAAAAATAATAGCAGTGCAAATAATACATTCAGTCTTTATACTAACATCAACAACTAATCTTTCGATTTGATGCATACAATCACAAAAATATTCATGGAAATCAATAAAATCAACATAATTTATAGTATATATCCTAAAAAAGATGATGGAAAACATTATTGCATTCAAGTACGATTAGAACAGATATTTGGAGTAAGATTTTCAGTAATGAAACCATTCAAAGAAATATAATATATTTTCAGTAATCCAAGTTAAGAAAAAATCGAAAGTAAGGAAAAGAGGAAATCTAAATCATCTTGGTCGCCAGCATATCTCAAAACAAGAAACAGAATATTACTTTTAAAAACTCCTATATTTAGAGTTGCGATAGAGATCTTCTGAATTGCTAATGGTTTAATTGGAATTAATGCATACATTATTTTTTTTTCATTGTAGGTTATTCATTGTATCATTTTTGCAATTAACATTGCAGTGTCCAATCTTCAAAATACCATGACCGTCAAAATTAATATCACTTAACATCAAACTTAGAAAAATGTTTCTTAACTATATATCATATATCTAAACTTGTCTATATATACAGACACCGAAGAGATTATATTTTTAAAGGAATACAAATTACATCTATTATATCAGTCCACTCCTCTTCATATTTTGTTGAATGATCATATCTGTCACTGCACTTAAAACAAATGTCATTGTTTGAGAATCTG
Source organism: Arxiozyma slooffiae (assembly GCA_017347545.2). Lineage (NCBI taxonomy): Eukaryota > Fungi > Ascomycota > Saccharomycetes > Saccharomycetales > Saccharomycetaceae > Arxiozyma > Arxiozyma slooffiae. Next base: position 1,044,524 of record JAFHAQ020000005.1, on the reverse strand, counting down.
TAGCACAAGTCCTCTTAACATATATTGGTTTTTTTGAACGATTCAGACTTAAAAAAAGCTTTTCAAAATATTGTAAACCTGCTTCTGCATCACCAACACGACCTTGATAATCTGGGAAATATTTCCTTATTGGAGTTCGTTTCACCTTTTGTTCGAATAAATCAATTTTATTTAAAAACAATATGAATGGAACATTCCGAAACCATTTTGAATTTAACAAAGTGTCAAAAAGCATTATTGATTCATGCATTCTATTGACTCTTTCATCCTCAAACAACGTTTGATCATACTCACTTGTTGCCAAAACAAATATTACTGCAGTGATATTTTGGAAGCTATGTATCCATTTTTTTCTCTCTGACCTTTGACCACCAGCATCTAACACTTTAAATTTTGTTGACCCTATATTAAATAGATTTTCGGTGATACCTGTAGTCTTTATTCTACCCATCAAAATATCCGTATCAGAACATATATAATCCTTTGATGCAAATTTCATAATGTTATCAAAATAATATGCAGCAGATGATTCCAATTGAAATTCATTGGAACGATTGAAACATTGTTTAATCCCTTTATCATTTTTCCATAATTCAGCTATAGCCTTTGCTATATCTTCATTTGTATATATTTTTGATTCTGTAGGTTCTGAAGAATTTGACATAGTATTATTATTATTATTATTATTATTATTATTATTATTATTATTATTATTATTATTATTATTATTATTATTATTATTATTATTATTATTATTATTATTATTATTATTATTATTATTATTATTATTATTATGTGAACTTCCACCAAATAATTTATCGCTTGGATCTAAGTTATTATCCTTTGATAAAGTTTCATTAATTTCATCCATGTCTATCACATTAATGTCATCTGGTTGAGGATTGATATCAAACGTTTGTACTTTCCCGGTTGACTGAATTCTTCTCTTCATTTCAAACCTTTCAGAATATTTAAGAACATAATCATTTAAAAAATTAGAACCACCAGCCAAATTGGCATCTATTAGTTGTAAAGTCTTTGTATTCAACACAATAGTTTTTGCCTTAAACAGATCCTCATGTTCTGTAGGATTATCACAATCTAATGGTACGTTCAATTTTCTTGCTTGGATGATAAGAATTTTCATTGATTCGATAGCGTCCGCCCAGATAACTTGACTGTATTGTCTTCTTTCTCTATGCGTAAACCCACCTTGGTGTAAAAGTTTCAATTGTTTTAATACAGTAGACTTACCAGACTCACCAGCACCAAGTAATAATAGTTTTATTTCATTTTTATCTCTCTGTTTCTCTAAATATAATTCTTGTTCAATTGCATCGTTTGCCCTCTTAATTTGAAGAAATGGATCATTTTCTTCTTGGCCATAATCATTACTTGGTGTACTTGCCATGCATCCCATTTCAAATTCAATTATTATTATCAGTAGTAGTTACTAGGTAAATATATATTAAATGGTTTCTGTTAGTAAGTTATTATGAATCAAATATTGACACCTAATTTGGAATCACCATCTACCATGATAGAATTTTCATATATATATTTTTAAGAAAACATGAATTAAGAAAAAACCAAAAGATCGAAACATTAATTTAGTGTAATTAAGTGGTTTATAAATATTCGAGACATTGCGGCTTGTAGTAAATTAGCCCCATTCTGTTAATTATTTGAAACAAAGAAGTTATTTTTTTTCTTTCTTTCAATGGAATTTGTGACATCTCTTTTGAGGTTAATATATTTCCTTTTTGGGGTATAGGAAGTGTCAGATCAAAACCACCAAACAAATAATAGTAAAAATAACAAAGAGAGAAGGACAGCGTTAGATACTAATATATGTTGTACCACCACTTCCCATACTCATTGAGAATTGCTTTTACTGTAATGCAAATAACTACTTATGAGTAATAAATCAAAGTTGGAGTAGATTCACAAAAAAAAAAATTAAGGATACATATATACACACACAGTGAGATATAAATATATCACCACTAGAAGCTATATACATGAGAAGAATAGACATGAATATTAGAACTACATGTATAACAGTAATTCAACAGCTGTGTGATCTTATTATGGATGTATAGCGCAAAATTAAACAACCTAGAAGAATGAATGCAAAATGGAATTTTAAACAACAAATAAGTATTCCATTATCCGATGCACATGAGGGAATTATACCCAAACAATGAAAATAAAGAAAGTGAGAAAGGAAACAAAATGATTTATTCATTGAAATTTACCTGCAGTGTTAAATGTTTGGCCCATCTTTTGCATATGTTCTCCCACCTTAACATTAGTCTCAAAATATTTAGCCACACATCTATCCAGACAGGTAGATTCATTAACAGTTAAAGAACCATCTGTGTAGTTTGTAGAAATACATTTCTTATGACAGTTGTCAACAAGTTTGTTAAACATATCAGTGACTAAATCTAATTCAGCTTCAGCAGCAGTAATCTTTTGTTCAGAAGTGAGTTGTGGTTTAGCGTTTCCAAATCCTAAGAATGACATTTTTCTTTTGTTATCAGTGTTATTAATTATATTAGTATTGACAGTTAATTAATTTAATATATATATAATAGATGATATCTGGTCAAATAATAGATGTAGAAATCTAAAAAAAAAAAAAACAAATAACAATATATTTCTAGAACCTGTTAAAACAAACTATACTTTCTTGATACAATTGTATAGACAGTTAGAAAGAGGGAGATACAGAGATTCTTGAAAACGAAATAATGGTTGTTAATGAATATTTTGTGTTATTCCACTTATTATATCCACCTCTTCTTCCTCTCTTTCACCCAAAATAAACATATAAAACGTTTCAAATCGAAGAAATCAATATGTTTCTTTCCATTCGTTTGGTTTTAGTTTTTTTGATTTTTTCCAATAATTTTTTTTGTTCCTGCTGTTTGTGTATTGGATGCAAAAGAAGGTGTTCATAACTATCTACGAAAGTCATTGGATACGGTTGCCACTATCAACCTCTCATTCCAGATTTCCAAAGTTGTAATCAATATATATGAGACGTTAAAGATAGAGTCTAATTCTCTTCACCATCGTCATCATCATCGTCGTCGTCGTCATCATCGTCGTCATCATCGTCATCATCATCTTCTTCTTCTTCACTTTCGATATCCGTACCAACATCTTTTGTTTCTTCTTCATCCTCGTCGTCATCGTCATCTTCGTCTCCCGCATCATCTTCATCATCATCATCTGCTGCTATATCATTATCAATCTGTTCTAATTCTTGATCCTCATTGTCTTTATCATTTTCATGTCTTTGTCTATGTATTTCTTTAATCTTTAATCTTATGTTTTCCACAATATCATTCCATTCTCTCATTCCACCCATACCAATATCACCACAAATTAATACCTTCTCCACAGGTTTTAAAATCTCTAAAGTTGGGATGTCTTCCTTTAACATCATTAAATGTTTCTTTGTCATTGGATTTATATACATAAAAGTATTCATTGCAGGCGCCACTACAATAGGTGTTTTTTTGACATTCCAATCTCTTACCACTGAAGTAAGCAGATTATTGCATATTCCATTGGCTAATTTGGCCAATGAGTTAGCACTTAATGGTGCAATAAGGAAAATATCTGCCCATCTACTTAATTCATGGAACAATAATGGTTCTATATTATCTTTACGTATCTTTTTCCCATTATTAATAATATTCATCGAACCGTTTTGAATCACATTGTTGTTAAAATCCCATAGACGTGATCTCATATCGTCTTCACGCCATATTTTAACGTCTTTTGATATTTTTAATCCATGAAGAAAGTGTTCTGCTGCTTTAGTCAAGATCAGTTGGATTGCAATTGTATCATGAGAATATATTTTAAACAATCTATCAATAATTAATGGTATTTTTATTGTAGCTACAGACCCAGTGGCGCCAATCAAAATATGGAATTTATTGTCATCTTCTTTATTGAAATCAAATGTATTATCTAATGGGCTATACTCGTTTTTATTAAATACAATCTTATTAGACAATTTAGGTTTATTTGTTTGACTATCAGATAATATATTTGATCTAGTTTCTAATGCCTTAGTTGTAGTCTCTGCAGGTTTGATATACACAAAATCACCTGGCATATGAACAGCACAATCCTTATCTCCCCCATCGTTACTTGCTTTTTCTTCTTCTTCATTATTTTGTAAAGTTTTAACGTTATCTAAATTATTTAAAGAATTCTTCTGTAGAATATCAACACATTTTTTAGAGTCTTGTGACCTTAATTGTTGATTAAATTTATTACTAATGGAATGACGATGATACAATTGAGATAAACTTTGTGGCGGAATATTAAATGACACAGATGTATTTCTTTTCATTGATGGATTATCCTGTAATGATGGTATAGTTGGTGGTTCACTACATTTGTTGCCTGATTCATTCAAACTATCGTTTCCTGAACCTATAGCAATACCAGGGTTATATGTAACTAAACCACTTCTACTTTTATCGGGATCTTCTTTCTGATTCTTTAAAGTTTCAAATGGCATTGGTTTCCAAGTTTGGTTTGACATTACACTTATATAAAAATATCCTTTTTTTATTTTTATTTTTTTTTTTTATTTCCTTATCTTATTTAATATGTGACTCTACCGCAAATATGTATTTAACAACCTCAGATATTTAAATTAGCGACCTTAAATATCAAACTATTACATATGCAGGAAAAATGTACTGTAATAACAACTAGTTTTAAGAAGTGATTATCTCATAAAGACATATATATTTATTTACTCTGTATATTTATTAATGTCTTCTTTATTTCGTTGTTTTTTTTTCCTCCGTCCTCTTTATTTAGAGAAAACTGAAAAACTGACATAAATTTCATGGGGAAAAGCCAAAGGACATAAAATCAGTGGTAAAATGAGTGTATAAACAATATACATATATACATACATATATATATATATATATAATGGTGTAAGATATACTAAATTCACTGTGTCAATAGTAGTAGTGGTAATAATAATAAACGTGGTGTTAGTTTATACAAGTTACAGTATATTAATAGTCTAGTTCAACCTGTTCTAAAGTCCTCTTTCTTGATAAATTTGGATTTTCTTTATACTGATAGTGTCTTTGTTGTTGCTGTTGTTGTTTCATTTGCTGAATCAAGATAGAATATGATTTATGCATTTCATCTTCAGTTAATGATGAGAACTGATCCTTATACATTTTTTGCAAATCCGGCCACACTGTTTCCCATGAAGGTATTACTCCATGTGCCCGTACATTATTAAGTAGTTCCACTAATATTCTTTCAAATGTTTGTAAATCCTTTGAATGTCTTTGCCAACCAATAAATTCTATTAATTCATCTATATCATCATCATTACTGCTACTATCTTTATCATTCAATTTTAATCTTTGCCTTTCTTCCAATAATATCTTTTTCAATTGTTTTGCATTGATCTGTTTTATGTCAATATTTTTTTCAATCAATATATCTTCCACTAAAGAACTTTTAGTCCTTAGGATTGTTCTTAATTGATTGACTTTGTCATGAAATAAGTCCAATGGAGAGGATCCATTCCTTCCAACCAAATTCAAAAATCTTGGATCATTTTTAATCCTTGGATAAATATCATTATTCCAATCACTATTAAATCTAATTTTAACCATAACGAAACCTGTGTCTTGACCATCAATACCATGAATACTAGCACTCGTATAACCTTCGCCATTTAATAATGATTTAAATTGGTCTCTTGCAAATCTATCCCTTGTATAATTCAATTCTTCTAATTCATTCAATTTCTGTGTCAATTTCTCTTCATATCGTTTCAGTAGATCCATATAAATCAACAAAATATCTTCCATGGTCAATAATTGGAAATTTTTATTTGCCACGAATCTTTTATTATCGTTCGACAAGTATTTAGATACCAAATGGTCCCAAGATATAGGTTTTGAGATTGTATCTGAATCTGAATCTGAATCGACACCATTGGGATACATGATAGTTTCCAAATACAGTCTCATTTCATCTTTAGCTTGATTAACCGACTTGTTTCTTTCAAATTCATTCAATTTTCTTAATTTGTTGATAAACTTATAGTAAATTTTTTTCTGTAAATTATCATCTAGGATGACAAAGGAATAATCGGTATCCATATTCAATATATGTTTTCTAGCGAATGGCCATGGATGCCATAATTTCAACATACCGTCATTATATTTCTGTTTCAAAAGAGATTTGAAAGAGGCGATGTGATCTTCTAGCCTTTGTGATTGTTGGTCCCATACATAATCTTTCCAGATAGATTGTTTCCATAGAGGATCGTCCCATTGACTGTTGATATTGTTGCTACTACCATTACCAAACCAATATCTTTTATCATCACAAGACAATTCATCCATGACACGTTCAAAGGACCATTGAATATCGACACCATGATCCTTTAGCATGGAAATAAATCTTTCTTTAGCTTGCGATTCGGATAATGTTTCGATATTTTCAACTTGATCAGTCTTTCCATCACTATTATTAGCTGTGTTCTTGTTGCTTACCTGTGTGGTGGTTGTATTTGAAGGTATTAAGTCTGCTCCCTTTGGAAGAGTCCAACTAGTTACTCTTGTTACTGTATCATAATAGTATGTCCGACCCTTTGAATCTTTAACTGCCCTCCAAGCCATAATATATATTTTTTTATATTTATTATTTTCTTCTGTCTATATATATATATATATATATATTAGTGTATGAAACTAAAATACAATAAACAACCAATGAGGTAAGTTAAACCACTACTTCACAAATATACACCCAAACTGTAACACACACACGTATATATATATATGTACTACACTACACAGATATCTATCTCATCTTTTTCAACCATCACCATTATAATATATATATATATATATATATATTAATATATAAATAGTAATATTTTTTTGCTCTCATTCCGGCTTTTAGACAACAGCCGGAATCCCCCCTCTTCATTGCGACCGTCGCAGATGACAGATGACTAAGCATGCTGACAGATGGGAGCTTACAACTACTACTTAAACTGGCATTTTGTTGTTTGTTATAATCGTGGTGATATTAAGAGATTAGATATATATATATATATATATATATATATTCCAAACAGCAAACCAAACCTGTACACTTGGATTATTAGTATGTTTGTTTGTATGGGTGGCAGTCATGAAGAGTCGAACACGGACCTTTTTATTTTTATTTTATTTTATTTTATTTTGTCGTTTCGTACGACAGAGCAGGATTTTTTCTTTTCTTTTTTTTTTTTGTGTGTGGAGAAAAAAATTGAGATTTGCTTTGTTTTCCAATTAAGAAAGATTTAGATGATTCAACGTTGCTGGCTTTTATTACTATTACAACAACAACTACTACTATTGATTGATAGTCCTTGTATTAGAACATGTTGACATTAAACCAACAATTTCTTTCAAACTTACTTGTCCGTGTCTATTCTTTATACATTTGTTTCTAAATTTTGAGGATATGTGGTATTGACTTTATTTTCCTTCTCTATTAAAATATATATATATGGTGACTTTCTCCCAATTAACTAGAGAACTTCAATTGAGGTAAATAAATAAACAAACAAACAAACAAATAAATAAATAAATATGGGTCTACATAATAATAGTAACAACAATAGTGTCAGTAACATCGACAACAACAACAACCATAATAACAATAATATTACTACTAGTAACCGTACAACTACCAACAACAACAACAACAACAATAATAATAATAATAATAATCATACAGGACAAAATTCACCAATCTCAAATCCTAATGGTAATCTTATCCCCAAAACATCATCAATTAAAACATACAGCCAATTCTTACAGAGTTTAACACAACAACAATTGCATAAACATACGAACCAATCTTCTTCTGCTCTCTATGACGTTAAAAATATAGATCTTTTATTACAACAGTATAGTAACGATTTCAATAAACTTAATAACAATAGTGTCCCTAACAGTATCAACCCAATATGTATAAATTGTTTACAGAATAATTGGAAATGTAAATGGATCCCTGATTTAGGGAAGTGTGCTCAATGTGAAGGTATACAATGGAAATGCGAACTTATAAACACTCCAACAAATACTACTACTACTACTAATAATAATAATAATAATAACATTTTATCTAACCAAAATGTTTTAAAAAGGGATTATTCTATACAAGATAAAAATGTGAAAAGACATAAGGGAAATAACTTATCTAATAATACTAATAACCTACACTCTTCTTCTTCTTCTTCTTCTATTCCAAATAACAATATGGTTTATTCCAATTTTATTTCAAATTTATACAATTCTATATCACCAAATTTTCTTAATACTAACATCAACAACAACAACAACAACAACAACAACAACAACAACAATAATAATACTAATACTGCTCAACAAACCTTTCCAAATTTGAATATTAATACATCAGTCACTCATATACAATATCCAAGGTCGTCCTTTTATGTAGGCCCAACTTCAGTTTATGATATTAACATTGTAAACAGTATCACATCCCACAATACTACTACTACTACTATTACTAATAATACTTATATAAATAATATCAGAGGCAATAACCCTCAACTAATGACGATGGCGATGGACCAAATTCAGATATCCAATTCATCCTCAATTAGAAGAGTGTCTCCAACTACACAATTCTTACTTAGGGATGAATATGATCAATCAATGTATGTAAGGCATGAACAAGAAATCGATATGGTGGAAAGATTGGTTTATCCACATGGGAAGGTTCTCATTGATATCTTCTTTAAATTGATACATCCATATTTCCCAATCTTACATGAAAGAGTCTTCTTGGAAAAATACTCCAGATCTTATAGAGAATTAACTGCACCTTTACTAGCATCCATATATTCACTGGCTCTACAATGGTGGGATTTCCATCCTAAATTGATTGGTTTTAATAAACCTCCTATTACTGTGATCAGTAAATTAAATGACCTGGCATTCAACACTTTCTTCAACAGGATTGATCAGGCGAAACTTTCAATGATCCAAGCCGGTCTATTGATACTACAATGCAGAGCCAATCAACCCAACAACAACTGGGTAATTTGTTCAAATTTGGTGGCATTAGCAGAAGAATTGGGTTTAGGAGTAGATTGTCAGGATTGGAAATTGCCTAAATGGGAGAAAGACTTGCGGAAACGGTTAGCTTGGGCTGTTTGGTCACAGGATAAATGGACCGCCCTTATCGAGGGAAGACATTCGCACTTAATACTAGGTAGAAATTGGTTAGTTAAATTATTGAGAAACGAGGATTTCCCACAAAGTTCACACGTAATAGTTGACATACAACGTAACAACAGCAATCATGCTCCTGGTCCTCATTCCAATCGTTTTCCGGGAAATAATTTTGAGCATAGCACTGGCGGAAATAATAATACTAGTAATACTACCAATAATAACATGATGATGAATAATATGGAATTTTTAGGGAAAGGTGATATAGACTCAACAAATCCTGCATTTTCGTCATATATGAAGAGTGATTCTTTAGCTTTAATTGATATTAATATTACTAAAGAAGATTTTAATAATGGAAATATAATGTTCCAACACATGGTTTCATTGAGTATTATTATTGGCGAAATCATGGACACATTTTATACACAAGGTGCAATTCACATTAATACATCTATTGAACAAGTATTAAAATTGGCTAAACCATTACAGTTGAAATTAAGGGAATGGTATCATTCTTTGCCACCACAATTGTCCATGACGAACTTTGTACCTAGAAAGTTTAATTCTAATGCAACATTAACATTATCATATTTTGCTGCTGAAATAACTTTGCATCGCAAGATCATATCTACATTATTTCAAAACTCAAGAGATGCTCCAAAGGAATTGACTCAAGTTTGTAGAACGGCAGCTAAGACTAGACTTATTGCAGCTATTGAATTTGTCAGAGATTTGAAAAACGAGCATATTAATTCATTTTGGTATTCAAATTCAACAGGAAATTTTATGTTAATTGGTACTTTTGCGGCTTTGTTATACGTTACCTCACAGAGCAAAGAAGAAGTTGCTCTCTTTAGAGATTTAATGAGAAATTATATATGGATATTAAGAGTCGGATCTAAATCATTTGATAAGTTGAAAATTGTACTTGACAACATGCATCAACTGTTGGTACAAGTACCTGGTTTATTAACCGATGAGATACCTATAATCAATGAATTTGTTCCGCCACCTTTATCGGCACCAGGAACTGGGTTTAACCCAGGAATTATGGCTAATGGTATCCAACAACAAATGTTTAACCAATATCCAAATATGCAAAATCTACCTCAACAATATTCCTCTTCTTCTCCTGTTGTAGCTTCAGTAATGGAACAACGCTCACCTTCTTCCTTTGTTTTACAAAACAATGCATCAAACAATAATACTAATAATACCACCAGTAATAATGGTAGCGTTAATACAAGCAACTTAACGAATAGCGTAAAAAAAGTAGGAGAACAAATATCTCCTGAAGATATTTTACATTCAGTTATGGCACAAAGTCCATCTAATAAAGCTAACGCAACTTCTACGCCCGGATCGTCTAGTAAAACACCTATATTTTCGATGCCAAGTAGCATTAGCGAAGTTTCCATCAATAATGACAATAATAACACCAAGAATACGTTAACACCAATTGATCCGAAATCTCAACTGCAACAACAAGAAGCACAATATTCTCCCAGCTTACAAAGTCAAATATCTGAAACATATAGCGTGGGTCAACTTGCTAACTCAAGTGAAACTCCAAAGACAGATCCTAGTGCAAACATTATGGACACCGTTTCAATGAAGGATAACCCTAGAACCAGTAATGTTAGTAATGTAACTACAACCGTTAACAATACTAATAACAATCCCGGTACTTCTATCAAAAATTCAAATACAAATGGAAAATAATCTAAAGACTTTATGGAATATAAAATTCTATATACAGAAATATCTACAAATATATATATATATATATGGCATACAACTTATCCTAGCTATTTTTTTTTGCTCTTGTTTTTATTTTTACTTTACTTTATTTTATTTTTTTGTTTTTTTTTTTAAAAAAAAGGTTCAAAAGTATTTTTTCATTTGAGTGTCTTTGGAAGCTTCCACCAATTCGCCTGGCTTGTTGACAATTACGTGTGTATTGGTTGCAGTAAAATATTTTGACTCTTTCTGTTCTTGTTTTGATGTTTCAAGTAAGATATTTCTATCTCTAATAATGTCATCAGAAAAACTTGAATCATTCTTATGAGTCTTATTTGTTGAAATAGTAGTAGAAAGAGTAGAAGTTGGCAAAGTAGATATATCTTTTAAGACATTGCTCCAAATGTCTTCCAAGGATTCCTGGTTAGTATCTCCATTAGAGGAGCAATTTGAATTTTCTGTTATTGTCCCATCAAGAAACTTGGACTTTTGTCTTTTACGGCTTTGGAGAAGCGACTCATACCTTGGAATATTTTTTCTTTCCAAAGTTTGATTAACTAACCGTAATTCATCTTCTATATCTACTGTCTCCCCATTATTTAATCGTTTAATTATATTTTTTAAAATATTAATTTTTAGAATATATTTCCCCTCCATTTCTTCGTATTGTCTTTTCTTGTCTATTACGTGTGTTAATATTGAGCCAAAAATCACTATCCATGTAGCCAACTTAATTAGAGACGGATCTTTGGACAAGTGTAGAGTAGTTTGAGACCCCGCTACACCTTTTAATTTATTCACTGCCCTTAATTCCACTGGAGTTGTGGAACTTTCTATATTTAAAAGTAATCTACTTGTATGCAAACAACGGTGAGTAAGTATTGAACTGATTCTTGTCAAAAATGCCATTTGTGTCCTCTTTTTTTTTCCTATATTAAGCAGAGATATCAGGTGTACTCTGATATATCTCTAAATCCTTATGTCACACACATTATCCTTCAAAATGTTAACATCTTTGAATACCACCAAGATGTGTAATTGAACAAGAACCTTATACAAAAAACTTCGTTTGTTTGTTTAAACTCTTTCAACCCTAATTTTGTTTCTCTACCAAAGAGTAGGGTTGACAATTAGGGTTTGGTGGAAACCCTAGAAAACCAATTTCAAATTATTATTTTTTTCCATTTCCCCCCGTTTTTGTCCTTACAGTTCGATAAAAATTTCATCTATCGAACGAAGAACTCATCGCGAATTAGAAGAATTTATAACTGTATTTGGAAGGACTTTAATAGCAAAACATTTCAATAATGGTACATGCTTTAACTTCACTTATATAGATTCAAATATATCCAGAAAGGTGTCAATGGTCTTTACTATTTAAAAAAATTTTAAATTGTACAGATAACATATATATATATATATATATATATATATATCAAAGAATTGGAGAATGCTTCTAGAAATAGTAAAAATAAAGATTATAGTCAATTGGTTCAATTTTGTGGAAGGGGCTACTTGAACCAATTGGTTCAAAATTGGTCATATTATGCACAAGTTAATAACCGTTCCATGTTCGCTAAAAAATACAATACTGCTCCTGAAAGTTTTAAATTTGATGAACGAAAATATATCAATTGTGGGTCATGGTGATCGAATTATTAATTTGTTGTTGGCAGATTATTTAAAAGTCATATATCGTGGTCTTAAACAATATAAGAGCGTCAGTTGATAACCCAATATTATTTTTTTTTTGAAAGATATCATTAGATTTAACAATTCGAAACATGTGCAAGATTTTCTATCATTTTTTTGATTTCTCTTTACCAAGTTTAATTAAGATTCTTATTCCAACAAAACACGAATTAGAAAATACACATTTTAATAATTACAATAATGAAAACAATTACTCAACAAAGAGTAACATTAGTGTAAGAACAGCATTTATTGAGTTTTGGATCGATTTAATCGATAAAACACCACCTTTATTAAGAAAGGATTTGTTAATTAATAATGCAAAAATCATGGGTGCTTGGTTCAAATATATGGATAAGTGTGATTCATGTGCTCTTATGTTTCAAGCAGTAAGTTCTTTTGTGAAACAATATATTGAATGAAGAAAAGTTTTAAAAGAATTACAAAGACAAAGATATTAAACGAATTCGCATTAGCTAAACTGCATCAGGTGTACTATTCAACAAATAAAGAGTTAATTCATAAAACTAATGATTTTTTCCTTGCAGTTGGTTGCAGAACTGAATCCTCAGTCGCCTTCCCAGATAATTGTGTTTGGTTCGATGAACCTCCTCCCACAAATGTTCTTAACTCCACTAATAATATATCTTCTTCTCCATCATCTTCTTCCAATACGAGAGCATTGGTACTAATTAATCAACGTGAATTTAAATTATATAACAAACTGTTATTTAACGTATTGAAATTGTTTAAGCCGTGGGGAGACGACTTATAATCTACTACATTAGTCAAAATATTACAGGCTAATCCAGGTTTAGTAGCTCCTTATTGTGCGTATTTAACCACACTAGGTTCACATGATCCTAAGATGATATCTTACTGGTTTGGTATGACATTACTTCTAGGTAGAGTTATCAATCTTCCAATCCCTCAATTTATGGAGAAAGTGGAGACTGATATGATTCCATCTATTTCATTAGTCATGGAAAATATTATACCATCATCTTTAGCTAAAAGCTCTTTGACAAAAAAAACTTACATAACGGTGTGATTCTGATAAAACAATTAGGTTGTCAGTTGTTAATATTTGCTTTCCAAAAACTAATTGATGTTTTATCGTTTTATGACAGAAAGGGCTGGAATTCTTCCAAGTCATCTATAAATACATTCTTCTTTAATAATATACCAGATTCAAACATCATCACAAATACTTTAAATGATGTTTACTCTAATCATCAGGATAATAAAATAATCATATTGTCATTAACTATGATTCTTAGATATTACAGTCAATGTTTCCCAAATTTCTTTTCGGTAACATTACCTTCCAAAAATATTTACCAAGATATTATGAACAAAGAGATCTTTAATGGTATTGACTTGACAATATTAGATAATTTTTTGCAATTCCAAGAATTCAATAGCACTCAAACTAAGTCGTGGAATAGCACAAAGGGAGAATCGTCATTGTTCGTTTTTTTTATTAAAATTGGCTTCTGCACCAAATACAACTGCCATTACTAGCGTCAAAGTGACCAACCTTTTACAAAATCTATTGAATGGTTCAGTAATCTTTAGAGAAGATTTATTAGTTTCACCAATGGAGGCTTTGATTTCTAGTTTAAAGGTTGTATCTAAATCACAACATGATATGAATACTGATAATAAAGAAAGTACATTAAACAGTATATGGAAATTAATCGATCAATCTATTTTACGTTCAATTAAGACACAATACAAATACATTACAATGTCACAACCGTATAAGAATATATCTCCCTACTTAATGATATCCACAGAGCAATGGAAATTTGTTAATGGAGAGCAAATAGAAAAGAAAGAATTTGATCTAACTTCTAAATGGATCCTGATATTATGTAGAGCTATGGTAACGATTGGTGAAAATCAAGGTAGGATTCAAAGACTTTTGAAAGATTATCTCCCTAATATTCCAAGTAGTTTGATCGACGTTTATCTAAATTTCACTAATTGTGATACCACAGAATTCAATAAGAAAGAGTATTTGTTGAATGATTGTGTTGAATCATCATTCTTCCATTATATTGATTTGTTAGACTATAAAAAACTCAAAACAATGTCAAGAATCCCTGTAAATGATCTAGATCTTACGGTGCTTTTATTTAAAATTAAGTTGATATCCATTGATGAAAATATAAAATACGACAGTTTCTTTAAAGATACTATAATAATTATGTTCGAACATCTTGTGAAATATCTAGCAACTAAAAGTTCAAATTCAATGATTTATAATATTAAAGTTTACTGTTCGTATTTTGATTTCATTCTAAGAAATAATAATAATAAAGAGGATTCAATTTCATTAGAGAAAAATGCCTTTATTGCTCAGCAGATATTATTTGTTATTAAAGAATTGGCTTATAAAGATATTGGTATCTTGAGAGAGTATCTATGTAAATGGATTTCTAAAGCAATGATCCTTTCAAATTCTATTAGTAATGAGGAAATCTCCAACTTAATAACATTAGCAGTTACCTTTTTGAATTCTGAATCAGCTTTGAAATTGCTACAAAGTGATTTCTCTTTTAATATAAACACAACAATGATTCTATTTTCTATAATCGCAGACAATACAGACAAACGTATTGAATTTAAGACTATTAGGAAATATCTAAAGAATCTAAATGAAATCGCCATATCCCTTACGAATTTGATTGAAAACAATCAAATTATTGATATAGATGCGGAAGACTTGATCTCTGCTTGTCTAGATAATTCTGACACTCTCATAGTATTAAAGTCATTGTTATCAGCCAACTTGATACAAGGAGAAGATATAGTACCATACCTTAATAAATTGGACGATCTAAGTGTGTGTACATCTATTATAAGAATATTTGATTCTTTTAATAACACAAGTGATGAATTGTTACCATTTGTTAAAAGGGTTGTAACTTAATGTATTGATAAATTGAAGGAATTAGATGAAATTACTTTTGAAAGAGCAGTTGAAATATTCATAAAACACACTGATTTTTCAAGTCCAAGTGAAATTAGAACTATCCTATCATATATTACAACTGAATATTCACATAAGTATAGTGGAACAGTTCTCAATTTTATTAGGGGAGTAGCAACATTTTATGAAGATTTTGTTGTTAGATGGATGAATAAAATGACTTTATATATTACGAAATTCCTTTCAGATAGAGATATTATGACAAGCAAATTTGAAAGAGCATTAAAGGAATATACAATGCTTATCAACAAAATTAATATTTGGGAGAAATTTAACAGTAATATCGTAAACTCTCAATTGGAAGCCATATTTACTGGAAAGTGGATTAAGAATAACAGTATTTTAAGGTATGCATTAACAATTATTTTTAGTGCAAATAAAAATATTATTGAAAGTGAAAGAATTCTGAATATCATTATTAATAATGAGGATTCCTCCCTCATGAAGGGTCCTATTGAAAGTGATAATAAATTTTTAACCACACTTTCTCTATACAGGTTGTTCAACATAGATCCGGACCAATGTTCTAATATCTTAATTCAAAAGAAGTTGGTAACATTTTATTCCGGTTCAATGAATGCGTCAGATAAACTTATTTTGCAGATGTTGGAAACTATTGAAGCTAAAATTTCAAGCTCATGGACTAATTTGATATATACGTGGGATTTATTAGAAAATAGTGATATTGAGCTGGATTTAATTGGAGAAACCAAGTTGATTACCGAAGAAAAAGAGGGATTAATTTTAACTTTAAGAAAAGATTTAATCGAGAATTCTCTTCAAAACTATATTTTAAATTATCCTTCTATCCCTGATTTAATGAATGGTTCGAATGAAAGGATATCAGAAACAATAAAAATGTTTGATGCATATTTTGCAGATTTTAAAACAATAAACAACTTTAAAGGTGAAAAAATTGTCTATGATCCATACTTTATACTACTATTATCTGTTCAAAACAACGAATTAGTTAAATATCAAAAAAATGAAAACGGTGAAATAAGTTACAAGTTCGAAGTTAAAAATTTTATTACCTCTAAACTATTAAATTTTATATTATATGCTTTGTCAGATCCACATAATAGAATTAATGATATTGAATTATTGTTAATAACCCAAATAGTGTATGTCTTAGAAGACTCACATCAATTCAAAGGCGATAATATTTACAAGATCTTATTAAAAAAGATTATCTTCACTATACAGAAAAATAAGAAATCTGAGTCAGGACAACAACCACCAAATAGTATTCCATCAATAATGTGGTTTTTTGTTGCTAATTTATGCGATATTTTGAACCAGCTATTATCAACATTATATGAAAACGTATTCCGTTGGATTTTGAATGGACCATTAATACGTATTAATGATTTACCTATGATACATGAATTAATGTCACCAAATTATAATGGTTCAATAAATGATATTTATTACAGTCAATTATCATGGTTTTATATAATTTAGAGTCTGGTATTAGAAATCAAGAAGATCTTGAGTTTTTAAAGAGAAGAGGTATAATTGAATGGCTATATACAATATTGAACAATCCATATTTGAATAATAGACTAACTTCAATGATCAAATCGATTTTCTATAAAATACAAAGAATTGAAACTGGTGCATCTGTTTTAATAACTAAGTACGCAGCATTGTCCGAATTAGATTTGTCGAGTGCTATCTTAAAACAATTTGCTGGTCAAATGGATGAAATATTGAGAAAGAATAACAAGAACAGTAAAAATATTAGGAAGAAATTGTTAATTGATGAACAAATTTTGAATAACAAGAAATTAGTATCTGGTTATTCTGTCATTATTTCAAACAATAAGATATTAAGAGACTGGACAGAAAATGAATTCGAAAATATAAAGAAAAGAATTTGTGATGTTGATACTAAATTATCGTCACAAGTCCAGTGAAAATTCACATTTTTGATTTCTACTATTGGTTCTATTAGAATTGTCGTTCATAGAAATCTGAATGTAATTATGGCTGTACAAACGACTTTATCGGTTTTGTGTATTAATAATACATATCTATATATCTATATATTGCAGGACTTTGATTACATATATATATTGATTTTCTATTAATATTCATTTTTTTTCCTACTGTTTAATGCATTAAGTATATTTGTGAGTGTAAGGTCAGAATACTTTTCTTTATAAAAAAATCACTAATGATATATAAAATGAAGAATGTAAAGAGAAACTGGACTCTTCAAAGAATAATAAAACTTGTACTGTTCAAAGCAAGAATATTAACAAAAATAATGAGGTGACGTTATTAGAAGTATTAGTTTTCTTTGAACAAATTAAAAGAGATGTACTGACTAATATTTTGAATAATGATAAAGTTTAATCTCATAATAATAATAACCTGTCAGCTAGACAGTATCAGAAAGCTAGGGAATAATCGTTTTAAATCTTTTGGATTTCAATATCGTAAAACGTATATTTAAAAAAGTTTTGCCTCTAGTAAAGATGATAATAGTGATATCCATGATTATGCCAGAGCTGCTTACCATAATAGTAATCTCCAATTTCTTGAAAATAATGGATTAATGATTATTATGAATATAGAAAATATGAACAATTCTTTGATAATGCCCAAGCAACAAACATTTAATAGAGTAAAAAATACCGAAACTAGAAATAGTGTCATTGTAAAATTTATATGATGGAATATTTATATCCGCATACTGAAATTTTGAACTTCAAGAAGGAACTTAAGATAAATCTATTGATGAATATTTGGAAAATATAGAGTGTGGAGACTGGTAGTAAAAGTCTAAAAAAAATTTTTTGTGTTTATTTGTCCTCTTCCAATTTCTGCAGTGTGCTTTCAAATTATATAGCTATATATATTATTATATTATTTTTATACGTAATTAGCAATAAAGGATGAAGATGTGGTGTTATAGCCAAGGTATATCCATTTAATTTTTTTACTTGTTATGAGGACTGGAAATCCACCACATTAGGTAAATCAATAGATTTTAATGGGAATTGGTCCACTTTATTTGTTAAGAGATGAATTGCAGGGATAACCCATTTCCCACAAGAACACCTTGAACCTTTCCAATTATACCCACCAATTTTAGTGCCACAACCAGGACAAAAAAATTTACCTTCCAATTCTTGTTTACCTTGTAATTCCTCCTTCATCCAATTCAATGGTTCAACGAAGAAGTGTGAACATTGATCTTGAGATTCTTGAATATCAATGATTCTTCTTCCATATGTAGCTCTTCTGATGAAATGACCTTCTGAGGATTCTTTACTTGGTGGTTCATGATTAATAAAACTTGTAGATAGCGCCAATTTTTGTCTACATTTTTTACATCTTATCACAGAGATCTTGTTCAATTGCTCGTTAGTCATACTTGATAATTTCTTAGTCTGAGTTTCAATGTCATTATTATAAGTCGAATCCTTCGATAAAATCTGTGACCCAGTTGGATCGTTAATTACAGATTTCGTCAGTTTCCATTGTTTATACTCTTTATTCTCAAGATCCACATACTGTCCACCCATTCTTTCAAAGATCTCCAATTGTTTTATAAAATTGTCGTTCGGTTGTATTTGTGGTCTTTTCCTTTTCAAAGCATGCAAAGCCATCTTTAAAGTTAAACCATAACGATACATCAAATATGCAATAACAAAAGTGGGTGACCTTGAAACACCAGCCTGACAGTGAACAAAGATTGCACCCTTTTGTGGGATTTTTTTAAAGTCTACCTTCTTTGGGTCATATTCTTCCATATTGGGAAACAAACACTCGTCAATAAATCTATTTGTTTCATTGAAATACTGTAAAACGTCTTCATTCTCTGTATCATCTATAGGAATATTTTTCAAAGTATAAGATTTTCTGACTAAGTATTCTGGAATAACGTTAAATTTAATAATTGATAAAATACTCGAAATATTATATTGTGCTTTTAAAGGTACATGATCAATAATTGGTTGTGAACTACCGACATAAATCCCACCTAAAATTCTTGTAAGATCTGGTTCATTGAAACTCATTTCTAATCTTCTATAATGGATATTAGTTTGATTTAATCTTCTCTTAAACTCCAATTTTCTACCAAGGAAAAAATTTATGCTTCACATTTGTATACCAATAATTCACTCTACAGGCTCTTTAAACTTTATAGTAAACTGGGGTTAATGTTAATAAATAAAGAATCTTCTCCACTCGACTCATCTAATCTCATCTCATCGTATTGCATGGCAACCTCGAAACACAAATTTTTTTTCAATGGTTTGTCCATCTTCCTGTTTTTTTTTTCCTTCTTTAATTTTTCCTTTCAAAGCCCTAATAAATTCTACACGTTGATTTGGAAAAAAACAAGTTTTCAATTTCACCCTACTTTATTTTTTCAAACCCTAAAGAAATTTGGTGTTTTTCCCATTTTTCTTTGTTTTCTATTGTTTGACGAAAACTCAACAATTCTTGATCTTTTGTTGAGATGATTTATTTAACGAAACCCCAAAGGCTGAAAACAATTTACAGCCAACTTTTATTCAAATTGTCTCCTTATAACACATTAGTTGATGGACAAATTTGCAAGGTTTAATAACCTGTAACACCTTGGTGATGTTATTTTGCAAACTTTGTCTATATATATATTTACGTTTTAATTTCTGTTTTTTTTTTTTTTTTGTTGTTGAAGTAAAGTATTTCTTGTTTCTTTCTCATCTCTTCATCTCGACGCACTCTTTGTTAACCTGCTTGTCTTTGTTAAAGATAGATCTCTTTTGGAACTTGTTGTGACATGTATTTTAAATAGAACTGATAAAATTTAATTGACTGTAATAGTGTTTTATGAGTGTGAATAGAAAGTTAAATATACATAACTAACCAAGTAAAGAGTATAAAAATTTGACTTTTTCAACATATTCCTTAAATGATAGATTTAAAAGATTCTACAACTTTCAACGATAATAATAATTTAATAAATATGTCTATTGAGTCAATAGATGATGGCCCTGTAACTGTTCAGAGATTCCACGAAGATAATAATAATAAGAATAATGAAAATAATAAAAATGAAAAGGGTAAAGAACAAGCCCATTCAATTACAAATGCTGATTCATATCAAGAGGGTATTATTAAATATGAAAATAGTGATATTCTTCAATTAGAAAAAGATCTATTCAATCAATTCATTTTGGATCAAACTAATATTAAAACTCCACCAACCAATAAACTTGATACAGTTGCTTCACAATTAGATTATGCTATCATGAGTCCTTCCGGTTTAGTCAATTTTGACGTACAAAATCAAATTTCTCCAATAAATAATGATAATAAAAATAGTAAATCCTCCAACGATAAAATCTTCCACCATTATATTTACTCTGAAAATGTTGACATATCTCCGTTTTCTAATAATAACGATAATTCTATTCATCAATTTATTCCACCCATGGCAACCACAATTGCTTCTTCCTCTAGTAATAACAGCAATTACCTGATTGAAAATACTGAAACAAATTTGAATAACTCAACTTTTTCAGTGTCCTTATCAACCAAAGAAAGAAGAACAAACCCAACTATTAATAAATTAATACCAAATGAAACAAGTTTGTCTAATAAGCAATCCATCCCGAATTTGGTGGAGCAAAAATTCAAGACTTTAATAGATGAGACTTTAACATTTGGGCGTACAAAAAAAATTACGTCGAGGGCTATTGATCCAACTAGTTATTTTGAATTAGATGAATCCACTTTACCATACAAGTTGACTTTGCAAGGTTTACCTCAAGTTACACGTGTGGAAAATCAGCTGAAATTAACACTGATTTTGAGTCCCTTAATAAATGATAAGTATCTGATTTATTTACCTATTGACTCCATTATACGTGAAAGATTTTATCTGTCAAATGACATCATTACATATCCTAAAAGTTTACAAGAACAGTTGCTCTATTTGGATGCATTTGTATTGGATAAAATAACAAATGAAAATATCCAAGTTTGTATGAAATGTGTCAATAGAGAACAAAGAAGAGCAGCTCGTAGAAAGTCCAAAATTAGTGACAACTTACTCTGGTGTAATAATAAAAATAGAAGAGCCATCATTTTTAACAATAAACAAATTTCATTAATTGAACAAGCTGATGCTAACCATAAAAAGATTGAATTGACAACTAGAATTGTTTGTTACTGTAGACATCATGGGTCAAAAGATGGTTTCAAATTATTATTCGTTGTTAAAGATTTCATGGGTAATGTTTTAGCTAAGACTGTATCAGATCCGATTATTATTACTGATAGAAAACAATAAATTGTGGAGTTGAGCAAAAAGCAACCAAACAATGCAACGTTAAATGATTCAACTTCTTCAATACCAAATGAAATACCAATATTATCTAATTCTATTCCCTTAGAACCTCATTTGAATATACTAAATAACGTAAATTCTACTGCTAATCCCTCATCGACTTTAAATGAAAGTACAGCTTCAAATTCGACTACACCAGGTCAATACTTTGATAGTGTAGAGCAACCATTCCAATTTGTAAATCAAATAGGGAATCTGGATAATAACTTAAGCACCCCACAGCAGGCACAAAATTTCATTAATCAGTATCGAAATCAGCAGAATTTCTCATATTCACAACAACTTCAGGGTGACAGTAATAATAATATAATTCATGGTTCTTCAGGAAGGAGAATAATGCCATCTCCAAAATCTATGAGTGAAGATGGCTCCGAGACAATTGCAACTGAATTATTATACGATAAAAATAACAATCCAAACGTTGACTCTTTTGTGTCATTAAATGACATACATGGTACTTCAAGGAAGAGATCCAGAGTAAGTATGCCGAAGGTTGTTAATCCAAGTAATTTAAGAAGGCAATATTCCTCTAATATACAGAATAATTTACACAATATGACTCACTTCAATTCCCAACAACATCAAAAACAACAAATTCAACAAATTCAACAATTCAATTTGCAAACGTCAAATAAGCCATCTATTGAACGTGTTATTCCATCAAGGGGCCCAATTAGCGGTGGTATTGAGGTTACCTTACTTGGTTCTAGGTTTAAACAAGGTTTGATAGTAAAATTTGGTAATAATGTTGCACTTTCTACCCAATGTTGGAGCGAAACTACAATTTTGACGTATTTACCTCCAGCTATGAGTCCAGGTCAAGTGTCTGTTACAATATATGATCCGAATAATCCAGAGGATGATGAAATCAGCAATAATATTAATAATATTTCTCCGGATGATATGGCTATGAATCATTTCATGCACCCTTCACAAAAGGCTGTTTTCACCTATGTAGATGAATCTGATAGACAATTAATTGAATTAGCATTACAGATTGTTGGTTTGAAGATGAATGGTAAATTAGAAGATGCTAAGAACATTGCAAAAAAGATTGTGGATGATGATAATAGGAATCTATCCGTTAATCCGGATCACTCAGGAAACTCGACTAATATCAATAATTATTCTGTTTTGAATGATTCTTCCACAGTTGAAAATGATGAACAATTGATAATTAAAGTTATTCAAAGGCTAAATAAGACTACTTCCAATTTATCAATGTGTAATGACCAAGGTTGTACACTATTACACTTAGCAGCATTAAAAGGGTACTTAAAGCTATCTTATGTTTTAATAAAAGCAGGTGTTTATGTAGATAGTAGGGATAAGTTTGGTTTTACACCATTACATTTTGCTGCTATTTGTGGTGATTATAAAATTATTAGATTATTACTAACATGTCAATCTAATTCATTAGCGTTAACAAATAATGGAATGACGGTAAGAAGATTGTATGAAGATAATCATATGTTTGATCCTGATTATGAAAATGTTATTGATATATTAGAATATTACATGGATCCAAATGTACCGGTGGTAGCAAGAAAGATGTCACAGACCAGTTTCGACTCGAGTATCTCTGGAAATTATTCTGAATTAAGTTTGGATGTTGGTAAAGAATACGTAGAAGGGGAACAAGTAACATGTGATGGGTTTGGTAGTTCTAATAATGTATTAGATTCTGACCAAGGCTATGAGCAGTATGAAGAAGAATTTAGTTTAAGTGATGAGTCAAGCGTGAACTACTCAACTGATTTTGATGAGATTGCTTCCAATTCATTTGATGTCTTAACGGGATCTCCTAAAGGTATTATCGAACCTCTGGCGTGTATAACTCCTGAAAACAATGATATTGACGAAGCAGAAGGTAATGATAATAACGCGTTCAATGATACTCGTAATACAAATATAAATTACGGATCACTTTCTACATGGAATAGATTATTGAATAGAATAAATGAAGATTTACCTAAATATGAAGATTTATATCCAAGAAGTTGGATCAATTCAAAAGCCAAAGATATTACAGATAGTACTATAGAGGGTTCTAGTACTACGACAAAAGCTAGAAGATCTTCAGAAACTATATCGATTACATCACAAACGTCATCAGAAGATGATGAGGATGATGCTATTCAAAGGATATTTAACCAGTTCTTCCAAACTAATAGATTAGCTATGCATAAAGATAAAATGTTGTTCTTGTTTTGGTTACCTCTTATGATATTACTATTAGTATTGGTATTATGGTTACAATTTAATAAAGATGACAATAATGTGATTAATAAAGTTAATGGACTGGTTCAACATTATGTAGCAATGGGGCTAGCAAAGATTGTTCTTGGTAATCAAAGAATGAAGACTGTGTTTAGAAATAGTATTAATAATTTACAAACATCTGGCATACTAAATGACTTGATAGTTGGATAGAAATATTTGTATATGAATATATTACATAAAGATTTTTATTTTTCGTATTATATATATATATATTGTTTTTAGAAGTTGTTTTTGGAAGTGTACTTAATATATGCATTTATTTATTTGTCTTATTTTAAATATTACGTGTTTACTTATTCAATGAATACAAACCTGATAAATCAAAAAAAAAAAATACGAACATATTTCGAAAAATGTGGATGAAGTATAAAAGAGCGCAAGAATCTATTAACTTTAAATAATATTATTCGTCTATTACTTCTTGATGTTTTGTTTGATATTTTTTAAAATTTCCCAAATATAATGTAAATGTATGGGTATATATGTATATAGATAAACTTAGTTATCTTTTTTTTTATAGTTTAGAAGATTTTGTGACACCAGCATAGTTTCTTTCAAATATTTTTTTCAGCTTCAACCCAAACAGGAGCAACATGTCTATTAGGTAATTCTTCTAAAGATGGTAGTAAATCATGACCGAAAATTTCAGAGGCTTCTTTTGGTAACAGAGATGGTAAATGATCAATAGAGATGACAGACGACTTTGGAGCAACGGTAGTTGGTACCATCATGGTTGGTTTGTTGAAAACTGTAGCGATATTATATATTGGAATGGGTTGTGTGGATTGGTAGTGTCAGCAGAAACATCGACCATGGTTGATAGATCTCTATCTTCTCGGTTTAAGAGATCAAAGTGAATGAAAGGTGGAATAGATTTAGATAAATATATACAATTAATGAAAATAACAACTTGAGTGATTTCTTTGAAAAGACCACCAAAAAACGGGTTCATGGATATCCCATTTCAAGATATTCTTTTCTGGGATACCAACTTTATGTAATAGATCAATGGTACCGAAACCGCATCTTTCCTTAACACCGATTTTATATGCCTTCTGTAACTCTTTTCTAACATCTTTAATTAGAACATTTTCATTTGGATATGGTGTCACACAACCTAAGTCTTCATTATCACTGGACGTTTGTTTAAAGGCTCAGTCCCTCAAACCTTAAATCGGCACCTGCAAATTCGGCATAGAAACCAAAGGTAACGACTCTCTTACCTTCGCCATTTTCTAGAAACTCTAAATCGTAAAGTGCTTCATTACCATTAATGAATCTTCTCAAGACATCTTTCCAACCAGCTTGATTTTAATAACAGTGGGCAAATTGTATGTGTTGGGGGACCAAGGGAAATTTATCTTCCTCGGGCATTTGTTTCAACCCAATAATGATTCTGTCACATGGATCTGAGACCCAAGAATGGAATGGAACTATAGCGGCACCAGTCTTTCTGTACTCTTCTATATCGAAGATAGATTGTGTAGATTTTTCAACGTATATTTTGAAACCTTTAGAGATTAGGGTCTTGACTGTGGTTGGGGTCAAAGCTGCAGGAGGGTCTAATAGTTTAGTTTCCGCTCTTAGATATAAAGTAACTGTCATTATCTACTACGTATTTGTGTGTATATGGATCGATGATATGTATGAGGAGATGCCTGTTGTGTAGTATCCGAAAAGAAAGAAGGTTCAAGAAGTGAGTCAGGTAATGTTTCCAGAGAAGGAAGAGAAATAGCCTCACATACATTCATATATATGTGTCGTTTCAAAACATGAACTATATAAAATGATATGAACTCATCTCATTAATTGAGTGGCTTATTAGTTAATAGAGTTCTTAACCTATATATTTATTAACGGCAGGAGTAAAATAGTCAACAATTTCCATAGTAAGATCTTAGAAATGAGTAATATAGTAATAATAGTGATAGGAGCAACACAAATTACTGAGTATTAGCTATAATAATGAATCTTAAGAGTTCAAAGTACTGTTTGGGAAACAATTGAGAGTCAAAAAATAAAATTAATCGGGTTTATTTAATGGAAACCATCAAATCTCGAGGAATTTTGTTAGTTTTATATGTCTTTTCTTTTTCCTCCCGTCTTTATTATTTTGTTTATTTGCATTAAACACAACATCTTTTTTTTTCTTCTTCTTCTGTTAGCTTTGGAATGCTAAAATATAAAGTGGAAAGCAATGTTTGATAATTTTTTCACATAGGTGTCAAAAGCCTGTTATAGAACATAAATGGGTGGAGGGGGGAGAATTGTCCATATGAAACGGTACAGATATTAATTGGATAATAAATTTGTTTCATCATTTATATATGTCTCCTCTACATTGTATAAGTTTCTAATATATTATCATATTCTAACAATTCTGTTAAAGCAAAATAATGAAACAAAAATAAAAATAAACATGGATT
This sequence comes from Arxiozyma slooffiae, assembly GCA_017347545.2. Classification (NCBI taxonomy): domain Eukaryota; kingdom Fungi; phylum Ascomycota; class Saccharomycetes; order Saccharomycetales; family Saccharomycetaceae; genus Arxiozyma; species Arxiozyma slooffiae. Next base: position 1,017,755 of record JAFHAQ020000005.1, on the reverse strand, counting down.
ATTCTTGAGTTTATTAATTATACTGGTTAAAAATAAAAAAAGAGAACAGTTTAGAACTATTTATAACAATTATGGATTTCCATTTATATATGATAATAATCTTTCATCATTATAACGAACATATAGTCCATTTAACTCTTCAGGAATACCTTCTATAGCTAAATATCCATAGACATGTCCAGGAACACTTGGATCCAATAATTGATTATTATCAAATAGATCTATAAATCTTTTCAATGCATCAGGTGGCATTCCTTGAGGACCTAATGTGTCTCTGATATCAATTTGCATCTGTGTGGCTACTACACCGGGTGCAACTGCAATTGATTTAACCTTGGGGCTCATCTCTGTAGCTAATGATAATGTAAACTGATTTAATGCTGCCTTTGAAGCGCAATAACAGGACCAACCTTTATAAGCTTTGACACTTGCACCACTGCTCACTATAATAATATTATTACATTTGTTATCATCACACCCTTGCATGTGAGGTAAACATTTAGATACTAAAGATACAATACTGAAGAAATTTATATCAAAATGGTCTTTCCATAATTTAGAATCGTAATTGGTGATACTATCTACGGGAGCTAATACACCTGCATTTGCCACCAAAGAGTAAATATTTTTATCAAATTTTAAGGCAATTTTGATTATTTCATTTTGGATATTTTCGTCTACTATATTACCAACAACATATTGGAATCTTTTAGAACCATACTTATCTTGTAATAACCGCAATGGCTCTTCTGTTCTTGCTACACTAACTACAACTGTATTCATATCAGTGCTATTTAGTATATATTCAATAGTAGCCTTCCCGATACCACGAGACCCTCCGGTAACAATAATAACTTTTGACATATTAATAATCTCTTCAATCGCTGCTCAATTTACTTTTAACTATGTTATATATTTGTACTTCTATTTTGACCTTTCATTGAAAACATAATCTTCAAAAAGTTTTCTTCTAATGCAATGTTGATATTTTACATTTATATTCATTCCCTTCTTATTCCTTTCGTTATTTTTTTTTTTTAACCTCTAAAAATCCGTTGAAGGGGGGGGGGGCTGAAAATTAAAGTAATCTAAGTGAAGTTGAAAAAAAAAAATAGGTGAACCACATTATTGAAATAAAACTTTATATATTAAATTGTTAGGTACATGTTCTTTTGTTTCAAACCTACGTGGAAGACTCCACGCATTTATAAAAGTACGTAAGCAATCATAATCCATATTTATATTTATTTTTATTTTCCCCTTTTCTTTTTCTATTCTTAATAATGAGTAACGATAAATTCTATGGTTTGCAAGCACAGAAAGGCAATGGTGAAATATTCAAATTCGAACAACTACGAGGCAAAGTGGTATTAATTGTGAATGTAGCATCTAGATGTGGTTTTACGCCACAATATAAAGATTTGGAATATCTTTATAAAAAATACTCGTTGATGGGATTTGAAATCCTAGGGTTTCCATGCAACCAATTTGGTAATCAAGAACCTTTAAGTGATGAAGAGATCATTCTTTTCACAAAGGAGACATTTGGTGTCACTTTTCATATATTGAAAAAGATTGATGTTAATGGTCCTGACGAACATCCAGTTTATAAATATTTGAAAGGGCAAAAACGTGGTATATTAGGTTTTAGAGGTATTAAATGGAATTTTGAAAAATTCCTTATAGATCGTAATGGGATGGTAACAGATAGATTTTTTTCTTCTACACCTCCAATTAATTTTGAAAAAAGGATAGTGGAGTTGTTAAAGCAATCTACTGTGTGATAAAAATACAATATTGCAAGAGTTTATATCAACAAATTCTGGAGAAAGTCATATTTGAGGGTAATGTAAGTTAGTATTGCTGGAAAGAATTTTGTTTTCATACTTGTACATACATGTAAATATATGTAAGTAATTAGAACGATAAATAAATGATCCTAGTGTATGAATGGATTAACACATAAATGAGTGCTATAAGGATATAAGAAATTCTTTTAAAATACCTATTTATCATTTCTTGAACAAGGCACATAATAAGCTGCTACTTCTTTGTTTTTTTTTTTTTGTTGTTGTTTCTTTTTACTTTTTTTTTGAAATAATACTAACACAACATGTTAGATATCGAACCCATTCATTGCTTTTAAAACTTCTTCTTCTTCTTCAAAGTCGCTTTCAAATCCAGTATTATTATGATTAGTTTGAGTGTTTTCTTAAATATTATTATTATTTAATTGTTCCTGCTCTAACTTTTTGGATTTTTTCCTCAACGATACTGTTGATATTTACATCAATACCAGTATGAGAAGGTATTGATGCTTCTGTAGTTGCAGTTCTTTTATTAGAAAATGTAGATAAGGTGTATAAGTTGTCATATTCTTCTACTTCTTCCTCTTCCGGTACAAATACAGATCTCACTTGATACGTTCACGTATTGTTTGCATTTTCGTTACTTGTATTAATAATAGTTGGATTTTTATCTTTTGTTATTGTAATTTTTTTGTTTTGAATTTACGAGTTTGTTATTAATACTATCAGAATTATTATCTCGTATTCGATATTGAATGTTATTTGTAATATGAATGATATTATTTACAGTATTTGCATTTTCACTTATACTTAATATTCCTAATTCTTTTCTAATAACATTTTTCCTAATCTTCCTTAATGATTTATCTGATCTACCCCGATCATTGACACAATTTAGTAAAATCATTAAATTTTGTCTTTGGATATATCTGATGAGCCCACAATTAATACAACTAAATAATGTTTGGTAATTTTTCAAAATTTGTTTTTTTTTTTTTTTTGCTAGATATATGTAACCTTTTCCGACCAATCTTCAACAAACATGGTAACTCACGTTCAGACTCCATTAATCTTTCACCAGTGTGTTTCACTTGAACCCTACGGATCTTAGTGACAATGGCCGTTGGATCTAAGACTGTTGATGAATCTATCACAGTTAGGTTCTGCTAAATATATAATTGTATATCTCTTTGAAGAATCTCCTCAATTTCCCTATCTAAAATCCATATTTGTGTTTTCATTGAGATATGCATAAATTCTTGATCTCTATAGGTTCACTATTCATATAATGATATTGATATTATGAGTTTTAAAGCTAGTAACGCGTTTCTCATTGGAAGGCACTGGAGGAAAACCACGACGTCAATTCAATTTGGAAAATATTTGCACTTTGTTGTGAGGGTGTGTGGGTGTATGTAACTAATCTCTTTTATTTCGGCGGTTAAAAAAATGGAAACATTTATATATAAAGGAGCTAGTTTATGTATGTTTCTTGGATGCCACTCCTACGATATATTGGGTAAAACCTTGTTGACTTTTATTCTAGATTTGAAATTTTTAAAATTAGAGACTGTATTAGTACCACAATACATTAAAATATCTCATACAAGTATTATGTTTAGTATTAACACAGCAAATAAACTACCCCACACATTTTTGTACATTGATATTATCTTTTTTTTTTGTTTAAAAAAACGTGTCATTGCGTCAGTCCTTTATTGAATTATTTTTTATTTTTCTTTCTTTTCCTATCTTCTCCTATCTTCTAATACTTCACTTTGATTTAGCTTTAATTACACAGAAAGTTCATAATTTGACAAAGAATTGGATCCCGTAAGTAATCCGTAACGGAATTTATTCCTCTTTTTATTCCGCTACTCGGATTTTAGGTCTTGAATTTTTTTACATCTTCTATTGTTTTTTTTCTCAAACCCTAATATTTTATTTATTTTTTTTCGCTTTTTTTTTTTTTCCTATTATTTTTCTTTAATAACTGAAAAGAATTTAAAAGAATTAAAAATAGGAATACAAAATTTTTTAGTTAAAAGAATAATTCAAAAGTATAATAATAATATTTTTTAATACAATTAATCATTTCTCTTTATATATAGATATATATATATATATTTTTAAACAGTCACAAGATATCCCTATATCCAACATAGATAGCTTAGTTTATCCAGATATAGATATATACACGTATCTTCAAATTCAACATTGAAGTATGTTTGGTAATATGTCATCACGTCCCGCATTCGGGAATTCGGTTGGTAACTCACTCTTTGGTGGGAATGCCAATAATAATACTAATAATATGAATACAGGGTTTGGTGCAAACACGAATAATCCTTCTCCATTTGGTATAAATAATAATACGGCTAGTAACAATGGCATGGGCAATTCCCTCTTTGGAGGTGGAGGTATGTCTAATAACAATAATACAGGTTCTGGTTTATTTGGTCAACAAAATAATTCATTGAATTCAGGTTCATCCTTGTTTGGTAATAACAACAACACTAATAACCAATTTGGTATGATTGGTGGAGTTAATAATAATAATAGTTTTATGGGTGCCGGCAACGGTACTGCTATTAAACCATTTGCTCCATTTTTAGAAAGGGATCCGACCACTAATGCAATGAATTCTTTCCAATCTATCACTTTCATGCCAGAATATAGAAATTATTCTTTTGAAGAATTGAGATTACAAGACTATAAAGCTAACCGTAGATTTCCAAATTCTGGTACTAATGCTACTACTACTACCAATCAATTTGGAAATGTTTCAACAACATCCGCTACTACTGGTGGTGGGTTGTTTGGTCAACAGAACTCAGCTGGAGGGTTGTTTGGTCAACAAAACAATAATACTAATTCTGGTGGTAGCCTATTTGGTCAACAAAATAATAATAATAATATGAATAATAGTGGGTTGTTTGGACAAAAGCCAATGGGTAATACTAGTGGTGGGTTGTTTGGTCAACAACAAAATAATTCCTTTAATAATACACGTGGGGGCCTTTTTGGTCAAACAAATAATACCACTAATACAGTAAACCCATTTGGCACCAATCAACAAACAGGTACCGGATTGTTTGGTCAAAATAATAATAATCTTTTTGGTCAAAACAACAATAATAATACAACAGGTGGTGGTCTGTTTGGTTCACAACAAAATCCTTTTGGTGGTAACAACAATAATACCAATACAGGCGGTGGACTTTTTGGTCAACAAAATACTACTAATAATAACATGAATAATGGTGGTTTGTTTGGTCAGAAGCCAATGGGTACTACAGGTGGTAGTTTGTTTGGACAACAACAATCTAATGTTAACGCTTCTGGTGGTGGTTTTTTCGGACAACAAACAAACACTACTGGAGGTCTTTTTGGTCAGCAAAACAACAATAATAATGCTATGAATGGTGGAGGTTTATTTGGTCAAAAGCCAATGGGTAATACTGGCGGTGGTTTGTTTGGACAATCAAATATAAGTAATAACAATAACAATACCACTGGAAGCTTGTTTGGACAACAATCTAATATGTCAAGTGGTGGGCTCTTTGGACAAAAGCCAATGGGTACTACCGGTGGTGGACTGTTTGGTCAACAACAAAATAATACTTCAACAGGTGGTTTATTTGGACAATCAAATACTAACAATACTGCAAGTGGTGGATTATTTGGTCAGCAATCTAATTTCAATAGTGGAGGTCTTTTTGGTCAACAGAATACTACTAACTCTACTACATCAGGGGGGTTATTTGGTCAAAAACCCGCAGGTACGGCGGGTGGATTGTTTGGCCAATCGAATACTACCAATACGTCCAGTGTTGGTGGTTTGTTTGGTCAACAAAACAATACGCAACAATCAGCCACTGGTGGGTTATTTGGTTCTAAACCATTAGGTTCTACTTCTACTAATTTGTTTGGTAATAATACTACACAACAACAACAATCAGGATTAACTGGAGGTCTTTTTGGTGCCAAACCAAATACGTCAACTACAGGTAGTCTGTTTGGTAATAATAACAACGGTACTACTAATCCTACTTTAAATATTGGTGGTACTAGTGGTAGTTTATTTGGAAAATCGACATTAGGTGGAACAAGTACAATGGGTTCAACTACTACAAATAGTTTATTTGGAAATAAACCTGTTACCTCAGTTGGGTCAACTACAAATACCTTTAACACATCAACAGCAGGTGGTAGCTTGTTTGGAAATAAGCCATCTAATACGTTTAACGCAGGTGCTCCTAGTACTGTTACAGGTGGCCTGTTTGGTAATAATGGTACTACATTACAGGCTTCAACCCAACTACAACCTTTGCAACAACAACAGCAGCAGCAGCAATTGCAACAACAAAAATTATATATTAGAAACAACCCATATGGAACTAATGAACTATTCTCTAAACTTTCTAACGGTATTACACCAAGTGCAGATTTCAAAACAAATCCAATAATTTTGAATGCCGATTTAAAGATGAAGGCTAGTTTAGCAACAGCATATAGAATGGCTCCAAAGACTTTATTCACAGCAAAAGATCTTAAGAACACAGAAAGTGAGCCAACTATTAAAACTATTGCTATAAATAGTGCTAAACAGGGATTGAGTATAACAAATAAACCACACGATTCTTCTAATTCTGATGTAGATAAAAAGATTGATACTGTTATTTTAAATGCTGATAAGCTTTTATTTAATCCAGATAGAAGATCATTTAAAAATCTCATTATGAACAGAAAGATGATGGAAGAAGATGAAAGAAAGAAACAAGAAGATAGGACAAGAAAGACAATTGAATATAAGGTTGATTCAGGCAAACAGGAAAATGAAACTCCAGTAGATGGTATAAAAGAGACTAATATGTCACTTCAAGTTAAGGAGCCAGAAACTGTAGAAATATCTAAGTCTAATAACGACATAGTAAACAGTATTTCAAAACCAAAGGGATGTACAAGCGACGATTTTTCCTGGGTTGATGAAAGTTATTACATATCACCATCCATGGATACTTTATCGCATATGACGTTGTTACAATTGAAAAAAGTCAGAGGTCTTGTTATTGGTAATAAATATTTCGGTTATATTGAATTTTTAGATCCGGTAGATTTGTCTGATATTCCATTAGCTTCATTGTGTGGTAGACTTGTCCGGTTTGAACAAAAATCCTGTGTCTTATATCCAGATTCCACTACTAAACCAGAACCAGGGAGTGGAATTAATGTTCGTGCAAGAATTACTTGTTATAACTGTTATCCAGTTGATAAAGAGACAAGAGCCCCAATTAAAGATAAGAACCATCAATTAGTTAAAAGACATATTAGACAGCTCAAAGAAATTCCACATACCAAATTTGAACACTATGATGTCGCAACAGGGGATTATATTTTCACTGTTGCCAATGCTGTTTTGTAGATGAATATATTTAACCATTAAGGGGAAACTGTTGAATAAATGTACAATAGTCATCATTAAAAAAACTAATATTGATTGTAAAGAAACATATATTACTATATAAAAAAAATGTATATTGTAAAGTATATATATATATATATATATATATATGGGTAAGTTATATTGTATGAAAGTGTTTGATAAGACGACATGTATATATATATGGACATTTATTAACTGGGTAACAGGGGGTTATGGTAGGTTATTGACAATTATATACTAAAAAAAGAAAAATATGAAAATATAGCTTTATGACAAGTGGGAAATGTTACAAATATTAATAATTATTTTAATGGAAGGAAATGAGATGTGGGAAAGTTATATTAAGGCCAGGTATTGAAGAACAAATGCATACGATGAATATTTATTAATATACATGTAGAAGATGGATATATGTTTATGTATTAATTATTATTATTATATCCCCTCTTTCCTTTTTTGTTGAGAAGAAGAAGTAGTAGTAGTAGTTTGTGAATTAAGACATTTTCTTATAAGTTCTTTGCCTTTATTTTCTCTTATAATTGGTTCTAATTTAGGAGTAGAAAAAGTGTAAACGAGACCAGAATGACCGAGGATCAAGAGGAGGATATTAACGCCAGTCAAAACACTCAGTTCATAAGCTTTCTTCATTATGCCATGCCTTCTTTTAGCAAAAGTTACTTGTCTCCTTGTTTTATTTTCTATATATTTGATAGGAATTTTTCTACGAACATCTTTAGGTTCTTGAATCATTTCAATCTCATCTATATAACCATCCTCCTCTTCCTCTTCCTCTTCGTCATCATCATCATCCTCTTCTTCTTCTTCTTCTTCTTGTTTTTCTTGCTTATTCTTTTCTTTACCTTTCTTACTCTCTTTTAAGTTTTCCAAACCATTTTGATCACTGTTACTACAAACCAGATCCTTAGACAAAACAGAGGATCTTTTCTTGGACGACACAACACTTACAGAATCAGAATCCAGTCTTCTCTTCTTTGTATCTACAACCATAACGGGGAAAAATAAATAAATGAAAAAGTGTTATAATCTATTTATTTAATATATATGCGTGTGTGTGTGTAGGTTAAGCAAGTGTATTGTATATAGAGAGAGAGCTGCACATATTATACATATATATATATGTAGTTGTATAGAGATGTCTTTTATAAAGTACTTTTATTTCTTGCCAACTGTTTTCCATCACCGCACAACACCCACACACCCACACCCAAGAATCACGACAGACGAAGAAAAGCCACCGCAGCCATTTTTGGTAAAAATTTCTCTCTCTTTTTTTTGTTTTTTTTCTTTTGTTCTCTGAATTTGTGAGAGAGAAAAAATTTTTTTCTTCCAAATCTTTTCATTCTGCGGGGTGGATTTAATCTATGCAAAAATAAATAAATGGATAAATAAATAAATAAATAAATGGATAAATGGATAAATATATATATAAATATATAAATATATATATATATATCTTTGAACATTATCCTCTGTTTCCCTTCCCTTCACTGCTACTTTCAGATACCCACTTACTTTACTACTCAACAATCGTTTGTATTACTTTGCACGTGTATGTGGTGTATATGTATTATAATGGATAAATGATGGGCAATCAACCATTTACTACTACTTACTTACTACTCTCTTCGTCTCTTGGATTGGATACGTTTGCCACAATATGTCATTTCTTTATCATCTTCTAAAATCTTGTTTGTAAAGTGGAGGAATATTAACATTCTACAATTATATATATCTTAACATAAATATTTATTTATTGATTATTAATTGATTAATTGGTCTTGAACGCATACAAACTCACTTTTTTCCCTCTTTTCCCTCCTTCTTAGTTCTCGCTGAGGTTATTTTCCTGTTTTCTTCCTTGTCCTTCCCATCTCTTTCGTTTGTTTGTTTTCTCTCTCTCTCTTTCCCCTTCCCTCTTTCTGTTACTGCAAAGAACTAGTATTATTTCGATTCTGTTATCTTTGTTGTCTTGTATTGAGAAGTAATATTCTATACACCTATATATAAACCTCCCTCCCGACTCCCTCATACTCACTCCACCATACCCACCCTCACACACACAAGCAATAGAGAAACACTCAAAAGACAACAAAAAAAAATAAATTAATTAATAAATAAATAAATAATGTCATATTATAACAGATACAGAAACAGAAGAAGACAAGACAACAACAGCCACGGAGGCAACAGCGCAAACAACGGTGTCGGCAACGTATTCTTGAACAACAACAACAACAACAGCAACAACAACAATTTGTTGAACAACGGAGGCTTGCAGGTCCCTGATGCCATCTTCGATCTAGGCAAAAACAAAAGGGTCACCGTCAGACAGTTCAGGAACATCAATCTCATTGACATTAGGGAGTACTATCAGGACTCGCAGACTGGGGAGCTGAGACCGGGCAAGAAGGGGATCTCTTTGACTGAGGACTTGTACGATGCTTTGTTGAAACATAGGTTGAATATCGATGAGGCGTTGAGACGGTTTGGGTCTCGTAGACCAAGGACCAAGTTGGTTAGGTTGTTGTCGGATGATGAGTACGATAGTAGCGATAGTGACCGGAAAGATCAGAAGGACGATAGAGATAAGAATAGAGAGGGCGATATCATTATTGGCTATGATAACGAGGATAGTAAGGACCCCAATGACGATAAGCCAAGAGAGTCGGTTTCTACTAAAAGAGAAAGGGACTACAGTGACTCTGAGGTAATAGAACAAAAGAAAAGAAAACCTGCAGCTGCTACTTTGTTGCCATATGAGGAGAGTATCGAGAATGCAAAGAGAGAAGCAAACGCAACCCTTGTTGTTCCAGGTATGGGCAAACAAAAGGATCCTTCTCCTGCTGTGAAGAATGACTCTGAGGATACAAAGAAGGAAGAAGAAACTGTACCAAAATTGGCTACAAAGGATGCTGATGATTCTACTGATAAGAAAGACAACAACGATTCAAGTGCAGAAGAATTCGCCGAAAGTTTACAAGCAGAGATGAATAAAATGGGGGATGGAAGCAGCGAAGAAGAATGAGTGATCCTAGTTAGCTCCCACTATCTAACAGATATAAACAAAACGGCGTTTATATCTGCAATATTTTACTTTTAGTTTTAGTTTTAGTTTTGGTTATTTTTTTTTTCCTTTTCTTTTTATTATTATTTTTATTTCTAAGTAGGTTTAGTCAATTGCAATAGTGTTTATTTAAAGTTAATATAATGCTTAACTCTGAGAACATGTACGTGTTAATTTTAATGACAATATTTTAAAGCAAATTGTCTAATTTCACTCTCTTATGTTTTTTGTTTTGTTTTACTTCGTTTTCCTTTTCCAAAATAGTCAGTCAAATCCACCACCCGGTCATGAAAAGAAGAAAAGATTATGAGAAAAAATTAAAATAAACAGAAAATAAAAATAAAATCAATAAACAAACAAATAAATAAATAAATAAATAAATAAATAAATAAATATCATAGAGTCATCTCGAGACTTCAAAAAGGAGCAAAAAACATATATATTTAGTAGTCTAGTTTTACTTCAGCAGTAATCTCTTTTAATATAATATTCCAAATACTTAAGTGTGTGTGTGTGTGTGTACCGTGCGCGTTCTTTTAAATTCCTTGATAAATAATGTACCTATAAATCAGACTATGACACCTCAATTAAAAACAAGAACAGACACTAGTGATAATACTTCGGTACCGAAGGATATATCTAATAATATAAATAACATGGCTAACAATAAAATTAAAAATAATTCACCTTATGATCAGCCAACTATTGACCCAATAGATAACGTTAACAAGATTAATACTTCTACTGTTCAAAATGATTTTGATAATCTAAATATATCACATCTTCTATTAGATCCATCATTTGATGAGTTATTATCTTCTAGGTCACAGTCTCCACAGAACCATATGAATATGAGAACAAATGCCGATAATAATGGTGTAAACACTATTACAGATAAGTTTCCTAATCAGTATTTAGATCCAACTTTTAATACCAATATCCCTTTTTCATTAGAAGAAGAAGAACCAACCACCAATTTAGATGATTTGATTAATGATATTACTTCAGATAACAACAATAGTAACAATATCATTACTAGAAATGATGTTTTCTGCTTAAATGATTCCTTTTTGAATCTAGACGATGGTATTAGAAGACACAGTGATGCATTTCTGACTAATAATAATGTCTTACCTTCAAATATGTCTACTTCAAGGGCGTCTATATCACATCAATTTAATATCTGGAATGGTATACAAACTACCACGGCAAGTAATAATAGTATTAATAATTCATTGCGTAAAATGGCAAGTTTAAATAATAGTAATACCAGCATTTTGTTACACACAAAATCAAATAAGCAAGTGGACACTCAAAATAATATACTTAAACCAAACGATAACTTTAACTCTAACATTATCAATTTTATTGATCCATTCAACAGTAATAATAATAATAGTAGTAAAATTAACTCTAATGGTTCCATTCGTCCTCCATTAAGACGTGCAGTAACATCTGCACAATCCATAAGTAATATACATAAAACATCGTCACCAAACAATGAAAGAAGGTATAGTATACGAAAGACCCCATATAGAAGTTCTGTACCTACAATCGACGTAAACATATTGAAAGAATTGTCTAATTCAGCAACAATAACTTCGTCAAATGATGGGTTTTATAATAATTTGGATAGTTCATTAAGTTCAAGTAATTTGGTTTCAACAACAGCAGTATCTGAAAATGTGTCTCTAAGCAATGATACATCTAATAACGTGCCTGATCTAACAAAATTTACTCGTGACAATACCTATGATAGTTCGTATATTTCATTACCACAAAGAACAGCAAGGTCAGCGTCTGTTGCCAACGTTTATTCTCATTTAAAAAATCCGACACAGACGTTATCTTTGAGAACATTTTCTCCATCACCAACAGATTACATGAATATGACAAACAATTCATATCTCAAGAATATTCCTACAATTAGCACAAATCAACCACAACAAATTATTTCTCCATCACCAATGAATCAATATGCATTCCCACAGATTTCACATTTCACAACATCTCCTGATAATGTAGTGAATATGAATAATGACCCATCTGTTGGACAACAAGTCATGAACTTACCAATACAACCTATGATTCCTCAGAGTATACCAATGCCAATTGGGAACCAGTTAAACAATATTGAACAGTCGAGGAATCCATCAGGATTGAGACGTAAATCAATCACCATCCTTGAACCTAATAAGATCAAGAATACAGCCACTAATTTAAAGAAAGAAAAGGTTTATCAATGTGAGTATTGTGAGAAGTCATTTAAGCGGGCAGAGCATAAAAAAAGACATGTAAGGTCGATTCATACACAGGAGAGACCATATGCGTGCCAACAATGCGATAAGAAGTTTAGCCGGAGTGATAATTTACAACAACATATTAAAGTTCATAAGAAACATGAATTAGAAGAGATGAGAAGGATACAAATGAATATATTACGAGATCCATCTTTTACATGAAATTCCTTTTGTTTCTTTTTCGTATCAACCTATATTCCAATTATAAACTATTTGCTATAAAATAGATACCCTTATTGATGTATAATGGTTGTTGATATAAATGTATAAATATTTATAAAAATACAAGTTAACAAATACATTGTTTCCAACATTACCTCATAAGTAGGATATGGACCTGTTCTATTTACTAAACTACTTTTTCTGGTTAAAGAGGGCTACGAATGTATCCTCTTTTTTCCTGGAACAGTTACTGAATGATCTGTTAACAACAAAAATAGGAGAAAATGAAAAAAATGTCACTAAAGCAAAGGCAAAATATATATATATATATGAGGTTTCGTTATGAAACACAAGAAGATCTAAAACAAGTTAAAACTAATTTTACTCTCTTTCTCCTCCAAAAAAATAATAAAATAGTTAGAAGAAAAACACCATTGCAAGTTACCCACATCGGTTACTTTTAAATATATAATTTAGGTACGAAGAATTTTACCCTACAATATAATTATAACGTGCAGATTCTTATATATTGATATAGGCTTGGTCACTGAATTTTTTTTTCACCTTTTGAAAGGTTTTGGCTTGTTTTATTTTGATTAAATATTCAATTCTATCTATCTAGGAACTCGTAGTTAAACAACGAATTTTATTTTATTTTCTTTCTTTCTGTTAATTGGAATATTAACTGAGAGTTTATTTAAAATTTTAGTGCCAAAAGAAATGCAGGAGCTATCTGATTGTCATATTGATGAAGATATGACTAAATTTAATAGTTATGCTGAACCAATCAGAAACAATAAAAATATGAATAATAAAAATTGTAAATTTAAATTACAGCTACCTTTAATTCCACTTGTAGTTACGGATCTACCTACATTTCCTAGTTTAAGAAAAAGTAAACTATGCGAGCAATCATTGTATCTTCAAAAGAATCATTGTATGAAAGGTACTAATGTTTCAGTTTTATCTTTATCCTCCCAAACAAATAAATTATATTCGCCAGTGCAGACAACTAATGGTAATAATTGTACGGCTAAATATATTCATCTGATAGTACAGAATGAAGACAGAGATTGTTTTGATGGTGTTTTATCTAACACTTCAATAAAGACGTATAAAGATTCTCATGATTTATTTCTAGAATGACAGTGGAAATACTGAAAGAAATTATTTGAAATAATATTCATTAATAATTTTATGATCCAGATAAAATTATTGATAATAGATTCGATTACGAGTTTCAAGTTGGACATATTAAAAGGTGCTTTAAATATCTCATTTACTAATGGAATTGAATCATATTTACTCGGTATAACAATGATACATAATACCGAAAACCCTACTTTATTGATCTTCCATTGTGAATTCAGTTCTCATAGAGACCCCACGTTGGCATTATATTTAAGAAAGTGTGATAGAAAAATTAGTTAAGAGGATTATTCTAAATTATATTATCCAGATACACTGTTATTAGATGATGGATATAAGGAATTTTATAATAAATTTCCGGATTTATGTTTCCCAAGAAATTATCAAGCAATGGATTCAACTGAAAATTTACACGAAAATAAAATTCTACTTGAGAAATTTAGAAACAGTTCGAAAAAGTTTATTAGTAGGAATAACTCTATAAGATCATTTAATAATATCACCTTAAGAAATGAATATTCAAGAGAAAATATTTTAAAATTTGATATCTTGCCTAAGTTATCCTCATTGAGTCCCTTTTCAATTAATAAAACATCTGGTGATGAGTATGAGAAGGAGGATGTACTTTCGGTAGTTAGTAGTCATATTAATATTAACAATTTCTTCCTGATGAAAGATTTTGAAAAAAATTTTGTGACATTGTTGGAGATAAGAATAGGTCTGAAGGCGATGAGGAAGATGAAGTTTGTGGTAATGATTGTGTATTGAAATATCATCGTTATGAAAATTATCCTTACAAAGAAAATGTATTTAATTCTACAGTTCCGGTAATTATCAGGTCTAACAGACTTTATTTCTACAATACTCCAACTTTTGAATAAATTAATCTCTTGCATTGTACGGTACTTCTATGATTATTGCTCTTAAAAGAAAAAAGAAACATAGGAAACAATTATTTATTGTGTAACATCTATAATAAGCATGACTATTGATATGATCATTATGATAAGTGTTAATTTGTTATTATATTTACAAGATGAAAATAACAAATATATATGTATTTGTATATTGTTAATCACTACATTTATTTTACTTTGCTTTATTTTAGTATAGCCTGCTATATGATCCACCGAATACAGATAGTAAAAAGGGAAATTTATACAGCATATAATTATACTTATTCTCAATTTTTTTCATTGTTAGAATGAATAAGGATAGTGTTACCTAGCCATTTATTTAATTTAGTCTTCCATCTATTTGGTGGCCAAATGATAAATAAAACTTTACCAACAACTAATCCTTCTGATATAGGACCAAAATCACGACTATCCACAGAGTGTATGTTATCACCTTCTACCCAAATATGACCTCTCGGTATAAGCATACTATTATTTTCATTATTATCAGTTGTATCACATTTTATTGTGTCTAAGGATAATGCTTTAACTCTTTTACAAAGAATTTTTGAAGGATCAAACGGAGATTTCAAAAGGACAATATCATTCACTTTCAAATTTGAAGTTGCTCTAAACTTTCTTAACATAACCCAGTCATGCGAGTCTAGATCACTCGGATTTAAAGTGGGTCGCATTGAACTACCCTCCACCTTAGAGACATGGAATATGTCGCTCATTGCCAATGCCACAGGTATCCAAGATGCTCCGAGAAACACTTTTCTTAGTGAAATAGTCATGGGTAGTATTGTAATAGGTGGTATGTTGTTTTTTTGATAAAAAGCAATCGTGAATAATGGTATGAGTCTTTCAAAAGAAAAATCTTAAAACAGAATGAATAAAACACCACCGGTAGAGATACCTTTTATATTTGCTGAGTATTTTGATTTTTGCTGGTATTATTTCGTTCGATTTAATTTGGATTTTAGGTCTGTTCCTAAATGTGGATCTAGTAAGAATAAGCTGCTTCTACTTGCAAGCAGAGTTTTCTCCCTCGATTTACAGGTGTATGTGTCAAAATAAAGAAGGTAATGTTTAATTAAAAACATTTTCCAACTTCGGTGACTTCGGAAACTGTTTCCGAAATACCGACAAAACAAGACTCTAGAAAGTAATAGAGACACCCCATTTGTAAGAAGTTAAATGGATGATGACTTAGTTTATTCAAGAGTTTATTAATTATATTGACTTGTATATTTATATATATATAGAGTACAATTAATTAAAGGAACCGTGGTGTCATGAATCTATTTTCTTTCGGTTTAACTTTGAAAAGATTGCATCTTTAAATGAATATAATACGACAAAACTAAAACGTCAAAGGACGGATTATTTTCCTAATCTCTTTCCATTACAAATAATATATTCTAATAAGTGTCAAATAAAAGTTAGTACATTTTGATGATGAATCAAGTCGTGGATTCGAATATTGATACTAATATAGTAGTGAACTCTCCAATTACAGTCACAGCAGAAGATGTTAACAAAAAAGATAATAAGGTTTGGAAAAAAAGAATTCATATTATATATAATCACCCAGTAACACAATTTATTGTAGGTAAGTGGTTCTTTATATGTCTAGCAATATTTATTGTTATTGCTAGGTTTGCCCCAAATTTTGCTAGAGATGGTGGTCTTATCAAAGGTCAATATAGTATCGGTTATGGTTGTGTTGCCTGGATTTTTTTAGGATCAGGGTTAAGTATGAAAACCAGTAAAATCCTGGCCAACCTGGCAAATTGGAGAGCACATTTAGTTATATTTATACTGAGTTTCCTTATAACATCTTCTATCGTTTATGGGTTTTGTACTGCTATTAAAGTATCAAATGATAAAAATATTGATGATTGGGTACTTATCGGACTTATTATGACTGCTTCTTGCCCCACTACAGTAGCTTCTAATGTAATAATGACCACTCAAGCTGGAGGCAATGATTTGTTATGTATCTGTGAAGTGTTTTTAGGTAATCTATTTGGTGGATTTATCACACCTGCAATAGCACAAATGTACACAAGAAATAAAAATTTTGAATATGGTAACCCTGCAAATGGGAATAGTATGCAAGCTCTATATGGTCGTGTGATGAAACAGGTGGGGTTATCTGTGTTTGTTCCCTTATTCGTTGGCCAAATGATGCAAAACTTTACTCCAAGGATCACTAAAATGTATCTTGATTTTTTAAAAAGATATCATTTGAAAATTGGCTCATACATGTTGCTATTAATCATGTTTAGCAGTTTTTCTACTGCTTTTCATCAAAAGTCTTTTACTAGTACCTCTCATGTCTCAATAATATTTCTTTGTTTCTTTAATTTTGGATGTTATTTATTATTTACTGCAATCTGTTATTTTGTGGCAAGACCATGGTTTATCCCCAAATTATTTCCTCAAGAACCTATTCCAGGCACTTCAACTAAATGGTATATGTGGTCTTATAAAATATTTAGGCCATTTTATTATAACAAAAGAGATTCAATATGTATTATGTTTTGTGGTCCAGCTAAGACAGCCGCCTTAGGTACTTCTTTGATCACATCACAATATGGCGATGACAAGGAACACTTAGGGAAAATATTAGTTCCATTAGTCTTATATCAAGCTATACAAGTTTTGACCGGTAGTTTTTTTGTCCCATTATTTAGAAGATGGGCAAAGGATGAAATTGAGGAATATGAGAATGAAGTGTTTGATGAGGAGAATCAAGATAAAATGAGTAATACATCTAGTAATAGTCAGGGAGATATTAGCTCTGTTACAAATGCCCGGAGCATTGGAGTTCTCGATTTGGAGAATAATCCAATAACGATTGATGTTGATACTAAATCATCACTTTAAATTTTAATTAAGTTTGATAGATAGAACTTTATGAAACAAGAATCACTGGATGTCATCGTTCCGTTTTTATTTTTTTTTTTTATTATTATTTTTCACACAGTTTCTGTGAACTATGTCTGTACGTATATGTGTTTATATATTCATTTGTGATAGATAATTTTTTATTGAAAAAGATATAAAATAAATGATTAAAGTTTATAAATTATAGATCGAACTGTCCAATTTTTTTTTTTTCGTATAAGCAAACCTTATATATGGGTAAAGGTTAAATTAGAGAGTGTGTGATATTTGATTGTTAAATGGTTTAATCTAATATTTTTATGAAATTATATGGTATTAACCCTACCCTATGTGTGGGGTGAATTTTATCATTATCATAAACTTCACCTAAGTACCACTCTTTATTTATTTCTTCAGTTATTAAAAGGTAATCATTCTTATCGAAGTTTATCACTTCTGGTGAATCATTTTGTAATAATGGATATAAAGCTTTAGCATATTTAATCACTGGGCTTCCTGACCTAGTCACTATAGGTAAAGTAACTATGATACCGTTATCATTTACACGACCCAGTCTTATGTCCTGTGTAACACCACCTTGTAATTTATTCATTTCCAATATTGCGTCTTCAATAGGATAATTTGAATCTGGATCATTAACCAATAATTTCCTTCTAGTAGATCTTGACAAGTCTAAAGATTTCATTAAAATTGTATCTGTACTATTTTGTCTTGTTTCAATAGAATAATTTCTTGTTGTTTCATTGAATTGAGATTTCGTATTATCTATATTATCATTATGCTTGTTATTCGAATTCTGCAGAGTTGTTGTTATGGAATTATTTAAAGCAGATGTAATATGACTCATTGATTTTCTTTTTCTGTTTTGAGTAGAATTCCATGATTTTGCAAACCTTTGATTATCATCAATACTTGAAGCAATTGATGTCACAGATGTGGACATAGATTCAACACTTCTTCTTTTATTTATATTACTAGAAAAATCTGTTGGATTTGAAGAAGTTGTTGCAGTTGATGATTCAGATTCTGTTTTGATATGTTTGGAAATAGATTTGTTTTTACCACTATCATATGAGATTTCGTTTTGTAGTATACTCTTGGGTTGACCCATTGTCCTTTCTATGGAGAATGCATTTACATCTTCCTTTGCTTTCGAATAACTGGGTAGAAGTGATTCATGTAAAGAATATCTGTTTAATTTCTCCTTGTAACCTTGTTTTATAACAGGCAGTGGTTTTTCGTCATTATGAGCAAAATAATCCATATGAGGTATAGTATTTTTATTTGTTGTCTCAGTATGTTGAATTTGAGAGATATTTTGTTTCGATTTATTATTTCTTGACAGGAAAGTTCTTTGAAATTGGTTTGACAATTGTCTGATATCTTCCATGTAACTTTCTCTTTTGGATAGAGGAGGTCTCATGTCTTCCTCTGCATTTGAATTTGAATTTGAATTTGAATTTGGATTTGGATTTGGATTTGAATTTATATCTATACCAGTTGTATTTGTGGAAGATGCATATGATACAGGTCTTCTTGAAGATTTTTGAGATTTCTCTTTTAATCTCCCAGTGCCATAATCACTAGAGAATTTTTTGATATCATCCCATGGAGTGAAAGTGGTTAATTCGTTATTTAGAAAATCTAATTTAGTTTGTTTAAGCACAGTTGTCTCCATAGTAATGTTAATGTATTCTTGTAATTTACTTTGAACAAAACTGATTCTTTCATATTCCATATCCTGTAATTGTTTAGATATTGAAGCCCATTCTCTCAACCAAAATTTTTGTGATGCTTTATATTCATGTTTCAAGACACTTAGTTGTGTAGATATTTCTTTAACGTTAGTCTCCCATTTGATAATTTCTCTATTATTCAGTTCTCTTTTATTGGATCCAATGATATTATTTTCATTTGATTTGTAATCTCTGCATTTGATTTCAGCTTCTTTTAATCTTTTCGCCAACTCTTCGCAACCTTTCCATTTCTCCAATTTATCCCTTCTTAAATTTGTGATTTTATCAGATAAAGTAGAATAAGAAGCTTTCATATTATCACCAAACATTTTTGTCTGTTGATATAGATTATTTTGTATCAAGTCATATTGTTTTGAAATTGCTACTGTTCTAGCCCTTTCAATTGAGGACAAAAGGAGCAGTGCATCATTTAAGTTACCAAAATCCGGATTCTTGGAAATATCCTTTTTCAACTTTTCTTCTATTGCACCGGATTTTCTTGCATGATTCTTTGCGATGTCAGCTTTAGAACGGAAGAACTGTTCTAGAGTTGAGACTGATTTAATTCCATGGGAGATATGTTCCAATAGGATATTTACACCATCATCATGAGGATCCCAGAAGCATGACTTAAAATCAAATTCCATATTTAGGAATAATAATTTATTTAAAACAAAAAAAAAAATATTGGGTTTGTTATTTCCCAGATGACTCTATTTAAGTGGAAGAAAGAAAAAAGGAAAAAAAAAAAAAGATTTGTTTAATATTGCTTAAACCAAAAGTATGCAATTGCCTTTATTTTATTTTTATTTTTTTTTTATTTTTTTGAAGCTTTGAAGACTAGTTGTTTTTCAATGAGATTTTTAGGTAAAGAACATATTTGAATTATTAGTTAAAAATTAGAGAAGTTGTCAAAAGATTTCACAAGATCAAACTAAATAAAAAATAAAATTAAAATTAAAAATAAAAATAAAAATAAAAATAAAAATAAAAAATCTATTACATCAATAAAGATTTAATGTTTATGGTATTTCCTAAAAAGATCAAATTAGAAGATCCTGGGGTTGACTTCCTAAAAGGGGAAAAAGACAAATAAAAACTGGAAAGTAGCGACGAGTACATGTTCGAATCTCGTATGGTTCCTTTTTTTTGATTAATCTATTTTAATAAAGCAATAATAATAATCATGTATAAAGATGGTATCATATATATATATATATATATATATATATGGGTAATTACACATCGTTCATATTCAAGCAACTCTTTGTAATGTTATGAAACAACATTGTTGTTCTTCTATTCATTAATACGCTGTGTAAATGATAATAAATATTTCTCTAAAAATTGCTTACTATTGTGGAATATGGGGGGATATAAAAGTTAAACTCTGTTTTCTAAGTTATATATATATACTATTTTAAAAGTAGTAATTTAACATTAGACATGAAATACTGAAAACTTGTTACTGATGCGAAACTGTCTGTATCTGTATCTTTTTACTCCCATGTCATCTGACTTTCTCTTCTCTTTCTGTTCTTTCTTCCATACTTCCTTTTACCAAACAAACAAACAGTCTTCCTTCCCCTCCTCGTGGTTTTGTTTCATTGTTGTGTTTGTTTTGTTTTATCTCCGACTTGTGGACGAAAGCCGTTTGCCGTCTGATTTGTTTTGTTTTGTTTTATTTTGTTTTTTTCGGTTTTCCTTCCTTTTCTGTCCGTTTGTTTGTTTGTTCAAGGAAGGGAAGGGAAGGGAAGGGGAGAGAGGGAGAAACAAAACAGACCACCCAAAAACAAAAAAAAAAACACGATACCTGGGAGAATTTCCAGAAAAAATATTTAAATAGCGTATTCTCCTTTCCTCCAACCCCCCCCCCCTTCCGCTCCATTTTGAATATATTCAAGAAAACACAAGGAAGGAACTTCACAGTTCTTACTAATTTGCATCTCCTCTTAGAACGTATAATAAATAAACTATCAACATCGAGGAATAAACAAACAGATAAAAAAAAAATATGTCATTGGTGTCTGCTTTGCCCGAAAGAACTAAAGTTACCAATAAAAATAACAATAATAGTAGTACCAGTCGTTCTGCTTCTTTGCTTAGTCGAGAAGAGTCTCGCAACAGTGGTAGTAGTAGAGTCCCTAGTGTTTATCATAATGCTGGGGAACCTTTATCTAAAGAAGCCCTATTTAGAGCCAGGATGAAATATGGGTACTTTCAATCTCCAGCTACCAACTCAACCATAGGCGTCTCTGACTCTAAAACGTCTGCGGATGTCGCTGCCTCCTTGGCAGATTTGACACACGTTAACACGCCTACATACTCGAGAGAGGTGGATGAAAACGCTCATAAAGCTGCTAGAAGTATCGGGAAAAGAAACCTTCATAAGAAACAGACACTCAATCCACATACTCCCCGTACTCTATCTAATATTGAGGGCTCCTCCGCTGCTTCGAAGGCTTATTCTATGTCTTTCATTGAAACCCCAATAAAGACAAATAACATCGGTAAAACTTATTCTATCTCTTCTGCTGCTTCCGCTTCACGTAGAAAATTGTCTCTCGTATCACAAGAGCATCAAAACAGATCTCATTCTTTGACTACCCCAAAACCAAACTTGTCTAAATTGATTAATAGTGCAGAGAGGAAGGCAGATGCTGCTATTAAGGACCGTTGGGACCCACAAAGAAAGAATTTTCAGTATGGGATACGTAAAAATGAATCTAATGGTCCAGAAGACCGTAAACAATTCGAAATCGATAATAAAGTTATGCAAAGAGTGATCCATAAGACACAGAATTCTAAGCAGAGATTAGCCAACTAACAGGAACAAGAAGAAAACGAATTGAAACAATTGCAAAGAGTCGAAGTGGCCAAACATGCAGCTGTGAAAGTTAAAGATACGAATTTCACAGAATACATCGATAAAGATATTGAAGCTAAGAAGAAGGAAAAGGAGACTTACTTGAAGCAGTTGACATCTACACAAGTACTTTCTATGGCTCGTGCAAAAGTGGATCAGCAGCTACAATTAATGGACGCTGCTAATGCAGAGAATAGGATTTTCCAAAATGATGCTTTCAATAAAGCAGCTATAAAACTTGCTCATAATCGTGCTGATACTCGTTCCTCAGGACGTGATTATTATGCAAATAAGATCAATATGGGTGGTGGTCTATGGTTGTCTCCAGATGAAATTAATAAGATCTCACAAAATTTGTTAAATCCTATTCTTGGTGAGATTGATAGTAAAGCTAAACTACAACGTGATACTGATGTAGAAATTGCCAACCGTACCAAAAATTACAATAATGAAATGGCCAAATTTAAATCTTTACAAAAGGAGAAGGAGAATAATAATACAAAGATCCTACAAGATACAGAGGCCAAAAATATAACTGAATACAACAACGCTGCAAAACAATTAGAGGATGATTACACAAAATTAAAATATGAACTTCAAGCACAAGTAGATGAAAAGAGAAAGGATTATCAAGATACTGTTCAACGTTTAGCAGATTTGAAGGAAGAATGTGAAATGAAGTTGAAATTACAGAAAGACCTAGCTGATAAAGAGTTGGATTCATGGCAAAAGTATAAAGACAATGATATAGTACAGGCAGAAAAGGAGCAGGCCGAATTATTAGCTCCATATAATCAACAATTAGAATCAGCTAATAATGATCAAAAGAAATTGTCTACTGAATACGATAATATAATGAGTAATATGACTAAATTACAAAATGTAATAAATTCACATAAGGGTAAGATTAAAGAATATACAAGCTTGATTGAAGTCCAAGAAAATTATGAAGATCGCGAAAAGACTCTTTTGAATCAATTAGCTGAACAGAAGGAAGAGTTGAACCATACTTTAGAAGATGAAGTGATGGTTCGTGCCCAAAGAGTAAAAGAACAATTGGAATTATCCAATAAAGAATACGAAATGAAACAATTAGAGATCAGTGCATTGATCAATGAACGTCAAGAAGAATTACAGAAGATTGATATTGTGTTACAAGAGGAAAGATTGAAACTTTTGGATGCTATGCAAAAGGTAGCTAAGGCCCGTGGTGATGAAAAATTAGATGAAGACAAAATTAAAGTTTTGTTTGGTATGACAAGTGATGAATTCATGGAGATGCATGGTCTAAAAGTAGGAAAAGAGAAGGAAGAAGAAGAAATGGGAGAAGACAACAAAGATGAGAATGAAGGGGAAGAAGAGGGAAGTACTGTCGATGAAACCAATAAAAAGTTGAAGGAAGACGAGTAGATGAAAACAAAGAAACAAAAGCCTTGAATGTTGTTGATGATAAGGTATCGGAAACTGAGCCAAAAGAAGAAAATCAAACTAAAACTGAGGGAAATGGTGAGGATGTTATAGATGGTAACGACTGTGAAGCTGATACCCCTTCATTCAGTGGGTTCTCACAAGGTTCGATAACAAACGATGATTACGTAGAGGACACTGCAGTGGGTTCTTCTGGTCCTGTTGATGAAACTGGTTATTTCAAAGAAGTTTTTTAAGTACTCGAAAAAAAAATCGATAAATAAATAAATAAATATTATTCTCTTTATTGTGTGTATATTTGAATTGTGTTATTCAAAAAAATAAATATTTTTTATTTCTTCATTACTCACTTGTTATTTAGTATTATTATTTATTAAACATAATTATATTTGTATAAAATAGGAATATATATATATACTGTTATCTATTAAAATCAGAAAGATAATTTATCAATATACACATGTGATTATATGATACACACTGCTAATGGTGTCTAGACAGAAAAGGATATTACTCAAAAAAAAAAAAAAAAAAAAAAAAAAAGGACTTTATTCATGGTGATAGTTATATATATCACTTTTGTCTCTGCTTCTTGTAAGTATCTGTTATTTTTAGAAATAACTTAAATGTTTTTTTATTGTAGGAAAGAGTTAAAATGAAATTATTCTGTCTTAATATATATATATATATATATACAAGCTAATAAAAGAAAAACTATGACCATGATGATTCCAAGACCAGAATACCAGAAGTCATTCCAAATACGTACTTCTTAAACTGTTTCTGGTTGTAACAAAGCAAATATTCAAGGCAATTGTCAAAGTTAATTAAACGATTTTGTATGTTGCATTAGAGAGCATATTATTTCTAATATATATATAGCTCCCCATCCACACTACATCTACTTATTACTTTAGATTAATCGATATTTGAATCATTTAGATTAGATAATGGGTAAGTAAGTATATAATATTTTCCCCATGATAAAATGAGTGGTTGAACAGCAACATATAGAGAAGAATGTCAAAACAATAAACATATCAACCAATAGTTAAATATACATGGGAAGATAACGCTGTAGAGAAAATGGAACGATTCCACTTAACCTATTTCTTATCGTTGATATAAATATTGAATAAGTTTCATGTGTTTAGTAAAACCTAGAACCAATAAAACTTTAAAGTCCCTAAACCCAACGTATCACTAATATTCACCAAAGTATAGTTGAAAAGTATTCTAACGTTTGACATCCTGCACAAGATATGAAAAAAGACGCTAAGTATGAAGTACCATTATATAAACCAATACCTATGGTATCCTTCCTTTAGAGCCCAAGAGATTTCTACTGCAATCAACGTCCTATATCATGAACATGAAACCAACAATGGGTAATAGATAAACGACCAATTTTTTTCAGTATACATGAAAATCTTTTCCTTGATAAAGATCCATTATTAATTAAATACAATAGTGCTTTTTTTTTTTAAAATTTCCTTGTCCTTTGAATAAATTAGTTCCTATACACTGAAGACTATTTGAAAATTAGAGGATTGGATTTCCCTTTCCGCCTCTCTATTCAACGTATTTTGTATTACAGTAGTAACCTCTAAGAAATCATAGATCTCATCACCTCTAATAAATAATAACTCCTTTGTTTGGGTTTTTCTTTTTTCGTTTCTCGCTCAGCTTAAAGAGAGATTTCTCGAGTTTGTTTAGTTAAAGGGGAAGTAGTTCGTGACCACCGTGTATGATGATTAAATAGTTACCCGCACAATTTTCCGATTTTTTTTTTATTTCATTTTTTGTTTTTGTTTTTGTTTTTGTTTTTTTTTTTTGGTCAAAAAAATTTTTCATCCTTATTTTCTGTTAATTTTCATTCCTCAAAGTAAACATTGACCTCACTTGTGTTAGAGAGAGATAGAGAGATTGAGTTTGTTGTGTTTTGTTTCAATCTACATAAGCCAAATGGTAAGTGTAAGAAATAATTTTTTTTGCTTGTTAGTATATCTACTTACATCTTGTTTGTACATTGGTACATTACCATACTTTTTGTTTTCTTTCTCCTTCTGTTTCACTTTTTTTAGTGGTGGCTTTCTACTACTATTCCAGAGCTATCTACTACAAGTGTAGAGTGTCTTAAAGCATACATAATAAACCATTAACATATACATTATCATATATGTCGCCTTACTCCAAGAATAAACTAAGTCCCATAGTAAAAAATAAAATAGATACTTTAACTGAATTATTCCCTGATTGGACACCGGAAGATTTAATTGATTTAGTTCAAGAATATGATGATTTAGAAACTATAATTGATAAAATCACTTCTGGTGCAGTGACTCGATGGGATGAAGTTAAAAAGCCTTCTAAAAAGGAAAGAAAACAGCAACAACAACAACAACAACAATATGACAATACTTCAGACATACACGCATCCCAATATTCACATAACACAAGTAATAATATTAGCACAAATCATAACGCATCTTCAAATATAACGCATTTAGATGAATATGATGAAACAAACACAAATCACAACAACGCAAGACGTTCTAAATACAATAACAACAATTCTGCATCTGCATCACAACGAACCACAAAGAGATATTCACATTTACCAAATAAACAACCACCTTTGAAACCGGTTCATGTTCAAACTAAAGCAGTTTCTCACACTAATTCTTGGGCAGATGTTATCGGCTCCGATATGAAAAAGGCTGCTGCTTCGCAAGTTAAAATTGAAAGGGAAACTGCTTCTCGCCCACAAACTTCAGGGCCTACTACCGTTCCAACTCCATCTCTATTATCCGAAAACAAAACTGCTGCTTCCACTACAACTTCTGCTCCAAAGAAAATGACATGGACTGCCGTTGCTACTCCAAAACAAAAGGTTCCAGTTAAGAAACCAGAACCTTTAGAAAATGTCAGTGACTTAAAAAAAGAGATTGAAGTTGTTGCCAATGAAGATAAGTCGTCTGTTAAGTTAGAAGCTGAACAAAATGCTTCTAAAGAGGAAGAAGAGGAAGAAGAAGAAGGAAACGAAACTTCTACATCTGAAGAAGAATCTTCCAGTGAAGAAGAAGAAGAGGAGGAGGAGGAAGAGGAAGAGGAATCCTCACCTGAAGAAAAGTCATCTAGTGAAGAGGAAGAATCTTCATCTGAAGAAGAAAGTTCTAATGAAGAATCTTCCAGTGAAGAAGAAGAAGAAGAAGAAGGTGAAGAGGAAGAGGAAGAAGCCAAGAAGGAAGAACCAGCTGCACCAGCTACTACTGCAGAAGTTAAGAAAGATACTGCAGTCCCAGCAGTTCAACAAGAAACTGCACCAGCTCAAGCTTCTATTCCAGTTCAACCTATCGCCGCCTCTAATACAACTTCTACTACTGCTCCATCTGAAGCTACTAAGTCTATAGAAAGCACTCCTGCTACTCAACAATCTGCTGCTGTCATTGCTGCTCAACAACAAGCCGCTACTGCTGCTTTTGCTGCTCAACAACAACAATATTACATGTATCAAAATCAATTCCCAGGTTACACTTATCCAGGTATCTATGATACTCAATCTTATGCCACTGCTTATGTTCAACAACAGTATCCACAATATAACCAGTACCAACAATATCAACAATATCAACCACAAGGTGTCATGGGTGGTCAAGCTGCTTTAGCTGCTCAGTACGGTAACTTCCAAGGTATTTATGATACTGCTGCTCTTGGTTCTCAATCAAATACTACCCCAGGCATGACTAATGCAGATGTTTCTACAAACAATAACAGATCTTCTCCAGCTTCTGCTCAAGCACAAATGAACAGACAACAACCATATGGTGGTAACTTCTCTATGCCATACTATGGACACTTCTATCAACAATCTTTCCCATACGGTCAACCACAATATGGTATGAATGCTGCTGGTGCTCAATATCCATACGGTACTGCCGCTTCTACTACGACTGGTGCTGGTATTCCAAACGTATCTGGTGCTTACAACAACTACTACCAAGCCCAACAAGGTCAAATGGATGCCGATCAATCAAGACAACCAGCCTCTGCTCCAGCTGCAGGCCAACCAGATGGTAGCAATAATCAAGAATATGGTGAAGAACATGGTTCCACTGAACAAGGTCAAGCTCAACAGACCGTACAAATGCAACATGCTGGATTAACCCCACAACAATTGCAGTATCAACAATACTATCAATTACAACAAATGCAAGCACAACAAGGTCAACAAGGTCAACACCCATATGGTGGTTACTCCGGCTATGATTACTCATCTCAAACTTCAAGAGGTTACTACTAATTGTCATGCATTTAATTTTCATATAATAATGGAGAAATATAATAGCTAAGATTATATCTTTGTATGTTCCATAATTTATCTCTCTACATTTTTTTTTTGGTTTTAATCAACATATTCAATAATGTTTCATCCGTCATCTCTTCTAACGTGCAGATACATAGTAAATATATAATTATATTTAAGAAAATAAAATATTTTACGTATATATCTATATCAACCTGGTTATATTTATTTTTGTGTTATAATTACTATAAATGGTGTGGAGTGGTGTCCATTCGTAGTATCGTTTAGTAAGAAGTCCTTCTTTGGAGGCTGGATCGAAAATTAGGGCTTTTGTTTAGGTGATTTTTTTTTTAAAAAAACTTTTTTTTTTTTTGATTAAAGTTCCATAATCGGAATTCCCAAAAATACATTTATAAACAACATTAAAAGACAAAATAGCAAGGAGTCGTAACTTACTAGCAGGGATATTATAATAATGGTAGTTATTGCAATAGTAAGAGCAAATATACAAAAAAAAAGATAAAGATAATAATAAAAAAAAAAAAAAGAACGACAATCCTAATTAAGTAAGATAGATATTTCAACTGCCTTTATATTATTAATTTGTCTCAGTCGATTGTGAAGGGAAGGAAAAGGAAATTGGTCATGAATCAATATAGTCAACCACATTACACCTTGCCAGGTGTTATGCATTACCTACAAACAGAGTTTACCAAAAATGAAAGGGATAGGATAACCTGGGATTTAGAAAGATTAGAAATGAAATCATATATAAACAAACTGGAAAGTGAAAATAGAGATTTACGTCACAAATTATCTGTTTTAGAATCACAGATTGGGTCCAGTGCAACAGCAAATGAACAATCAGCTATTCATGGAAAGTTAGATTTGAAACAAGGGCCGAAAGAAATTGATTCATTGACGCAATCACGGCTACGTGTTCAAGAAAATGTGAAAGAAATTATTTATTTATTAAATGGTCCTAATATTACTTCTGATTTGAGTACAATAACCAATAGAAATTTACCTATACATGAGATGGAAGATTTAAATTTAAATACTGATACACAAAATAAATCAAGTATTCATTCAGATTTGGATATTGAATTACCAGATGACATTACTCAAAAGAAGTGTAGAAATACCGATAATAAAGGGGTATCGGATGTAAATGGATCAAACGTTGGCTCTTTGTTTAGGAAAAACGAGTCTATAGGAACGTTAAATGGTAATTCCTATCATCTACTGCAGACAGAAGTTGAAAATGAAACTAACAAACCTGATGTAGACGATCTAACATCCGATACTACTGAAGTTGCACCTGTATATGAATTGAATGAACAAATGGATACTATGAGTGATGAGAACCAGGTTCCATTACCGATTCAAGATAATATAGAAACAACACCATCTCAGAATAACTATCAACCACTGTTGAATCAAATATTGACAATCAATAGAAATCGTATTCTAGCAACATTGAATAATAAATTAAGATATTATACAATCAAAGAGGATTCATCATGTTGTGACATGATGGTTTCCTTTGATACGCTTTTGAATGGTATGGCTGTGAAGGGTGTCTTCTGGCTCAATGAAAATATGATAATGTTTATCTTAAATGATGGTGTAGCTTTGTGGGATGTCCGATTAAGCAAATTGGTGGAGAAGTTCCCATTATATGATGATATCGGCTTGAAGTTCGAAGACATCACATCAACGAATATGAAAAATAAATGGTTGATGTTGACCACCCATACTGGGGTAAATATTATTGAATGGGAATGGGATGACCAAAAGAAGGAATATGAAAATAATTCAAAGGTATGCATTAAAAATAAATATTATATCCATATTCCTAAATGTATGGCAGCTGTCTTGGGTATTACAGAAAAATCGTTTATTGTAATTACTAATGATCCTTTAAAATTACTTATTTATAACTTCAATGGAGAAATTTTACAATCTGTTAATATAAGCAAAGAAATAACTACGAAAAAAATCACTAGTGAGATCGAATTGTATTTAAATAAAGAGAGTTCCAAATTGCTTATTCAGATGAATAGGCACTTAATTTTCTATTCCTTTGAACAAAAGAGAATCGTTCAACAGAAAACATTAGTGAAAACACCTACATCGATATATTTTAGATATATTGGTGATATTATTGGGATTGCATATGATGATGGGGTGGTAGAGTTAAGAAAGTTAAATGATTTTGATAAAGTGGTATTTGAATACTCTCATTTGACCAAAAATTTAACAAATGAGGAAGACATTGAAACTGGAAATAAAGGTTCGCATTCAATTTATATTGATACCGCCTATTTAAATAATAAATATATCTTTGTTTCTTTAGGTGACAATGTGCTGAAATTAGAAACGGCAAACATATGATAATTAAATTTCTACTAATATATAATATATATGTATTTATGTATAAAAAATATTATTGTACTTATTATACAGTAATAGATAAAAGAACGAATTTTTCAAAATTAAGATAATATGGTTAATGCAATGCTTAAAGTTCATGAGTATTCAATAAAGATAAGTAGGCGTGTGTATATATTTCAAACAAAATAAAGTAAGTTATAGTTGATACTAAGAGTGTGAATAGAGTTTGTTTAAAGTAATCAAAGGTCTCAAAATCGTATTTAGTTCAATGTTTGATTTTTTAGGTTTTTCTTTTTTTAACTGTTCCCAAAAATAGTAAGAATACAAAAAACACACAAACAAAAGAATAAATGTTCATGTCATTATTGGCATATGGTATTCTTAACTTAACAAGGCAGTGAGATTAATATTTATATATCTGTATTTATTACTATTTAAAAAAATAAATTCTTTAAGGTGTTATTGAAAGACCTCAAAAAGAGGTGAAATCTAAAATATATAATATGAACAATAAACTAAACCCATAAAAATATTCATAATGAATAATAAATGAAAGTTCAGAATCTATTCAGTATTTATAAAATAAATAAAAATTTTATTTTCACTGGTTGATATTTGTTGGGGTTCAAACATTCTGGCTAGAGTAATGTTTTCTTTTCACCACGTTTTTTTTTTTAATTCAATTAAAGTTTCTTAAAAATATTAAAAACGGTAATATCTTTTAATTTTTTTTTGGAGGGAAATATATGATATAAATAGTATTATTTCTTATTTTAAAAACAGTTGAAGGTAAATATTTTGGAATTTGTTGTGCTTAAATTGTTGTACTATGCGAAATGTTTTTTTAAACATTCTCTAAAAAATATTTGTTTTGTTTGAAAATGCAGTTTTTCCAATTTCCCATATAAAAAATTTTTTTTTATTGATTCGTCTCTCACAAATTACCAGTAGAAGACAAATTGGGTAGACAAAATAAACAAAACATAATCAACATACAAAAATTTCTTTCTTTCCTTCTTTCTTTCTTATTTACTTTTAGTTAAACAATAATATACACATCTTTTATACAAAACCCTCTATGTTGTCTTAAAACTACTAGTAATAATAACAACAATTGAAATATATATATATATATATATATATGTATATAATTGAAATAAGAATAAACTATAAAAGAGGAAGAACAATAATAAAAAAATAATTCCAAAAGACTGCTTAGGATGTTTCCTCCTTACAATATAAAACACCTGAACCTTAAAAAAACCACTCACTTCCCTTTGAACAACTAACTACAATTTTATTATATTAAAGACACGCTAACTTTATCCTAATTGATTGTAAAAACTTTTCCTACCTCACAAACAGAAGTTTTTCAGAGCAGACACCACAAGACACTAATGAATTAACTTTATGGTTTAACAAACTGTACAGTAACTTGGCAACTGTACCTTTACAGATAAGATATTTGAAGTCCACTGTATTTAGCCGCCTTTCCTTTCGTCAACATGGAAAAAAACAAAAACCAACACTGCACGTGACTTTTTCTCTTTCCTCTTTTCTCCTTTCGAACGTTTCGAGACAACTTTCAAAATTTTTTTTTTTTCCTTCTTCTTAAATTATTTATTCAATGTGGAACAAAAAATAAATAAATAAATATTTTCATCGAAAGAATTAAATGGGTAAAAGAATATAATTGGTTAATTTCTTCTTACACCTTGGTATATTGGCAAAAAAAAAAAAAGAGTTTGACAAGGAAATAACCAGAAGTAATAAACATAGCCATACATCTAACAAAGTAGACATGGTCACTCTGTTATCTAAAATTGATGCAAATTTATTACAATTTGCAAAAACAAAAAAAGAGTCTATTGATCTATATCTCCCTGATCCAACAAATAATGTGATTGATGAGGATATTAATGATAACAATGATGAAAAAGCTATATCAATAAACAGTAGTTCATATTCTGGTAGTATACAAACTTCAACACATGATATTATATCCTATCATGTTTCTTCAAAATATAATTTGATCACCCTCTATCAATTAACTGGTAGTAATGTTTTAAAGACAGTTAATATCCATCTTTACACTAGGTTGTTAAATAAACACCATACTTTATCTTCATTGTTACATGAAAATGAAGAAATATTAATAATAAACATGATTTTAGACGATAATGTATTCATTTCAATCAATTTACCATTGAGTATCTTTGCTCCTTCTACAAGAGCAAATGAACTTAATCTAAATAAAAATTGGTTCACCGCACATGCTCCATATGATTTCACTGTTAGGGTCCCACATTATTTGTATACTATAAATTCTGAATTCTCAATGATCTTTTTAGAAGATGGCGGCTTATTGGGATTAAAGAGTCTTCATGATAAAAGTTTTGAACCCATTTTATTTAATGATGAATCATACCTTCAAAGTTTATTTGGTATGTTCAAAAAAAATAAGACCCATGGTAAGGTTGTCAGTTGTATAATCTTCCAAGATAGATTTTTAATTACATTAACCGAATTTGCTTACTTAAGAATTTGGGATTTAAAGACTTTTAATTTGGTTCAAAATATTTATTTATTACCAAATGATCCTGGATCAATAAATAAAACATATGACATCATCGGTAACTATTTGACAATCTACCATAATTTCTTAACCATATATTTACCTTATGAAAATGGTAAATTTGAACTTTGTACTCTATTTATGGATAATTCGGACTGTTTGCAAGTTAATATCCAAGCAAGTATCCCTTGTAACTTAGCATCTTCTTCTATTTGGTTTTTAGCAGATATGAAATTAACAAGGCCTTTGGATTTAAATCTACCACAAAGTTTTATTAATTTAATAGTTCTTTGGAAAAGTGGCGACAACAGTAAACTTCAATTGTTAAATGTTACAGATGAAACTTTAACAGATTACCAATGGATTGAATCTTCTAACAAATCAATCAATGATATAGATTCCAATCAAGATCTAGTATTTGAAAATAATATCATTTCAAATGATGATTTCGAAAAAATGTTATTTAACTTAAAGCATCGCTACTCAGAAGATATATTTGAACGTGCTCAATCAATCCTAAATGAAAATAATATCATTATTAGACCAAATAATGAAGATTCAGAGACTAATATGAAACAAAAATTTGAATATTTAGGTAATCTAGAAACAATACTAAGGGATCTTAAAAAACAAGCAGGTGATGTATCATCTTTATCTCTTTATAAAAATGAAATTATTATTGTCAATTCTTTAAACAAATATAACCATTTTGTCTTTAAAGCAAATGATAATATTGAAAATTATTTCTATAATATTACCAATAAGATGGGGAAATCTGATTCTGAACTCATCAAATTCTTAAAAAGTTTGTACGTTTTCACTACATCTATATCTGATGGAATTTTATTGGCTTGTGCGAGAAAGTTTATCGAAATTGTCAATGGAACAATACCTAAAGATTTATCATTATCAGAAAAATTTTCAATTATATTTAAGGATACATTACAGTCGAAATTCGATATTAATCAATTACAAATCCTTTTCAATGAATTAAATAACCTTGATATAGTTAATGTGATGAAAGATTTTATTGACAACCATATTCTAAAGACAAATGGAAGCAAAAACTTTATTGAAGTGTTAGTATCTAACCTATTAACCGATATTTTATCTATTGAGAGTCTATATCAAAAGATAAGTATTACTAACAAGTTTGTGCTAATGGTATTATTGGTATTTGTTTTATTGGATTCAAATTATTCCATATTTGAAAAACAACTAAATACATTATTGGAAACTTTTTATAAACAATCTTTGTTCTTAAAACTTTATCAACAAAATGATTATTTATTGATAAAACATATTTTACAAAAGACCACTGAATTAGGCAATGGGATCAAGTTCGATTCATATATAGAATGGAATAATTACATTCAACACGCGGTTCAACAGATATACTCTCTACCTATTGAATCAAACGACTACTTATGGAAATTTTTCGAACACTATGTTGTCATATCACCATTAGATAAGTCAAGACAAGATTTGAAAATATTTTCTATAAATTTGAGATCATTATTTTTCATCAAAGGTAATAAAATACATGAATTTTTACAGGCTATGTTATTATTTGTCTGTGGAGACTATGACAAATCATTTGAATTTTTCCAATTACACGATGATTATCTTGCTATACCTCGTACATCTCTTCCTTACTTTTTAAACTATATTATTGATGATGAGTATGGCGAGAATTTATGGTCTAATATTGTTAAGTGTTTTATCAGTAAAGATCATAAATTGGCAAGATTTAATTACTATTTATCTTGTCTATTTGAAACATATACAAATGACAATAAATTGGCATTAAGAGCTATACAAAAATCAATAGATATTTCCATGCATGATGAAGTACATGATATTAAAGATTTCGATATTGCTACAATCCAACATCAACAATTATTGAATTTATTACTCCATTTTTCTATGTATGAAGAAGCCATCGATGTTTTACGTCTAAGTCATTTTTGTCTCCCAGTTCCTGAAAGGACAAAATACTTCCATGAAATGTTAGACTACAGAAGCCATAACGCAATCTTCTTTTCAAAATTATTGACTCTGTGTAAAACAAACAATCAAGACGAAGCAGAGGGAAAGTTTCTATCCTACGAAGATTACCACATTATTGATTCAATATTATTAAATAATTCGGAAGTTACTAAGGATTGGAAAGATTACAAAAGACTTTACAGTTTCAGACTTTTAAATAAGTTTGAAAGAGAAGCCGCAGAAATCATATATCAATATTACATTAAGCATGGTATTCATCAAGATGTGGAAATTCAAAAAAAATGTCACTTGATTGTCATGAATATATTGGAGACATTCGATACTGTGTATGATCAATGGTTACTAAATGGCAATGACATTATATCATTACAAGATTTGAGAAATGACTTCAAAAGATTGTAAGAATTGTAACCATGAATATTTACACGAATATATATATATATATATATATATATATATGTATGTATGTATGTATCTATATATACATTTGAAAAATTGTATAATAGTATGACTATATCAATTATAAAGAAGGATATAACGTTTCAATGATCAATTTCCGTCTATAGTCGACTTTTAAACGTCTAGTAATAATGTTCCCACTGTCTTTAGGGTTATTTTCTCTATCTTTTTATTCATTACCTTCCATCTATTGTTGTTCTCGTATAAGCTCATCATTACTACTTTATTACACTGTTCCTGATTAATAGAAAATAGTATTATCAATAGTTTCCAAACTACCAGTAGGTCCAATTGGATCAGCCATGGTATTTGAATCTTTCTTATTAGCCTGTGTATTTTCAACCGGTGTAATTTATATTTAACTTTTGGGGTAATTCAATTTCACCGAATACATCATGATTCAAAGATTTCAATCTCATAATCACAACGTTACTATGTATTCCCTCGGTAAAAACCCTAAAGGATTAACGGTAAGAACTTATCAAGGCATTCCTAATTATCCAAAGTAATCAAACATCGTTTATGTAATTGTACAGACCTGTATAATTAAGACTGGTCTTATTACATATTCCCCATTTTACAGATATCAAAAAAAAAAATTACAGGAAAACGATCATTAACTGGTAAAACACTTAAGGAAATAGAAAAGTGTACTCCTC
Organism: Arxiozyma slooffiae; assembly: GCA_017347545.2. Classification (NCBI taxonomy): domain Eukaryota; kingdom Fungi; phylum Ascomycota; class Saccharomycetes; order Saccharomycetales; family Saccharomycetaceae; genus Arxiozyma; species Arxiozyma slooffiae. The sequence goes on along the minus strand of JAFHAQ020000005.1, from coordinate 981,557 downwards.
CTCCTTCTGCATCATTATGGTCCATTACTGCCAATGATATCTCTCCTACAAACGATACCACAACAATTTGTTCAATAATATAGTGAAATTGTTATTCTTTTTGAGTATAATAAAGATGACCTATATAATTTTGGGCTTAGTATTTATGGATCATTAACATAGACAAATATCTTTCTCTCTCTATATATATGTTAACATGCATTTATTCATCATATATATATTTTTAATTAATGATTTCCCATTGATTACATATAGTTTGAAAGGTTTCAATTTCATTTTCAATCGACGTTAATTCAGTATCAATATCATTTGTGTTAACGCTGTGGAGTCTTCGTATTAATAAATTTACTTTAATAAGAATATCTTCATTTGGACTGGGATTTTGTTCCATATAATCAATCATCCGATCTATTCTTTTAATTAATCTCTTGATAAACTCTTCTTGTTCTTTCGTTTCCTCATTAAATGTTACATGATCTGTCAAATTAATTTCTCTTTCAAACTTTGTATATCGATGATTGGTCCTTAAAATTTGCTTCCCTTGTGCTTCCATATCTAAAGATGCTGGTGTTAAATCAATATTCCCATTCTTTATCTCGAAATCTGTAAGATACCATTTTTGATCCCAATAATAACATTTCAATTGCAACTCATTATCAATATACTCATGCAAAGTATTGGCTGAATCTCCACTAGTAGGCTCATATTCAAACTTATAATTGATTTGAAATTCATTAAGAATTATATCAATAAACTGTGAATCACACCCGACATTAGGATTAATTATTAACAAGGCTAAAGGCCTTATATCTTCATTGTAATTTCGTACAATTTGTAATAGCTCGACTTTTTGTCTAATTGAATCTAGTAAAACAACTTTATCCTTATGAGAACTTGATATATAAACACTTTTAATAATATTTATTTGGAACTCTTTTGTGTATCCCATTAATATGTGATACTGAGTGAATCCATTTGATTTACTAAAACCTAAAACATTATTAATATTGTTATTTGACCCTAATTTTTGTAATTTTACTGATTCCAACTCATAGCTATAATTTATTTCAAATAATACAACTGAGTCAATAATAACATTCATCTTCTCAGGGTAGGCTTTCTTTTATCCTGAAACTTATTTGATGCTTCATATATACATGTTTATTATAACGACTTCCCACTCCTTGTTTGGTGATAGATCGTCTTATTTTTTCTTTTTCTTTTTATTTTTGTAATCCCTCTGCACCTTACACAACTTCTAATTTGTCTCCAAATGAGCTTAAAAAAAAATAAAAATAGTAAGTTTTGAATTATATATATATATAAAATAAAAAGTCATTATTATTCTCTATTTACAAGATATTTATTATAATTATCAACTTTATACTGAGATATAAAGATAAACAAAAGGAAAAAGAAAAAAAAAGAAAAAAACCAATAAGAAGGGAACGAAAAACAAAACGAATGGTAAAAATTTGAATAGACAGCCTTTGACTAAGAAACATATTCTGAACTCAATCAGACAATGATAGTACCAGGATCAATAACGATACTTTGAGAAGGATCATTTGTTGGCTGATAACAATACCATTTCATTAGAGCATCACTGGCAGCTTTAGCTTTGGCTTCCTTCAATGATGCACCAAAACCTTCGCCCAGTTTTTCTTCTCCACTGAAAACACCAACGATAAAAACGGGACTCTTTGATAGCCTACCAGATTCCGCCAACAATCTTGAGATTGGTCTTTCCAAATTTTCTCTTTCACATAATCTAGCTAATTCCCTTGTTGGTTGTTCAAATTCAAATAATCTTGTGATATCAAGTTTTCTTCCTTGTAAAATATGATCATCGATGAATTTCGTAGACAATTTTGGGTCAATTGTCCATAGAGTAGCAATGATACTTCTAATCACTAAGGCGTACGCGGAAGTCTCTGAAAAATTCAATTTTGAGATGGATTCAATACCATCGTTAATATGTTTCAAATTGTTAAAATACCTTAATTTTCCTAATGTGACATTAACAGGTTCATTTCGAAGAAACCTTTCCATGATAGTTTGATTTTCAGTTTCAACCCCCCAAGATTTAACAATGGATGCAAGAACTTCATCCGATATGTAAGCATTGATGGCAACATTTAATACTGGGATAGGCAACCTTGGGTATTTCTGTAATAAATATTTAACAGTTTCGAAAGTGAGTAAATTCTTACCAAAAATATTTAACCCATAATTATCTCTTTGTTGTTTTGGATAATTTGTTTTATTTAGTTTAGTATTCTTTGAAGGTAAAGTAGTTGGAATATTAGAGGATCTACAAGTCAAACACCTTGAAAGTAAAGAACTGGAAAACTCTTTTGGCAAATTCAATCTACTATGTAACGCCACTAAAGCAGATGATCGACTACATATATCCTCAGGTAGATCTTGAAGAGTTTGTTGTAGATTTCGATAATAATTCTTGTATTCTAGTAGCTGTGATGATGAATCAGAAGAATCACCTGCGGTAGGGCTAACACCGACGGTACTTTTTGTGTTTACAGGATTAGTATTAATAGTTTCTGTTGAATAATGTAGTAGCTTATCTTGAATTGATAACATATTTTGATAACATCTAATATTACCCCTTGATACACCAGTTCTAAGTAATAATTGTGGATGAACTAAAGAAGATACACCAATCAATCTCATCTTTTCTTTTCCTTTTGTATACCATATATGAAATTATGAGTATCGTGATATTGTCAAACCACAAAATATACGCTTTGGTATCTTTCCTTTTGTCTGTATTTGACAATACTTCTCAAATAGAAACTTCCTTTCCTTCATTTATTAATAACCTCCCTTCGTTCTCTATCTAATCCAAGTGGGCCACATGTAATCTGTTCGTTATTTAAATACTACACTATATCACGTTGCACGTCAGGTAATATTTTTCAAGAAAAAAAAAAAAAATAAAGAAACGAAGGAATTTCTTGATAAATAGCAGAGCATTTACCTGGTCTCCTTATCAAGTCTACTTTAGCAATAATAGTAGGGCATTTTTCCAGCCACACTCATCATCTTTTTTTTTGATGTGTAGTTTATCGCCCACTTTCTTCTGTAGTGTCTGTTTACACACAAATATATCATTTACATAATCTATTAACATCTTAACCTTCTATTTAATTTCAAATTTATCTTTCAAAAGTAAGAAAAAAAAATATCAATCTTCAATTTTTCAACAATATCACTTCATACGTTCGTGCTCACTTTCAACTACTTACATATTTTAAAGTGACACTTAAAACTTATCATTTCTCATTAAATCAGATGAAACATGTTTAAAGTCAACTATATTCTTTGAATAAAATCCAATAGAATTCAAAATGAAATAGAAACACACAAATATCAAAGGAGAAGGTGTCAAAATAATAATAATAATAATTGATGAAGGATATTAAAAACTTTTCACAACTATAAAAACAAATAAGCCACAAATAAAAAATATGAATTATATAAAGGAACTAATTTTAAAAAACCTATTATAACATAGGTAGCAAAGGTCAAGGAATACCAGTTGAATGTATGGTTGTAAGATAGTTAGTCAAAATTAGATTCTCGAGAGAAGTACATTCATGTCTTTGGAAAAAAAAAAGAGTTTCAAAAAATACTTGAGGAAAAGAGATTTAGAAAAAAGAAACTACAGAAAAAATTAACTAAATGAAAATGTAACAAACATGCACAGCAGAATCAAAAAATACATAAATATCTCATAAGAATCATAGAGCCACACACTATCAATAAGAACTGTTGCAGAATTTGGAGGAGAACAATAAGAAGTGGATTTAACAATAAGGTGGAAAAGTAAAAATAAGAGATAATAGGCTTTGAGATAATAATAATAAAGAAAAAAAAGTAACTAATTGGATTGATGTTTTGTTATGGCCACATGGTTCAGAAGATGCCGAGAACTAAATAAATTATGAACCAATGAAACAATAATTATCTATTATTTTGTGTTTTCGTAACTGCAAGAACGTGTTGTCCACTTTATTAAAGCTCATAAGCAATTTTCTATTGTATCGAGGGACTCCTAATTGTGATACACTAATTTAAGACATGTCTCATTAGACAATTTCTAATTCACATGTGGACATATATAAGTAGGCAGGATATCCGAGTAGATTCACGAATTTTTGAGTTTATAAGAATCTTGTTTTACTTATAATTCCTTTATGTAATTTATATATATTTTAGATAGAAGTATATCAAGAGAAGATAGGGAAATAAGCCCAGTATATAGTTATATAGTCTTAGGAGAGGTAAAGTCTATCTTAACCTTTTCTATTTTAATATTATATTTTATCTAACCCTCTATCCCAACCAGATATTTTACACAAGCAACGTACCTCTTGGGCGTGTGGCGTAGTTGGTAGCGCGCTCCTTTAGCATGGGAGAGGTCTTCGGTTCGATTCCGGACTCGTCCATTTTTACCCAAAGTTTTTTTTCTAATATCTCGTATAAAATACTTTTATTCTTACACAAATTGTGACATATGTTGTCCTGATGTCACGCTAGACGATCTTGCAACCTCTTTAGTCGACGACGACGTTCTCGTTTTTCTTGTTTATAAACATGTATGTATCTGTATATCTGTGTATCTTAGTTTATTTTGTATATACAGTATAGTTTATATATCTTGTATAGAGGACAACAACAACGAACAACGAAGAATCATTTATCTTATTATTTGTTCTAGAAGAGTATATCTCTCGTAGTAGATCTTCATCTATTACACAAATAGCGCCACTCTAAATTCTACTTAGAGTACTGTTGAAGAACTTGGATTCTATGGATAAACTATAATAATAGATGTATTAGATAGATAAATGATACTTAAACCTATCGATTGAGCTCTGTATCTATATATCTATATCTACATATATGTATCTGTATGTCTTTCTATATTTGCTGCTACATAAACCATATATATGTATCCTCCTTCCTAATCCACGTACTCATAAGTTCCTTTCTTAAGTAAGCTCACAGCAGACTGGACATCTCGACGACGATGTAAATAAAAAAAAACAACAGTAACGTTTAGTCACCATCATTATAACAGAAGTGTAAAGTTAGAGTCCCCTCTTACTTTTTCCCCGGATATTATATTTGGTATTTCCTCGACAGTTCATTAGGGGTTAGACATAATTTAGAGAGTGACAAGTATATGCACTTTACAGGACCATGGGTTTTCAATAAGGGCCTTGTAAGATTCTTTCTTACGACTCCCACAAGAGCTTTCTCCTCTTTTTGTTCCCTTTTAACTTTTAAAAAGTATTGTATTTGTAATAAGAATGTAATGTTTGTTCCAAAACTGATTTTCTAGTCTTTTGTGGATTCTATGGATTTTTATAACAGTGCTTCTTCTAGCCACATTTGAATCCACTCCAAATTTCTCTTAACAAAAAGTATTTCCACATTTTAATCACCATTGAAAAGAAAAGTCTCTAATGTCTGTATTGTTGACAAGCTTGCAGACATTAGAGACAGGAAGTAAACATTAATCCATGATCGCAATAGTAGGAGTCTTTGAATGCCAGACTAAATATAGCTATGAATCCTTGACGAATTGTTATATTCCCCTAGAACCAACTGTTATATTAGTTAAAGAGAGAATTGAATTCCATCTACATGGGTATGATGCCATTATAAATTAACTGATCATAAATTGATCATATTTGTATGTTCCTACAACATTAGTCTATATTAGATATTCAAAACGTGATATATTTTTTAGTGGTGCATTTAAAAATGGTGAAATAACTTAAAATGAAATGGATTCATTTGGTGATTTAATAAATATAGAGACTGAGATAAAAAAAGGAATCTTTTTTACCAAGCTTTAATGGGTACAATAGAATATTATTTACCAAATTAAGGAAACAATTGGTAACATCAATAAGTAAATTAACTTCATTAATTTCTTCTTGCAGATAACGGTGAAACTGCCTGAAGTGGTAGTCTTCAATTATAAAATATAATTGAAATCGAGGTTAAGATGAGCAAGTCAAGGCTTATTATATTCTTTGATATATTAAAAAAAAAAGAAAAAATATACTTTATTATTTGATGGGATTAGAGTAGTCTTATTTGAATCTGGTAATGTAGGTAAGTAATCTATATTTAGTAGTATAAAAAATGAAAAGACCACTACTGTTAATAATATTCTGGGAATCACCAGATATTTAATTAATACTAGCATTAATGTGAATAGTTATAATGTGATTAATTTAAACACAGCAGAGATACGAAATAAAAATAAGGATTTTCTTGAATAAATTAGGATTGAAAAATCTAAACAAGATTTCCTTGAAGCTGATATATATTCTTTTAATATTAGATACCACTAATCTATCAATTGACCCCTCATTAATAGTTCTGACTCTATCACAGTGTGACAATAAAATTAAAAAAGATTGGTTGTTGTCCTTTACAGAACAGATTTAGTATCGAGTAATTTTATCTTAATAATAAGACAAAATCTTCACCAAATCCAATTTTTAAAAGGAAAACCAATTATTAAAACCGAATCTTGTAAGACTTTAAATGAAATTCATGAATTTATTATTTCACTAACAAAGACACTCTAAAAAACTTACTACAGAACAAGAAAGTCTCAAGCCAGTAATAATGTCAAAAGAGAGCAAAATATATTTCAAATAAAGATATATTGTATAGTATTGATGATTTTTTTCTTCTTTTAATAAACATTATATAAATATATTAGCCTTTTAATTATATTGTTAAAAATGGTATAACATTCAATTGATGAGGTTGGTAGGATTTTTGGACATATGGTAGTGTCAGACAAAATATCAGATATTGTCTTTTATAAATTCTGTATTGACAAAAAAACAAAAAAATATAGATATACATAATTCACCACAGACACACACACAACAACAAAATAAAATAAAAAAGAAAAAGAATGATACTTTAATATATATATGTATATATTTATTATACATTTATATATAATACCTATATCATATAGTCATTAAACAACAACGTTAAAACTAGGGTTTCTTCAACCCACCTTCCCAATAAATATGCTTATATATATTTGTGTGTCTGTCTATGCATGAGCATGGTGAAATTCAAAACCCTAAAGATCTTAAAATATTCAACTTAACTTGTCTTTCAAATTCAGGTCTATTATCTCTCCAAAGAATACATGCGTCAATGTTTGCTCCACTTTCAACATTTGGTTCACTTAATATACTCATTACACTCAGTAAAATTTTCTCTACACTTTGTACAGGCGACCATCTTTCTTCAGCCAATTCATACATATTTGGATCCTCACCAGGAGCATGTAAAATGGAGATACATACTTCCCCATTAGGATAAACATTTGGATGTAAAATACTAGGCGTGAAAGTCAATTTTGGAGGAGACAAAGGATAATCTCTAGGAAATTCCAGTTGAGCGTTAAACACCCCACCTTCATATGGTGTATCTGGTGGACCTTGAATTAAACAATCCCAAAGAAATAAGTTATTTTCATCCTTTGGACCAGCCACGATTCCAGGTGGTGGATCTTTAACCAATTGTTGATATTCCTTCAGCAGTCTTTTTTGAGCCGTTTTAGACATCTTTATGCAAATCCTTTATATCTAGAGTCCGTTAATATATCTGTATAGGTGTGTATATGGACAACAAACTAATCCTTTTAAAACCAAAACTTATTTTTTGTTCTTTTTCTTGTTTAGTTCAAAAAGAATAACATGTATAGAAGTGAACCTTCTCTAACACTTACTAATATGACTATCCGTAAACTATTCTCTTTCAATAAATGAACCACAACTTCAAATACTTGCAATATTATGCCAACCTCAGTCAAGGAAAGGTCTCTTCATTCGTTTATTACTGCTGCGTCAACTTTATTTCTTACTAGTAGAAAATTAAAACAGATTATGAAATTTTCCAAACCAATACAGCAAAAAAAAAAAAAAAAAAAGGACAACAAAGAATTGGAAAATCAATATTTGCTCGAGAAATTGATCCTTCGAGAAAAAGAGTTATAAAACCTAACTGAAAGAAAAGGGGGGAAGTCCAAAAAAAAAAAAAAATTAAAGACTCTCGAGAAAAGATGCAGGTCGATTTGGATTTTAATGAGAGTTATTCTTGGAAGTAAGTGGGTGCTGGAAATGTGCTAGTTTTATTGTATTCTATAAACCCAGTATTCGTTGGTGATAGCGTTTGAGTCACGTCACAAGAATTATTTTCATTATGTTCCTTCTTTAATTAATTATTTATGTGCTTTACTTGCTTGTTGATGATATTCATAGACTAAAAAAGTGTACAATTATTATGATGATAGATCCAATTGAATTATTTTTTCAATAAATATATATTCATACTACCATCCTTTTATCCTTTAATTTTTTTTTTTTCATGTATATTGGTTGCTTATTATTAAAGGTAAATGCTGAGAAATTTTTTGTTTTAGAATATTAGATATTATTACGATAAAATTGTTGAGTTATATTTTAGACACGTATGAAATATTACCGTTTCGAGTCTTAAAGTGACAGCAGACCAATTTTATACCTTAATTTAAAAAGGAACAGAATATTATTGTATAAAAAAGTGAAAAATAAGTATGAATATCACGTATCAGAGGACAATAGGTCTTTTTTTATGTATGCACTGGTAAAGTATTAGCTAAAATAAGAACAAGAAGTATATTGTGTCCGATTTGTATTAAAGAACTTTATAATGGTAGATATAACCTTAAAGTTGAAAGGAAAGAAATTGCTATCTAAGAGACAATGTTGTGATGATGTCGTAGTTTCTATTTCTTATAACCACAGGTATGAGGGGACTGGAGAAGAAAATAACCTTCTACCAGGCCAAAAAAAGCGCTGTAAAAGAATAAATTCACATCCTATCATATTTATTAAAGTTAATCAAGCTCATAAAGCTATAACCAACAATGGAAAATTGAATATTATTCTTAATAATCTCGAAACAGGTGGTAGTAAGGTTAAATAGACATATGAAAAGGAATTTTTAGAAAACATCTCTTCTCAAACTTTCAAGGATAATGCGGAGAATAATTCCTTTGACCTTTATACTACCAAAGCTACAACTACTACTGCTTTTAACACAAAATAATAATAATACCAATATCTTTGATTCTAGATTACAAAATCTCCATACGCAACATATTCCAAGAACTAGATATTGTGATTCATATAATATTATTAAGAGGAATATTTTGTCGTCAATGGACAAAAAATTCAAGAGAAATACTACCCCCCTTGCTCCCTCATCTAACGATAGGGAAAATGAAACAGCTATGTAAATTACTTCAAGTGTTTGCTCAGGTATGAATACTCCATTACAAACGGTGGACAAATCTTTTGATTATTCAAAAGATGATGATTTAGATTCTAAGAAATTATTAGTTGACATACTCACTACTAAAAAGTCTTTTGTAAAGTTCAGATTTTACTCGTCCTGAAAATGATTGTGGATATATTAATTGGCAAATTCAAAGAAAAAAAGACAAATTAGAAAAAATATTTATTATATAATATAGGGTGCAGTTAACTAAAATATGGTATTCATTTAAACCAAGTCCCTATGATGTAACATAATATTCAGATCATCCTGCTGATATTATACAATTTAATAGTTTCTACTACCAAAATTTTCAATAATATTGCATTAAGAAGGAAAATGATAGTTAGATATAAACAATATCTAGTTTCCACTAAAATGTTTATGTGATCTATTTGTTGAGTTCTCAAGGCTTGACCAAAAGTTATATCCAACATATTCTTTATAATCTGTAGTGTATTTAGATCACCTTATGAGTATTATAATGAATAATATAACGCTTACTTAGACTTGTGTATTAATAAATTCATTTAATTAATAAAAATCCTTTATAACTTACAAGGATATTATAAATCTAGACAGAGGATGCACATTCATAGACTGTAGTGTATTATTGATCACTTTATGAGACTCTATAATGTGCCATCATGTCTCTAGGAGAGGATATAACACCCCTCACCTTTCTTCTATATAGGTGGCAAAGTATATACAGATCTTATAAACAACATAGTATTTCTCGACGTTGGTTTTTATATAAAATTTTCATAACTGAAAATTTTTCCAAACATCTTATCACGTGATTATAATACACTTTTATATCACAACACTATTAACTGTAAAATCACCGAATATTAACGCAGATAATTTAGAGATAATTGACTTGAAGGAATATTATTAAAAATACTTAAAAAATAATAAACGGTGTCGTCGCGTAGAAAATTAGAATGCAGTTTATTGAATAATTTTATACCATATGATTGATATTGAAGAGTTATAAATGTTGAAATTATAAATAAAAAAAAATAAATACTACATTTCATATATGTGTATATATTTAACATCTTTATAAAATATTCATTAAAGATCAAATCGAGTAAATTAAAAAAATAGCAAATTAATCTTAAAATTATAAGGATGAATTTTCGATAATATAATTGGCCTCACGACGACCACTTTCCCATGCACCATATACACAACCAGCGCCATCTATCACTGTATGTTCACCCGCAAATCTTATTCTTGAATCTTGTCCTTCATTCATCGCTAAAATCATCTCCCAACCATCATCACCAGGTTTACATGCAGTATAAGAACCTCTAGAAAATGGATCAGAGGACCAATTAGAATAAATAATATTCTTCAATATAGCATGGTTTCCAGCTTCAGCAATATCCTTGTTTACAGCATTGATAACTGATCCACTATTAAAAGTAGACATAACCTTGTTTAAAACAGGCTCAAAATATTGAAATATTTTATCGTAATCACCATTTAATGATTCAATATACTTTGAAACAGGCTCTTGTGTTAAAAACATTAAACTTGGTGTACCATTAATTTTTACAAAGTTAATAATATAAAACGGATGTTTCCAACAATTTTCTTTTTGTTGTGAATCTAAATTATTTAAATCATGGACCAATGTAGTCAGGTCAGTAGAATTTCTAACCATTTCAACAAATTTAGAAGGCGATTGAGCTAAAGTCACAATTTTGGTGCTATTAGCAGACCATGTTGCTTTTTGAAATTCAAAGACTACTTTCCCTAAGGACCCAAAATGAATTGAATGTAAACCTTTAACGATTTTTTTCTTTAGGGGTGGGTTAAATTCTATTCTTCCAGTTAATTCTTTATTGCCCGATAAGGATAATTCAAGGACACTTTGCGGGATAGTCACAATTACATAGTCAGCGACATAAGTTTCACCTGATACAGTAGTTAAAATCACTTCTTTACCTTGACGTGTAATGGAGTTCACTATAGTATTTAATTGAATCCAATCGGATGGGAAACTTCTAGCTATCCGTTGTACTAAAACATCGAAATTTAATACCATAGCATTTCTACCTTGATGACCAAAATAAGTATCCTTTGCACTTAAGGATTTCCAATCATAACCATGCCATAGCTCTAAGAATCTACAAATTTGTGGGGCATATCTAATTTGATCATCGGTTAGAAATCGTCTCTTCTGAAATAAATATTTTACTATAAGTTCGTAGAATGAAGTATCAGGGACATCTAAACTTTGATGGTATTGCATATCAGCAAATTTTTCAACCTCCCTGTCGATAAACTCTAATCTCATTTCAGGGTCTCTATCAACACGTCCACGATCTTTATCTATATAAATGTTAAAATCATCATCAAAAAGAAATGAAGCTGAGGAACCACCATTTTCTTGTAACTCAACTTCTTCGTCAAATAAGCCGTTACATAAGGTGTCATGATGCCACCCTGCACCCATATCGTACTTTCTAATCCCATCAAATCCAGTAACTGTATGCAATCTACCTCCGATTCTACCTCTAGCTTCCAAGATCTTCACTTGTGTAAACCCCTTAGCATATAATGTCGATGCCGCTTTTAAACCAGCGATCCCAGCACCAATAATAACTATTCTAGACATTACGTATTATGGCTTATTACTTTTGTATAGTAAACTAGTTCAACGCTTCTTTGTCGTGTGCATTAAAAGGAATTTTTACAACAATAATTAGTTTTATGACAACCAATACTGCTTATATAAGTATCGATAAATATAATGAATATGATTGATGTTCATCATTTTGCCAATTCATATCAATATAGTAAGGTAGAAAAATGAAAAAAAAAAACCTAATAAAATTAATAAAAAAAAACAACTAATTAGAGGAAATGAAAAACCAAATATGTAAATACATAAAAATACTGAGAGAAAAGTATTGAGGGAAAGTGATAATTGCCCGATTATATTTATTAACAATATAAGTATATATAAATATATATAATATTATCAAATAGAGAAGAGAAAAAAAAAATAATTCAATATATTTTCTTTCCCTTTCCTTTCTTTTCATAGAAAATTTTCATCGAACCAATGTAAAGTGGCCAACAAATCATCTGTCAGTGAAGGATCAGTGGCATTTATTGCAAACTCACCAGCCAACTTTTGTTGTGGATTTATAGGTTCCTCTTGTGTCTGTGCCAAAGTATTATCTTGCACCTTATTGAATTCATGATCATGTTCCTCTTCCTCGTTCTCTCCAACACGATTGAACTGTTGAAAATTATTTTGATTAACGGTATTATCACCATGGTCTATACCGACAATATTAGGTAGTGACACAGTAGACTCTTGTAAAATAAGAGTAATCATATGGTTCAACATCTTAATACACCAAACACATTGTTTGACCATGACAGGTGGGTTCCAAGGTTTCGCAATTTTAACAATTTCCCAAAGTTTTGATATTTGAACCAGAATTTGACGATAAGATAAGGTCTGTATATTTGAAAATGAACAAACCAATGATATTAATGTTATTGTAAATAGATTAGATAGTTGCAACCACCAAGGGATAAAAAACAAGTTATTTGTACATAGATAAGTAAGTAAATCTAAGGCCATTTGAACATGAGTAAGTAGACCTGAACAATCTAAAGGTAAGACATTTGGGTTTGGATTTGATATCTGTGGACACACTATTGGAAACAAAGATCGTAACTCGAAGGACAGTTTTATATCGAGGTAAGTTAGTAGGGGTTGTAATTGTAAAACGGTGAAGTTATTTTTATTGATATCGATAGAGGTGGATTGGATCCATTCTGATAGTTGTTTTCTAAAATCTATTGAATCGGCCAGTTCCATCTCAAAACATTTACATTGTTGGAACTTGTAAATAATCAACGACAAATCGTACATTTGCCTAGTCACTTCATGGAACCAAAGATCATCTTTGCTTGTCAGAAAAGGAGAATCAGATCCTTGAGACAGTATATCTCTTGGATTTGGCATGTTATTGAGGGGAAGTTCCAACTGATACGTTCTGCCCATTTGGAAACTCATAATTTTATCCATGATGAAACAAGACCAAAAACAATGAAAGGCCTTTGATTCATCATAAGGATGATGTTTCAAGGGGAACATATTCATTTCAAGAGACATGCCCTTAACCAAAGAGACTGCTTTAGACAAGGCGTTCCAAGTGCTTGTCTGTCTATGGCAAGTACGTAGATAAAAAGCGATCAATAGCCATGATTGGATCAATTCGAAGGATTCCCATTCAAAAGTCAATTTCTGTATTAGGTCATATGAATAGATAAACAGATGTTGTTCTAAAATCGAGGGGTCAGTACCATGAAGAAAGTTGAATTCCCAATCATCAAAATCGATGCCATTTGAAAGTTTGTTGTCAGATATGGTATCATTTTGGAATATTAAACCATCATTGAATCTTATTGAGATGATGATAATTAAATAGAGTAAAGATTGGAACAGTTTATTTGATCTACCGATCTTGTTAAAATTGGGTAAAAATTTATTATTAAATTGAGACCAAAAGATAGATTCGTGGATGATACCAAAGATAGGATTACAATGGGTGAAATACCATTTTAAGACTTTATTAATTAGATTGATATGTTTAAGGTCATTGAAGTCGAAAATCTGTGGGTCATTATTTAGATTGGGATCAAATTTTGGGAAATGGCCACCTGCCATGTTCCAAGTATAATTTTGTATCCTTGGTTTTTTAAGATCATATTGTTTGATAATGGATGGAGATAATTGTTGCATTAAAGTATCAGCAAAATAGTAAGGTAAAACATTTTGATACCTTCTATGGAATCTATATTTATCTATAGAAAAACGAAAATATGGAGATGGAGTGATAGGAGCATCAATAACATGTTTTAGATAAGAAGAAGGGTAAGTACTAGTATTATTTATATTATTTTTCAAGCGCGATAAATAATATTTAATAGGATATATACAATTTTGATTAAAACGATCACAATTAGAACATGGTCTTCCACCATCACATTTAACTTTTCTTTTTCTACACAATTCACATGCTTTATTAACTCTAGTCTTGATTGAATTTGAATTCTTCTGAATCATGATGTAAAAGTACCCTTTTTAGAGAATAACAAATTTAAAATAAAAACAAAACAAACAAACAAAGACAAATAAAAAGACAATAATGTAATTTTGGATATATATATATAGGTGTATTAAGGGAAGAGAAATAGTTTTGTTGTAAAGACTTTTACTACTATTGCTTTAGATGATCTAATTTATTAAATATATATAATATATAAAGTTATGTATATATTAAAACACGCTTTTAGAAAAACAAACAAACAAACCAAAAAACAAAAAAAGGAACCTAACCTCGAGGAAACAGTAAACAGAGGAAAACCGTTGCTTGCCCTAATTTTCTCCACTCATTAAAGTTTACATAATAAACAAACAAAAAAACCAAGAAAAATCCTCGAGCCGACAACGAGACAAGAAGGAAAGAAAGAAAGGCAAAAAAAAAAAAAGATTATGCAAGAAAGACAGATCTTTACGTTATTTGCACAATGTTTGGTTCGTTTGTTGCAGATTTGGTACTTTTTGTTTTTGTTTGTGTGTGTGTATGTTTTTTTTATTCTGTTCTCGGTTTCATATAAAAGGACATTTTGACATTTATTATTATAATACAGACGTGCCAAGTATATATATCCTTTTGATGTATTCTTAAATAACTCACATCAACTTATATTTTTGCATTTTTTTTTCCCTCTTCCATTCTTCCATTCGACTTACTTGGCTTGTTTATTCTTTTTAAACCTTCTTTCTTCCATTCTCTCCTTCTCTCCTTCCTTTCTTCCTTTCTTTTTTTGTTCACTGTTGTTTCTTTCGACTGCGTCTTAATATCAACTCAATATATTCTCTCACACATATTGGCTTACATCCTTACTATTTACACGTAGTTAGTATTAATATAGACTAAACGAAATAAATATTATATTAATTATTTTTCTATTTCTTTTTCTTTTTTTTTGAAGACTAATAATAATAATAATAATATATACCATATCACAATTCTTACTCCTATCGTTTGTTTGTTGATACTAAATCGAAAATAATAATAATAATAATAAACCAGACAAAGAAGAAACACAGAACGAAACAGAGATAGTATCTTAACTCTTCAGATAATTATATAACTAATCAAGGATCTAGACATACATCCGATTCAAATATGAACCCCATGACAAGTGATTCATTAAACAACTCAATTTCTTCCTTATCTGCCAACACAACAGCCACAACTTCAAATACATCAACGAACTCCAATGCAAACGCAAATGCAACAACAGTCACTGCTGCCGTGCCTTCAATAAAGCAAGCATTCCCACAATATTATCCTATCCAACAACCACATCCTTTCGCACAGGGGCCCTACCAAATACAGACTCAACAGATCCCATTTCAACACTCTCTACAAACACAGTTTCCTCAAACATCTCAACAACCACAACCAACGCAATACTATACACAAGACTACAATGCAATAGATCCATATTACCAGACCCAACAATATAATAATAACAATCAATACTACTATAATAATGGGATCACTGCTAGTGCTATCCCATCCTACCAGTATTCACAGAATTTAGTTCCGTTACAGTACAGTGGGTATACACAATTGACTTCCTCTTCTTCCCCTTCTTCTTCTTCTACACAAGCGCAAGTGCAGGCACAAGTAGCTCCTTTACCACTACCACCACAACAACAAGCTCAAGTACAACAATATTATTATGATGCCACCACATCTGCTACTCCTATCACTAATTTTATTACTGAGTGTGGTCCAAATATAGGCAATAACTTAGATAGTGGTATGAGAGACAGTAACAGTAACAGCAATAATAATAATAATAATAATAATAGTGCTACTACTACTACTACTACTGCTACTGCTACTACTAATAATAATAACAGTAACGTTGCCTCACTTGTCATTCCGGCCACAACTGCTAAAAATAACAGTAGTAACACTACAGGTACAACAACTACTAATACTACTACTAATAATAATAGTTATGTACAAGATGAATATGCACAACTGGCACCATTGCCTCAATTACAAGCAATTTCCCAACATCTTCCGATTCCATTTACCTCACAACCACAGTTTTATTTTGCACAACAGCAACAACAACCACAACCACAACAACAACCACAACAGCTAGCACCACAGATACAGACTCAACCTCCATTCCAATTACCAACTACATTACTCCCTACAATAAAACCACCAATTCCATCGTACCGTACGGTACCACACACAAATTTTGGTGTTATTACTACGATGTGGGAAGATGAGAATACTTTATGTTATCAAGTGGAAGCGAATGGTGTGAATGTGGTGCGTAGAGCCGATAATAATTTTATCAACGGTACAAAACTGTTGAATGTGACAAAGATGACCCGTGGAAGAAGAGACGGGATCTTAAAAGCAGAGAAGATAAGACACGTAGTCAAGATTGGGTCCATGCATTTGAAAGGTGTTTGGATTCCATTTGAAAGGGCCCAGTTAATGGCACAGAGAGAGAATATACTGGATTTATTGTACCCGTTGTTTGTACCTGATATTGAGTCGTTGTTATCTGGTAATTGAAGGGGGGGGTTATAAAACGAACTATCATTTATTTATTGGTGTTATTTACTAAGTTGGTTGTAAATTGTACTTTTGTCAACAAATCCAAGACCAAAAAAGAAGAAAAATAAAAATGAAAAAATAAATAAGAGAAAGAGAGAGGGAAAGGTCCGTTATAAAATGATTTAAAACAAGGATGATATATCAACGTTTTTCTATTTTTTTTTTTTTGTATTCTGATGTTTCTATAATGTGGTATTATTGTTTATGAATGGGAAATCTATGTAACTTTTGATTGTGTATATACACATTTGCTTTAATAATACATTTTTCTTTCTGCCTTTCTTTCCCTATGTAATTTTCTTCTAGTAGAAACAAAACAGAAAACCTTTTAAAGAAGGACAAAAATGTAGATTCGTTTGTTATTTGATGTCGTTTAATTTATTTTCATTTTTATTTTTCTTCCGTTAGAAAACAAACAAGCCTGGACTATAATAACCCCCCGTGAAGTGAAGAAGGAAACAACTTTTTTTTTTCCATTTTTCCTTTACGTTATGATCTTTTTCTTAAACGAGATCTTTTATCAGAAGAAAATTAAACGAGCGTGGGGTGTATTATATTATTATTATATTATTATATTGTATTATATATTATTATATTATGTATGTATTTTTTTACGGCATTTGACCCACCCAGGAATATCGTAGTATAATAATAATAATAATAATAATAATATATCCTTGTTTGTTTGGAGTGGTCTGTAAGGATATTTTGCATTGACTGTTTATCTTGGGTTTATCTTTTCATCTTTACCTGCCGCCTTTTCTTTTTCTCTCAGAGTATGGAAATATCGCAAGAGAGAAAAAAAAAATTTCCGTGTTTTATTTTATCATATTATATTTTCAATTTGGTAAGATATTCATTCAATTCTCTAACAAAGAGACAATGAATTATTTTTTTTTTTTTGTATATTCAAAAATCCGAAAAAAAAATATCGATTTAAAGGAAATAAAATGGGAAAACGAACCAAAATATTTAGGTACAAGTGCGATTTACTTAGCATATCAACGGACATAATGAATGATAATAAATTTATCGATTTTTTTTTTGATCAAGTCCAGGAGAACCCTCCCTCCATCATCATATACAACAACTTATTAAACTCAACTTTTTTTTTTTTTTTTTTTTTTTCATATAAATAATTGTAATTTCATTCTTTCTTCTCTCGTCTTTCCTTACGTCTTATCCTACTCTCTTGGTATCTTGGTATTTCTTCCTTCTCTTCTCCTCTCTCTTCTTCTCCGTACCTTACCCCTTATATATATATATATATATATTCAATACACACAGAAAAAGTAAGTGTACAAGATACCAAAGGCCAGAAAATAATAATAATAAAAAGTAGTTATAATGTATAACACTACAGAGACAGTCACAGAACTGAATAGTTTTATTCATTCCATCAATTCCATCTCCTATTGGAAACTATCTTTGACTTTCATCCTTATCGTCCTAATATGGGATCAAGTTTCTTATATACAAAAGAAAGGTAACATCGCAGGTCCACGTTTCAAATGGTATCCAATCATCGGTCCTTTCCTGGAATCCCTAGACCCTAAATTCGAAGAATACAAAGCTAAATGGGACAGTGGGGAATTGTCCTGTGTTTCAATCTTCCACAAATTCGTCATTATATCCTCTCAACGTGATTTGTCAAGAAAAATATTCCAAGCTAGTAATTACGTTAAACCATGTGTCGTGGACGTGGCTAAGAAGATCCTAAGACCACAGAATTGGGTCTTCTTAGACGGTAAAGCACATACAGATTATAGAAAGTCCTTGAATGGGTTGTTCACTAAGACCGCTTTGTCTCAGTACTTACCATCTTTGGAGATCGTCATGGATAGATACATCGAAAAATATATCAAAATCTCCAAAGATAACAACTACGAACCACAAGTCTTCTTCCATGAAATGAGAGAACTTCTTTGTGCTCTTTCTTTAAGAGCCTTCTGTGGCAACTACATCACTGAAGATCAGACAAGAAAAATCGCAGATGACTACTACTTAGTCACTGCTGCTCTGGAATTGGTCAATTTCCCAATCATTATCCCATACACAAAGACTTGGTATGGTAAACGTACCGCAGATATGGCCATGAAAATTTTCGAACAATGTGCTCAAATGGCTAAAAACCATATCGCTAAAGGTGGTAAACCAATCTGTGTCATGGACGCTTGGTGTGAATTAATGGCTAAAGGTGATTCCTCCATTCATCGTGAATTCTCTAACAAAGAAATTTCTGAAGCTATCTTTACCATGTTATTTGCTTCTCAAGATGCTTCTTCTTCTTTAGCTTGTTGGTTATTCCAAATTGTCGCTGATAGACCAGATGTCTTGGAAAAGGTCCGTGAGGAACAATTAAGAGTCCGTGATGGTGATCCAACAAAGAGAGTCAATTTAGAAATGATCGAAAAGATGACTTACACAAACATGGTCATTAAGGAGACTCTACGTTACAGACCACCAGTCCTAATGGTTCCTTACGTCGTTAAGAAGAACTTCCAAGTCACTCCAACCTACACTGCTCCAAAGGGTGCTATGTTGATCCCAACTTTATACCCTGCTTTACATGATCCTGAAGTCTATGACGATCCAGATGAATTCATCCCAGAGAGATGGGTTGAAGGTTCTAAGGCCTCGGAGGCAAAGAAAAACTGGTTGGTCTTTGGTTGTGGTCCTCACGTCTGTTTGGGTAGAACCTATGTCATGATTACATTCGCTGCGTTATTAGGTAAGTTCGCTTTATACACCGATTTCAAACATAAAGTTACCCCATTGAGTGAAAAGATTAAAGTCTTTGCCACTATTTTCCCAAAGGATGATTTATTAATGACTTTCAAGAGAAGAGATCCATTGACTGGTGAAGTTAAAGAATGATTGCATTTTATTTCATTTTATCACATGCTTTTTTATATACTTATTCACTCACCCCCCTCTCTGTCCGACTTTTTAGCTGTTCTTATTCTTAGTTTATTATTATACACTAATTAAAGAAATGAATACATAAAATACTGTTCAATTAAAACATATACATAAGTAATAAATATTTATCCTTTTTCCATCTTTAGTTATTTATTCTATATTTTTAATACCTTTTACACTATACAAATTGATACATAAACACTTGTGTTTTTGAATTTAACATAGTTATAGGTTAGTGTCTCAATCAAATATAATCTTCTTACCTGAGAACTTAGTATTCTTTAACTTTTCTTCTGCTAATTTCTTAGCAACCCAAGAAGGATGATCTTCCATTTTTTTGTTCTTTTTATCTACTGATTCCTCCTTTAATTTGTCAGTTTTGTTTTGTTTTGATTTAGAACCCCTTTCACCTAATTTAATCAAATTGGCGTTATTCCTTTCATATTCGGCTTGTTTAGCAGCTCTTTTAGCTACACGAGCTTCATATTCGCGTTGTTTCTGTTCACGTGCCTCTCTTTGTTTCATCAACTCCTTTTGTATATGATTAGCTCTTTTACCATATTTTTGTTCCCATATCTTACGACGAGCTCTTTGACCACGTCTATTCTTTCTTTTAATTTTATTTGATGCTTGTTCTTTAGCAACTTGATCTTCTTCAATATCTGATTCTGAATCATCACCACTGTAATAACCTGTCATTAATTCAGGTAACTTTATTTTCTTCCTTGCAGGTTCTTCCTTTTCATCTTCACTTTCATCTTCTTCTATATCGTAATCACTTTCTTCTGGACTTGGTTCTTCATCTGTCACTTCGTTATAATTTATGTTAGGATCTAATATATCGTCACTTTCACTTTCATCATCCGAAGCTGCTACCAAATCTTCATATTGTTTCAAAATTTCATCTTCATCAATATCTACAGATCCGTTTTCTTCGCTTCGAGATACCTCTTCATCTTCATCTTCATGAATTTCTTCTTTTTGTAGTCCTTCTTCTTCTTTTTCTACCCCTTCATTCCCCTTTACCTTCAATTGTTGTTCTTTGTCAATTTTTTTATTTTTATTCTTATCTTTATTAATATTTAAAAATACATCCATACCATTCTCAAAAGTTTTCAAAATATTCTGTGATTTTTTATCATTCATTAATAACCCAACAATCCTACTACCATCTTCAATCTTCAACACAACCTCATTCCATATCCTACTAGGGTTCAATTCATTTTTCTTATCATTGTAAATTTTCAAATAACTATGATCTCGAAACCATACAGGTACATTCCCCATATTACTAGTCTGTTTATTACCCACGATTTTAAAAATCGAGACTTTAATCAATTTAGAAACGACAATATAATTGACGAATTGTTCCAATGTTTCACAATGGTCCAATACTTTCTCTTTATCTTTCAACTGATTCAATTTTTTAAGCATTGAATTCTTCAAATTTTTTTCTACTGTGAAAATCTTACCGTTAAAGATAGTCAATCTGATTTGGTTTAAACTCGTCGTGATTTCAGGCAATGTGATAGAATTCAAAAGTTTTTCTACTCTCTGTGACGTTTTTTTACCCTTTGCATTATAAAATTTTTTAGTTTGATTCAGTCTTGGTTTGAAGGAATCTAATGTATTATTTAAATAATGGTACTGATACTCTAGATTATCCAATTTAAACAGTAAATTATCCTTAGGCATTATATATTTGTGCAGTGGTGTGATATTAGTGGTATGTATTGATAAAGATTCGTGGTATTCGTTGTTTTATGTAACGTTTCGTTCACTGCTTAAGTGTCTATATAATAAACTTTTTATTTCATCTCATCTCATCTCGAACATTAAAACACCAAAATTTTTCATTTTCATTTTTCAGTCTCTTTATAGTGAGGTGTGGGGATGTTACATTCAATAAAGGATTCGATTTAGTCCTCACCTAAAAGAAAACAAAACAAGGCAAAGAAACATTGTAAAAATGAAATTGCGTTACTTACAAAAAAAAAAAAAAATAAAAAAGATTATAATTGCAAGATGAGAAATAGACGTTACGAATCTATGGCGGTAGAATAACGTTCACAAGAATAGAAAGTAAGAATCAGACTGACGTGCAAATCGTTTTAATTTTTTGAAGCTAATCTTCATAATAAAAAAAAAGAAGACACTTTTTTTTATTCAGAAGATCTCTTAATGAGAAAGTAGATATATAGCCCAAGAAATTGTCATCATCTTTCTTACGGAAATAAAAACGCCATTTCACAAGATTAAGAATACATATCCTTTTTTCTCTTGCCCCCCCTCATCTCAACAAACTTTTATTTTCATTTCGTTGAAATCTCAGTACCACGCCCTGTCACAGGCAGTTTATCATCAACGTCACCAGTTAAACATACTGGGACACAGTTGACCGTCGTGAAAATTGTGGAAATCATCATAAACGTGACCTCAAACAAAACAAATATAAAAAGAGAGATAATCGTTATAGAACATCAAGTCTATGAACAGAAATACTCTCTTTTCTTTGTTAAAATAAAAGAAAGGTAAGAAAAAAAAATAATAAAATAAATTGAACATTTCATTCCATAACTAGCTTCCACTAAAGTTAAATTATGGAAATCAAAAAAAAAAAGGAAGATGCATCAGACAATATTTCTCGTATCACTCATTAAAAAGCCAAAGCTTTTCTTAGACATATGCTTGTCTTTTGATTCGAGTAAATTGTTTCATCTTCTGCAAATAGGAAATAATAATAATTATAATAACACTAGTGAATGGAATAAATGTATATTATTAGATATTGTCAGAAAAGCATGAATGGTAAATTTTTGAAAAAAAAAAGTGTCTTCAGTTATATAACATATCAGACTCGTCATCTAAAAAGAAATATCATCACATCAATATCTTGCAAAATAAAACTAAATAACGAATTCATATGCGCAACTATATTAGGAAACAAATAAAATGAAAGAATATCGATAATAATTAATTGTAAGAATCAGTTGCGTAGGTTTTCTAGGCCTACTAATAGCAATGTCACTCATTTAATAAGAAAAAAAAATTATATTAAAGTCGGTGCCCAGTGCTGTGACTCATCATTTTCAATTAATTACACCACTTCTTTCTTTCTCCTCGACTAACACACAATGAATTCAACAAAACTCAGAAAATAATTAAAACAACACCTACATATACAAAAAATCTTTTCATTCCATAACCATAGAAGATTCCTTTCCACATCGAAAATCTACTCCATATTTCAAAAAGAAATAATAAAAGGACATACTATTTATCAATTCCATAATTTTAAAAAATCAGAAATGGTGCAAAAACTTATCAACATATAGTCGTTCAGCCAGTAATTCCAGCTATAATTGTTTTTGTAAAATTCATCATATCAAAAATTTTCGAAAAGAAAAAAAAATAATATAAAGAATCGATAAATAATATGTTCAAAATAGAAATTTCTGTAGAAATATTAATCATATTTATAGTTATTGAAAGAATAAAATGTTTCAAATATGCACGTGTGTAAGTATATGAAAACTAATAAACAGATCAATATATCTAAGCCATACTACTCAAACATTGAATGAAGTTATTGAAGTACACCTGTAATTCATGATCATGACAAAAAACAAAAAAAAAGGAAACGATAAAATAACTTCCATATCCTCAGATATATTCAATTTTCTAATCATAAGGGATTCAGAAACTCTAGTTTGTAAAAAAAAATTGATTTAGTCATCAAGGGAAATGAAAATAGGGATCATTGGTAACTTCATGCAATGCCTGATTTTCTGACCTTACAGATATAGTACGAAATGTTTTATTAGTTGTTGATGCATTTCTAAATGTAATATTTCTTTAAGATATACAAAGGGAAAAGAAAACTTTTATAGGGAAAGTACCAGAATGAGTTGGTCATAACATACACTTCTGTAATTCAAGAATCCTTATCATATTTATATTGAAAGCAAATTCGACAGAAAGGAAACAAATTCGACAGAAAAAAACAACAAATAAAAAAATTTTTTTCTGTGAAGGTCATTAGATACGAATTTACAAAAAAAAATATCAGAAGAAAAATCTGTTAGGGTTGGGAAAAACAGATGTCCGGGTGTTATGCGTTTGCTTTCGTGGAAATTGATATTTATTATCTGCGAGTTCGAACCCCCATGGTTGCTATTTTTATTTTATTTTTATTTTATTCCAAGTAAAATGATGAAATGTTGATGTTTTGACATGATGTTTTGCCTTTTAAAGTCACGAGCGTATTATGGAGATTATAAAATGTCTCAAATATTTCTAGATCCAAACTATATTGAAATGTAACTAGATTTTATATAATAATATATATAGATTCTGCTTTCTTTTTTATATATATGTTATTTCAAACTATCATGTATATAAGACTATCCGGAACTTTTTTTTTAAAAGTGGTATTTATACTCTATCTCAGTAGGGATTATATATAACAGATGACCAGACCTAAAATTCCTGAAGGTACTACCATTATAGACATCGATGACTATGAAGAGCTTCCAAGACAAAAAATACCCATGAGTCAACAACATGCTGACGTCGAGGGGATAAGAATCCCATTTCCTATATTTATACAATTTATGATTATTGTAGCCACTTTACATGCAGCTTATACTTTGTATGGTAACGAACCGTTCCAATTGGTTTGGAAATTACTAATATTTATTGGTGCTCAAATTATTAGAAGATTTGTAAATAAACAGAAAAAGATTATTGAATCTCATACTAAGATTCACAATAAGAACAACAATGAAAACTTGGATGCTAATACTAAGATTAAAAATAAAAGACAAAATAAGAAAAAACAGAACATTAGAGAGAAGAATGTTAAATTTCAACCAATTCCTGATGATAAAGTGGATGCAGATAATTCTAACATAAGATATTCTTTCGAGACCATCTACGTGTTTTTCTTACCCTTCATGATGTCGTTATTATTTTTCCCCGATTTAGTTAATATTAATTTGGTTTTGATGCTAAATGTATTCGATGGATCTTTTTTCACTAAGATGATAGTTCAGTTATTCTTTTTGATGTTTACTAGTAATGAAGAAATCACATTAGTCAGAAATTTAGCTGGTGTTCTTTTGAATACTATTATAAATTATTGCTTAATTCAGATTGGTGAATTGAAAAGTTTAGATATCGTGGATTGTAATCTGTTCAGTATTCTATTAACTGATGTTTTATTTTTAGCAAGAATTCCGCAAATAGGCAACAATAATAATAATATTATTAATTTGCCATATAATGTCATATGGGGTGCCTTGGTAGCATTCATAGTATCTGTTGGGATAAATTATATGTTATTAATACCTTTACAGAATATGAGAAATAAAACCATGAGGTCACTAGCGTTATTCACCACTTTCATTTTTACTTTCCCATTACTAATTAATTGGTTTGTCGATGTCGGTGATAGTACACAAATGACACCTGCCAACTGGTTGTTCAATTATATAATGGAGTCAAAGACGCGTCAGAGAATCTTAATTACATGGCTATTGTTCATATTTATATTGATTCCAAATATTTTAGTCCTTAAATCCAATTTCTCTTTAAACACATCAAGAAAATTATGGCATTACCTAATCCTTATCTTAATTATTCGACCATTTCAATGGGACCCGGCATTTGTTAAAATATCATTAGCGGGCACGATAGTTCTTTTTTTGGCAGTAGAATACTTAAGATACTTGAAATTAGAACCATTAGGTAAAATTTTAGATGAAAAATTAAGATCTTTTTCTGATTTTAGAGATGAAAGAGGTCCAATTATTATTTCATACATCTATTTGATCATTGGTGTAGCTACACCACTCTTAATTGCTGATTCACCTGTGGGACTGATTAGTCTTGGAGTAGGAGATTCTACTGCATCAATCATCGGTAAAAGGTACGGTGAATTCCGTTGGCCTGATTCAAAGAAAACTATCGAGGGTACTTTTGCGTTTATATTTACCACTTTCATTACTGGGTACATCTGTAAACAATATTTAGGTTATTTTAAACATTTAACTATAGGAAATTGGTTGTTAGTCTGTACACTCTCTGGTGTACTCGAAGGTAACAGTGTTTTAAATGATAATATTTTGATCCCAGCATTTATGATGATCTGTGAAAAAATATTTTCTAACTAAAATGTACAAATATTTTCTAACTAAAATGTACAAATATTTTCCCTTTACCTTCTTTACTCCAACATATATATAAATGAACTATTTATGTGTAATTACTTTTACTAGAAATTATTTAAATTTAAACACTATTATAATAATTAAATAATGAAAATATATATATTAAAAAAATAGAGATAGAAAAAAAAAATAAGTATAACTATAACAAAACATTACCCATTGATATATATTGCTTCAATCATTCATTTTTTACCATTCTTCTTCTTGGATTTTGACTTCTTGTTGCCATTTGCCTTGGCTTTATCACCTTCAATAAAGTTTAATAATTCATCAACAGATTTTTCAGCTAATTCTGGATTTGGTGCATCTTTCTTCTTATAATGAGATTTTTTATGAGAGGTGACACCCGAAGATTGTTTTTGATCTTGTTGCATTTGCTTTTGTTGCAACGTATCCTTCATTAAAGCACTTAAACCATTAATCCATTGCTTTGAAGTTGCAGTAGTAGTATGGTTACTACCTAATTCATTGAAGAAGACATCCCTAGCATAGGTAATATGTTCTAAAGCAGCACGATGGTCCTTCACATTAGCATATAAGTTCCCGATTTGAGATTGAACGTAACCGTAAGCTAAACACTCTTTACCATCTAATTTAACGATAAAATCAGAAAGGGTATTTAATGATTGTAAAGCTAGTTTAATGTCTTCAACACCTAATGAGATTTGTTCTAATTGACGTATAATACTAGAAGCAGTAGGATGATGTAAGTTAGTCAAATTGAATGCTTCTAACGTTTGAATAATTCTGTTTGAGATAACAGTACTGTTATATGGACTTTCATTAGCCAGTTCTAACAGGGATAAGTTGAATAAAGCTCTGATCATTTCAAAGGAATCAATACCACATGTTCTTTCATAGATGGTACAAGCTTTACGACAAAATGCAACAGCTTCATCGATTAAGTTCAATTTACTGTAAACAGTAGCCATACTCATGTATTTCTCAGCAACTTCAGAATGAACAACACCCAGAACATCTTCCAATATGGCAATAGATTGAGCCATAAAGGTCAAACCTTCAGTTTCTTTATTCTCAGAAAGTAAAACACTCCCCCGAGTCCAGTACTCCTCACTAGCAATGGAAGAAGAGCGAAGAGTCTTAACACGTGGAATGATTGATAAATCATCTTTAGAGAAAGTGGTAACTGGTGCAACCAATTTTTGTTTCAATTTTTTGTCTAAGGAGGCTTTATATTTTTCAAAATCCTCTTTAGTGAAAAAGTAGTTCTTATTAATCCATTGAATACCAAATCTATAAGAGATTGTTCTCATCAATAAGTAATTGTTTTCTAATAAAGCAGCAAGATCTTCAGATGATAAATCATAGCGGAAACGTAAGAATATTTCCTTTTGAATGGCCTTTAATAAATCATCACGGTTTAATGATGAAAAAGAATAGTTTTTTAATGGGTAGAAATCATCAACTTCTTCAGCCACTGGTTTTTCGTTGTAACTAAAACCAAATAATAAATTAAAAACATAAGCTACTAAAGATGAAACAACAACGTGTGGCAATTCCTTTGCATAATTTCTTAAAATATGTTTAATAGCACGAGAAATCATTTCAATTTCTGAGATCTTGATTAATGGAACTAATTCGTCATAATTAATAACAATGGCAGGTTCATTAGTTGGGTGTTTAATTTCATCATCATTTAATTTTAAATCTTCAAGTAATTCCTTTGGAACTTCCTTACCAGCTTGAACGTACTTACTGATCTCTTGTTGTCTTTCCTTAATCATGTTTTCAATCTTAATTAAGTAAGAAGCTTCCCAGTCTTCATATTCCTTGTTAGCAACAACAACATCCTTTAATCTTTGAGCATGCTGGGCGATTTGTTCATTTAATTTGGCCTTAGCTAATTGTGCTATCTTACCGATATAACGAATGTTAATACCATTTTTGTGTAAAGTATCAACTAAATGTTCACCATTGTATGGAGGAGAAGCATTACTGTTGAGAAAGTCATCAACAACATTAGGAATAACAGTATCGTTTAAATATTTAGAGATATCATCAACGGTAGTGTCTTCAACACCGTCAATCTGGTAAGCATCCGGATTATATGCGAACTTAGATTCTTCGTATGCAGTGTTGGAATCCAACCCTTCAGTATTGTCGACTTGTTCAATCCACCATTTTTGAATCAATTCAGGACGTAATAATGTTTGTCTGTGTGGGTAACGTTTTTCAGCATCTTGAACACCATCAAAATTTTCTCTAACGAAATTTATATCCAATGGGTAAGTATTGGCTAGATCCAAGATATAAGCCCTCTTATCTAAACCAATAATACCCTTTGAAGAAGAAGAAAAAGCGACAGAATTTTCGTTATCCTTTTTCAAGTGGAATGATTTTGTAAATTCCTTCTTTAATAATTTATCGAATTTTTCATTTTTGATTATTGTCTTAGTTTCTTCGTTAAAACCGTAGTTGATAGCAATATCACTTTCTAAATCTTTTATGGTTTCTTTACCAGTCTTCTCATCTTTAACAATTTCTGTGCCAACAGTGTTTAAAAGACCGGGAACTGGAGTTTGGGCTAAGATTCTTTTACCAGCTATATCAACAATGGTAGTCAATAGAAACTTAACTTCCTTCAGACCAATTCTATTCAAAGCAGATAATGTCAATAGATCTTGATTGACAGCTACTCTAGCAGCTTCATCGCCACCTCTACATTGATAGGTACCACTAACATCTGTGACGAAAGAGTAGAAAATATTATCTTTCAAGAAGATTTGTTCAACTTCTGGAGCATCAGGGTTCATTGGTAAAAGATCCTTTTGGAATATGGACATGGCACCTTTAGTAGCACTAACAGAAAAATCGTGAACCAGTTTGGCAGACAATCTTTCACTATCCATTCTTGCAGCCAAAGTATCCACTGGAAGGTCCTTTACAGCTTGGAACTCATCATTAAAGTTTCTTTCAGAAGAGAAGTTTGAATCGATGGAGTCACTTTGTAAACGGAAATAATCCCCAGAAGATTGGATATTTGTAGAGTTGACCAACCATGGCTTGTGTAAGAAAGTAGTTAATGGTTTAACATAAGCAACAGATTCTAATCCACCAATTTTGGCTTCCATAGCTTCGACATGTGAGACAAATTTTTTAGAATGAGCAGCAAGTAAATTAAATAAGCTATAGAATACTTTATTATTTAAATGAGGAGCATCTTCAAACACTTTATGAGATGGATCAAATTTAGTATTTGTAGACTTATTAACATAGAAACCAGAAGGAGTGGTAGTAATATGAAAGTTTTCACCTTCTAGAGTAACAACATGCAAATAAAGTAAATGGCCCTTGGATTTGTAAAAGCCAGGAACAGGGTTATACTGAGAAAGACTAATAGAACGAAGACATGGAGAGATCACATTCCCTTGAGTAGTTAGCAACTCTTTAATGGAAGACTTTTCCAAAGAGGAAAAAATTTGAAGAATATTCTTTTTTGTCTTTTCCCTTTCTTCATCAGAGATGTCGAAAATGTTTTTCTTTGGCTCCTCTTCTTTTGTGACATCTTTACCATTTTCATTTCCAGATTCCTTAGCAACCTTCTTCTCCTTAATTGGATCTAGTGGTAAGAATGGGAATTTAATACCGTTGGATACGGCAAATTCAACTAAATTATCGTCAGTTTCAGAGGTAAAACCAATGAAATCACGTAATACAACGACATGTTTTAAAGCTTCCCTAGTAGTGTATGGTTTTAATTCTACAGATAAAGTCATATTTTCGTCTTTATTAGAAACAATAGTATTCAATGGAGCATCTTCAGATAAAACATTACCCCCCAATTTCAATTGAATATTATTCAAATATTTGGTTTCATTAGCAATAGCTAAAACTTCCAAGATTGTTTGAATTTTAGTGTCTCTGTTAAATGAGAAGATTAATTTATCCTTTGCAACAGAGGCGTTTTTATTTTTAACGTGGAAAGAGGAGGTGACAGTAATATCTGAAGGTAGTTTAATAGTAACCTTAACATTACTATTCTTGGCAACAGGTTCCGATGACATGTTGTTAAGTTATAATTCAGGAAATATGTACAAAACAATCTGTATTAAAAAAAAAACAGAAAAGAAGAAAAAATATTATCAGAGTAGGAAATTAGGTTATAGTAGAAGAGGTATTTACAAGTTAATATTCTCTGATACTTTCCACGCTACCCTTTTAAAGACACTATGATATTATTTCCCTATAGTTTGTCAAAGATTGTTATACTTCTGATATTTATTTTCCAAAGCAATTAGGGAGAATACCAGTGTTGATGTAACAAAGAGAGAAAACAATTGAAAGTTCAAATATTTATGAATAAAATGTTTTTGTTTGATTATGAATTATGTACTTCTTAAAAGTCGCCGATGGGACGTTCATCGTCGCACAAAAAGAGCAAAGGATGTGTGAGAAGGGGAAAAAAACAAAACGAAAAAAAAACGACAAAAAAAAAAAAGAGCGAAAACCATGCTTTTCCCTCAGTGTGTGGTTTGTATGACTCAATAATATTATCTTT
Source organism: Arxiozyma slooffiae (assembly GCA_017347545.2). NCBI lineage: Eukaryota > Fungi > Ascomycota > Saccharomycetes > Saccharomycetales > Saccharomycetaceae > Arxiozyma > Arxiozyma slooffiae. Next base: position 950,799 of record JAFHAQ020000005.1, on the reverse strand, counting down.
TTAACAAAAACTGGTCCGGAAGTCTTTCAGCGGAATTCGGGTATATTCCAATATCACTTTTCCTTTCCTTTCCGTAAAATTGTCTGCCAAAACCGAATGCTATGAAAATGTAGAGGAAGGAATTTTTTTTTCACTCTCCGCCAACTACTTTCCGCCAGAGATGTTTTCACGTAACAAACTGTTCTGGAAAAAATCAAACCCGGAAAAAACTATTGCGGGTTATTTTTTTTTCCGTTACGAAATTAAGATTTCTATATAGTACGGTTTTTTTTTTTTCAAATTAGCCGGAAATGGAACGTGTACTTTGACACTCTTAGCTAAGAACAGTGAATACAAGAAAAACCAAGGTTTCGTAGATTGAAAAGGAAAAAAACAACAAAAAATGGTTTCCTGGGGAAGTTAATAATAGTGTAAATCCACCTTAATAGATATCTAAAATTTAATACAGATAGACATTATACCCACTATAACTCAGCAAAGACACCAATCTTCATTTTTCTAAACTCTCCCCTTTTGAAAAATTTTGACAAACATATATAGAAGGCAGGAATACCCAAAATAAATGAAAGAGAGAACAACCAACATAAGAAAGAAGGATGAAGCAGAAGGAGAATAGATATTAAGCATGTAGGTATATATGTTATTTAGTTCTAGTATATTAGATTTAGAGATAGAGACATACATATATTGATACATACTAATATAACATCGAGAGAGAGAGAGAGCGAGTCTATATCTTATATCTATTCAAGTGAATTATTATAAAATACTTTTATTCTTACACTAATGACTCAACTCTACTCCTGTTGAGAGTACTGTTGATGAACTTGAATTCTATGGATACACTATAGTAAGAGATGTATTAAATAGATAAATACTTGTGATACCTATTGGTAGAGCACTGTATCTATATATCTATATCTACATATATGTATCTGTATGTCTCTCTATATTTGCTGCTACATAAACTATATACATGTATCATCCTTCCTAATCCACGTACTCATAAGTTCTTTTCTTAAGTAAGCAACGAACAGTCTGGACCTCTCAACGACAACGCAAATACAAAAAAATCAATAGTGATGTTCGGTTACCCTCACTGTAACAAGATTGTAAAGTTAGAGTCCCCTCTTAGTTTTTTCCCCGGATATTACAAAATGTCTACCTACACCTTACACTTTATATTGGGAAACCAACCACTGAACTATATATATTGTGTCAAATACCGAAAAAACAATTTTTTTATTCAATGAATAGTAAGTTCTCTTCTACTATCTTTTCTATAACATTAAACATTTCTAATCTAGCTAAATAATATATTTCCAAGTAGAAATTCCGTTAATTGTAGTTAAACAAATAAATAAAATACATTTTGTTAAATTATATAAAAGATGATATACTTCGAATTAACTTCTGTCAGAATTGATTTTCATATAAATAAACACAACCTTAAGAATATATTAAAAATATTTCTCACAAAACTAAAGTCTGTACTATAAAGATCCCTCAAAATATATAATATACATGTCGAATCATCTTGGAATATTAAACGTTTATTCTTTTATTTTTTTTTTTTTGTTTTCTGTATATTCTAGTAAATAAGCCTGAAGATGTTTCAAAAGTAATTATCCAAAAATGTTATACTAATTAAAAATTTCATTTGCTATTATTAGTGATGGTTTTACACTGAATACAAATATAGTTGCAACATGTCAGCGATTAAGCGTTTTTAACACACAACTGTCTGTTAATTTAACCTCACAAAAAAAAAATACAACTTTACCTTTTTAAAAAAATTCCTCCTGCTTTTATTAGAATCACAAAGTTGCTATTATATTTCATCCTTTTATTTTCTAACATTTTTGTTGATATGATGAAGCAACGATACCTTCTGTAGCCTATGTAAAGTTCTAATACCAATCATATACAACCAAACAGTAGCTATTAAACCAATAATGAAGGCTCCAGTAAATCCATATTTTGTTTCTTCTATAAAATTTTCTAAATTCATACCATACACAGTTCCAACAAAGATCGCACCGCCTAATGAGAGTAAACCTAAACTAAATTTAATTCCTAGCAACATTAATTGATTTCTATTCGAATCCAAGATAATATTAATGATTTCTTCCGTTGTTTTAACGTTAGATATTGCATTTTCACTCAATTGTACTAATTCATCAATATGGTTATGATATGTTTCAAGTAACATCTCAATTTCAGTATGATCATCATTAAAATGTTTGATTCCTAATTGTTTATCTGTCAAGTACATCTCACATAATACATCGTCTTAATCCAATAAATCATCAATCAATTCTGTCACTAAACTGGCTTTTTTATAGAATATACTTAATTTTTTATTTTGGATCAATAAGAGTTTCAATTTGTCTCTTGTAATGCTATATTCTAGATCATTTAAAACATCACCAGATGTAGTTAACAACATTTGTAACTCTTCAGTTAAATTAGACAAGGCAGAAATAAAGATTGCCTCTAGGGCCCTAAATTCATAAGGTAATGGATCAGATCCTACTTGATTCATAGTACTATTCTTTAATCTCGATTTTAAATTATTCACAAATGTCAAATGTGCAGAAGAATTTAACGATTTTTCAGAATCAGTAGAATTAAATGTGATAACCATGTTTGGCTGAATTAATGCTTTGTAATTCAACAAACTTATTAGTATACCGTTCTGTCTTACTAATAAACTTGGAACTAAATCATTTTGTTTTGATTTTTCGATACTCCTTAAATCTCTAGGTAATAATCCGTGTTTAGATACCAAATCTTCTCTTTTCATCTCATTCAAAGACGTATCTATATCGCCATTAACATTAAATATAGTACATCCGATTACACCCGAACCATACCCAGAAAGCATGTTGTTAGCTTGGATTAAATTCTTTTGAAGTAATGTAGTAGTCGTGGCATTAGTTACCATTGAATAACATCGAAAATATGTTTTGGTGATCGTGAAAGTTAAATTTGCTCTATTACGAAATGTTACAAAAAGATGTTGCCTTGGAACTTGCTGGATAATAGTATTTTGGAATATTAACCTTTTGAAGAACATGATAAATCATAAGAAATGCATTGGAAGTTTTTTTTTTTTTTCATGTATTTTGAAGATTTTACCAGGGGTGAAGTTATGAGTTATATGAGGGTAATAAACAATACTGTTGGAATGGAACTTTCAAGAACTTCTAGAGTTGTTATTAAAATAATTGAAGCTGTCCTAAGGTTTCAAAGGGAAAAAAAAAAAAACCAAAAAAAAAATATTTAAAACAGAAACAAGTAAAAGAAAGAGACTAAAGGAAAGTTAGTTGGAGGTGTTCAAGTAGCGAGAACTGACATTTTAGTTTTACTAGGTCAAACGTATAAGAAAGAGCCTTGAATAATAAAAAATGGGAAGCAAGCGAACTGGACATATATAAAAAGAAAGAAATTATAAATGGATAAGATATCCAGTATGTTACAAAATCATTAAATAAGTATCTATAAATCATTTACTATCATAGAAAAAGGATTCATATGTTATTACCGTAAAAGATTTTAAAGAAACAAATTTTAAGATAATAAATCCCCTCTTTTGTTTCTTTACAAAAACTCAAGTTGTTAAATAACAATATTACAAGTAAAACAAAAGTGAAAATCCAATATACGATATATTATCATTCTATTTACATATTTTCATGATATATTAGTCGATGAAGGGCAACAGGCCTGTATTATATATTAACAAAAACTTGATCTTAAGCATAAACGAAAAAAAAAAAAAAATAAGATTATAGGAGAAGATAGGGAGAACTCAAAAAAATATTCGCATTAAACATGTACTAGTAATATTATTTTTGTTGTTATTATCAAATGGTTTCACCTCTTTCTTTTTTTCTTTGTTCATAATATTCGTCAACTTCTTCTTATAATTTTGCTTGTTGCTCCATTTGCTGTTCAGGAGATGGTACATTACTTTCTACATAATCATTCAAAGTGGATATATTACCACTTATCCATTTTTGTTGGATTCTTATCTTTTCTTTTTTCTTCTTCAATTAACCTCATAGCTTTAATATAATTTTCTTTACCACACTAACTAACCAAATCCAGTGGAAATTTTTTTTTTCTGTTGGGAGTTACATTATCTAAAAAACGTAAAGCCCAGTTACATTTTTGTCTTTCTTCCTTGTTGCTCCAAGAATTTTGTCCTTAATTCATTAACATGTTCTTGGAATTCTAGGGGAAGATTATATTTATCTCTGAAACTATTTAGGCCAGCTCTAACATCCGAGACTTGTTCTGAAGATATAAATTCTTAGAATGGGAATAATTGAATCAATTTGTCATCATATTCACCCTTCCATGGTTTGATTGGAATAACATTCTCTGGTTGCAATTTATAAGAATCTGGATTAGTGTTAATCATGGTAGCTTTACTGAGATCTCTATTCAACCTTGATAAGTCTTTAACATAGGTGTAATTCTTATTGACACAATGTCCTTCATAAAGCGTATGATGGGAAAAAGGTGTGGAGGGGATCCAATCTTTCAGCTATTCTTTTGGTATATATCCTATCACTTGAAGAGAATAATACGATTTCATAATATTAAGCTAAATAACCAAGGAAATAATCAACACCAGATCTTTTAACCGTTCTCCAACCATTCCTTCACGACCATCCACTATGAACCAACAAATCTTCCAAACTTATTACAAGAGTCAATGGTCTTCGTTACGAGGCTGGTGGTGTAGCAATAAGTCTGAGAGTGGTGCTTTCTGGGAATTTTTAAACATATATTTCAATCTTGATTTAAATCTACTATATATTGGGGAAGCAGAATATCCATTAGCTACTTTATTTTTTTAATTCTTGTGGTTCCTCATCTTCCCAATCTCCAGTCACTTACAACTCATAACTGCGACCAATTGTAGCCAAGGAAAAAATACGGAATCATATCTTGCTTTTTTTAATCTTAGTAGTAAATGTAATAGATGAAGATCTACTACGAGAGATATATTCTTCTAGAACAAATAATAAGATAAATGATTCTTCATTGGTGTCCTCTATACAAGATATATAAACTATTAACACTAGAAATATGTTTCTTCCGTTCTCCTTTACTACGTCCACCATTCTACTGATCTGGGAAGGATTTTTTCTGAGATCCTCCAATGTGGCTGGTGTAACAAAATGAAACTGTGACTCAAATGGAAGATATTTCTTAACGTACCTGACATTAAACACATTATGTTTCTTGTTATTTGCTAATTCACTTCGATTTACCTCTATTGCCTGATCTCCTATCAAATTCTTTATTGTGAATGGACCGAACTATAAATAATGGAACTTCCTTCTCGAATCTGAACTAACATAGGCCTTTCTTTCTTACAAACAAAACAGGAGCACCATACGGGGATGTTGTAGGATAAATTCTACCTGAACGAATTAACTCGTCAATCTGTTTACTCAACTCTTGCTGTTCCGAAACTGACATCGGATATGCTCTACTGTAAGCAGGCTGTGAACCTGAAATAATATCAATGCGATGAAATATTTTTCCTCTATAATCAATTTTGCTTGGCAAATTTGAACGAAGCACGTCTCTGTTCTTAGGAAATAATGTAACTCTAAGGATAACGGTGTTGGTTTCTAGCTTCTCAGGTTCGACAACAGATAAAAATAATGTTATATTTTCTACATGGGAAAGAGAGTTGACAAATTTCTTCGACATGTATAAAGAGGAGAATTTAAACAACAAGTACAAAGTCGAGCTAGCAGGATTAACTTTGAGAGAAGTTGCATTTGATTATTTTAAAGAAATTGAATTCTCAATTAGTTCATTTGACCAGCTAGTCGAATTACTGGGTAAAAGATTTGATACCAGACTAAACCAGTTGCAAGTTTATTTAGAATTGCAATCCTTACATTCGGTTACAAATTTTGAAGAACTTGCCCAAACCATCACAAAATTAGAAAACAAAGCTCCTCCAGGTTTTCCTCAATGTTTTTACACCGCTACTTTTTCAGCTGCTTTGTCCTCTGAAATTAGAAGCTTCATATTAGCCGAAGATATTAAACTGACTTCTCCGTGGCGTACGTGTTTAAACAGAGCTAGGTGCTATGTCAGTAACTCAGGTGTATCAACTCAAAATTTGGCTCATCGTAAGTTTATGCCAAAGTCAGTGAGAAACCAGCATAAAAGCAAGTTTGGTACTCCGTTAATTAGATGTTTTAATTGTAATAAAAGAGGTCATATAAGTACAGCTTGTCCTTTTGAAAGTAGACGTAAGAAGAGTGACACACTAATGGCCAAGGGTTCGTCTAATAGTACAGAGTCAAAAAACTACTAAAGTCCCCAATTTTAGAAGCCCAGAGGACTGTGTTAAGGACAAAACTATCAACCATCAGAAAGAACCCAGATATTTATCCACCATTGCAGAAAACAGAAGCACTATACTGGGAAGTTGTAGGATAAATTCTACCTGAACAAATTATCTCGTCAATCTGTTTACTCAACTCTTGCTGTTCCGAAACTGACATCGGATATGCTTTACTGTAAGCAGGCTGTGAACCTGGAATAATCTCAATGTGATGAAATATTTTTCCTCTATAATCAATTTTGTTTGGCAAATTTGAACGAATCACATCTCTGTTCTTATGCTTAATTTCCTGAATCAGCCTTTGAGTATCTAGACGATAATACTCCTCTGGCGATTCTATCATTGCTTGCTTAATTAATAATACAAATATTTCATCTTTGGCATTCTTTTTCCCCAACAACTTATTCATTCTTCTAATGGAAACTGGTCAAGCCTTAAATTTCTGAACCTCTGCATACTCTGGTTTAAATGTGACACTGTCAGGACTAATCTGTCTTGTCGGGATGAAAGGATTAACGGACCTACATCTATCAAGAATTTCCTGAGTCTTATTCTGGGGTTTAGATTCGGAAACCCATCTGAGCGCTATATTCATATTTTCAAAAATAAAATTTAAACCAAGTAATATGTGGTCTTTAAGGTTGACATGGTCTGACACAAAACAAGTGACCTCCACTGGTTAATTATATAATTTAAACGGAACCACAGTGGCCTTAGATACGGGAACAGTTGTTGAACTTTTATCTATGCCTTCCACCTGATAAGAACCGTCTATCTGAAATGTCTGCAGATTCAATCTGTCCACCAATTCTTGACTAAGAATACTCGATTGTGCACCACAATCTAATTCCACTATCGTATCCTGATTATTGATTTTCACTGTTTTCTGCAACGGTGAATAAATATCTGGGTTCTTTCTGATGGTAGAAAGTTTTGCCCTTAACACAGTCCTCTGGGCTTCTAAAATTCGGGACTTTAGTAGTTTTTTGAGTCGGTACTATTAGACGAACTCTTGGTAATTGATCTGTTACCACTCTTGCGTCTGTCTTCAAAAGGACATGAGGAACTCATACGACCTCTTTTATTACAATTGAAACAATGCATTGACGCAACACTAGACTTACCCTTGTTACTGTTTCTAACCGACTTTGGTAGAAATTTACGATGACCTTTATCTTTAGCTGATAAAACATTAATAGATACACCTGAGTTACTTACATAGCACCAAGCTCTGTTTAAACAAGTACGCCACGGAGAAGTCAGTTTAATATCATCTGCTAACATAAAGCTTCTAATTTCAGAGGACAAAGCAGCTAAAAAGGTAGCAGTGTAAAAACACTGAGGAAATCCTGAAGGAGCCTTATTTTCTAATTTTGTGATGGCTTGGGCAAGTTCTTCAAAATTTGTAACCGAATGTAAGGATTGCAATTCTAAATAAACTTGCAACTGGTTTAGTCTGGTATCAAATCTTTTACCCAGTAATTCGACTAGCTGGTCAACTGAACTAATTGAGGATTCAATTTCTTTAAAATAATCAAATGCAACTTCTCTCAAAGTTAATCCTGCTAGCTCGACTTTGTACTTGTTGTTTAAATTCTCCTCTTTATATATGTCGAAGAAATTTGTCAACTCTCTTTCCCATGTAGAAAATGTAACATTATTTTTATCTGTTGTCGAACCTGAGAAGCTAGAAACCAACTTAGTTAAATCCTTGATTATTTCACGGTGTGCAACTGATGGTATCTCTTTGGCTGGCAACTGCTGGTTAGTCAAAACGCTCGTAACTGCAGAAGCTATGGTAGACCCTAGAGTCTTGCTAAACTCAGTGAACCAAATCGGTGGCTCCGGAGGGACTGAAACACTGGACCCTAAAACTGGAGTAGCATCGGAAGACTCGACTTTGTCATTACGGGATTCTGCAACAGAATCTGACATGGAAGGTAATACCATATCATCACTGGCCACGGGAGTCTCCAAACGGTCAGTTGACATCGTGGAATTAACAGCGGAAGCGACTTTATTAATTTCTGGCATGCTCAAAACAACTGGATAAGGAATTGAAAATGTAAGTAAGATAAGTATAAAAATATTTCTGGATCTGTAAACTAGAACGCTACCAAATGTAATAGATAAAGATCTACTACGAGAGATATACTCTTCTAGAATGATAAATATAATAAATGATTCTTGGTTGTTCGTTGTTGTTGTCCTCTATATAAGATATATAAACTATACTGTATATACAGAATAAACTAAGATACACAGATATACAGATACATACATGTTTATAAACAAGAAAAACAAGAACGTCGTCGTCGACTAAAGAGGTTGCAAGATCGTCTAGCGTGACATCAGGACAACATATGTCACATTCATCTATTACAGTTAGAGTCCCTTCTAACTTTTGCCCGAATATTACAGTGAATGAAACAAAAAAGTAAACCTTCCGATGCGGGGAGTCGAACCCCGGTCTCCACGGTGAAAGCGTGATGTGATAGCCGTTACACTACATCGGACTCTTAGCTGTTGCACTGTTGTACAGTGAATTTGAATTAAAGATAAAAAAGAAAAACTAGTTAGGGTTTAGAAAAATAAAATAGGTTTAATGAGATTTTCCAATAAATAGTTCAAGAAATGTTTTATAAAAAGTCAGGGTTTAACAGAAATAACTAAATGAATTTTAGAAGAATAATTTTGTAAGAAAGTTGAATACACATCAAATGAGAAAATAAAAATATTACAAGGAAAACAATAGAATGTAAAATAAACGAAATTGGAATAAGAATTTACTATGGTTAAGAAATTTATGAAGATAAATTTCTATTGTTTTTAAACGAACAGTTTTCTTCCATTGAAAAGAAATTATTGAACGTTAGTAAACATTAAGTTAGGCAGTTAAAAAATTATGGTTTTTCTTTTTATACATAAAGACCCAATTGTTCAACATTTGAAAAGACACTCATGTCTGCTTTACAGTTTTATATATTTATTATATAAACGAGATAGAAGAAGTGACAAGTTATATAACGTCCTTATATAATAACAATATTGCAAGTACTATCCTTTCAATAGTTTATCATACAAGTTCGAATTATATCCTTATTCCAATCTACAACACTTAGCACACTTTTGTTGTAGGTGTTTCCTAATCGGGAAATTTTATTGTTTTTTTTTGTTCCCAAAAATACCTCCAAGGTTATTATTATAGGACACAGGGTGACGGCGTCACCTCACCAGTAGGTTTTTGTATTGAAAACGTAACACACTTTCAGTTCAGTGTTATGTGGCTTTTCTTCTTTGTTGTTTTTATTTTATTTGTTGTTTAATGGTTTTTATTTATTGTCGAATCCAAGTTGTTAGTTATTTCTCTAGTTGAACTTGTGGTCAAATATTTTATACAAGGAGAACATTTTATATTTCAAGTTCTCCAAGTGTGTCTGTATTTCGATTTTATATTTTATTGTGTATTTTATATATTTATATATAAAAAGAACAAGAACACTTAGATATAGCAGGTCCGCTAATACATATCATTATCTAGTTCTATTAAGGTATTTTACTAAATATTGTAAAAGGTCCGAATTACAACATTTTTCTTAAAATTACCGGATTAATATAAAGGTTAGAAAAATATATAGAATTTTAATAGAAAAGGTTAGGTTTGGTTGTACCTTTTTTAACACTATATTTTTATATTTTGTGGTATCCTCTCTAGGTCTCTATTCTTTATAAATTACATAAAAAATTATAATCAGAATAAGCTTTTTATGAAATCACAAATTCGTGAATCTACTCAGTCATACTGCCTACTTATATATATATACATGTGAAAAAATAATTGTCTAATGAAACTTGTCAAGAATTTTTGTACCACACTGGGATGTCCCTTGATACAATAGAAATTAACGCATGAGTCTTAATAACTTGAAACATGTTCTTGCAGTGATGACAGCACAAAAGAATAGTTTGGTGGTTTTTGCACTACGATAAAACTAATACAAGAGATATTTTTTTTCCATTGGTTTGTTTTTATTTCCTTTTTTTTTGTTCTCGATATCTTCCAATAAAAGTGGATATAAGAAAGTATTAATTCTGTTAGTTTCTTCTTACTTTATTGTTATTTCTGTTGAGAGTTTTCCAGATTTATAATCATTCTAGACTTGAAAAAAACATTCCGCTAAAAGAAAAAATTTTATTAATATATAAACAAAGGAGTTGTGAAATTTGTGTTCAAAATTAATTATAAACTATTTCTATATATTATATTTTTATATTTCTACGTCTTAATGTAAGTTATATTTCTCTTAAGAAAATACTTTAAATATGTATTAACTTGTTATATACCTTAAAAGCTTGTTATTAATTTACGCTCTCTATTTATAATATACATAAAGAACGTAAAGGGGTTTTATGGTAAGCTTAAAGAGTGACTAGAACAGAAACACTTCCTCTTGAATTAGATTCCATGTTACGACGAGTTTATACAGTCACCAAGGGGTTTTTTCATGTTGAACCAATAGTATGATATTATTTTCTTGACTATGTGTAACTTCCTGTTACTCTACAATTTTCCTTTTTCGGTGTCTGGTATAAACTTTCCTAACAATTACTTTGTATTCAACTACAAGATACTAACTACTGGGTTTTTTCCCAATTTATGAAATGACTGTGCTGGTTGTTATTTATAATGCTAGAACCGTTTGCAATGATTAATTATATTTTTCTTATGGAGAAAGCTTATCTTCCAGAATTTATTTTATATATAAAGAAGGAATAGATAGATTTTCCATCTATATAGGTTTATATAATGTATAGTTATCATACATAGAATAAACCGAAGAAGTCTTCACATAAAAACATAACCATAATATTATTATCAGAATTAACAGATCTACTCACCAGCATGTCAAATATCATCAAAAATATGGAAAATCTATCCCTTTCCTCTCACTAACATGTTAGATAATTCTATAACATTGTTTTTGGAACTTGTCATTATGACAGACAATAATAACAAAACTCAACAGCCTGAGTAACTTCACGCTGTTCCTAATTTAAATATTATTGTTCCAACATTTAAAAATCAACGGATATTCACAAATGCCGCTTTACAATTTCAAAGCCTCTTATCTCTTATATTCACTTTTCCATCTTATTGTTTCTACTTGTTGGTTCCACTTCTTTTTTTCCCCTCCCATTCTTCCTTTCCAGTTCATATTGCTTGTGTGTGACTCTATGACTCTTATGAACTTTGTGTGTATTTCTTTATTCTGTTGTTTGTTACTTTTTCCTTTAGTTATTTTTTTTCTCTAGTTTTTTTTTAAGTTTCTTTTCCTCAAATATCACTTGAAACTCTATTTTTTTTTTCGTCGAAGTGAATATGCTTCTCTCGAAAATCTAACTTTGACTCTAATCTTACAACCATAACTCCAACTGGTGTACCCTTACTTTTGCTACGTAAGTTACATTCTTGTGTTGTAATTTAAAACTTGATTTTTTTTTATGACTTGGAACAATATTCTATCGAACAGAGAATGAAAGCAGTATTGATGACATATAAAAATAATATATATGGTAACTTTAGTGTAATACCACTTACTATTTTCAGTTTATATAATAAATGTGTAAAACTAAAAATTAAAAAAAAAAAGTCATTTCTGTTAAATAAATGGTCCTTTTATTGAAATAAAAGCTTCTAGAATAATATAGAATGAATCAATAAGATTTTAACAATATATTACCCCTTGACGATAGATCTTCCAGCAAAAATATCTTATAGTAAAATTGCGATTAGTATGATATTTTACCCCCCTGATATTCAAATATGATATTATTAGTTTCCTATTAGGTTGTTGTGGTAAACTATCATTTACCCCCAGAAATGAATACGATGGCAAATTATAATTAACAATAAGAATCGATGCTCATTTCCAAACATATATAAGAAATAGGAAGTTGTCGATAATTCAAATTATTTCTTCACTGTTTTATACATCATATATTTTATTTTACTTCATATTATCTTTTTATATAACTTCTGGATAACCTAAGAACGATTACAGAAGAACATCTTCAACATAAGTAATACATACAAAAGCTTAATAAATATACAAAATACATTTTAAAATTGAGAATGATAACTATTTATAAAATTAGTAAAGGCACTTATTTTTATAACCTTTATATATTTAAATTGAAGTGTATAATTTTTAGTTGTTTAACCTGAATGTTTTAAATTGTTCGATTATTATTATTATTTATTTCTTTTCTTTTCAAAGGAAAATGTTCGTTTAAGAGAATCAGAGTCGAGTCTTATAAAAATTCGTTAAATATAAATCGAATTTTCTTTTTTGTGATATATTTTGCGTTCTCGTTTAAAAAACACTTATTTTTCTTAATTGTAATATATATTTAGGTGTTTTATTTTTACATTCATTTCATTTTCTTGATAAAAATTTTTGAAATAAAAATTTCTAGAATGAGATAGAATGAACCAAGAAGATATTAATGCTCATTTATAGAAAGATTATTGAACTCCTTTGTAATGTTGGACATGTTCTTCTATTATACAAATTTATTATTATTGATTCTCCTTGGTTCTTTTAACCAAGGTATTACTATATACTTATAAATAAAATATAAATATTCCTTTCTATAAATGAATTGTTTCTATTTCTATTCCAATGAAAAAATTTTCTCTTAAATATTTTGTTATCACCTGCGTGGTAGTGAAAACTTCGTACATAATGACTTCAGTATCATAATTGTCAAAGGAAGTACTCAGTATTCCAGCATACCACCCATACTGACGTTTATTATGTTAATAAGGAATATTGTCGCACAATTTTTATCATTCGATTGTGTTCACTTTTAGTTGTTCCTATAACACTTTCAGTCGTTTGATTTTATTCTTATACCATTCCTTAATTATTGTCTTTTTAACTATGTTACTACTCGCCTTTGCATTTTTTATATTGATCTCTTCATAGTAATCTTCCAATGTATAATTTTTATTATTTTTCGAGATTTTATTTTGGATATTTTTATTCTCTTCATTCGTCTCCAAAGCATATGTTGATTGTAAAATACTGCTATAAGAGATACCACCCGAGATGGTATGAGGAGAATATGTGCGAGAAGAATTGGAAGATGGTGATATTGGTAATTGATATGAAGTAATGTTAAGCTTTGTTGACAGAGATGTACCACCCGACATAGTTTCCTGAGTGGAAGAAGAGATAGGAGTAGCAGAATATTTCGTAGAAAATTCTGTGTGATATGATGGTGAAGAAGTAGGAGTTTCAGCTCGAGGATGATGAATATAAGAGTCTGAAATTGATATATTTGAAGGTGGGGAAATGACAGGGTGAGAAAGTAGTGGTAATGAGGTAATGGAGCAGAGCGATTCCTCATCATCATAGGTATCAGTCAATGTAATTTCGTTCACTCTTGCGTCGTGTGTCTTACAATTATATGATGATGGTTGTTGAATCATTATTGGGTCATTTTTGTGGAGAAATTCTGGACATGATGGTGCAGTATGTCCAGTTTTAGAACAAATTTGACACACTATAGTGTCAGTGGAATCAGTTATATGAATATTCGATGAATCCTCGGCAAAATTGTCAAAATTATGTGTCTGGTGGTAATGGATTAATGCTAACTGGATCGCTTGGTCCATTCGAATATATGGTTTATTTAGGAACTCAAGGAACCATGAAGGATACGCAGAAGGGTAAACAAAAGTAGAAAATAATCTTATCAACGTATCTTTTTCAACATCAGTTAAATCACCCACATCAAAGCTAGAAGGAGGGATATAATGGTCCATACCTTTTGAGCGTAAATACTCCTCAAATTCCTCAATCCAAGCGGGAAATTCCGATGGTTGAGTTATAACATGGAGTTTATGGGTAATATCAAGAAATGATGTGTTAGCATATGGTGGTGGAGAAGGAAAATTATTGATGGTAGTAGTAGGTAAAGGATATGTAAAAAAAGGAAATGAACGAGGATCTGGATAGGAATAGAAATAAGGGTAACCAAAATAAAAAATTGGTTGACCTGATGGGAATGGAAAAGGGGCTGGGTAGGAATGGAGACCACTGCTATTCAACATAGGGATGGATCCATTTACAAAATTTTGATGATCGGTGGCATTTTGATGACCGTCATGGGAATTGTTAGTACCAGCTAGTATACTGTTGGGAGAATCAGGAGATACATGTTCAACTGGAGTATTGGGGTCCGGAATGGATGACCCATTCTTGGTCCCTTCGAGAAGTGGACTAGAGCCTGCGTGAGTGCCATGCTCATTTATAGACCCTTCTAAAATTATACTAGAGCCAGCGTGAGTGCCATGCTCATTTATAGAAAGATTATTGAACTCCTTTGTAATGTTGGACATGTTCTTCTATTATACAAATTTATTATTATTGATTCTCCTTGGTTCTTTTAACCAAGGTATTACTATATACTTATAAATAAAATATAAATATTCCTTTCTATAAATGAATTGTTTCTATTTCTATTCCAATGAAAAAATTTTCTCTTAAATATTTTGTTATCACCTGCGTGGTAGTGAAAACTTCGTACATAATGACTTCAGTATCATAATTGTCAAAGGAAGTACTCAGTATTCCAGCAATTAACAACAAGTACCACTCTGAAAATGAATATCATATCAAAAAACTTCATAGTAAAATCACCATTAATAATATATTTCAAGTTTAGTATTAAGTAAACGTGATAAACTATCAATTACTTCAAAATATGATTATGGTCGCAAATAATAAACTATAACCTTCGACATTTATTTTCAAACATACAAAAGAAATTTGAAATAATAGATAATCCAAATTATTTCCTCATAACTTTTTACTTAAAAATACACCTAATAGAGTGCATAGAAAACAGAAGAACTTATAATTTTACTGCTATTTAGCTCTATCAACCATTTCTTGTCCAAAAATATACCAACGATATATACTTCAGGATTCAACCCTCAGTTCGGGCTAGTTTCTTCTGTAAGTATTTTACAATGTTGTTTTAAGGATATCTAGATAACAAAAAAAGAATAATAATTTCAATCATGTTTAACACTCCTAAAACCTTAGAATCATTAACTACCTTTTGTAGCAAGTGCTGTCTTCACTTCATATATTGTACGTTTAGGATATTTCTTTAGTGATACTAATTAAACAATATTTTTCTTTTACTACATTACTTTACAACAATATTTCAAATGTACGGAAGAACACGATAAGGCTTTCCTTCAGTTAAATGTAATATATATATGTTTGTGTGTGTTCATATGAAAACTACTAATATACATTTAAAACACAAATATTATGTTAAAAAAAAATCCTATATCCATACTAAATATATTTATTGCAATGATAGTTTTGACCAGATAACCTACTATTAAAAATAGTATAACATTCTTTATGCTAAAATTTCTTAATCTTATATAATTACTCTTGTCTACAATTTCTCAACAAACTAAAAAATGTGAAAAAAAGAAAATCTGTCAATTAGTCAATATGATGTTCTTATCTTTGTAAAACTCTTCTTCTATATGACAGTATTCGTTATTGATGTACTATAAATCAACACATTTATATCATGTACCATAACCAAAAACAAAACAGTAAAAGAAAATTTTAGTAACATCCATTAATAACTTCGTTTAATAGCAAGGAAGTGGGGAGAAATACAAACATTAACGTTTTTTCTTCTCGGCTTTAATTTTTTTGTCCCTTTCTACTAACTTTGGATTCTAGAAATTTTAATATGATGCTCTTCTTTATTCCCTGTCTTTATGAAACGGTATCTTCAGTTTCACCCACTATTGAATCAACTGTTCCCTTTAGGTTTTAAAATATACCCAACAATTCCTTCACAGGAATTAACAATTTCTCATTTGTACCGATATAATGGTTCCCTGAAGTGTGCATGGGTTTCTCTATACATGTGGTTATATATTATTAAGTTATTTGCTGTAGAAAGAATTGGAATTCCAGAACAGCTCTTTTTTTGGTAAATTTAAAAAAATTGCATGCACTTGACACCTAGCAGATTTCGATAAAGAACTGCCTAAAATTTTTGATAATATTCAATGAATAAATTTTCTAGTAGTACTTAAGACTTCTTTTTTAATTATTGTACCTTATTTGTTTTTTCCTTTAGTATTATATGTATCAAATAATATCTCATTTTCATGTTTCCTAAAACCTTCACCATGATCACTAGTATATCTGTATATATTGTAATTAAAACTTTTGTATCTTCGTTAGTGCTATCATTATCTTCCCCTTCTTTCTTCCTTTTATTAGTATTATCATCATTGAGATTTATAAGGGAAGATATAGGTCTTTTTTGTTATGGTTTCTCTTTTCATTCATTTTTAAACATACTAATTTCAACTGATATAAATAATACATTTACACTCCCAATGAACCCAATTTAAAATATTTTTTTCTTTTCATAAAATTGTTTACTTACCAATTTCATTAAATAAAGACATCTAATAAATATTTTCTTTGGTTCAATAGATATATTAATTTTATATTCTCTAAAATTATTAATAACCCCTGATATATTCAGTCTCTTTGGTAAAGTATTTTCAAATGGCTTAGCGTCTATTTTTAACGTGATTATGATTCATAGTGTTACTACTACTACCACCAACATATGAATTCTTTTTATCTAACTGAGTCCCCAAATTATCTTTATTAATATTTTTACTTTTGTCTTCCCTTTTATTCTTATTTTCTAAATAACTTCGATCGATGTTACATTCCAATCAGAAGTAGTATCATTTTCTTCGTATGGGTGATCTAACCATTTCCCTAGCATAGCTACTTTCTTCCAATTACCATAAAAAACATCCACTTTAATGATTTCTTTATCCAATAAATTAGCTGGCTTTTCTCTTAAAATTACATTTTTATTTTCATTCGTCTACCTATTTTAAGCATTTTTCTTTTGAAAAAACCATATAAATTTGAATTGTGACATTTGCATCTTTCTTAAGTATAGGCTTCATTAATTTATCAAGTATTTCAGCTACCTCGACATCCTCTTTTGAGAACCTTCATTTTTTGGATAAAAACATATGGACAAAGTAAAAAATAAAAATGCAATATATTAAATAAACATTGGATAATATTATTGTAGGAACAAATACACAATTCTAATCAAGGAATTTAAATCCAATACAATTAAAAATTACAAAAAAAAAAAGAGATAGTTAGCCACTTCTCTCCTTTTCATCAACTTTCCTACCAATGGTAACCTAAACAAACATAACATTGGTTAAAACTGCAGGTTCAGAAAGCAATCAGAGTAGGACATTTTATTATATCTTATGTGTGAATCTAATGTTCTCAATATGTGAAATTTTAAAGCCATCCAAACGGAGTAAAGACAACAGACAATGTGAGGACGATACATTTCTTCAGTAGACCAAGTAAGTATATTCTGGATCACTGACAATCTTATATCTGACCCAGGGGAATGCTTGATACTGCAAATGAGGTTCATCGATCTTCAAATATTCTATTTTTAGTCCGCTTGCAGTAAGGTATGGTATCTCGAAACTAATCTTTAAAAGACGGTCTTTATCCTCGATGTGTTTTTGTGTACCAGATTGTTGTTTGGTTATAGACATATTGTCTACATTTTCAGTCATCTCATCTACGTTATTTTCTATTAAATCCTGACCATGAATCTGTCTATAAAGTTCTTCTAATCTGGGACCCTCTCTTAAAGGTGGCGGATTCATAGATGTCTTTAATTCCTCTTGCTGTTTCAAATATTCTTCTCTATTAAATAATGCAAATTCAACTGCCATAGACAATTGTGTCTCTCCATGCCCACCTTTCATTGTATCTATTTCCCATAGCAAAAACTCATCACTGACATTAAATAATATTCTACCTGCATCACATTTTGATTTTAAATTTTTACTTAAATCAATTGCGTATTTGGTTAAAAGGTATTTTACAGGGATCTTTATATTCAATTTTGTGGTAGAATTAGTTGTCTTAAAATGACTCTCTATCATTAAGTTTAATTTTAATTTATATTTCTTCCATTTTGGTGTTATTGTAAATAATATTAATTTTATTAATGGTTCATCTTTAACATGCCTTTTCAAATGGTATTTACATAATGTAAAGGGACCATCAGGTGGGATGAACTCAACTTCTTTCCCATCTTCAATAGACTCCATGGATACACATTGATGAAATTTACAATTCGATAAAAATTGTGGATCTTTATCTAATAGCTTATTGATAGATACCTTTAAATTGGGCATCCCTGATAAAAATGACTTACATACAATTTCCCCATGAATAGAATTATTCCTAATCACATTATTACTGAAATCCATCAAATATTCAACTCTTTCTATCACATCCAAGAAAAATTCATTCTTTGAATAATGAATCCCTTTAGTCCTCCATGATACTGCCATTATCGTAGTCTTTGCAATATCACTGTTCATGAAATTGTTCAAATCATCTTCATTCTTCGTCTCTTTGGCGTCTTTCCCCAAAAAATATTTAATACCATATTTGGATTTGATTTTTTTACTTTTATCTATCAAGGTTAATGGATCTGAAGATATCGTTTCAACGAGATTCTTTGTAATTTTTTCAAGTTCTTGTTTTGTATAATTACCATTTCCATTATTACTATTATCTTGTTTTGTATTTGAACATGTTTGTTTATGTTTATGTTTATGTTTATGTTTTGATTTCCTCCCCCCTTTACCATTTGAACCACTATCATCATCAGAATCACTACTAGAACTATCACAAGTATAACTATCCATTGCAATACCCTTTGTATTATTTTTATCATTACGATTAACCTGTTCAGTTGAAAGTTTAGGAACATTAGCTTTAATTCTAATATAATCCTTCATTAACCCTGAATCAGTTACTTGAATCACTCCGTAATCACAACTTTCATCAATCAATTCCATCACTAATGTAGTATTATACAATATTACGTTTTTATCCAACTGCTTAACGTTAAGGTAATCTTTTAAAAGCTCATAAAATTGATCCAAGTACGTTAAAGTCTTCATAATATATGAATCTAATCTATCTAATATAGCCAGAAAAATTAATGAATCTCTTCGTATGTGGACAAATAACCATATATCATTATAATTGATCACTGGTCTTTTATCACATTCATACAATTTTTGAAATTGCTGTATCGGATACTCAATTGACGGCAGCGATTTTACATTCTTACATATTAACGCCTCTAAATTCTCATTCAATATGTAAAGTGCCATTCTTCCAATTATTTTGATTATGTTCTTTTGTCTATCTACTAAATTGAAACTTTATAACACTAATCTATAGACGCCTTTATGTACTACTCTTATTTCTCTCAGTCACTCTCTATGAGTTAAACTTTCTTTCTGTTATTCTTGTTCCTATCTTTTTTTAATACCTTTAGAAAAAAAAAAAAATCAACTGTCTTTAACTTGCAAGACATTGTCCTTTAAGAAGAAACGTTCAAACTCTCAAAATCAAAAATCCTAAAATTGCACTCCTCCCCAACACCAAGTCCAAATAATTATCTTTAGGTACTTCATAGTAAGACTTTTCATAAACTTTAGAATAATGTACAACAAAATTTCAAAAGCAAATTCCACTAAAATTCCGTTATCTAATTTAAATACAAGGTTAGCTGAATTAGGGTTGTTACCAAACTGGACAGTAAAAGAGACCAATTTAAAGAAACTTATTTTGATAAGAGAATGTATATTCCCCAACTTTGAGACTACTTGGGCGTTTCTTACGCAAGTGTCCATGAGAGCACATCTTTGGGGTCATCATCCTACTATTCATACTACTTATAACAAAGTGAAATTAAAATTGACCACACATGATCTTGACGATGATTGTATATCAAATATCGATCTTAAACTAGCTAAGAAAATTGAATCATATATAAGTTTATACAAGTCAGAAGAAAAAGGACAAAACAATAAATAATGAATAAGTACATACAAGAAAAATTTCTTAATTCTTTTAAAACGCCACATAGTATCCCGATTGTGCAATTTTTATATACATATAAAAACGCTTAAAGGTTTAGAAGATCACCCATTTTATTAAGTGCTTTTATAGTTCCATTCCATTACTATTAGCTTTATTAGCAGTCAACTTTTTCTCTAATTTATCAAATTCTCTCAGAGATATTTCTTGTTCAGGATCCAATATTTGAACCACTTCTTTAACTTCTTCCACGTAATGCTTCAACATAGATTCAATACCGTACTTTAATGTAACTTCACTGCTTGAACATGAAGTACAAGCCCCTTGCAATTTCAAATATACAGTACCAGTTTTTGGATCCCACCCACGGTAATCTATATCACCACCGTCTTCTGTAATAGC
Source organism: Arxiozyma slooffiae (assembly GCA_017347545.2). Taxonomy (NCBI): domain Eukaryota; kingdom Fungi; phylum Ascomycota; class Saccharomycetes; order Saccharomycetales; family Saccharomycetaceae; genus Arxiozyma; species Arxiozyma slooffiae. The sequence goes on along the minus strand of JAFHAQ020000005.1, from coordinate 929,985 downwards.
AGGTCTGATTCTAGTCTCAATAAGTTCTTCAATTAATTCACTGACTTCTTCCTCTTCTTCATTATATGTAAACTTGGGTATATTAATTTTATATCCACCATCTTTTTGTTCTTGAACCTGTTGGAACTCTTGACTTACTATATCTTCACCAGATGCTAAATGTTTTGTCAGTATCTCTAACACTGTAGATTTAATAGAATTCCAATGAACCATAGGATCTTTATTTACAGTCACAAAATCGTCACCTATCATAAGTTCTTCTATACCAGGACATTGAACAAACAATTGTTCTGCGAACTTAGAATGATTGATCAATGTTTCATCAGTATTTTTAATCACAATACTCTTAGAACCTCTAAGTTGAAACATTTCACCATCTTTTGAGATAAATTTCAATGCATTTTCATTTGGTGTGGTAAGTGTTTGTATTGAAAGCAATCTTTTGAAAGACCATAAATTAGGTATAGTTAGTCCTTGTACTAGCTTGTTAGTATTTTTAATGTATGAACTCAACATTCTCTTTATACATTTATTATTTTTATGTAGATGAAGTTCTTCTGGTTATAGTATTTGTGTAAATTTACAGAAATTATAACCTCTTCCTTCTTTATATGCACTTTCTTTTTTTGTCTTCAATTATCAAACAAGCACGATCAGAGAGTCTATTAATAATTCTTACAAAGGAAAAGACAAAACATTACCTCATTATACACATGCATTCATATAAAAATATTTACTACTTTTATTATTAAATATTAAGACTTATCTATAAAGTTAATTAACTTTGGTATTATAATCTCTAGGATCATCTGAATGACTAAATTGATTACAAATCGATTATCAAAGAAAAAATAGGAAAAAAAAAAAATACAATAAAATAATAGGTTCCATACATAAGCAACTATCAAACTACAGAAAAATCAAAAGCACAGAAACTAAACATGGAGTAAGTAATCTTTTAATTATGAGTAAACTACTCCTCTTCTATTATTAATTGTTCATCTAATTTTTCTTGTGATACGTTACAGCAATTTTAGAAACAAATTCAGAATCCGAAGTGATTAATATAGTAAAAAACCAGGATATTCGCAGCCAGAGTTTAAAATGCATCTACAAAGTGGCAAATACCACTATATCTTGTTCTCAAAATCCATAGACAAGTAGGAGACTTTTGAGATTTTTGTTTTATATATGTAGAAAATATAGAAAAAACAATAACTGTAAAGAATAAATTCGTTGGAAATGTATACCTACCAAAAAATACACAATAATTCTAATCTATGACAGTATAAGTCAATAAAGTAAAATCCCAAATTCAAAGCAAAAAAACTAATACTGAAGCGACTAAATACGTCTTCAAGTCTCAATATGCTATAATAATTTCTTTTATTAACAGAGTGATCGTTTTGACATCTATATTGTGGAAATCATATCACCTGAAAAATTTGTGTCTAATCGTATGGTTATTGTTTACATTTGAATGTACTTCAAATTATTTTTGTAATTAACTAATCTTTATACAAATAGTTTTGATGACTCCGTGAATGTTATATGATCCTATAACAGATATTATGAAAAAAAAAAAGAAGTTATAACATTTGCCTTAAGTACACCCACCTGTTACCATTTATATAAAAGTCTCTCGGGAGCTTAGCAAAGAATTAATAATGTTCGGTTTGTATATATTTCCTTTGACTATTCAATTAAAATTACTAATAAATCGATTCTTCTTTAAAAATGTTAGAAGACAAGAAACATTTTAATATGATAATGGTTTATCTTTAAAGGAGATGCGTCATTACAACTGGCTTGTAAACCAACAATAAAAATTTCCCGTCAAGACGCTTTTTAACTCTAAAAAAAAAAAGAAGAACAATAGGTTTAAGAAAACAATTTGTCGGTTACAGTAAGACTGTTTTTAACCATCCGTACATTCCAATATTTAGCCTAAACCTTTTTCTCGTTTTTTAATAACGGAAACGAATTTTTATTTTTATTTTTTTTTTTTTTTTGCCTTTTGTTGTTTGTATTTCGACTTTCGGGAATTGGAAATTTCTACCATTACGATGAGATGATGATTATGAAACGTTAGCCATTTATAGATTCGTTATTATTTGTGAATATGAAAAAACAGGAGGGAAACTATAGATGGAATAGATTAATAGAAGTTAGTGGTAGAATATTTCTTATGATACCCTTTTTGACTCAAAAAAGAGGTCGTCAAGAAACATAAAAAGGTATATTATTCACAATGTCTGACATCAAGAACGAAAAGGTTGAAGAACAAGAATTACCACAAATCATCAAGATTAGAATCACTTTAACTTCTACCAAGGTTAAGCAATTGGAAACCGTTTCTAACAACATTATTAGAAATGCTGAACAATTCCAATTAGTTAAGAAGGGTCCAGTCAGATTACCAACCAAGGTCTTAAAGATCTCCACTAGAAAGACTCCAAATGGTGAAGGTTCTAAGACTTGGGAAACCTACGAAATGAGAATCCACAAGAGATACATCGACTTACAAGCCCCAGTTCACATTGTTAAGAGAATCACTCAAATCACCATTGAACCAGGTGTCGATGTCGAAGTTGTTGTTGCTTCTGACTAAACTGTTTAGTTTATTGGCTAATACAACTTTTTTTCATTTCATTTATCCAATAATTTTCAAAAAAAAAAAAATAATAATAAATAGATATATGTATTATATTTTATTGACCCACTCTAGGTAAACACAGTTCCCTAATATACCTCTGTCTTACTATCAGTGGTAAAACCGTCTGATTTCAAATAAAATCATTACAAATATATATATATATATATATATATAGTGATTATAAATGAATTTTGTCAATTAAATATATATAAATGTGTCTATGCAAAGTTTTCCCTATTTTTCGTTACTTAAGTTTTTGTTCTTCTTTGTAAATCAACCAATATAGATTATTTACCGAATTGTATAGCATATATCTCATGAAGTATTTTTGGGAAATTGTGTAATTTTATGGACATTTATGTTTTTTTTTATCAACACACATTTATTAGGATTTAATTTTTATGAAAATATACCTGTCAAAGAGGTATGAAATGTAAGAAGTGCTTCGTCACAATATTCTTCCTACTTTTTAGGTTAAGAAAAAAAATTATTGTTAACGCCATTCTGTTTTATTCAAATTTTATTTTAAGAAGAGAGCCTTCTACTATTCCAATTATAGACACGATCATTTATTTTTGACGTACTTCTACTTGCAACGTTTTCTAAGGAAAACAGTTTTAAATCCATCTCTTTGATTCAATTTCAATAAAAATGAAACACTTTTTTTTTGCCAGAAGCATCGAGATACAAATGATTAAATTAATTTTCCGTTCCCAACATAGTTTTTACCTTTGGTGGCCCAGAAATATATAATATCATTATCTTTCTCTATATAACATTTTCCAACGTTTTGTACATGTGGTCTGTTTTCTCCAGTACAGGCTCTAAGTTGGTTATATTTTATTATTTCCGCATTGACAAAACTTATTCTTTGAGATTTATATGAATCACAGTTGCTATATTTTTGACTGGTATTCCTTCACGAATATCCCATTGTCTGACTTTTTTAGGTCCACGAGTAAGAAAAATTAATTAAGTGCAGCATTTGCTTCGTATCTAGAATAATATGAGGAAGGATTCATTTTGTGTCGTCTTTTTTTATCAAATTCAAATTTGTTACTTGATATACTTATTTTATTATATAGAGTAAACACATCTCTTCACCATTTAACTTCTTCCATCCCGGTGTATTCACCACGAATATAATTTTCGACATCAACTTTTAATATAATTAAGTTCCGTTTACTAGTATGAAAATTGTATTTGTTTAAAATGCTAGGTTCATCTTGTGTCCAATTGTTATGTTTAAAATATATTAAAATATATTATATTTTTACCAGTTTATAAATAATCTTGCCAATCCTCAAAAAGGTGCAATTTCTTCCATATGACACCTCTGGGGTTAAAGCCCTCATTGTTCTTACTTGATTCAAGCTTTTATTATTAATTGTCATTATTGGTTTAGCAAATTTTAGATCTTTCAAAATCAGCTCGTCCTGAACTAATTCTTAATCCCCAACAAGATCAAAAGTTGGCTTCAAAAATTTGATTTCACCATCTTTCAATGCATATACTGAATGAAATAACCGCTCTATAAAGCTAATACCGTTAAGGTATTTGTTTTATAATTTTCAAACATCAACTGACCCTTTAATTAATCCTGCAATATAGATAACCTACAACATTGAACATGTCACTGTTTTAGCAACACACAATTCTTGAAAAAGATCTAATGGTTTTTTTATACGGAACTTGAATTGTTGGATATGAAGGTCTCATTGTTACAAAGGAATAGGTATCATTTTTATCTTAACCTTTAATATGTTGTACATTGGAAAAAGATAGGTTTACCAATATTAGCCAACTTAACAACCTCTGTATATAAACTGTTGCTTTGTTTTTTTTAAAAAAAAATCATATCTATGTTTATTTAAGAAAATGTATTCTTTTATCTATTTAATATTTATATGCCAATATATCTATTATTATATAATTTACTATTGTTATTGAATAGATGGTGCATTACTCTTTTTTTTTTTACATATAAAAAATGAAAATATGCCTTCAGATGTTTTTAAAATAGTAATATGTGACAAAATCACTATTCCAAGTCATGCAATGAATTGTAATGTTCACCTAAAGAATAACTGTGCTTATAATATACAAGTTTCAATTCAGGATTTGTTCCACTTTCATTAAGTTTATGTGTAGCTTCACCGCTTATCAAGACGCTGATAGGACAGTTAAATATTTTTGCTAATGCAATCATTTCAATCTCACCACCCCATTTTGCAGTATTTTCCATTTCTTTGATATATTCATCAATATCTTGTAATTGCATTGTAGTTTCATCAAATAAATATGGTATAAAGTCATCCCTATTCTTACTAATGTATTCGCATGCTAATTGTCTCAATTTATAAACATCATAATCCGCTGGAATGTTCTTATGACGATATTTCAATTGATCCAAAATTGAGGCAAACAGACAATGTCCATCAGGCCGAATATCAACTTGTTTTAAACGTAATGTATTGCATAATAAGTCTATTGAATCTTGTTCTAATTTCTGTAAATCTGGTTGAGTGGCAGCCTCCTTGGCAGCCTCCTCTTTTATACGAGCTATCTCTTGTTCTCTTTTAGCTAATCTTTCCTTTTGTCTATTTCTACGTTTCCGTGGTTGTTGCTGTTGTTGCTGTTGTTGTTTCTCCTTCTTTTCTACGCTACTAGACTCTTTCTTTTCCAATTCAAGTTGAGCTAATAACATCTCAGGTGTAATTTCATCATTGTCGTCATCATTTTCTTTTCTTTCTTGGGATACCAAACCTATCTTTTCCGTATCATCAAGATCAACATTTTGTTGTTTCACATTATTTTCCTCCCACTCACGTAGCTCCTTTTCATGTTTTAACTGTAAATCAGATTGTAATAACTCGCATTTGGCATTAACTTCTTTTCTTTGGGATTTAGTAGCTTGCTTTTTCATCCCAGTAATTTTATTTTGTAAATCTTTTTTTTCCTTTCTATGTCTCTTCAGTATCTCTTCCATTGTTTAATTCAGTTGTATTTTGCTTGCCTTTTCTTTACAATAACCGACTATTCACGAACTTCTGATAATGTGTGATATTTTCCTCGACTTCTTTCTTAATAATTGATAATGTGTTTTTATCTACAATAATTTTCTCTGCGAGGATTATCTTCGTACGGTTTGATAAAAATTTTCTTTGTTTTTTTTCTTTCATGTCAACGCAAAAGGGTAAAACAAAAATGTATAAAAAAGAAACTGCATTTAATCTAGAAGGACATAGTGTACATCCTACAAAAATTCAAAATTCAAAAAAACAAAAAGAAAAATGCGGCAAACTTAGTTTAACTGAATTATTTAATGGTAATACAAAAACATCCTCTCACCAATGTCGGAAGGTGTCTACATTTCTTGTATATCTACAGATATTAAAGTGTGATTTACATTATTCCTTTTTTTTTTCTCTCTTTGCCCAATTTGTTGAACTATATCTGATTATCAAAATGGGTAACTTTTTCAGGTTTAATTAAGAATTATTAATGTTTTGTTTTTATCATTTTCTAGTCTTGAATTGTTAGAAAAAATATGTTAGCAAGTTTTTTATGTAAAGTTTATATATTATCCCACCATTTTACCCATCCAAACTAATTAATTAAAATTATAACATGTGTACCTTTTTTTTTTTATTAGATAAAATTAGGTAAGGTAGACGTCTTCCTTGTTTTATTTTTTAACATTATCTTAACAGCATGTAAACGTATAACGGACAATAGTGTCAGTCTACAAACAATTAGTGTCATGTACTGTAAGTATTTTAGAAATACTCCATAATCACTTGACTAATCTATATTCTTCGTTGGTGTTGGTTTGCTACCCGGGAATGTGTAAAATCCTAATGAACATATAAACAGCAATATTTTTGCTAGAACGGTTTTTAAATATTATCCGCTATTATGATACAGAAATGTTACAAAAAACATAATAATATTATATTGTATCAAAAATATGTTATTGCAATGCCGTACGGACATCTTCGTCATTATTTCATACTTTTTCGTTCCACAATATAACGTTCTATTGCCAACCATATCTAATATATACGCCCGTTTACCATTATTTAATAAGAATTAGGGAACAGAATAAAGTCCTTACTTTATAGTATACTCTCAAATCTTCCAAACTATTATTTATCATATATTTCAAAAATTAGGAGAGAGCAAACATAATGGAAAACTAATAGATATACCCATTTCTGCAAATTATTTTGTGGAGGTGCTTAGTAATTTTAAAACTTTTTACACAGAATGTGTTTGTCATAGAGTGTTGTTGATTTGTGAAATGTCTAAATGTGAGCAGGTTAACTTTTTTTTTTACAAATAAACTCGTGTTTTCAATATTATTCAATATTTTTTTTGTAATGTTTACTAAAGAATAAAATTTGATCGTGTGTCGAACTTCATTCAAAGTTTGCATGCTTTAGAAACATCAAATAAACTCTATCATCCAGCTAAATTGGAGAATGTGAAAAATTGGTAATTCAACTCAAACAAAATATCTAAGAATTTTTTTGGAAATATATATATATTTATTATGCACCTTGTACAATAGTTATGCTAAAGAAACAAAAGAAAAAGAAACAGATTTGACTTTTTTTTTTATACTTAAATAGTAAAGAAGCCTGACCAATAATGTTTGGGGGAAATATATATATTTATTATTTTTAACTATGTAGACTTCTATTAGTATTTTATATTTATCTTAAGAGTAAGTGGTTCATTTTTCTTTTATCTAACTAATCAAATATTATAAGAACAAAGGCATGTAAAGGATGTCTCGCATATCGAGGACAGTTATTCCTTTTAAAAAATACTTTTATTCAATTTCTTATTACCAACTTTTCTAAAATTGAATATATTTGTTATGTTCATACATTGTACAGAGATTTATTTTCACATTAATATAAATGTGATTTTTTGTTTTTCCAAACTAAGATATGTATGAAATCTGTTCCTATTTTTACCCAAATATATAAAAATTTAGAGGTATCTTTTCATTCTTAACTTTACAATTTTTGTATTGTCGTCCAAAAAACGATTGCTTTCTTAATAGAATGTTTCCTTAATTCTTGGGATCTGTGGAAGAATCTGAATTTAAACCAATTCTTCAGTTAGTGTTTGTTGTAATAACTTTGTTTTCTTTCTTCCCTTTTTTTCATTTTATTCTTAAATCTTCTACATTTTGGGAAAAGATACTATTATTTTTTTTTCCCTAAAGGAACTATTACGGCTAAAGTGGGGCAGCCCTTGTATGCCTTAGTGTTTTTGCTTCATTTTTCATTACTAAATCTTGAACACCATATACTTATATATAAACAGATTCCAACATTCAATATCATTATATATATACATTCAGAAAAAAATTATTCTCTTAAAGTCACTAAAAAAAAAAAAATAAAAGGAGATTAAGGGCAACAGGGGTTCTGAAAATTCTTCACAAATATCTTCTGATATCAAGAAAATACACAGTGCTATCCATATACTGAGAGTAGCCCTACGTAAAATCAAAAAAAAAAAAAAAAGACAATGTTAGAAAAATTTACGTAACGAATTAAGGCAACTTCTTTTACAAAATGATTTTGTTGTTAAAAAGAGTAAAGATATCACAGGCTACTGATTAGTATACTGGCAGATCTATATAGTTTCTTGAATTTACACATACATTTTAAAAAGACGAAAGGATAAAGAAGAATAATTATAATTATCATTGAATATAGTAGATAAAAATAAAATATGAACACACTAACAGCCTATGTTTCATATTACATATATAACGTGTCTTTTTCCCTTCTTTTCTTATGTTTACAATAATCATATTTTTAATGTTAATCAAACATTTCTTAAACTCAACATAAACAGGTAAACAGCCAAAACTTTTATTATAACCATAAACCCGAAATAATTATAAATTACTTGCAAGATTCAAAGTTATTCAATTACCTGTCTTTTTTTTATTATTTTTGATGATATATTATGTAAGTCAACTTAACATGTCAGCTGATATTTCTATAACTTCATCAAACATGACAGAAATATCGACTTACCCCAGGAAAAAAAAAATAAATAAATTATTTAGAAAACTTGTAAATAATCACATTTTCCACTCTCCCCCCACCCTTTTTTTTACTAGCAAAGTTTGAGATCCATACCATAATTATGTCTTTTTCCCGCCCAAGAAAAAAAAACATCTACAATTCGGGAAAACTGAAGGGCTAGACTTTCTTTCTGTTTGTGTCTTTTGTTTTTTTTTTTTAATACAGGAAACGAAATGAAACAAAGAAAAAAACAAACATAACACCAAAAGCTTCCTTGCTATTGTTTATTTTAATACCGTCTACAGATTATAAACTCCCCTAAAAAACATCAATCTAAGAATTTCTCGGTTTGTCTTTTGTAAAATTATAAATTTTTTTCCTTCTATTTTCGAAACGTTTAGGGTTTAAATCTTAATTTTTTGATCTTTCTTTCTTTCTCTTATTTAGATAATATTACCACTAAAGGTTAGGTCCCAGACATATTTTACAGAATAATTAAACAAGATATATAAGAAAAAGAGTCCTTTATTGCTTTTTTTTTACTTAGATACCATTTGTTTCCTTTTCAAAATAGTATGTTTTGCCTTCAGACACTACACAGTTCACCTATGTAATATCAACATGTTAGTATTAAACCATTTCTTTGTTTAATCCTTTCAGTAGGTTTGCTTTAATTTTCCTAACAACTCAACTGACAGTAATAAAATATCTTCTCGGGTAAACCAACATAAAGTAATCACCTTTCACGGCATATATCTCTAATGTTTCCCAAATAGGAGTTGGTTGAAACTACTTTTTTTTATGGGATGATTTTGGAATTTGTATTATTGACATTGTTTATTTTGTTTATTCTATTTTTTTGGTTTTCTTGACATCGTCTTTTTTTTTACTAGAGGTCATATTATCGTGCAAGACGATACTATATTTTAGTGTAATGGATGCTGTTAAAACTAGGTATTGTTTTCTGTTATGTTTACTGTTTACTATTTTCTATTTACCAAGTTTTGCAAAGGGGGGGGAGGAGCGAATTCGAAGAACAAAACAGTAAAACCTATTCTAAATCTCATGCAAATAAATAGTTATGTAAACAAGTACAATTACATATATATATATATATACAGGTACCTATTTATTTGTTTGTTCGTCCATACCTCTTCATTACAAGGTTGTTTTTCCTCGAGCATTTAAGACTTTTTTATCATTTACTCTACTTCCTTTTTTTGGCTACTTTTTAGAACTTGTAAGTTCTCAATTAAGAAGAATCTACAATAAGAAAGTTTGGTGTTATAGTTATCAGATAGACAACTTATTTCATTTGACGTGCTCACCATAACTGCAACATTTTTAAAAGAAGGCCAAAAAAAAAACTTATATATATATATATATATATATTATCTTTAAACTATGTCTACTCCTAAGAGACACGTCAAGACTCACTCCACTTATGCCTTTGAAAGCAACACAAGCAATGTCGCTGCTTCTCAAATGAGAAACGTTTTAAACAAACTAGTCGATTCTGTCGAGGATCCTGAAAAACGTCAAAAATTTGAAAATGAAATGGACTCATTCTTCACTCTTTTCAGAAGATATTTGGTTGAAAAATCTCAATCTAACAATATTCTAGACTGGGATAAAATTAAATCTCCAAACCCCGAAGAAGTCGTCAATTATGCTAAAATTGACCCTGCATTAGCCGGTAATACAGAAAATCTATCTAAATTGGCTGTCTTAAAACTTAATGGTGGGTTAGGTACCTCTATGGGTTGTGTGGGTCCTAAGTCCGTCATCGAAGTTAGAGATGGTAACACTTTCTTGGATCTTTCTGTACGTCAAATTGAACATTTGAATAGAACTTATGACTCTGATGTTCCATTGTTGTTGATGAACTCTTTCAACACCGACAAGGATACCGCTCATTTGATCAAGAAATATTCTGGTAATAGAATCAGAATCAGATCCTTTAACCAATCTAGATTCCCAAGAGTCTACAGGGACTCTCTATTACCTGTTCCAACTAAATATGATGATGCTTTAGACGCTTGGTATCCACCTGGTCACGGTGACTTGTTTGAATCCCTTCATGCCTCTGGTGAATTGGATGCTTTGATTGCTCAAGGTAGAGAAATTCTTTTTGTCTCCAATGGTGATAACTTAGGTGCTACTGTCGACTTGAAGATCTTGAATCATATGATTGAAACTGGTGCTGAATATATCATGGAATTGACTGATAAAACTAGAGCCGATGTTAAAGGTGGTACTTTGATCAATTACGATGGTCAAGTCAGATTATTGGAAGTCGCTCAAGTACCTAAGGAACACATTGACGAATTCAAGAACATCAGAAAGTTTAAGAACTTTAACACTAATAACTTATGGATCAACTTGAAGGCCATCAAAAGACTAGTCGAATCTTCCTCTTTGGAAATGGAAATTATTCCAAACCAAAAGACTATTATTAGAGATGGTCACGAGATCAACGTTCTTCAATTAGAAACTGCCTGTGGTGCTGCCATTAGACACTTCAATGGTGCTCACGGTGTTGTTGTCCCAAGATCTAGATTCTTGCCAGTCAAGACTTGTTCTGATCTTTTGTTGGTCAAGTCTGATCTTTTCCACTTACAACATGGTGCTCTTGTGTTGGATGAACAAAGATTCGGTCCAAACCCATTAATTAAATTGGGTTCTCATTTCAAGAAAGTTTCTAATTTCAGTGCAAGAATCCCACATATTCCAAAGATCGTGGAATTGGATCATTTGACAATCACTGGTAATGTTTACTTAGGTAAGGATGTCACTCTAAGAGGTACTGTTATCATTGTTTGTTCTGATGGTCAAAGAATCGATATTCCAAATGGTTCTGTCTTAGAAAACGTCGTTATTACTGGTAACTTACAAATCTTAGAACATTAAAAAAAAATTTTTTTTTTGTTATTGTCATTGACATTCTTTATGAAACTACTATTGTTACTTTTTTGGTTTTCTTATCTTCTTTGTCATGTATACATCTAATGCCCAGATATAATCATTTATATACACCTTATATAATATAGTAATAATATTAACAAGCGTGTAAAAGTTGTTTTTGTTCTTTAAGCAGAAACTTGTGGCAGATATACTTTCTATTGTAATAGTGGGTAGAGATTAAGGAATATTTAATTTAACCTTCTAAGAATATATATTGGCTTATATATCTAATATAAGTTATGGGCCCACTAAATATCTAGTAATTTTTGAATAAATACAGTAAACGTTCATCATCATGTATCCTACGTATCGTTTTAACTAGCACCTCACCAATATCAATTTTGGAATGCCATTACAATCCACGTCAAATCGAATTATGTCGGAACAATCCATATTGCTTATAGAAAAAGTATTTCATTTGTTTTTAAGGAAATCACCGAACAGAATCACATGTGTTAATATAGCAATAGCATGATTAGTGCAATTCTTCTACGAGAAGTAAGGGACTTTTATTAGACTGACACAGGTGTCTGTCATATTTTCAATAAATTTACATATTGCGTTTCTTTTAATTTCCCAACAAGCAATATTTTTGAAATTTCGTTAGCACTAGCATGCTCTTTATCAACTAATACAAAGAACACACACATGTCTTCCACTAAAGTGACAACTCTCTTTAAGGCTACTGTATCTCGTGAAACAATAACAAAATTATCACAACTTATATGCTCTTTAATGTACCCTATTATAACATTTTCACAAAGAGATCGTTCACTGACATATCGGAAAATTCTTGAATCTGTGGCGGATATAGATCCACAGTTATAATGTGACAGTATCTAACGGTTGTTAACATACCTACCATGAACTTGGAAGTAACAGCTTCTCTTATCTTGCATATGGGAATTTCGGTATGACTGTTGTGGTCTATCTTGTTGAAGCAATATTTTTTGCCGCATTAACACCAATCAATTTGTGAAAAAAAATATACATCGAAATTTCAGAGAGACTCACGTATATTGAATGTTATTTTTTAATTATACTCTCTAATTATTACCCATTTTATCTTTGTTATCGATGCCTTTCTTACAAATTATTTAACAGTACTATAACCACGACCCGATGCAACAAACTTTATAGATTTTTCGCCATTCTATTAGTGTATAAGGAATATTCTTATTGATATTGTAAAAACATAGACAAACTTTAATAAAAAAATAAGACCAAAAAGATGAAGTGGTAACTGAAAACGGATTGAGCACTAATGAATTAACCTTAACAATCTAGATAAAACGGTAAATGCAGTGTTTGGACGCTTTTGGTTGATCTGTCCAGAAAAATGACGATGAAAGAAAAAGTCGTAATATTAAAAAAAGGAGAATACTATCGAAGCCAAGTTTAAATAATTTTTTTTTAATTTTAAATAGGTATTTTCTTCCTCAGATATTGAAGGAAAAAGTTTATAGATATTTAGAAATCAAATAATGACTTATTGATCATCTTAGCTTAGGGGAAAGCAATTCTTGGACAATGTTAAATCAGAAATTTAGACATTACCCAAATATTTACTTTACTCATTTTTCTTTTTTCATTTCTTCAAAGTTTTGCTACTATTTTATTCAATTATTAGAAATGAACGAAATAAACATACTTCATTTATAATTAAATTTAATTTAAAATAATAGAAGCACATACCCTATATCTAACACATAGATTAGTTAACATCAGGAAGAGAAGTCAATACTGCTGGATTAGACTGGATATTATTATTCTTATTTTTCTTCTTCTTTTTCTTTTTGTTTTTTGTGTTTGAGGAAGACACACTAGGTGTATCTTTAGTATTATCAGCTAATCTCTTTGTTTGTTGTTGTATTAAAACAGTACCATTTATTTCTTCTTCTGTAGCACCTTCGAATTTATCCCTAGCATTAATATAAAACATTAAATCCTTAACTTCTTCTTCTAAATTTTTGTTTTTATCTAATAGCTCGTTATTTGCTGCCTTTAATTTTTCATACTTTTTGATTTGATTATCTAGATTTTTTGACATACCTTTGATAATCTCATTTTTCTCCGCTGATTCATTTTGATAGTTGTTCAATCTTTTCTCTTTCTCACGTTTTAATTTTTCATTCTCTAAAGTGATTTTCTCAAATTTACCTTGCATTTCTAAAAAATTCTTTTCAAGTTTCTGGCAACGTTCCTTCAGGAGCTTCTGTTCGTTCAAAATACTTGAATTATGTATCGACTTTTCTTGCAATCTTTCAATTTTTTCTTCGTAGTATTCCCTTTGTGATTCTAATTGAGAGATTAACACTTGAACATATTCCAAATGATACTCTTTATTTCTTAAAAAGTTTTCTGCTAAATCTAGATCCTTTTCATTAATATTGGGATCCTTATTTTGTTGATTATTTCTCGAGTTACTATTACCGCCATTATTTTCTAGTAACATACCAGAAACATTCCCACTAACTTCTACTAATTTACCATCTACTTCATTTTGAACAATTCTATGAACATAATTATCTCCTGCATAATCCCATACTCTTTGTGTTTTAATATCCATTGCAAAACAATGTGAAGTAGTTTCAAAATGTTGAATAGCATGCTTTGAATTATACCTACCACAACCAATGTTACCACAAATTAAACAAATCCATAAATTCGATTTATCACCACATATTGTGCATTTTGGTGAATCACCGGCTTTTTTAATTAAAGAATCACGAGTTAACCTAAAGCTTGAATACCTACAAACAGGACACTTGGAGTTCTTCCATGCATCCAAGCAATGGCAATGGAATGTATGTTGACATGGGATTGTAATTAATCCTGTAGTTTCGGAATCCATTCTCTCTAAACAAACAGGACACATAGGTAATTCCACGGGCTGTCTTTCATCCTTATTATGTTCGTTCAACCGTGTGAAGGGGTCTGTCAAAAGATATGGTACTAATTCCTCATTATTGTCAAAAAGATTAGCCTTAAATGTCACTTCTTTAATAAATACAACATGACATCTCTCTGGATCAATTTTACTAAATTTCTTACCATTGAAAGTTTCCTTGAATCGTCTAGCACTTATTGGATCCTTAAATTTCATCAATACAGTAAAATTAAACCCAATACCAGCGTCGTGATTTTGTAAAATACGGAAATAGGATATTTGATTATTAACAATATCATCTCCAATATAAAAATGTAGAAGATCATGTATAGTGAAGTATGTTGGTACGAAAAGGATGCATACCATAGTGTCATCTCCAGGAACGGTTAGTGTGGGGGATGAACTTTCTTCTGCCATATCATTTGTTGAATTCTCTGAGGTATCACTTTCTTTAAATAGCCTTATTATACCGTGGCCCATGTATTGAGATATAACATTATCTTTCTTATCTAACATTTTGTCTTTCTCTGTAACCAAATTTGTAATGAGTGAATATCTATGGATTCTTGTGTCTTCTTGATTCCTTTTCAATAAAGCTCCAATTTCTTGATCTTTATTATTATTATTATTGATTTTTGAACCAGTACAGCTTCCAATAAAAGTATTAAAGACTTCCTTTGCTATACTCTCTGATCCTAAATGTATTACTAGACTATACAGAGGTTTCATTTATTTATATTATTCCCATAGTCAAATTTTCTAAGATAAAAATTATGAACTGAGAAAAGTAATGACAACAATAAGCTTTTATTCTTCTTCTTATTATTATCAGTAATAGTAGTAGTAGTTGTTGTTGTTGTTGTTGTTATAGTACCCATTGAAAAAATATGGTGAAATACGTTAATTTGAGATAAGCTAGGAGTATCTTTATAAATTAATAAATTAAAGGGGAAAAAAAAGTTAAAGAGTGTCAAAACGCAGACAGAGCCATGTTTCCTTATTTTCATCACAAAAACAGTAGAGATCATTTCTTACGTTACAGTTTATATATATACAAGAGAGATACTTTGAGAAAAGAGGAGACATGTAAAGATAAATATAATTGTTGCAAAAAAATATTAAATATATATATATAAACATTATATTAGCCAATATTCCTCTTTTTGTTTTTTTTTTCTGTTATTATTACCCTCTACTGTTGATTGTCGTACTGACCAGCCACAATAAACAGAATGGTATATAATAATTCAATAGAAAGTTACACACAGTCAATAATATGTGAAAATTGGACTCAATAAAATGGAAACTGACATGGGTAATTTAAGATATGCCGAAGTTTTCACTATTAGGTAAACCTATTTGTAAATGATTCAAAGTGTATATACAATTAGACTTTTTCTTGTTTCTTTTTAATATATACATAAACACGAAACTTAACAAAACACATTTTGTTTTATTATTTAAATACTTAACTTGAAGTATAGAGACATCAATATAATACATTCTTTATCTGCTGGAATGGAAGATTCTAGAATAAAATATGATGAACCAATAAGATTTTAATAATAGATTATCCCTTGAGGATAAATATTCCAGCAAAAATATCTCATAGTAAATATATCATTGATAAGATATTTTACCCCTTGATACTTGAATAGGATACTCCTAGTTTCCTAAAACGTTAAGATGATATTTTACCGATTACCCCTGAAACAAATACAGTGGCAAATAACATTGTACAATAATATTCGATACTCATTTCCAAACATATATAAGGAACATGAGGTAATCGATAATCTAAATTATTTCCTCACTCCTTTTACACATTACATTTTTATGCTATTATACATTATTATCTTTTATATAATTTCTAGATCACCGAAGAACGATTATTGAAGAACATTTACCGAAGAACAAATATTGGACAAACCTCTCCAATATATATAACACATATAGAATCCTAATACATATACAAAATACGTTTAAAGTTAAGAATGTTTACTAATAATAATATTAGTGACGGCGCTCATTCTTATCATTATCATATCGTGCAAATATTTTTGTTGTGTAAAGTTAGAAAATAATAAAACAAAATAGAACAAAAAGTAAAAAGAGGGAAAGGAATATGTAAGGGGTTATCTCAAGTAATATACTAAAATATGGATATTAATTATATATAATCACTTACAAATTATATAGTTGTTGATTCTAACTAGTAAACCAATATATATAATCCTTATTATAGATGTGGGATAATCTCTTGTTCTTCTTATTATTCTTATTGTTAGTCTTAGGTAGAACCTAATAGATCTAATAAGAATATGAATGCTGATAATTACCTCTGGCACACTCTCTCAATAATCAGAGGTCTCTTAAATAAGTTTCTCTGTAATTTGCCACCAAGGTCAATCCGACGATCATTCGTTCGAATACACTCACAGCCTGGGCCCAGAGTTTCGGCTGTTCCAAGTCCTTCGCCTCGACATTAAGCGTTACCCGCGGACTACGTATTTCAGGATTTTCCAATTAGGGCTTCTTACAGAATATTTAATATAATACAGAAAGTAATGAAATATTAACCAACTGTTAACAGTTCAACAGCATTAAGCCGTCTTACACAAATAAATGATGAAACACAATTACATAAATGGTGGGAATTTTCAACATGTTTCTTAACCAGTAGTGTTCAGATCATATCACATGTTAGGGAATGTCCTTTCTAGAAAGAACTGCCACTCAATATAGCAAATACCCAAGGTTCGAGGTACTATGTTCTTATATAGTTATTTATTAGTATTTTTTTTTACATTAATAATAGTATAACAGTAACACATATATACATGAAAATATGGCAAACAATACATTGTATACATCTTTTGAAGCATTACTGATTATCATAACCTTACAAATAAAAAATTAAAAGAGAAAAAAAAAACAAGATTGCATATCATTACTATTAGGGTGTAAGATTTAATCGTGTTGGAATACTACGTACTTACTTTATTGATTAAGCAACTGAACTCATTATGTATGAAATTTTAACTACCACGCAGAAGATGAAGAAAATATTTAAAAGACAAATTTTTTATGGGAATAGAAATAGAAATGAATCATTTATAGAAAGAATAGTTTATATTTAATTTATTAGCATATATATATATACTTTGGTTAAAAGAAGCAGGGATAGTCAATAATATAAATTTGTATAATAGAATAAACATGGCCAACATTACTGGGGAGTTCAATAAACTTTCTATAAATGAGCAAATAAATAGTTTTTTTATTCTGTTTAAATTCAATATTTTTTATTGTACTCCATCCAAATATCTAAAATCTGCAAGCCAGTAACCCTGAATCTTCTTCTTTTTTTTCTTCTTTTTTTTTGATGGTGTAACGTTTGGTATTAGACTTGCCAAGGTAATAGCCTCATATATTTTGATTTATATAACTCAAGTACTCCATTTTTCTCTGTAGGTTTTCTATAGAAAATGTATCTATTTTTGGGCTAGTTGATATTTTAGTTTATTAGTTTTTTTCAGGAACAATAGAGGTTCTTTATTCATATCTTACGTTTTAGAAAATTTATGTACTATTCTAGTGACACAAACTGTTACAAGTATATCAAAAGAAGTAAGTAAATTAAAAATTTATTCAGCTTTCTTTAAGTTTTTTTCTTTAAGGTAATGATGATAAAGTGTTTTATTCTGTTTAACCATATATTTACAATTGACATCTGAACATTTTAATGTTCAAATTCTTAATATTAGCTTTTACATATATTAACTTCTGTTATAAATGAGAAAAAACATATTTTTATTATTGCAGATATGAATATTATGTCTATTGTAACGTTAGATGGTATTACCACAGCTGTGAATGAATATATTTAAAGGAAGTTAAACCCACCTACTTTAGGTAACCCATTTGGTGGAGTCGTATTTAGTGTGATCTTACAATTTTATCTACACTTGAGTGTCGTTAAAGGAAATAGGAAGAAACTTTCAGCGCTTACATATGAAGCTTGAGAGAATCCTTTTTTGAACTTAAATTTGATTCTACTGTCTTCAGAATATCACTAAGAAAACATTACGATTTTGTTTACGTTGATGAAATAAATTTGTCGAATACTGGTAGTACTATCATTTCTGATATCGACCACTACAATGAAAGAAACGGTCACCATTTATATTAACAGGATAATCCATACCCACGAAAATTATATCCACTTAAACCATTCTGTCACAATTACTGCATCTAACACAATAATTGCAAAAGTCGATGTTCTTAATTTCACTACTCTGTCAAACATGAATAATTATTTTATCCAAAAAAATGATTTTTTTTTCAATGTTTTAGATTTATCTTTGTATAACCTTTATGTGGAACCATATTCAAATAATGGTAGTGTGATCTTAAAAGTTTCTAAATTTTCTAGTGCGTCGTTTCACCTAAGAGCAATAAAAATAACCTTAACTTGTCAAATAAATCATTAAGAGGTTAAACTGTGATATCTAGGGATAGGGAATGTTATATTAGATCACCGCCTGATGTTTTTCCAGTAAATGGAAAAGGTATGCCATTAATCAAGGACAAATATGTGGAAGTTCTAAGCTAAATTTAAAGACAGTCAGAATTATTAAAAAATAATAATAGCTTTTATTCACATATTGATAGATTATCCTTCAGAATCCAGATTGCCTCATAACATAAGTATAATGTTATTGAAAATATCAAGATTTTTGAAGACAAGGAAGAAAGAAAAGAATGAACATTTTGTAAGTATTGCATTAAACATTTAAAGTGTAATATGAAATTAAAGGTAATTTTCACAATAAGAGTGTCTACAAAATCTTTTTCTACTGAACGTAACTCTAATGAAAGTTGAACATTTAGGACCATATATAGGGTATTCCAATTTAAACCTTCCTATAGTGAGTCTTAAAGTCATATATTATCATATCAACATTTGAAACCATTTGTAGTCTTTTTCTTAAACAAGGAAAAATTTTTTATGACATAAGTAATACTAATAGAACAACTCTAATGAAAATTATATAGCTGGTTTCGACAGTTGTGATATTTCTGATATAGGTTAATAAGAGAGACTTCAACAAAGGTCAATATTTTCCAAGTATTTTTACTAAAATATCCAGATTGTTGTCAATGAATTTTACATTGACACTACATATACCCCCTGTTTTCCTCAAAACTGTATGACATGGAAAGAATAAAGTTAGTGTAATTGATGAGATCAACCGTTTGAAAATAAAAAAATATGAAAGTATTACCATCACTAATAATAAAAAAATAAGGTAAAAATTCTTGATCAGAAGAATCAAAAAAAATATGCCAACGTAGAACTATAAATATTAAATAAACAATAACGTTTTTCGTCTTTAAAAAAATCACATTTTCTTTTCCTTTAACCTTTAACTTAGGTTTTCGGTAATATAAAATAAATACTAAAATCTAATACGACTCACACTCTATGACAAAACTTTACCGTTTATATTCAAGGATGTATAGATATAAATAATATAATTTTTTTTTTGTCACTTTTAATGATCACATATTTTTGTCGATATTTTTTTGAAAGAATCCGAGTGTAAGAAGTCCTAATTGGAAAATCCTGAAATACGTAGTCCGCGGGTAACGCTTAATGTTGAGGCGAAAGACTTGGAACAGCCAGAAACTCTGGGCCCAGGCTGTGAGTGTATTCGAACGAATGATCGTCGGATTGACCTTGGTGGCAAATTACAGAGAAACTTATTTAAGAGACCTCTGATTATTGAGAGAGTGTGCCAGAGGTAATTATCAGCATTCATATTCTTATTAGATCTATTAGGTTCTACCTAAGAGAAATAATAAGACTAACAATAAGAATAACAAGAGAATATCCCACATCTATAATAAGGATTATATAATTGGTTTACTAGTTAGAATCAACAATTATATAATTTGTAAGTGTTTATGTATAATTAATATCTATATTTTAGTATATTACTTGAGATAACCCCATACACCGAGTTTTCGTATCAAATTCAAGTTTTAACACCTTTTTTTTTGTTTGAATCTTCTTTAAGTTAGATTTTTGGGCTGTGTAAATTCATTCAATACGAAATTCGAGTAACTATTTTTAATATAAGTTAAGAACAACGATTTATAAATATGATCCATATATATTTGTAGATATAATTAGTTATACATTTAGTAACAAAACCAAAAATTTTGGAACATACAAAAAACATAAAAAGAAAAAGAAAAACAATATATATTGACAGTAAAAGAAATAACGTCTGATGATATTAAAATTCTTAAAAAGGCTAAAGTTGGGGATTACTTCAAGTTGTGTTCAATTATATGGTTATTAGTTATATGCAAACACTTACAAATTATACTGTCATTGATTCAAACTAATAAATAAATTATATATTTCTTATCGTTGTGCTTTTTATTATTAATCTTCATCTTACTAATTTTATCAATATTATCCATCTTATCCTTTAAGTATAATCTAATAGATACAATAAGAATGGTATTGCTGATAATTACCTCTGGTACTATCTCAATAATCAAAGGTCTCTAAAAAAATGTTTTTCAGTAGTTTATCACTTAAATGCATCTACACCCTGAGTTCAAAGTTTCGGTTGTTCTAAGTCCTTTACCCAGATATTAAGCGTCTATCCATGGACTATGTATTCTTGGATTTCCAATTAGAGCTCCTTACAGTTAACATCTACACATATAAACATATAATTACATAAATATGCACGTGTATTCTTCATCATTAATGACTAGTAACAACAATGTTTACTCTTCTGATGATCTTGCTACAAGTCCATCTATTAAAGTCTTTGGATAAGACGGACCATGTTCATCACAAACTTCATTACCCTTCAAACTTTGCATTACGAAATACATATCAAAATCTTTTGTTTCTGATAACTTAGATAAATAAGTCCAAGTGGCTGGTACAGTTAAGAATTGTTGACCGATTTCATTAGTGAAGTGTGAATCCCCTTTAATTGAAGATTGTCCCTTAAATGTATAATTCTCATGGTTGAATGCTTTATCGGTACTATTATTTTTCATTGTACTAATAACCATAGTTTCATAAAATTCTTCCTTTGTTGGAAATGTAAAATTGACATTACTCCTTACGTTGTCACTATCTATGGATAATTCATCTGGTGAATCTAATGGATTTTTAAGGTTACTTGTATTTTGCAATAAAATTCTATTCTCTGCTTTAATTTCCATATTTAGTTTTTTCAAATCATCAATTTCCTTTAATAACATCTGTCTATTTCTTTCACTTTCCTTAAGTTGTTCTTCCAATTCCTTCATTCTATTCGCCTTTCTTTCTCTAAATGCCTTTTGAGCAGCTCTATTTTGAGCTCTTTTTTTCATTTTCTTTTCAGTTTCTGTCAATTGTGATTCATCGATATTCATGGTATTGTTATCATTTATGGTAAACTCTGGTTGATTCAAATGAAGAATATTGTCTGTTGGATATTTCGGATCATTTAAATCAGTTAATAAATTTGGACAAGTGTCATTAGTTGGTCTATTATCTATATTCGTATCAAATGGCGACACTAAATTCACATGTGATAAAAGATCATGGTTTTCGTACATCTGAATCTTAGAAAACGATGCAAAATAGTTCGTATTGTCATCTGAAATAATATTTGAATTTGAATTATTTTTATTCATTGAATCAAAGCTTGGTTGTTCCATGGTATTAATTAAAAAAAAAAAAATAAATTGCTTTTATTAAGGTTTGAATATAAACCGGCTATTTTAATAGTTTTGCAATATCTTTATGAAATATTATTTCAGTAATGATAGTGAATTAATTTCAATCTTCTCTACAAACACTACTCCTTGAAAGAAATTATTATAGCAAAGGGTTTATATCTATCTATCTATCTATATATCTTCTAACCAAAAGTAAAAAAAAAAAAAGGAAATGTAGAATGACGTTATTCACTTAAAAACGATAAAAAAAAAAGAACAGAATTAAAAAGATCCTTTAAGGTAAATCATCTAACCAATTATATAAAATCTTTTTTTTTTTTTCTTTTTTGGCTTTAAGTTAATTTACTTCACTTTACTTTATTTCTTTCTTTCTTTTTGTTACTTTACCCTGTCTTCTAGTTTCTATCAATACACTTTTAATGCATCTACCTGGCTCAATCATCATCAAACCAAATTTTTCTTTCAAAGCAAAGAAAGAAAGAAAAAATAAACGGAAAAATCTAGAAAGATCTCAAGAAGGGGGACAAAATTATGGTTTAAAATTATTTAGACACGGTAATTGCAGGCATACAAAACACACACACAGCGGTTTTTCTTCAATGTCGAGAATTCGGGGAAGTCAAAATTAAAAGAACCAGGAAAAACACACACAAACCAAAAATAAAAGTTGACAAATGTGTAAACCCTAACTTTGTTCTACACCTGATATCGGGGGGGAAGGGGAAAAAAAACATGACCTGTTTGTCGTTCGAAAGACCTAATTTTTTTGAAAATAACAAACCCTTGGGACAAAATAAAATAAAATAAAAATAAAATAAAACAAAAATACTTTTTCTGTTCAGAACGACAAGAACTATTCGAGAAGAAAAAAGCTAACAAAAAAAATTTTTTTTTCCTTTGTTTCAGTTCGAAATATCTGTGTCTTCAAATTCTCTTTTCTTGGAAACAATAATGAACATCAAATCTTCTTAGTTTTTTTTTTTCCCTCTTTCTTCTTCTCATTTCTACTTTAACTCATCACTTCACCTTCTTTTAATGTATTTTGATTGTTAATATACATATATACACATATATTTACTAATGAACTTAGATATGCCTTTTCTTTTTCTTTTTTTTTGTTTCAAGTAAATTATAAAGGGTTCAAACAGAAGTATTCATTTTTCTTTAAATATATATATATATATATATATAATATAATAAATAGACAAAAACAGATGGCTTCTACAACTGAAAACATTGCTACTCAGTTGGAAAAATTACATATTGAAGAACCTGAAAAGTTAGAAGGCTCCTTTCCAGACGTCAATGTCGTCGATTTAATTAGAAACTACATCTCCGTGGAATTAAGTAAAATCTCCGGCGTTGATAAAACCTTGATTTATCCAGCTTTGGAATGGACCAACACAATGGACAGAGGTGACTTACTGATCCCTGTCCCAAGATTAAGAATCAAAGGCGCCAACCCAAAGGATCTAGCCTCAGAATGGGCTGAAAAATTCCCATTAGGCCAATTTTTAAAGAAAGTTGAAGCCAATGGCCCATTTTTACAATTCTTTTTTAATCCAACCTTTTTAAATAAAGTCGTCATCCCAGACATTTTAACAAGAAAGGATGACTATGGTTCATGCAAATTAGTAGAAAATAAAAGAGTCATTGTGGAATTCTCTTCTCCAAATATCGCTAAACCTTTCCATGCCGGTCATTTAAGATCCACTATTATTGGTGGGTTTATCTCCAATTTATACGAGAAATTGGGTTGGGATGTTATTAGAATGAATTATTTAGGTGATTGGGGTAAGCAATTTGGTCTTTTGGCTGTTGGTTTCGAAAGATATGGTGATGAAGAGAAATTAGCTAGTGATCCAATCCATCATTTGTTCGAAGTTTATGTTAAGATCAACAAAGATATCGAAGAAGAAGGTGACTCTTTGCCATTAGAGGAATCCACTAATGGTAAAGCTCGTAAGTATTTCAAGAGAATGGAGGATGGTGATCCAGAAGCTTTAAAAATTTGGAAAAGGTTCCGTGAATTATCCATTGAAAAATATATTGACACTTATGCAAGATTAAACATTAAATACGATGTCTATTCTGGTGAATCTCAAGTCTCTAAAGAATCCATGGATAAAGCATTAAAGATTTTTAAAGAAAAAAATTTGACTCATGAAGATAAAGGTGCTGTTTTAATCGACTTAACCAAATTCAATAAGAAATTAGGTAAAACTATCGTTCAGAAATCTGACGGTACCACTCTTTATTTGACTAGAGATGTTGGTGCCGCTATGGATCGTTATGAAAAGTACCATTTTGATAAAATGATCTATGTCATTGCTTCTCAACAAGATTTACATACTGCGCAATTCTTTGAAATATTAAAACAAATGGGTTTTGAATGGGCTAATAGATTACAACATATTAACTTCGGTATGGTTCAAGGTATGTCTACTAGAAAGGGTACTGTCGTCTTTTTAGATAACATCTTAGAAGAAACAAAGGAAAAAATGCACGAAGTTATGAAGAAGAATGAAACCAAATATGCTCAAATTGAAAACCCAGAAGAAGTTGCTGATCTAATCGGTATCTCTGCTGTTATGATTCAAGATATGCAATCTAAACGTATCAACAATTACGAATTCAAATGGGAGAGAATGTTATCCTTTGAAGGTGACACTGGTCCATATTTACAGTACGCCCATTCTAGATTAAGATCCGTGGAAAGAAATGCTAAAGATATTACCCCTGATAAATGGTTAAATGCCGATTTCTCTTTATTAACTGAACCAGCTGCTGTTTTATTAATCAGAATTTTATCTCAATACCCAGATGTCTTAAGAAATGCTATGAGAACTAGTGAACCGGCTACTGTTGTTACCTACTTATTCAAATTGACTCATCAAGTATCTTCTTGTTACGATGTCTTATGGGTTGCCGGTCAAACACAAGAATTAGCCACAGCTCGTCTTGCCTTATATGCTGCTGCTAGACAAGTCTTATACAATGGTATGTGTTTACTAGGTTTAACTCCTGTTGACAGAATGTAAGATAATATAACTACAAATTAACTATATCTATATATATATATATAGTATTAATAATTATTTGATTTATATATTATTAAGATCTATAAACGTACATATAAATGTATAAAAGGTAAATGTTAGAACCAAAAAATTTTATTTTAGACTATTCTGGAAATTTTATATTTGTTATCTTGGTATAAAAACAAGTATGTATCTTTAATATTTTGTTCTTTCATTATTTTCTTGTTAAAATAACAAAGAAAGAAAAAAACGAAAGAATTCTTTAATTTCGAAAAAATTTTTGAAAGAGAAGAAAAGAAAAAATTTTAAAATTTAATAAAGCTCATCGCACAGAAGAACAAAAGAATAAAAGCAACTGATACCATATTTAGAGAACTTGATAACGTTCTAGGTTGTCCCAAAAAATAACTATAATAACCACAGACCAATCATACAAATTTATACACAAAAATGGGTAAAGCTAAAAAGACAAGAAAGTTTGCTCTAGTTAAGCGTACATTGAATACAAAGAAGGACTCAAGATTAAAGGCTAATCAAGAAAAGCAAGCAAAGAAGGATGATCCAGAATTAACAAGAAATATTCCACAAGTATCGAGTGCACTGTTCTTCCAATATAATGAAGCTATTAAACCACCATATCAAGTTCTCATAGATACAAACTTTATCAATTTCTCTATTCAAAAGAAGATAGATTTAGTAAAAGGTATGATGGATTGTCTTTTAGCTAAATGTAACCCGCTGATTACTGATTGTGTTATCGCAGAATTAGAGAAACTGGGTCCCAAATATCGTATTGCATTAAAATTGGCTAGGGACCCAAGAATTAAAAGATTGACATGTACACATAAAGGTACATATGCAGATGATTGTATAGTGAATAGAGTCTTACAACATAAATGTTATATTGTGGCCACAAATGATGCTGGGTTAAAACAAAGAATAAGAAAAATACCGGGGATCCCATTAATGAGTGTAGGTGGACATTCTTATGTCATCGAAAAACTACCAGATGTGTTCTAGAATATATATATGTTTGTATATATCAAAAAATACTAATCTATATAATAAAATATACATTTATAACCAGATTACTAGCACGACAAGAAGAAAGAATAATCATATTTGCTATTTCATTCTTCTGTTACTTCTGTTGGGAATTCTTCAAACTCTTTCTATTTCTCATATATCGTGTGCAAAAACCGTCTTGGATCTCTTTTTGACACCTTGGAAATTCCCTCTTATAATCTTTTCCTCTACTAAAAATACTTGAATGATATTCAACAACAAAAGAAAAAAGAAGATGTGTATAAACTATTTTGAAATGGTTTCACATTAAAAATGTCAAATAAAGAGGAAGAAAGAACCTAAACTTACAATTTATTAAGAATAAATTAATAAACGTTTAAAAGGTGCTTTTGGTTGGTGTGTGTAACGAACAAGTAAATCATCTGAACCATAAATTGCTATGCAGAGACAAAGCAACAGAGAAGAAAAATAAAATATTCCACCTTTCGGGAATATAAAGAGAAGTTTAAACCGCAATTCGGGAATAGTCCAGTGCTTGAAAAGAGGTTAAGAAATTCCAGAAAGCAAAAGGTTTGTACAATTTACTGTATGGGTGAAATAGAGAAGGACAATATTCAGTTCCAAATCTGATGGGAGTATGACACATATATTTACAGGTATTAAACTACTTAATTTACTTGCTACTTGAATATATATTTTTAAATTATACATGCTTTTTAGAGATTGTGTGTGTTAAATGATAAAGAATTAAGGGAACAAACAAACGAATAAAGAAATAAATAAACATGTCATTATATCAGTCCACATGATTCGAATATACTGTATCTCAAATACTCCATTCCATATCTATTAGGACAATGCTTTGATGAAACAGAATTAGTGAAAATTAATCTTGGTAGAGTAGGAAAATCTTGAATTCCACTTTTTACAATCATATCCTTAAATTGTGATAAATCCCTAACTTTATCCATCTTAGTGAAAATTATCTCAAATGGTCTACCCAAAGTTGTCAAATTTTCAATTATACGTAAATCTAATTCAGTGAACCCATGGTTGGCAGAGATAAGGATATAACATCTTATTAATTCTCTTCTTTTCTCTAAATAATTCATTGCCATGGTTCCTTGCATTGAATTACTACCATACCCATACCCTGGGGTATCAATAAGTCTAAACTTATTTCCAATATTAAAACAATTTAAAGTCTTTGTAAACCCTGCCCTTTTAGACATTTTTGCTACTTCAATAATACTATTTCTGTTAAACTCAGTGACTAAATTATTTAATATACTAGATTTTCCTGCATTAGATCTTCCCAGAAATACAATCTCTGGTAATCCATTTATCAGATGAAAAGGAATTTTTGTTTTACCTTGATATTGCTTCACATTTTTATAATTATCATCAATCTGTTTAATACGTTCTCTATTACGGACTATCTCACTAGGAATCATAGCAAAATCATTAACACTCCATTCGTAAATCACTTCGGTTGAATTGAAAAATCTATTAATTGTATTTCTTTCTTGAATCGTAGGTTGCTTGAAAAATTTATTATTATAACTCTCATTCAAACTAACCCATTCTGGTCGTATTCTCACGTTAGGTCCTCCTCTTATCCTCGAAAATTTCCCGTTATTCTTCTTCTGAACGAATATAGGACTGCTTTTAGTATTATGTTTATCATTTTCTCTCATTGATGTTGAATCCTGAACTGGCAGGACGCTTGCATCTTTAATAACATTATTCTTCTTCTTAATCTGGCTGGTATATATAACATGTTTAATAACGTCCAATTTTTTTCCAAATTTTATACTACTAGTAGTAAAAAATTTTTGATTAATCATATTAATAACAAAGTATACTTCAAACCAACACTTATTTTTTCCATATGTTCGACTCAGTATCTATGCCTTTTTTGCTGATATTATCATCTTGTTTGTTTCTCTATGTACTTTTTTTTAATTCTTTATTTTATTTTATTTTATTTTTTATATATAAGTCTTCTATTCTCATATAAAGGAGCCA
This sequence comes from Arxiozyma slooffiae, assembly GCA_017347545.2. Lineage (NCBI taxonomy): Eukaryota > Fungi > Ascomycota > Saccharomycetes > Saccharomycetales > Saccharomycetaceae > Arxiozyma > Arxiozyma slooffiae. The sequence continues at coordinate 901,563 of JAFHAQ020000005.1, read as the reverse complement.
TTCTTAAGTTCAAAAGATTTGACAAAACGAATAGGGAACTCGTGTACTCTCTTTCAGTAAACATCAAATTGTTTTTTATTTCCTTTCACTGTATTTGAACTGTATCCTCTCTATAAAAGAAAGGACATACTAGATTTATACAATGTATAAAAAGATGGAATAACATAGATGCACATATATGTAATATATTGATACACAACTTTATTACCACTATTATTCATAAATTGACATGATAGCAGTGTTATCATTTTATATACGTTATGAATAATATCAATTTGCAAATAACTTTAACATGTATTTTTCTACATGGTTGGTGTCTTTATACTTATCTATATCATTTGTTGGGCCAATTTTGTGGTTATTATAGACGAATGTTAACTAATTTAAACCCTGCTTTTGGTATGTTCTTAATGTACCCATTAGTAAGGATTGGACAGGAATATCTAGGACACTGAGCTGTTGATTTGTTGAATGTGAATCCCTGTTATTGCTGTTGTTGTGATTTCAGAATATTCAACTTTTGAATGATCACTAGATTCATGTTTCAATTTATCTTTAACTACATTTTCTGCATTATAATTGTTATCGACTCTTTCTGATATCTTGAAATCTTCAGAATCATCTAAATGTATGTTTATTTAGCTCCTTATAATACTAAGAGAAGAGATATAGTGTATGTAAGTGTGACATTTTTGTCTGCTTATTAGTAAATGTCTGAAAGAAATTTCTTTCAGAAACATATTTTAAAATATTATCTCGTAAACATTTTCTAATTGAAAGAAATTATATTCAAATTCCCTAATAAATACTTCATATCTTCCAATATCATAACTTCTTTTAAAGATTCAAAAAAGTTCATATATCCTTGAAGGATTTTATGTTTTAATATGAATTTCAATATCTTCCTGGTTAGCAACAGTTTGTCTAGGTGTACTAATATATAAAAATGGATACCGGATAAAACTATATATATATATATTCTCACCTTTAGGATCTTCCTTTTTGTTAAGTCATCTTCAGAAAATGTAATAAAATAATAACATTCTGTTGAAATAATAATTCAGTATTAAAAATTCTAATTGATTCCATGGTAACGGTATGAAGATAAACTTATTGTTAAAGATAAAATAGTATTATAATAGTATGTTTGTGGTATTATAATGTGTTCACTTACTTTTCTCTATGTATGAAGTACTATATACATATATTGTATACAAAATCTAATGTACATATCTGGCCTCACCTTTTATATAAAATTTTCATTTCTATCATCACTATTCACGAAGAATTTGGATTAACCCTAATCATTATATTTCTTTTAACACATTCATCCTCAATATTAGGTTCACTATAGAGTTTCAATATCTTAAGGGGTATATTATTCTATGTATATTTATCTATATGTTCTGAAATATCACATATATATATTTTTTTTTCAGATTCTGACTTCCTTCGGAAATTACAGCATGTTCCTTATTTCTACAATCTCTTTGAGACGCCCTAGAATATTTTTGATCATCCAAATTCTCATTTAAGTTATCGTTAGTATTGGCGTTATTAACATTGGTATTTTCACAAATTTTAATATTATTATTAATATCTTCACTAGTATTGTTCTTGGTTAATAATAAAAATTTATTATTTGTCAAACCCAAAATATCATTTGACTGGTTAGTGAGTGATGACTAAATCCTCTCCAGTTTATATGCAACGTCTTTGGTATTGTCATTATTGGTATTATATTTACTGTTTGAAATTATATTGTTCAGAGATATACCAGAAGTTCTTAGATTTCTTTGTTCTTCGTAATTTTTGATTATCGTTCTCAATAATAGTGTAATTTTTATAACTATTTGAGTCTTCCTTTATTATTTGTTATCGCAAATCAAAGGAATTATCTTCTCGATCTACGTATTTTGCGCGGTTTAGAGGAGACACTTCATTCTTAAAAAAAAAAGGTTTTTGAAATTATCACAATATTTTCATTGAATATGAAATGGATCGAATTTAATTAAAGAGGCATATTTGTTGTGAATGGAACAAATTATTTGGTCTGAATGTCGTAGCTTAATTTATTGTCTATCAAAAGATCGATATTTTTTTTTTGAAATTTTGGTTTTAATATATATTGGCTACGTTCCTAATTTCTTTCCACGCTTCTTTCCCACTCTTCAAACCTTGGGATGTCTTGCTATCAAAAAACTGAAACCAAAGTTTACCAATGTTAAATAAGTTAAAAACAATAATAGTAATAATAACTTAACTTACAGCATGTCGCAATATAAAAAAAATTATTTTATTAAATAAAAGTTGGAATATTCACTGGTTTTATATTTATAATAATAAAAAAAAAAGAGAGACACACTTTTTAAGATATAACCATTATAGATCAATGGTTATATTTTACTCTATTATAGACCTCTTAATTTTCGAAAGATAATATCTTTGGTTTTATGAATTTACCGTTTGAAGAAATATTCAATGTCGTCTACAAATACTTGGTAAACTTTATAAGAGATATATCGAAACAAATTCCCTCTTGAAAAACTAAAATTTCAAACAATAGTAGATACAATACAAACAGAGTACTTAATATTACATATTCAATATAAGTATAGAAAAACTGGACAATTTAGAAGATAATATATATATATATATTGTAATTAGTTACATATCTGTGCAATCAAATTTTGTAGATTATTTGCCGTTTTACCACATTCTCCACCTTCTTTGATGAGTAAGTGGCATTGTTTTGTAATGGTCTCTTGAAAGTTGGATTGAAATATAGATTGACGACTTTCTAAATCTTGATTAGCTAATGAGTTTGTAGTCATATTCATCATCATGTTATTATTATTAGTTGTTATAACACAGGAAGAGGAAGTTGTTCCAGATTTGTTTACAGAAGACCCATTTTTATTAGTCAATTCAAAAGTTATATTCTTGTTCTGTTTTAATTGCCTTTCAAACAATTTAAGATGTTCGTAAGGTTGGGGAAAATCTGGGACTAAAAACTTGTTTCTCACCATAACATTTTCAGAATCTGAAGAAAATGATGATTCACTATCCTTTATTTTGGATTGATCAGTACATCCCAATTCAATCAACTTGAATAATGTCTCCAAATGTACTTTTGTAAACTTTAAATCCCTCTTTCTAGTTTGTAGTACACCAGATCCTTGATTCGCACCTACCTTTGTATTCCATCCTAAAAGAGTTAATAACCCTTGCATTAATTTCAGCCATGCCTTTCTAACAATCTCATCACCACAATATTTTAATAGACACATCAAAAATCTGCTTGAATCAGCTTGGATACGTGGGATAATATGGGTCATTGACATATTAATATACAAAACGAATACATTACAATGCAATATAAGCACGTGTGGATCTAAGTCACCTATTGTCACCAATAATTCAAGCAATGCGTCCCGTACATCTTTACTATCATCACAGATCAACGGTATAGACTGAGTCAATAAGGGGGCCATTAACCTCGTCTTGATAATCTGTGGGATGGCTTTTATAAATATATTTAACGTTTCTTTCCTAACTGTGGAATTGTGATGTCTTAGCAGAGGAAACCTTTTACTCAAATCGTTGTGATAATTATCATCCAAATGTTGGTTTTTGATTGAAATGGTCTTTGCTACAAATGAAGTGTCTGTTACATTACTTGGTTTAGCGGTCTTCTTACCAACTTTCAATTTTTTCTTCAAAAAATCTTGTTTCTTTAGCTTTTGTTTTCTAGATTTGGTCATTAATTCAATTTTGCTTTCTTCTTCGGTAAGCGATCACTTCTTTAATAGTCTTTTAATGTATGTGTTTATGTAAGAATGAAATGTGCCTTCAAAGTTTTCAATCACTTTATTTCTTCTTGTTTTAATCTCATCGCTTTTTTTTTTTACTTATTTTGTAACTCCTCTGAAAATTTTTATTTTTAAGAAGAAAGTTTTCATATTTGTTGGAAATAAAGTGAACAAAAAAGAAGAGGTTAAATATAAATTTCTTTTCAGTGAGAGATGCAATTACATTTACAGGACAGTGACAAGAAACATCAGTACTATCTTCAAACATATTTCTATTAGTATAATATTGTAGTAGAAAAATTAGAAGTTAAATTTTAGGTATTGTTTCCTTCTTTTTCTACTTTTTTTTTTGGTTCTTCACAAAAGCTGTCAAACAATGAGTACAAGAGCATTAAGGAAACAACAAAATGATGAGGAATTGTTGGCCTCTATTCTATCAAAATCTACATCTACTGCTATTCCTAAAGATGAAAGGAGAAAGGATGTACATCCATTATTTAAACAGACAAAACCACAAAATATATTTGCATTAATGAATCAGGATGATGACGATGATGATGCTACTGACAATGATTCAGAGACTGAGGATATACATAGCTCCGAGATCAAAGACGAAACTAATTGTATAAAAGATAATCCTGAAAAAGAGAAAGAGATTAATAAGCCGGTCAAAATATCTTTACCCAGCAAAGCTCAGAGAGCTAAAAGTAAGGCTAAGAATAAGAAGAAAAACAAAAATAAAAATAAAAATCATCAAAAGAAATCTAAAGATGAATATAATAATGATGATGATTTACAAAAAAATTACAATTCTATTGATGATGAAGAATTCGAAAAATTATTATTACAGTATCAGAAGAAAGATATTCAAAATCTTAGAATGTCGAAAATCAATAAGCGTATAACTGGTAGTAGTAATAATGATGATGGTGATGATGAATTTGTTACTGCATCTGAGTCAGAAATGGATAGCGAAAAAATGAATGTCATTAAGAAAGAGTGGTTTGATGACTATAAAACACCAAATGTCATTGTTAATGAATTAAAATATGACGTTGGTTTCACAAAATTTCCAATAGATTCGCTGAAAGATACAAAATTTAATACAGACTTTAAAAAATTGGATCCACATACTGAATTCAAATTGTTTTTTAATGATATTTCAACAAAAGCTTTAGATGATATTGATTCCCTATCATCAACCTCAATTTCGCCTCAACAATTGAAGCAAATTCAGAGATTGAAAAGATTGGTTAGGAATTGGGGTGGGAAAGATCGTAGGTCTGTTCCTAATGGACCTGGTGGTTTTTCACATCGTTTACAATTTACAAAAATAAGAGATGATTGGTTACCAACTCCGAGAGGAGAACTAGTTATGAAATCACTAACAGAATCTGAATTGTTGGACTGGCAATTATGGCAGAGACCCGTAGATTGGAAGGATATTATCGAGGAGGATATAAATAAATGGAAAAATTATATTGATTTTTATAAATTCGAACCTTTAAATGATGATTTGAATAGAAAAGCTACGACAGAATTCTATTTAAACGTTATTACACATCCAGATCATGAAGCACTAATCAATTTAATTGCCTCTCAAGCACCATACTATGTGCCAGGTCTATTGCAAGTGGCATTAATTGCAGTGAGACAAGGTGACAAATCTAATACAAACGGTTTATTACAAAGAGCTTTATTCGTATTTGATAGAGCATTGAAACATAAAATCCTTTTTAACTCAACATCATGTCAATTGCCGTATATTTATTTCTTTAATAGACAATTTTATTTAGCTATTTTCCGATACATTTTGGTATTAGCTCAAGCTGGGACGGTGGCTACTGCTAGTGAATGGACTAAAGTGTTATTTTCATTAAGTCCAATGGAGGATCCGTTAGGTTGTAGATATTTCATGGACCATTACCTACTTTTATCAGACGATTATCAATACATTATTGAACTCTCAAAATTACCTATTATGAATTGTTATAAAGAATGGTATACATGGGGGTTTTCTATGGGTGTTATATTAAGTTATCTAAAAATTGGTGAGATTAAATCTGCAGAAAAAGAATTATTAAAATCTTTTAAACAACATGCACCATTATTGGGTCAGTTATATGTAGAAAAATTGGCCGGTGATGTCAATTTATTGAGCGGATTGACAATAGAGGATAAGCCATCTAAGTTAATTGAATACAAGATGTATTTATCTAGATTTTCACTTTTATGGAAGTCTACTGAAGAGTTGACTTTCTTACATAACAACTTAACTAAACTTTTCACACAATATAAACAAGGTATAATAAAATTGGCATCTAACGATTTGTTGCGAGATAATGAAGCTGAGATTGACAATGTATTTTATATCAAAGATATTCCAATTAATTTGTTAAGATTCGCAATATTATCAGAAGAATCTTCAGTGATGGCAATGATTCCTTCATTTATTTGGTCCGATTATGAAATTTATGAATTTGATGTTTTACCACCACAACCAAATTCAAAAGAAGATATGTGTGTCCTTGAAACAGTAAAAAGTTTCATTAATGAAAGAGATTTGGTAGATGCACAAGCTATGAGAGTGCAGGATGAAGAAATAATGAATCAAATTAGACAGCTATCTTTAAATCAATATATTGAAGCTAATGAAATGAATCGTCCTCAAAATGAGTAAAAACTATATATATGTATATAAGAGTATTCATCCAATTATTTTTTTATTAAACAGATTATTGTTATTTTTTTTAAAAAAAATATTTTATGATGAATGAGTTATTCCTTAGTAAGTGTCCTTATTATATGAATATGTAGTTCTATTTAGTTTCTGTCTATATATGTGTATGCATATTTATATTTGTTGTCATATTGCGCTGTTTTATATTTGATAAAATTGCAATAATCAAACATTTAAAATATTTGAAAATTAAATTCTTGAAAGTAAGATTGTTCATATAACAGTAAAACAGTCACAGAGAAGTTCACTAATAGCAGCATATGTTACATTACCTATCTAAATTCAACATTTCTTCTTTGATATCATTGGATGTTTGTTTTTTGATAAAGAACTATTTTTATCAAGTGCAGATTTAGTTACCTTGTTGCTTTTAGTGTGCTTTGAATATTTATTCTTACTGGTTGCAGGTGTCAAGTTATGAAATTGCCTTCTTCTTGTGGTTACTAACGGAGTTTTTATTTGATGGTATTGATTTTGTCCATTGGTCATATATGGAGATTGAATCCATACTGCTTGTGGTAGATTTGGTCTATACCCTGGGGTATATGCAGTCACACTGCGAGCAGTAGATAATTGAGGAAAGCCTGAAGTTGGTTGTAATAGTACATTCCAATCGAAGCACTCAATTTGTTGTTGTGATAATGGAGCTGGTGGTTCATTTTGTGAACGTGCCATATGGATATAATCTTTATATACGCTTTGAGGTGTAAATATATTATCAAATCTAGTGAAAGGCAATTGATCAATAGTTTGTGGTAGAATTTCACTTTGATATGTAGGGAGCGCTGTCATTTGTGGAATGCTTACATTCATATAGGGGTTATATGGATGTTGTATATTATAAGGGTTTATTCTTTGTTGGAATATATCATTATTAAATTCTTCAAATGCATCATTGATGTCTTTGAAATTGACACTTATTCGATCAGCGTCTCCATTAACATTTATGCCGTCTTTTTCATTTGAGGAGAAATCAAAAGTATCGTTATCAGTCAATAAAAGTGGATCGATCATATCCCCCTGATATGGCAAAGAATTAGTATATTTCTTAACTTTGATATTTTTGTTCTTTATAGAAGAAGCAGAATTTATAGTAGTAGCTTTTACATTGTCGCTACAATCATAATCCAATAGTGTCATATAATTTTGAAGTGACGGATTCTCAACATTGTCATCATTTTTTGGATATTCAATATCTATAGGGAAATAATCAAGTGGTATATTTTCAATGCTATTTGTGGTTGAGCTGACATCAATTCCTGCTTTTAAACTTGTCGATTTCTCATTTTCATTATTACTGTCATCATCTAAGTTATATTTATAAGTACTTCCCAAATGGTTTGAAGAGTTTGTTTCAGTATCTTTCTCCTGCCTACTATTTAGTGAAGGCGAATCTACATCAGGTGTTTCACTGTTAGAATCAGCTCTATGGTCTGGAGCAACTAATTGGGTGGTATTTGGTAATTCATTGTTGGTCAAACTATCCAAGGTATTTTCCATATCGGTCATATTATTAAATGAAAATCCAGATACCATTGGTGATGCATTATTCGCATTGATAATTGGAGATAAATTAAGCATTGTTTCTTGAGACTTATCTTTACTGTCTTTTTCATTATCGACAAATGGTTCAAGTGAGTTTTCATTGATAATTAATCTTCTACTTTGTGTATGAGATAACAATTGGTTGTAAAGACGAACTCCAGATTTAGAATCAAATCTAAATGAAATTGCTGGTTCAAAAATGGCTTTTGTTGTTGATTGTTGATTAGGAGCTTCCTCTCTTTTTAAATCCCTCTCAAGGGCATCAGCAAATAACTTATCATGTGGGACACTAAACCAAAAAAACACTTTTTGTTTCTTTTGAGTCTTTAAACACGAATTTCTGTATAAGAATTGTAAAAATTCTGATTTAGGTTGTTCCAAAGTTGCATCTATCCCACATTTTAAATTTCTTAAATCAGAGAATATTCCTTCTTCAAATTTCTTCTTCTGAACAATTGTTCTACCAAACTTTTCCATTCGGTATAAACAACTTTTTACTATATCAGTCCCTGTGATATAATAGACGTTGTTCCAAAATACACAAGAGACAAATCCATGTTCATTGTTTAAATAGTATCTTCTAATAATCTGATTTTCTTGCCAATTGGCAGGAGCTGTTGCCAAAAAATATTTCAAATCATCAATTAACCTTAGTGATTCTTCCACATCATGGGGTCTACTAACATTGACCATGGTGGCAGTGGATTCAAATCCACTTTTAAGAATTGTCTCTGTCCTGTTTTCCATACGACTCATAACTATCTCGGTATTTGCCTTATTTATGTGTATGCGTGTGCACTATTATTTCTGTTTTTATTTTACTTTTAATTTTTTTTATCTTATTTTGGTATCAGTTACTTTAACAATGGTAACTGTGCTTCCAGTTCCTTATAAGGTAAATCAATATTCTTTTGTTTGGAAATAAGAAAAACGATTTCAGGTTAATATGCATTAGTTTGTCAAGTTTTGTAAATATAAAACATTGAACAAAGGAATGATTGGAGATAAACTATGAAGTTGTTATGATAGTAATAACTATAACAAAAGTTACTTCGAAAGAAAAAAAAAAGATAATGTGTATTTATTCTGTAACAAGAAAATCATCTATAAGAGAACAGAATATATTTGACATGAGACAAGCTTGCGATTTCTTTCTTGCTGTTTTATAAATATTATCTTTGGCTCCTTGGTCGTTGTATGTCTTTTTGAATACTTTTATATAATCTGACACATTATTGTTTTTTTTTTTAAGATACTTTTGTTTCAGATCTGTTTCAGATCTTCCTTTTTCTTTTTTTTTGTGTGGTTCATTTTTTCGTCTTTTTTTAAACCTTAATTTTTTTTTTTGTTTTTTTCGTTTCAAAAGTTTCGAAGATGAACCCCAAGTGTCGCTGAAACCAAAATCTAATGCAAAAAGGAAAACGTTTCAGAAAATAATATGAGATTTGTTTGAGATTTTCAAGTATTATTTGATGTTAATCTACAAGAGCTTGAAACAAAAAAGTTTAAGTCTATAAACACAATCACATTAAATAAACATATATAAACAGAGAAATAAAGATAACTAATTATTTATATACACGTGACACTGACAATATTAGGTCGATTTCCCCTTTTTGATAGTGGCGCCAAAATTTAACAATTTCAACAAAGATTTTATTGGATACACAGGAGCAATAGTTGTAGCAAAAGTAAGATCAGCAGCAGGTCCTCTTAGTAATTTCACTAAGAAGGAATCTATGACAGATTGATTTAATTCGGGAAATTCAGATTTATGTTTTAAATATATTTCATTTATTTTTTTACCAAGATATGTAAGTTGTTTTTGAGTTGCTGGTTGTCTTCTCCATATTGAATTCTTGGAAAAATCGATAAATGGAAGTCTTCTCTTAAACCTTGTATCAAATCTGCTATTTTTTCTCTGTATACTAGTAACAATTTCTTCAACTTCCTTTAAGATTGTGGGTAAATTGCTGACCAATGGCTTGCCTTTACTAACCCATATACTTGTGTGGTCGTTGATACTAAATGGGACATTATTGTAAATTTTTAGAATGTACTTTTGTGAGTCTTTGGTCCTATCTATTCTTAAATATCTTCGTTGCAAAGGTAGAGCCCAACTATCTGAATTTATTTGAGTCCATTGATACTTACACAGTTGGAATAATTGCGACTCTTGTTCAAAATCAAATCCATGGTTATGATTTTTTCTCAGAATTTTGTCAAACATATTTGTATATTTTCCAAGGTAATAATCTCTGAAGGAGTCATACGATAATAAAGTTACATTAGCTGTCTTCACATATTTTTGATATTCTTTCAATAAAATATCTTGTTTTAAGTTTTCTTTGTTTTGTTCTTTTAATTGTCTAGCTACTTGTGCTATTTCCCGTTGTCTCCTTTCTTCATCTTTCCTTTCTTCAATAGATTTCTTCAATGTTTCTATCTGATTAATAGTCATGTCATTAATTTGGACATCTACATCAGTGATTCCAAATAATGTTGGGACAGATACTACTCCAACATTAGAAGCATTAACAAAATCTATTATATGACAGTGGGTTTTCCCTTTATGTAATCTTAATCCTCTTCCAATCATTTGAATTAATAATGGACGTGAACAAGTGGGACGACACAACAAAATGCAATCAATATTTGGAATATCTGTTCCCTCTGTAAGAATGCCGCAATTTATCAATACTTCACTTTCACCATTCCTAAAAGTTTGCATAATTTTATCTCTGTCAACAAGTTTGGTATCAGATGTAATATAGTCCGATTTTATTCCGCTCTGTGAAAAGACTCTATTTAATGTCTTAACATGATTTTTGTCTACACCAAAGACCAATGTAGACTTGATGTTGTGCTGGGATTTCATGTGTAAGTATGTCTTAATAATTATATTGTTTGTCTCGGGCGTATTAATGGCAGACGAAAGATTTTTTAAAACAAAATCAGAGTTTGTTCTTTTAATATTATCTAGATTAACAGAAATTTTGACATTGGTAAATCTTCCCTCACAAAGCCATTTTTCATCAATCATTTCCATAACACCTTTATGATAAACAATTTCATCTAACGCTTGAGATAGTGCCCTTTTATCTGCTCTTTCAAAAGTAGCACTAAATCCAATAACAGGGATCCTGGTCTTATCATTGTCCGCATGAAAATGTCTTAAAATCTTCATATAGGTGTCCGCTACAATATGATGTGCCTCATCTACAATAATCAACTGGATATCATTTGGATCATATTTGTCTAACCTTTGGGCTAGCGATAACACAGACGCAATAATAGTATCTGCCTCCTCTACAACAGCATGATATTGTGACATCTCTAACTGAACGTTACTTGTTGGATTAAAACGTCTAATTGTCTTCAAAGCTTGAAAGGCTAATTCTCTCCTGTGAACCAATATCAATGTCTTGAATCGTCTAAAATTTTGATCATTCGGTTCTTGTTTCAATTTTATTTGATTCAATCGATCAATTAAATGAGAAAATATAACAGTTTTTCCACCACCTGTAGCTAATGAAACACCGATTCTTTTTATATTTTCTGATGTTACATATCTCACGCATGTGTCTACTGCTTCCCTTTGATAATCTCTTAATTGGAACTTAGAGTTTTCATTGGAATTGTTCGATTTAAGGAAAGCATGGTTTTGAAATTTTCTGCTTTGGAGGAACCATTTCAGGTCTAAGTTACTTTGTCTTTTAAATAATGATCCAAATCGTCGAAACATTCCAACATAGGAACCGTTGAACTAAAAAGAAAAGAAATTAATAAACAGGTAACTACTAATATAGTTAATTTTACAAAGATAATGGTCACGCCAATTATTCTAGATATCTATCTTGTTTTAACATTTATTATTGTGTGGGTAACCAATAGTGGATACTCTTGATCAACAGTTTTGTGGGATACCTTTTTCATTTTTAGTTTATAAATTTTTTTTTTTCATTTTTTTTTTTTGAGACTTTTTGGCCTCTTTTTAATGTTCTCTATGATGATTTGTTTAAATTTCAGATAAATTTGTTAAGAATTGTGCACAAAATAATAAATACATTAATAGAATTGGTAGATATATATGTGTGAGTATATATTTCATATAAATATATAAAAAAATGTATGGTATCACACCCTGTAACCATTAAATTTTCTTTCCAAGCGAATTCAATACTATCAGAGTAACAATACAAATAATTATAGGGATGATTTTAATCTTACCAAATTCTTTCCTGTTAGCAATACTTGTAGTTTTAATATGATAATCAACTTTGTTAATATCTCTCAAATCATTTGTATCGTTGTCATTTGTCGATTTAGATACATGATCTCTTTTAAATTTACTATCCATAGCTAGTTTTACTAAAGCCTTAATATCATTATTTAATTGCTCGTCGTTTATATTGTTTTGGTATGATTTTGAAAGATTATCTTCGGGTATGATGTTTTGAACGTTACCGAAGAAATCTGTTATCAATACATCTTTAATATCCCTTTGAAACAAATCAGTTCTAACACCAACATGAGAATGAATTTTTTCAAATGTATACGAATCAAATAAATCTTTCAAAGTTAAAGTTGAATTTTTTTCTATCTGTTCTAGATATTCTAAAGTGTAATATGTGAATCTATCAATAACAGCCACACCGATCTCCACATCTGAATGATGAGAATAAGAACTTTCTTCAATTTCACTAGATCCAACAGCTATTATGTTTGGAGAATAAAATTTGGAAAACATGGTATTTGCTTGACATGTATCAATCATAAATAAAATTTCGTTGTACCTTTTCTTCTCATACATTTGGGCGAATGCATCTGCAATATCTTCAGAGGCGATCTCCTCAGCATCTTGGAATTTCAGGAAATCGTTCCCACCATGACCAGTCATATAGATAAAAATATTAGAATTTTCATCAGTCAATAGTCTCTTGGATTTAGGTTGGTTCTCAGACCATCTATCAGTCAACAACCTGATAAAATTCTCCACGGTGACTTCGTAGCCTCTATAATCCACTTCCACTGATTCCCCATATAGGTCAATAGCATGATCTTTATTATTAAAAACACTACCCGGATACAAATTTCTTGAATTACATGCAACGTCGTCACTTAACATCAGAATTATTTGAGAGTCAGGAATACCTAATCTTTTCACAGTTCTGTACATACTTAAGACGTTAGCCATGTGTCTGTAGTTGAACCAAAATCTAGATGTAGAGACTAACACTGCCCAATTATTTGTATGAGAAGAACTTGTAGCGAGGACTATTGGGAGACTTGTTGACAGTAGAAATAGAAATAAAACGACTTCTATGAATTTGTATCCTTTGTTTAGCTTGAATTTCATTCTTTTAAGTTATAAATGGTTGTACAAAAGTGTATGCAGATATAAAAATATTGTTTGAAAAAAAAAAAAAATTGTGTTTCTGTGGTCTTTTGTCTCACAATATATAGACCTATATATTTGTATGTACAGTTGATTTAGTTTTGTTGAAAATAGAGGTTTCAACAGAGATATATGAGTTGGTTTCCTGTTTCTAATCCACTTTCTTCTGTTTACTTAAGGTTATTACAGATTGGTCCTTTTTTTTTTTTTTTGTTTGTTTGCATTTCATCTCAAAGAAGATTTCTAAACACACACAAAAAAAAAAAAATAAATTAAACACAAACCACGTATTTTATTCTTATGATGAAAAAAATTATTGCGACGGTAGCTTTACCTTCTCTACAAATAGAAAGAGGTGTTTGAAAAGAATATTACAAGAATTACGTAAGTTGTAAAAGTAGTACATACCAGTTGCCATTCATTTAAATAAACATGAAGCATATATATATATATATATATATATATTGTAAATATATAAATACAAATTAATTTAATAGAAGAAAAAAAAAACTAAGTATACATATATAGAGATGATGATGATGATGATGATGATGATAAGGAGAAAAAAAGAATAGTATTAATGTTACTTCAAGATACTTTATCACTCCTCGTTGTCATTAGATGATTCTAATAATAGATTACTATTGTTTAAGCCGGCCTCTTCGATGGATTGATCTAATTTTTCTATCAGATTGTTTCTTCGATGATCACTTAAAATGAAATGGCACGTTTCATAGCCTGACATTTCAGTCTTTATCACTTCGTATATGGTTCTAACAGTATCTGATTTACTGTTGAACCGTCTAATGAATCTTTTACCGTCACCAGTACGGATTTGAATCCTTGTGGTCATACCAGGTTGATTCTCTAGTTCTTTATGTTCGATTGGTTTTATGGAATCAAATGGGTCTGTATCATTTATTGATTCCACTATGGAATCATCAGAGGGATCTATATTCTCTATTGACGGGTTCTCATTGGAATGGGTCCCTATATTCAAGGATTGCCTAATAGCTATATCCATCTGTTGTTCTTCGGTCATCATAGTCGGGTCCAATTCAGGTGTAGGTTCTTTAACTATAGGATTGGAAGCCGCTGGATCCAATGAAAATTCATTTAAGAATCTGTTTAACTCACTCAAAAATTGTTCTTCTGTGGGAAGATAGGTGTTCCATTGTTTCACCCTTTCACCAGTCATCGGATCTAAGATAGCGATATGTGGTAAAAGTTCCTTATCATGTAAATTATAATAATTCAAATACTGTTGAGCCATCCTTGATTCAAACTGGTATTGTAAAAAGATAAAGCGTCTTTTAATGATCTTCCTGATCCGTTTTGAGGACCAAACGTCTCTATTCAAAGCTTGACATTGAAAGATCCCATTATCTTGAATATTGATCATGATCCACTTCATCTTCCCTGGGCGTCTCCCCTTAGCTCTTGCCCCATCCAAAGTCAACTTAGCCATGATTTCAAAGGGGGGTCTAAAGAGCCGTGCCAATCTTTCCTCTTTAGAGTAAGTCTTCAATTTTTTAACCAGCTGGAACGATTCCTGGATGTTGCCATCTTCGTCTATTTCCACTACAGGTTCTTCCACGTACTCATATTCGTCGTCGTTCTCAGATACATTATTGTGGTTGTTGTTCTCATCATCACTAGACTCCGAATTATTTTCAGAGAGATTCGAACTACTACTGTTAACGCTGAAAGTATCGTAATCGCAATCGTAATCGTAATCGTAATCGTCATCCAGCCTTTGATTGAAGACCCCGACAGGACGAGAGGTGTCGAACATATCCTGTACATGACGCAAAGGTTGGAAAGATCCGCCGATACTGCCGCCGCTGCCATAGAGTAATCCAGTGGTTGGGCCGCCAGACTGGGTCAACACCTCCTGACGAAACTCCATTGGGGGTCTAACGGAACCCTCCTGTTCATTTCGTGAAGATTCAGCATTGTCGTTGTCGCCACCGCCACCACTTGTTGTTGTTGTTGGGTTGTTGTTGTGGGATACTCCGTGTTCGTAGTATAGAGAGATGGCGGTGTTTAAGTCGCCGTTCCCCATTTCGAGGAACCGTTGAGCTAGTTGTGAGTCCCGGCAGTCTGTGATGGCTATGAAATTGTCTAAATCTTCTGGCATCATCGACATTACTATATTCTTTGGTTTTGGAGAGGGTGTGTTGTGTAGAGATAGTTGTAAAGAAGGAACCGCTATGTTTCATTCATTCATATATATATATATGTAAATTACATATATCCATATATATATACATATATACGTACAATCATGTTATATATGAACATCTTTCTCTTTCCCTTACGCTTAGACGAAGAACACACAGAGGCAAAAAAAAAACCCACAAGGGGAAAACAAAAACAAGACAGAGCAAAACCCAAGAAAGAAAGAAAGAAAGAAAGAAAGAAAAAGAGTAACGAGAGACTCATTGGAAATCGACTAGTTAATCATCAAGATCCATAGAGGGACTCTTAGAATGATAATGTTGTTGTTGTTGTTCAACTTATAATATTCCACTGAGATGTCTATCTACCATTACCCTTACCCAATAATATTGATAATAATACAACATATTTATTTTATTTTATTTTATATGCCCTAACAGAAATGCAAAATTTCCATAATTTTTTTGTATTTTTTGTATTTTTTTTCCATGAGAAAGCTAAGTAAAAAAAAAAAAGGTCTTGAAGGGCGGGCGGAAGAGAAAAGAGGCGACAAACAAAAACAAAGGAGACAAGAATTAGTTATATATGGGTTTAGATAATTGATGATAGTATATGTATAAACATGTATATACGTATGTGTATATACGTATATGTATATATAAGAGTCGATACGTAGATATAAAGAAGAAAGAGAAAAGATAAAAATGAGTGGAAATAAAAAGAATCAAACAGTGGTATTAGTAAGTGGTGAAGGTGAAAGGTTTACTGTTGATAGACAGATTGCAGAGAGATCAATATTGTTAAAGAATTATTTAAACGATATGCATGAGTCGAATTTCCAAACTGACAGTGATATCGATGAAGCTAATGATGAAGATGAAGAAGATGATGATGAAGAAGATGGTATTGTTATGCCTGTACCTAATGTAAGATCGTCAGTGTTACAAAAGATAATTGAATGGGCAGAACATCATAAGGATTCTAATTTCCCAGATGAAGATGACGACGATTCACGTAAGTCAGCACCTGTTGATTCCTGGGATAGAGAATTTTTGAAAGTTGATCAAGAGATGTTATACGAAATCATTCTTGCTGCAAATTACTTGAATATTAAACCTCTATTGGATGCGGGTTGTAAAGTTGTTGCTGAGATGATTAGAGGTAGATCTCCTGAGGAGATCAGACGTACTTTTAACATCGTTAATGATTTTACACCAGAAGAAGAAGCTGCCATTAGACGTGAAAATGAATGGGCAGAAGATCGTTAAAGCACATTTATATCTATATATCTATAAGTATATCTATATCTATCTATAAGTATATCTATAAGTATATCTATATCTATAAGTATATTTGTTTATACGATTTCTCTCTACACAAATAAATGCTCGGAATTATGCCTAACAAAAACATGCCGGTGGCGGCATTCAAACGGAATTGCCAATGCCCTCCCCCGCCCCCCGCCTTTGTCCGGTGTGTGGGTGGAACAAGGAAAAAAAAAAAAAGTAACGGACATTTGTTGTTTATTTTTTTTGTTTTTTTTTGTTTTTTGTTTCCAATGGATAAAATGTTGGAGGAAGAAAAAGATGATGAAAGGAATGAAGGAAGTCCCTCCACCTCTTTGGTAATTGAATTAAAAGGAATCATTGAGGGTTTTAACGCTTTGGGAAACCTTGTTGGTTATTTGGTAAGTTTTACAAACTCTACTTAACACCTCTATATATATATATATATATATACGCTTCTCCCCTTCCTTTCCTTAATTTCATACGGTGTTTTGTTAACTATTCTGAAGTAGAAACAAGCACAAAACAAAATAAAACATATTCATATACATATACATATATATATATATATATATATATATATATATTCCTATTGGATTATAACCTGTTCAATGGGGTCCCATTCATCAAAGGATAGTAGTCACAAAACTACTTCTTTGGGTAGATCTTTAAGTGATGGAAGTATATTATCAAGACTAAAGAATAAAAGAAATAATAATAATAATATTAAAAATAATAATAATAATAATAATAATAATAATAATAGAAAAAATAATAATTCAAATACTAAACGAAAGAGTAAATTATCATCATCATCACTCAGTAATCGTAATAATAATAATAATAATAATAATAATAATAATAATAATAATAATAATAATAATAATAATAATAATAATAATAATAATAATAATAATAATAATAATAATAATAATAATAATAATAATAATAATAATAATAATAATAAAATATTACTATCTCCATCACACTCACAGAATGATCCTCGTGTAACAAATTTACCTACTATTAAACTGACTTCACCTTATCAACTACCCGATATCGAATCCATCAAATCTACTAGGAGCAAAGATAAAATATCAAACAGTAAAGATATCAACGAACCAAGAAGATCTTTGCAGAATTCAATGGCTGGTATCAAACAATTACATCATTCTACTCACAATCATACCCAAAGTGTATCTTCTAATACTCATCTACGTGGCTTTTTCAATATTCCTGTCCCAATCGATAACAATTCAAATAACGAAACTATTGTTAATAATAACCATATACCATCTAATGATGAAAATATAGATTCTGATACAATAATCACAAATACTACTACTCAAACAACTAATAAACATCCCAATAATAATAATAATATGACTAGTACCACTCCTCTCAATAATAATTTAGATACTGACGATACCACAAATAATTCTACTTCGATATTAAGTACTATCTTATCCTTCGCTCACAATGCTATCGGTCATCATTCTAATAAAATTGCTAATTCAACAAACTCTGTTATACCCGTCTCTACAAATTTAAATGACTCTACTAACCAGCATGATCCCTCTACCCCTACTCATACCCCTACCCCTACTCCTACCCTTACTACTATCCAAAGGGATCCAACTAACAATAATAATAATGGTACCCAAATGGCTACTAGTAATACTGATACCTCTATACTTCATACCCATAAATCAATTTTAAATAATGATTCCAACGTTACTACTTCTACCATATCAGAACAAAATATAAATAAAACAACCAACAATAACAATAACAACACACACTCTGCACCAAATAGAAGCACTTCGTTTTTACGTCACTTGGATTCCTTGTTATCTCCAACTAATCCATTGCTGTCGATTAATACAAGCTCTTCTTCTGTATTTACAAAAGATGCAGCAAACAACGGTGATGGAGTCAGTTCCGAATATACAAACACAAACAAAACTAACAACACAATCACTAATACAGTTGACAATGACAATGACGGCAATGGCAATAACGGCAATGGTGATGTTTCCAATAATAACGCCGATAATGATCAAAGTGAATTGACAACATTAAATAAAGTTAAGTTCGAATCGATTAATTCTTTGAATAATGTGTCGCTGGAACCACCTGCAATCGCCACTTTGGGTCATGGAAACTTAACGCTGGATTTATTTGAAAATGATTCACCACATACAAAAGTACCTACTCCAGCACATCTCATGTCAAGGGAAAGTCTAATAATGGAAAACAACAACAACAACAACAACAACAACAACAACAACAACAACAACAACAACAACAACAACAACAACTCTAATACAGTTAATAATAATAATAGCAATAATATTGGATCATCAGAGTTAAATAATGAAAATGAGGATAACAATTCCTTAGTTATGAGGAACGATACAACGGCTCTTTCAAATAAACGACTAACTGCTGCCAATAGAAACAGCAGTTATATCGACGTATTTAAACGTAACCCATTATCTTCGTACAATAGGAAAAGATCAAAGACTCTCCCAGCAAAGGATGTGATTAATATAGAAAACACTAAAAGAAATTCAAGATATTCTTCTTTATCTAACGATGAACATTTAACTGCGAACAATAATAACAATACCAATCGTGCATCAGCTAGTAATGCTTCTTCCGAAAGAAAATCAAGAAGTATGTCTAGAAATTTCTTAGGTAGAAGATCA
Source organism: Arxiozyma slooffiae (assembly GCA_017347545.2). Lineage (NCBI taxonomy): Eukaryota > Fungi > Ascomycota > Saccharomycetes > Saccharomycetales > Saccharomycetaceae > Arxiozyma > Arxiozyma slooffiae. The sequence goes on along the minus strand of JAFHAQ020000005.1, from coordinate 881,890 downwards.
TTCTCTCCTAACATTACAAAAGTCATACCAAATATAAATTTAAGACCATCCATGAATAGAATAAGGAATAGTGCTGAAGTAACAGAGTCTAGAAATCTTTCTGCTAGTTTCGACAATATGATGGATCCAGTCGTCAATTTCGATTACAATAAACCAACAGAACTTGTCGGTATTGAATACAGTTCGGAGAAGAAAAATGCAGAATTCCATAACCTATTCAAGGATTCAGGCATATCACCAGACGAAAGATTGATCATTGACCATAGTTGTGCACTCTCCAGAGACATTCTGTTACAAGGAAGAATGTATATCTCTAATCAACATATTTGCTTTTATTCTAATATTCTGGGTTGGGTTAGTTCAGTGATTATTCCATTCAAAGAGATCGTTCAAATTGAAAAGAAAACCACCGCAGGCATATTCCCTAATGGAATAGTCATCGATACCCTACATTCTAAATACATCTTTGCATCATTCATCTCTAGAGATTCAACTTTTGACTTAATTACAGATGTTTGGAATCAAATTATTTTAGGCAGAAGATACATTAAGGCATCGGAGAGTGAGGAAAATTTCAGTGATTTACATAGTAATTTAAGTTTAAATAATTCAAGCGGGGCCTCTTCATTCGATGATGAAATGGATATTGATGACATTGATGACTACGCTGAGGACGACGACGATGATGATGATGATGATATCAATGATACAGACATGACCTCTAGTGATGAATTAGATGACGAATCATTTTTAACAACAAGTAAGAGAAATAAAAATGGCACTCTGGCGACAACTACATCTAATAACTTCCCTGGACCTGCGACTCATGCAGTAACCAATTCAGATTATAAACCTGTTGCTAATGAACGGTTAATCAGCGAAGTGGTGATTGATGCTCCTTTAGGTCAGGTGGCACAAATTTTGTATGGTGATGATGTCACCAAATTGACATCTATCTTGAAAACACAAGGCAACTTTGATCTTTCCCCTATTCCTCCTTTATTGAAAAACAAATATCGTGAATATTATTACTATAAACCATTGCATTTTGGATTTGGTCCAAGTAAGACAAAATGTTTAATTTCTGATAAGGTCATTAAATATGATCTTGGAGATTACGTTCAAGTCTTCCAGGAATCTAAGACACCAGATGTCCCATCAGGAAATTCTTTTACAATTAGAACAAACACAATTATGACATGGGCTCCCGACAATAGTACAAAAGTTACCACCTATTTCTTAGCTGAGTGGTCTTCAAAGAGTTGGTTGAAAAGTGCTATTGAGAAAGGTGCATTTGATGGTGTTGTTAATACTACGAAAATTCAAAATAACGAAATTTCCAAATTTGTTAAAGAAGATACAATGAAATCCCTTACAAAAAGAAGAGTCTCGCAATCTAGAAAGCCTAAAGAATCTGTAGATGAAAATGAGGAACCTGATAACAAATTAGGCGGATTACCAACATTAGGACCTCTTACTCATGAACCAACTGAACCTGAATATTTTAAGAGTAAAAATGATGTGATTATCAGTAACGACATAACTTTTAATGTTCCTTTAGGGACAATTTTCCAATTATTATATGGTGATGATACATCCTACTTAAAACAAATTTTAGAGAAACAAAATGCGTATGATATTTCCAAGATTCCTCCATTTACTAATAAAGAAAGAGAATATAAATACATTAAAAAATTAAATAATGCCATGGGTCCTAAACAAACTAGATGTACAATCACAGAAAAAATTGAGCATATGGATATCAATCATTACATTTGCGTCAGACAGATAGTCGTTTCTCATGATGTACCATCGGGTAATGCGTTCAGTGTACATACAAGATTCTTCTTTTACTGGGGTCCTAACAATACAACGAAGATGTTGGTTGTGCTTAATGTAGTCTGGAAAGGAAAGTCTTTTATTAAAGGGGCCATTGAAAAGGGCTCTATAGATGGACAAAAGTCTAGTACAACTATTATTAAAGAACAGTTGGATTCTATCATATCAAATCTTTCTGAGAAGAAGGCTAGAAAGAGATCAAAGACTGTCTCGAGTAGAAGTACTAAAACAGAGGATAAAACCGAAGATTCCACAAACCTTAAAGATACAATGCAGTCTACACAAGAAGAGTCTTCAACAGGAATACTTGGCTCTCTCTTCTCATTGTGGGAGAAACTCAATATTTTTTCTATTCAAGGGATTATAAGCTTATTAGTTGGGTTCTTTTTGATTGCCATGTTGTTTAGATCCATGTTCCACTCTAACACTGTACAACATGATTTGATTTTGATTGATAAAGGAAGGATAATGATAGATGGTTATGAATATGCATATATTCCAAATTTCAAAACACTATACCAAGTTTACGAAGATGAAATTAGGAATAATGTTAGATCAAGTAAAAGGAGTACAGTTAGGAGTACTAGTAATGTGATAGTTTCCTCCCAAAGGAGTATATCGAAGTGGTTGGAGGAAAGGGGTTATAGTCCAGAAAATACAACGTTATTAAATAGATTAGGGGATACGGATGATATTGATAGTGATAATCAGGAGGATACCAAGAATAACAAGGATTATGAGATAAGGAAGTTAATTGAATCTATTAGAATCACTGAACTTCAGCTAAATGAGATGAAAGATACATTAGCTAGCCTCCAATCATAAGTAAACTCATACTTCAATAATGTGTATTAACTTTGTAAATTAGTGTATAAATATAGCATACCAAATTCTATTTCTATATTATTCCTATTACATATATCAAACAATAATGAGAATTGTATTTTATTTTGAAATTATCTAGCTTCCTTTTTGATATTTATTAGAGTAGATATTTGATTTTCCATGAAGCAAAAAATTTTCAAACATTTTCATGAATAATCCCAGAACCATATATTTTATGGTTTACAAGATATTACTAATTCATATATTTAAAAGTACTTGATTATAAGCTGCATACAAATAAGGAATAAAATTTTCTTAGGTTGACCATTGACAATTAAAGTTATTGTGATGAAAAACTTCATTGTTCACCGCAGAAACTAATTTATATGATATAATAAACAGACTCTTTCAAAAACCTTAGCAAGGTTCAAAACACTTGAATAAATGTTGGTAATATTTTTTATTGTATTAAAAACAAATTACCCTATAAATACACAAAAATGGGTTTAATTTCTGTTGTATATTTGATTAGAAAATGTTAATTATCACACATACGACATTTTACAGTTGTTTAAATATGAAGTACCTCTGTAATAAAAAATTGAAAAGGTTTTCTTCACAAACAAAAATTTATGTATATATCTATATTGACTGAATCAATATATTAGATATAGTTTTAAATACTGTAAATTAAAATATGCATAGATAGATAAAGCTACTTAGTCATGCATTTCAACGTCTGAGTTCTCTTGAGTTTTGGTAGACACAGATGGGCTAATAGATATTACAAAACTAACACTTTTGGAGGTAGAAATTTGCAAAGACTCGTTTGATTCATTATTTGAACTCTCCATTTCATTTCTATTTCTTTTCTTACTATTATTTCCTTTATTGGATATATCAGTTAGTACATCGCCATTAGTATCTTTTGCAGTAGAACTATTTTTATCCTTATCTGTTGAAATACGATCGTTAATCACCATAGACTCATCCAGCACTTCAGATAAATGTTGATCAGTATATTCAAGATTACCTTCATCTTCATTTCCGTTGCATTGTGATAGTGAAATTTCTATCAGGGTTCCCAACGTGTTATTAAATTTATTTAAGGCATTCTTACAAAGATTATCCAATGTTTCGTTTTGTAAGAATTCATTCATTAGATTCTGTACCTCTTTCAATTTTTCAACTGGTTGCTGGGATGTCATATAGAAATTGTTAATGTTGGTCAATATCATTCTCCTTATTTCCTTTTTATCGATCTGTGAAAACACATGAAGTAGATCCAGCAAAAAGTCAATTTGAACTGAACTTTTTGCAGCATCATTTTCTTTTCTGTTTATGACCTTTCTTGGATCAGTGCAGTGAATCAATTGTTGTACGACAATATTTGGTTTCAACATCGCATTTTTTTTAATATCTCTGTCAAAAGAACTTTGCAAATCACTCCACAATATGCATAACCTTAATAGAACATCAGCAGCCACCCTTGACATTTTTAATTGGTGAATAGGGTGAGAAAAACAGTATACCGGAAGTGAGAATGCAAATACTTGAATTAATGGTTCATTTGTTGTGTTAGCTGGAGAAAAATACGAAAGTACTAATGTTTCAAATAAGTCATCATCAGTAAATATATCAGCCAAAAATAATTTGCAAAGCCCCTCAGCAGCAATTACTTGACATTCAGGCAAATCACTGTTTTTCAATACTTTATAAAGCATCTTGTGTAAGGAGACAGAATCCACTTTCCCCTCTCCATCAACAACTTCATTTCCAAAGATCGAAAAAATGTCTACAATAGCCTGAAGTGCAATTTTTTTTAACGGTTCATCACCTTTAGAAACGCACATACCCAAAATATACATATTTTCGATTGCTAGTTGAATATCCAATAAACAGCATAATCCCAAGTTCCTAACACCTAATTCTCTAACCTTTGGTTGGCTATTTCTAACAGCTGGTGTAATTAATGTCTCAATCAAAGACATGATTAAAATATTCTGTTCTAATGGTTCCTCCACAAGTTCCAGCATACATGAGGACCTTGTTAAACATATTACAATTGTTTCAGCACTAGGTTCTTGGTATTTAACAATGCTATTAATAATAGATTTATCGATCTCCTTCTCTGTCCCATTTATCAAATTGTTTACTGTAGAATGGGAAGAATTTATATCATCATCCTCATTTTCTGATAATGGTTCTTCATCATTATTACCGCGAAGTTTTTCTTTCTCGTCATGCCTATTCAGCCTTTTTTGTCGTCTGTTCCTTTCTCTTTCTTCTTGTTCCTGCAATTCAATATCTTCGTCTCTTAAATCATTAATTATTTCAATAGCCATAGTAACAAAATCTCTTTCGTTGATGGATAATCTTTTTAATACTTTATGTCCGATTCTAATAAGAGATTGTGGTAAAGATTTGTATACTAATAAATTTCTAATTACCGATAACATAGACCGCCTGCCGATTTCATCACTAAAATCATATTTTTCTGCTGTTATCAATAATTGTTCTATAATAAAATTTAGGTGTTTTCTATCAGTCCGACTTAGAGGGATAGAATGTGTTTCTTGTGGATTAGAAGGGTATCGTTTACTCACATAAAATTGAATATATTCAGCTAAGACAGAAACTTCTGGAAAATGTTCTTCAATAACCTCAACATATCCATTATCTACACAGACTGTGTAAAAGCAACGGAAAAGAAGTGCAATCTCTACAGTAAATTCTTTCCAAATTTCTTGTGGGAATTTCAATCTATTAATAATATCATCTCTCACGTTCAATAATCTTATAACTGCTGGATATATACTTACCGATTTTATAATATTAAAGTGTTCAAGCAATTCAATTAAATCACCATTAAACAAATTAATCCAATGGTAGCATATAAGTTTTTCACAAGCATTTCGTACTGTATCGTCTCTATCTTCCAACCCCCATTTAATTAACTGATCTAAAATTTTAAAATCAATCTTCTCAAAACACTGTAGACCCATAGACTTGAGAACTCGGGAGTAAATCAATCTTCTATTGACTGAATTTATATCTCTTGCTCTTTCCAGAACGTATGATAGAGTGTTGGGTGTCTTGATCAAATTTAACATTGCCGCACGTCTTACATCAGGAGATGGATCATTTTGAATTATGTGCATTAGTAAGATAGTTGTAGGAACTTCTTCATCTCCTCCAAAATCTTTATTTAGATCTTCTGCAATAGTGGATTCGTCTTGAAACTTAGTAAGGCAAAATACAGCTTGTTTTCTGATATGTCCCTCTTTATCATATATCCTCTTATTTAGAGACCAAACGAGTAAATAATAAAGCTCTTCATCAATCTCCCCCAAATTATCCATAATCATAACCAATAATTGTAAAACTCTATATCTAACATTTTTATCTTTACTTTCTATACCACGTAAGATATATCTTATGAAGCCATCTATAAATCTATTAAAAATATGTTCCCTTTCTGTAAAAGTTTCATATTGAGTTTCCTTTAAAATAGTCAATTCTTTGTCTAAGGATGCAATAAATGCAGCAATCAATTTGACAATTCTGTCTCCAACTATTTCATGTTTCTTTAATGGTAAAATTTTCAATACGAATTTACTAAACCAATAATTGAACGATTCTTCAAATCCATTCTGTACTGCTTTATCTTGAATTTTTTTCAAAATCGCAATATGTTTTCTATGACCAGCATATGATAATTGAGCCTGTTGAAATACAGCTGCTATCGAACAAAATATTTTTTGATTAATGTCATCGGCGTCTACTACACTCATCTAGTTTAATGATAATATTAAAATATCAATTTGAATAAAGTAATAAAAAAATAATACTGTTATAATTACATATAATAATTACCTTTATTCTATTTATGTAATGAGTTTTAAGGTTCTTGAATAACATAAATATTGACTATGCACTGGAGAGGATACACATCTATGTGTTGTACATTTAGATCAAAGCTTCCCTTACTGTTTTTCGTATTTTATTGTTTTTTTTTTGTTCGTTTGTTTTTTGATTATTTGGAAGATCTTTAATGGCAAAACTAAAGGGGAAATATATGTTTCAAAAAGGTAATCAAATGGAAATGGCAGATGAATATTTAAACGGATATCATCTCTGTCACTAAACACATGAACACATCATATTTACTCTGTGAGAGATAAACTATAGGGGCTCTCTTGTTTAAGTTTCAAAAGTTTGTTTTTTTTTTATGCTTGGAGAAATATTTGTGAACGTAAGTATGGAATTGCTTTGTTATTTTCATTAGATCAAATCATAAGAGATAACTTCCCGACATAACAATGATTCTGAATCAAAAATGACTAGTATCTTAAAAAGGAAAGTCCCACAAGTGCAATTCTTATCTTTAAAAGTCATCATAGAATGAAGATTGTTGGAACGATTGATATTAGTGCAATTGGAATACCAATTATCAAACTTTGAGAAACATGTAATTAGGATAATATCTTGCAAGAGAAACTCATGATATTCTAGCAAGCAAAAAAAATAGAGCCAATACACTTTATGTGATTTTATACAAGTAATTGGATTTATTAGTAAAACCTTTAGCTAAAATTGTGTATGTTTTATTATCCTTGCCATTTAAAAAGGTAGAGTTCATCTGAGAAGTAAGCTGACTGATGTTATTATTTGATTATTTTTTCTTAAATGTTTCGTAAAGTGGCGGTCATTAATTCAAAATGTATTCAACTATGGATGTCAAGTTCTTGGAGAAAGTAAATGTATCCTTTTGTAACTTCTAAATAATTATTAATTTATTAAAGTGTATCTCTGTTTCTTAAAAAAATTCTTCTGCCTTTCTTTCCATCAACCTTCGATGTCATTCGAATTTGAAACTATAGGCAATCGAGAACTACATTTCGTTAAAAATGGTGAAAAAAAAAAAAAAGATCTCATAATGAATCAATGCTCAAAAATTTGATATTTATATTTGTTAGTTCTTTCCATCCCTCTATATATATATATATTGACCAATCAACAAACAAACAAATGTAGACTAATTCATGTTTACTAAGACAAGAATTTATACAAGAATATATGGAAAATAATATTTAAATGCTAGATTAAACAGTTATATTTAATATTCTATATTTCTCTTAAAAAAGAAAAAAAAATTATAGAGATGGATATAGTAGTTATTGTGATGAAATGAAACAATACTCACGTATATATAATGTTCTACCATTGCTTTACTTATTTTAACTTTTTCAATCTTAGTTAGAATATTTCCACTTAATAGGAAGATAGATACATAAAACTCTTTCACAGAATACAGTATTTGATGTCGTATATCTGATGTAACACAATATTGTCTTTAGCCATCTCTCCTTCGAATCTCTCTACAACGCTAAAGAAGCTTTATATGTTTAAGTAAACAAAATAATCACCTTCGTTTCTTTTTCTTTCTCTTTGTCCTTTTTTTTTATTTCATTTCGAGGTAAAATAGGAAAGAAAAAAAATTTTTTAAAAAATAATTCAATAAAGAAATAAAAGTGATGAGATGAGATGAGATGATCAAATTAAAGACTAAATAAAAGTTGTATAATTTATTGGAACAACCAACATACATACATATACATATATATATATATATATATATATGTACATAAAACTATACAAAATTACACCAAAGTTCATAAATAGTGCGTGAAAAATATTGTTAAATGCCCTCTCAACAATTAGCTGTTCATAGGGCCAGATTTGTGGATTATACACCAGGGAATATCACTGCCCTTGCCTTCTCTCATCGATCTTCTTTGAAAAACAAACTCACTCCCTCCGATTTAAGAATAGCTGTCGGTAGATCCAATGGTGATATTGAAATATGGAATCCAAGAAATAATTGGGTTCAAGAATTCCTTATTCATGGTGGGAAAGGTAGATCCATTGAGGGACTTTGTTGGAGTAACGTCCCTGGTGAGCCTTTGCGTTTATTCTCAATTGGTGGGTCTACAGTGGTCACTGAATGGAATCTAGCTACTGGGTTACCTCTGAAAAATTATGATTGTAATGCAGGTGTTATATGGTCTATTGCAATTAACAAATCTCAAGATAAACTTTCTGTTGGGTGTGATAATGGCACTGTAGTCATTATTGATATCTCTGGTGGTCCAGGTGTCCTTGAGCATGACATTATTTTGACTAGACAAGAATCACGTATCTTAAGTGTCACTTGGAATGATGATAATTATGTCATTGGTGGTTGCTCTGATGGTAGAATTAGAATTTGGAATGCTATGAAAAATAGCGAAAACAACAACCATGAGAGAGGTAAACTTTTACATACTATGAAAGTAGATAAAGCCAAGCATGAATCTACATTGGTTTGGTCAGTCTTATATCTGCCTTCGAAGAATCAGATTGTGTCTGGTGATTCTACTGGATCTGTCAAATTTTGGGATTTCCAATATGCTACTTTACTACAAAGTTTCCATCCACATAATGCAGATGTTTTATGTTTAACTACAGATGCCACTAATACCAACTTGTTTAGTGCGGGTGTAGATAGAAAGATTTTCCAATTCTCTTATCACGATTCAAAGAAATGGATTAATAGTTCAAATAGATTATTACATGGGAATGATATTAGATGTATTGCTTCCTATCAGTCGCATGGCGCAGACTTCTTGATCTCTGGTGGTTTAGAAAAGTCATTTGTGATCACTTCGCTATCTTCGTTTGCTCATGGAAATTATAGAAAGATGCCATTAATTAATCCATATAATAAAAACGTTTTGATTAACCAAAATCAAAGGTATGTAGTTATGTGGGAGGATAATCAAACAATTAAAATTTGGAAAGTTGGTGAAATAAATGATGAAGAAGATATTGAAAATAATTATAAATTGGTTTGTAAAATGGCACTTAAGGATGAAGAAAACATTACAACTTGTGACATGTCTCCAGATGGTCAAGTCCTTATCGTAGGGAGAAACTCAAACACAAAAGTGTTTTTCTTGCAACCTGTTAATTCTAGTAACAAATTAAAAGTAACCAAATTGGATAACGACTTATTGTTAAAAACAGGTTCTAAATTAATCAAATTTATCGATAACTCTAGAGTTGTCATTTGTACACCAGATGATACATTATTTAAATTAGATTTAGAATCAGATGATGACGAAGAGATGATTGATTTAGAGATATCTGAATTACCAAATACAAAGAGTTCTATAAAAATACCCTATTTGAATAAAATTAATCATCTTGATGTTTGTAAAGACTTTGTTATAGTCTCCCGTGGGTGTGGTGCTGTAGACGTGATCAGCTTGAATACTGGTCATCATAGATCATTGATTCGTTTAATGAATTCTATCACTGTTATTAAAATAAATGAAAAGAAATCTACAGTCATTGTAATGACCGCTGATAATAAAATCTATGAATTGAATGTTGATATTGAATCTTTAAATAATGAGACTAATAAGAGATTGGAAGAGGAATCAAATGATGACAGCAACAATAAAAAAGATGATAATGCCAATGATAATGCAGCCACGAAAGAAGAAGGAGAAGAAGAAGAAGGTAATGGAAATATTGATATAGAAATGGAAGATACAAATGAACAAGAAAGTGTATTTACACAGTGGACCAAAAATAATATTGACAATTTACCAAAAAGAATTCGATTATTAAAGGAAAAATGTAACGGTATATTTATAGATGAAGAAAATCCAAACTTAGTATGGTTTTGGGGTTCTACATGGATTTCGAGGTTGAATTTAGGTATGAATTTGCCATCAATAACTAGAAAGAAATCAAAGAAACGTAGTCATGAAGGTTTAACAATTACAGATGGGGGCAATTTTATGGATACTCAAGAAACAAATGATGAGGACGAGGACGAGGACGAGGATATAGATATGGAAAATGGATATAATGACAACATTCATAGTCCTGGAAATACGCTCCAACTCACTATGAAGAATGATAAAATGGATCAAAATCGTGCCAAAACTGAATCCCAAGTGTTTTACTTTAATGATAGATTCAAACCAAATCTTTGCGTTGATTTCATAGATAGGAATGAACTTATTACTGTAGAAAGACCAGTGGCAATGATGAAAGCATCTAAAGCATTTGATTTACCAAAGATAGTTTTCTAAACACAAGTAAAATATATTATAATGAAATTATATACGATAAAAATATAAAGTTGGATTTATCTATGATATATATCATCATCAATAGGAAACATCGGTTTTTCTTATCTTATATATTTAGATAGAATCAGAAAGTGACATTATAATATATTATCTGTAACATATTTATACTGAGAAAAATATTCAATATCAAGGAAAGTAGTTTCTAGTATTTTCTATGTGTAGAGGTATATGTTCAATGTTTAGATTAAGATAGGATATGTGTAGTATGTTTGTTTTGGTTTTTCAGCTTTTTACTGACGTAAATTTATTTGCATACACTTCCTTATTTCAAAAAAATACAGTTTTAACTAGAGATATACCATTATGTAAAATTTTTAATACCAAAAATAATTAATAGACTAGCTGAATTTGAAGAACCAGAAGAGAAGATAATAGATTTTCTTCCACTTAGTTACAAAGAGGAGAAAATGAGAAGGTGTTATTAAAAACAAGAAGTTTAAATGAAAAAATGGTTAATAGTGATACTTCAAGTATAGCCAATGAAGTATCGAAATTTTTGGCTTAGGACAAAGTCTAGTACCATGTAAGTTAGATAACACAGTCCAAAGTTATCATATTTATGAAAGAAAATTTAAACTTATAATAAGGAAACGTCATTATCGCCTATCTGGAAATATTTTTTCGGCTTTAGTGTGGACAGACTATTCACATGAAGTTTATTATCAAGTTAGAGGGGGGATATGAATCACCTTTACTCTTCCACAAATTAATAGATCCATTATTAAACTGAAAAGTTAATATTAAATTAAGAGTATGCCCTAATTGTTTAAAGTTGGTTTATACCCCTAGAAAATTTAAAAGAGATATGATAGAACTAAACAACATTTCAATAATAATTAAATACACCAGTATTGCTAATGTATCTACTGTAATTTGGCGTTTGCTAGTACAATTGCAAAGTTATAAAAAATAAAAGTATTGGAGAAAAAAAAACACAACTGATGGTGATTTTTCAAACTTAATGGATTTACAAAAAATTATCAAGATAAGATATAAGATACTAAAACTATATAGTATGTACACTCTTCTAACAAAAAAAGTAATATTTTTAACACCAAGAAATTTAGTAGAAATACGAGTACAAAATTCTGAACAGACCACATATGCACAATTCGTAAATTAAAAAAAATATCAATAAAGACACCAGAGAATCAAAGAGATTTTAATGATGTTTTCATGGAGTAAGATCCTTAGAAAAAATTCTACATCAGTGCTAGAACAAAACAGTATTTTAAATGGGATTGGGATATCATTAGATATCACAACAATGGCGTTAGTTAATATTATAGATCAACAAGAAGTGTTGATACTTTTAACATAACAATTGTATTTAATCAATCCAATGATCGATATTATAAGAAACAGAGAAGTTTTGACTAAATTAAAACACTAAACGCAGAACCTGGAAGTGTTAGAACAGTTATTGGAGGATTTGGAATTTGGATAATATATGTGTAAAACTGACGTTCATATAATGTACATAAGCGAAAGAGGATCTGACAAGTGTTAAAAAGAATGGACACAAAAAAGGTATAGAAGTCAACAACCAATTACCTGTAGTTATTTCCTTTTGAAATCCTTTTAAGTAAAAAAAATATATATATATAATAATTATAATATCTAAGTTGTAAGACGACGATTCAATTTGTCATTCTGTTTTCTGATTGGAAGGGGAATTGTACTTATAAACCTGTCTCTTCCTCCTTTACATTTCGGGGATTTTGCGGATTTTTCTCTTGTTTATCTTATTCCGTATTTTCGGCATTTGTAAATCATTCTGCGGATTGTTACTTTCAGTTTGCGGCTTCGTTCGAATGTGTGCCAACCTACAGGACGTTCAAGAAATGGGGAAGAAATAAAAGGTGAAACAAAAATTGAAAAATGAAGAAAGAAAAACTGATTAGAGGGAGTGTGTCAGAGGGACAGAGACAGAGAAGGAGGAGAAGCCATACAGTGGATATTTTTAATTAGGAGAGGATACATTTGTTTGTATCTTAAATTGATTTCTTCTTGTCCTTCCCTTAAATCTCTTTGTTCCTTTTAAAAATTTTACTAAATAGGGTTTTTCTAATCATAGTAATTGTAACTAGACAAAACACTTAAAATCATAACAAGGGATATCTCGTTTTAATTAGACCTTTAAAGACCATAGTGATATTCAGTAATTCTTAAAAATATACTATTAGTTTGAAGGATCACACAAAAAAAAAATATAAAGCTAAAATATCGCTCTTTTTTTCCCATTAGTTTTTCCATTATTTCAAGCATTAAATACAAATATATTTGAAATATCATAATGTCAACAGCTAACGTTTTAAGATACTCTGCTCTTGGTTTAGGTTTTTTAGTTGGGCTTAAGACTGATCTATCTTTAAAATCTGAAGCTAAAAAAAGGAAAGAAGAGGACAAATATCAGACACAACTCAAATTGGTAGAAAAAGCCAGACAAGAGTATAGAAAGTTACATCCAGTAGCTCCTACTGAATCTGGTAGACTTGAAGTTGATTTAGATGATCCAAATTTCGATTTTGGTAAATTCATAGAAGAAGCTGCAGGGTCATTGAAAGCTTGAAATAATAATATTCTAACATATATCTCATCACAAGTTTTTAATTGCTTTTTTTTTCTATATCTTTTTTCAAACTTTTACTATCTGCTTCACACTTAACATATGTTAGACATATGAATATTTATTTAAAATGTACATAGAACTATTTATATTCAACGATCTATATTCAGTTTAATATTGGACAATTTTTCTTTCTCCTTTCTTTTTTATTTTTGGTCTTTAATTATATTCACAAGGTATTATATTTCTTTATTTGTATGTGATCTATACATGGATATGTAGGTATACTGGCAGAGAGAAATGCTATTCTAATATTGTTTATGATTTCTTATACATATATGATAACTTTATAGTTTTTTTTATCGTCTTACTCTAGAGAATACTCTACCATTTGGTAATCCATATTTCTTTCTAACATTTGCCACAGTGGTATCCCATTCACTTCTCCAAATATACGCACCAATTGGATCTAAGTTATTTAATTCAACAAATTTTCTAATATCAAATGAATATCTCTTTATAGCAGAGATATCAGTCAATATTTCATTTGGTTGTCTAAATACCCGTACTACAAACCTTTGTTAACCTGCATTCTTCTCTGGTATGGGTGACAAATAATTAATAAGTACATTATCCTTGACGTTAAATTTTCTTGAATCGATAACATTATCATTATAGTCTAGTTTCAAGTTTAGTAAGCCATAACATAAAGTTGTCTTAAACGAATCATTAATTAAATCTGGTTCTTCTGGATTGACTATAAAAATAGTGTATCTTAGTTTGGATAAATTTAAATTCTTAAATTCTTGAATTTTGAAAATCGGTTCGAATTGTGTAACATTAGATGATAAAAATACACCTGGTTGAATCTATTTATTTACGCCTATTGAATACGGGAATTTAAACATAACGTTGTCATGTGGCACTGAAGTGGGTAAAAGTGTCTGGGATAGAATGGAAAGTCTCCAATCTTTGCATCAATAACATTTGGCCATAAGATTTCCAATGTTTCAAAACAAGATATCTATATACGGGTAAGTTAAAATCTATTAATCCGGAGGTTATTATTAATTTTATCACTAAATTGTAAATTGTATTGTACTTCAGGGTTATTTATCTTAGCTTTGACCAAATGTTTATTCTTCGATTCAGGATCATTTGTTTGGTCAATCTTAGAATATATTTTCCCAGCTCAATCTTGTAAAAATAAATAGACTAATTTGAAAGTATAGTCGATTTCCTCTAGAGACTTATATCTAGCTCTGGAAGCCCTTCTTCTTAGAGTGTAAGGTCCTTTAATGGTTTCCGTCTTACCGGATTCTACATCAACAAATAGGGATTGTCTTAAATTGGAAGAACGTAGAGATAAAGAAATTAGATCTCTTTGTAAAATTATTCCATATTTCAATCTGTTGAAACTTGACTATAGAAGAGTATTAATGATCTGCGTAACATTGTCACTTAGAATGGTTTTATTGTAACTTCTACTTCCCTCATTCTTTTTGTTAATATTACATAATTATTTTTCATAGTTAAATAGATATCGATAACGATGTTATTCTTCCATATATTTCATTTTTTATACTCTCTTAATGACTCTATATCACCTAACTTTTCACCTCCCCCTCTGGAAACGTGTCCCCAAAGCGAAATCTCCTTGAAATTATTTTCTTTCAAGTTGAAATTGTTTCCTTTTCTTCGGCCGAGACCAAAATTGTCTGCAAAGAGAAAGTGAATATATAAATTAAATAAACGTTCGAAGAAAGGAAACAATACTGAGGAAGATGCTTAATGATATTCTGATATTAAATGAATATTTAAATCTGGAACAACACAAAGAATCCTATTGTGATAAAAATTTAAAATAACCGAACAAATATATGGATACAAGGGAACAAATTAGAAACTTTTTAAATGAGATTAATAGTTAACCAAAGAAGTGAAATTTAAACAAGTTATTACGCATACCCATTCAAAGAACGGGGCGGGAAGACGAAGTGAAAGGAACAATAATCATTTTGATAAATATATATATGTATGTATGTATGTATGTACGTATGTATATGCCTTAACCACCATAAACGCCATTAAATATATATTTAATCTCATCAATTGAATAATTTGACAAAAGACAAAGTTGCAATAAGATTCTTGATTTTTCTGGATTCAAATATCCAGAAGCGATAACATTGCCACCATTCTTAGGCAAATTAGCAATGGGAATCATCCCATCCATTGATCTTTTGGAATATATGATTGGTTTATTAGTCAAAGAAACGCATTTTTCATTGACTTCCTCAGGCAATGAGCCTGCACCCATAGTGGCGATAACGATCCCATCATAACGATCCTTAACCAAATCAATAATGTCAGGGTCCATAGTCTGGTGACCGTATAAGATACACACGGAGGGCAATCTATTACCTTTGTATTCAGTTACTTTGTCGTGATTTAATTTTAGTTTAAATTTGTGCACACCTTGTGGTTTAACGGGTGGATAATAGTAATGGATTTCATTATTGACGAAGTTGCCTAAGTAACCTTGTCTAACGTTAAATGAATCAAGAGAATTTGCATTAGTCTTTGTAATGTAGTAACCTGCGGAGATCTGGTCATTTAAGGAGACCAAGACACCACGACCTTTAGATTTTTGATCGGATGCGATACAGATAGCTTGATATAGATTCATGGGTCCATCAGCAGAGACACTAGTGGATGGTCTCATTGAGCCGACGAAGACGATGGGGACTTCTCCTGAATCTATGGTCAATTCGACGAAGAATGCTGTCTCGGACAAAGTGTCAGTACCATGAGTGATGACAATCCCATCGAATTTTTGTAAAGCCGATGATATACCGTTGTAGATTGAAAGCAGTTGAGATTCAGTGATATCCTTTGAGTCGACATTGCATAGTTGTTCGTATTCGATTTCACAAATTTGAGAGATGTCTGGGATAGCTTCCAACATGTCTTGGATTGTTAAATCTACATGATATCCTGCAGTAGCAGAAGAAGAATCACCTTTGGATGCGATAGTACCACCAGTACCCAAAATTTTGATTCTAGGTAATTGGTGATAATTATGAGTGTAACGAGAATGATGATTATTTAAGATGGAATCAATAGGGTTGGAATTAACCTTGATAGTGTTATTATTATATAATGATGCAGAATTTGAAGAAAAAGTGGAGCCAGAAGATATTGTATGATTTATAGAATTATTCATCTTTGAACCTGGCTTATTGTCATTTTTATCAATATTATTTTCATCCTCATTACTTACAGTTAAAGTGAATTGAGAATTCTCTATATCTGAACAAATAGTTTTAATTTCAATTGAGTCGTTTGGCATGTCTATAAATGTGTGTGGTCTCTATATTTTACGTTATAAATGACAGTAAAAACTTGAGATTATAATAGAAAGAGAAAGAGAAGAGGCACAATGACTCTTTCAACATATATATATATATATATATTACACATATAGTATGGATGATTAAAATGGAACTAATTTTTTTTTTATTTTTCAAACAGTTAGAGAGAAGAAACTCAAAACAGGTCATCGACACAAGGGAGGTATGGGTCTTTCACAGCACACACACTGTAAGAAACTGTGTATAAGTGTAAATTGTACACACACAAACATTTGATCGACAACATTGTATGGGATATATATGTAAAGTAATACGCAAATTTTGAACATAATGGTAGATATTGTTGGCAAAGAAAATAATACAATCGACTATTGATACATATATATATATATATATATATATATACTCCAGATGCAAAATCCATTCGAACAAACACAAAAGAGTTTATTGTCACGTATAATAGGTAATGTTGAAAGACTAAATCAAGGAGTAATAACATTAAACCAAGAATTATCAATCATCAATTCAAAGAACCAACAATTATGTAATATTGCTACTATATGTGACCATTATCAAGAATCTCTAGAGTTTAATATATCTGCTACTGGACAATTAAAACCTCCTTCAAAAGGTTAACAAAAGTTAAAAATGCATATTCAAACAAATATAATGTACATACAGGTATGGGGAAAAAATAAGATAGAACATAGGCTTAACAATTTTAAAATATATTAAAGACAATACTACATATATATATACATATATAGATGGATGGATATAATAGATATAAAGTAATATACAATTAAATATTAGAAATAAATAAGTTTAACCCTTTTCTTCATATATATATATATATATATATAGCATTTTCAGTTAGATCCATTTGGTAACAAACCGAATCTTTTCTTTAAAGTGACTCTTTGTCTTGAATATTTATCATCTGGTGAGAAACGTGCAGGGTGTGCAGACTTAGTAATTTCACCTTGTTCTGTGACTTTCTTCAATGTGTAAATTCTTTTACCTTCTTTGTCTAATGTGTACATAAGATGCATCTTTTAACTAAATATAATATGATATGATAATATGTTATGTGGTTTTTTTTTCTTGCTTTATTCTTTCACTCTCTTATCAGACAAGTTCCTTATTTAACTTTAGCAACTCTACCAAATATATATATAGTAATAAAATCTATTCTCAATCCAAGTTTTTTTTATTTATTATGTGAGAAAACATTTTTGGCTAACGAAAAAAATTTTTTTTCTCTCTTTTTTTTTTTTTGTTCCTTTATTTTGCTGGCACGTGACTGTCATTCACCTTAACAACAACAGTAATAATATCGATAAGTAATTATAATAATAATATTAATAATAGTAGTAGTAGTAGTAGTAGTAACAGTACTTACAAGAGAGACAACTACTTGAAAATCTCCTCTGTTGCATCTTCTCTAGTTGTTGATGAGGTTAAAGATATGGAACTTTTCTAAAATTATGCTTTTGTCTTATTTTAAGCTATATAGATAATGCAATACAGCTTTTCAAAGTTTGTTATTATTCAGAAAAGTTTAGAACGTATCCAAGAACTTTAAATATATTGCCAAATAATCATCCTTTGAGACTTATTGCAAGTCTAAATATTCTAATTTTCTATTTATAGATCGGTAAATACAATAATATTATTAGATTATTTAATGCATGTTAAAAATTATAGCTAAATGTAGCAGATGATAATTATAATAATAACAGTGCTATTACTACTAGAACATCGAATTGGAATCAAAGTACACCTGATAGTGAACCACAGAGAACATTTATAGATATTTGGATTAAAATAATTTGATGTGTAGAGGGCTGGGGACATTTAGAAGATTTTAATAATTCATTGAACGTCTAAAAACAGTTATTAGAAAAAAAAATGATACTAACAAGAAGGTATCGGATGGGAAAAAGGACTTTGTGAAAAGATTATATATCCAGAAAATTTTAAATAGACCCCATTATGTGTTTGGATCTGTCTATTATTTACAACTTCTACATTCTATTATAGGTGGTGGGAAAAAGCTGATGGATACTTGTTTGGGCATGCATATCCATTTATTATATATTATTTATTACCTACAACCATTATGTGCTGTATAGTTTTAAAGAGTAAAGAGAAAAGAAAAAAAAATAGAGAGAAAGAGAATAAAGACAGAGGGCCAACGAATGGAGCTCAAATGAATGTATCTGTATGACAACGAAAAAAATGCCGATCATAAATAAAAATAAAAATAAAAAAAATTATCTGCTACTTGATCTAATCATCAGCAGTTTATATTTTAAATCATAAATCGACCCTATAAGAACCATTGATATAGTGGATTGTAACTCAATATCGTCATTTACACCTTCTAAAATACGAACTGATTTGATTTGGTCCTCCTTTATTTGCAATTCTAATTTGATTGATGTATCTATAATTTCAAATTGGACTCTAGTAGATCTCATATCATTATATATAATGGAGATAATTCCCTCTTGTACTAACTCATCAAATATTTGACTTCTAATGGAATTCTTCCATAGCCGCAGATAGATTTCTTTAGCAAATAGGTATATATCTTGAAATCCATTCTTAGAAGTTCCATTTATAGTAATATCGACAAATAATAATTCGATGTCTATATAACTCGGAATTGTATGCTTAAAAATCGACCAAGTGTGAGATTTCAATTTCCTTTTCAATAAGATATAAAACGGTGTTTCAAATTGTTTATTCACTTGATTAAATATATCAAATCTAATACCTAGCATCTCTCTTGTTATATCTAATTCTTGTGTCTCTACATTTAATTGTAAATCGGTTGGATCAATAACAGGGAAAAAAGTTATGCCGAATAGTCTAAACATGTTCTCTAATACAATTTGATTCTTCAATTGATTGAACTTCGTATTTTGATTTGAGTCATTATCTAATTCATGTCTATTTTTCCTTTTTGAAGGTGAAGATAAGATTGTAGTATCTAATAGATCACCTACACTAGTATCGAACATTTTATGTTCAACAATAGGCTGATTTTTTAATACCCATTCTTGTTCAGTTAAATTATCATCTTCATCAAATTGAGAATTGTCCTTGCTTGTCCTTTGCTTTTTATTTGGTGTTGTAAAATTGTCATTTTCAATTATTGGCGATGAAGAAGAACCAAAAGTGTCAGAATTAGAAAAGGATACATCACTAGATTCCATATCAGAATTGATCTCATCGCCTTCATCACTTTCATTTCTAAATTTACCATTGTTGAATCTATAATATTTGAATAAAACATCGTGTAATTGCGGAAATTTTTCAAATATAGATCCAAATTCGTTCATCACGTTATTTATCATGGGATCCTCTGTGATGGCAGTAGTAGTAGTAGTAGTATTCTGTTTTGTCAAATTATTAGGAGCTTCCTCTACTTTCCCTTGATTATCATTATGTTGTATCTGTTTATTTGTTTTCTGCTTCTTTTTCCTTCTCTCCTTTCTTTTATTTGGGTCAAAATCTTTCAGTTTATTAATTCTTTCCTTTAAGTTAACAGATTTTAGACGTAAGGATTCTAATTCATTTTGCAATGAATGAATATCTTGTTCTAAATCTTTAATATCGTCTGACATGATACACTATTTTATCTTCTTAAATAATGTCTTCAGATTGGCACAATAACCACTAATAACTTTAAATGCAGTGTCAATGACTACAATACAGCTATACATATTACTGTATATACTATATTTGTTTATTTACACCCATTAATTGTTGTTCAATATTGAATGAGAACTCCAAATGTTTGGTTGAAATCGAAAAAAAAAAAAATACATATATTTACGCGTATTCGGCAACACGTAAACAGAAACCCAAAATATTAAAGATAAAAAAAAAATAAATAAATAAAACTTTGTAAATAAGAAAGAAATTAGTTGACTCTGTTGAAGGAAGACATAAAAACATATATGTGGATAGCCGGAACGTTTATAAAGAGAAATACTTATTGATCGATTAAATAGAAGTCCACAACCAGTCGTTTGAAGTAGGAAAATTACATTGTAAGAATTTTATTTGATTGAAGAAGGGTGTGTGAAAAGGATGTATATCAAACGGGTGGTAATTAAAGGTTTCAAAACTTACAGAAATGAAACTGTCATCGATGATTTCTCCCCACATCACAATATAATAATTGGTTCCAATGGATCTGGGAAGTCAAACTTGTTTGCGGCTATTCGATTTGTGTTAAGTGATGAATATTCTGTTTTGAAAAGGGAGGATAGACAGGGGTTGATTCATCAAGGTGCAGGTTCGGTTATGTCTGCTTCTGTGGAATTAGTCTTTCATGATCCAGATCATCGAATGATATTATCTTCCGGGATAGTGCCAAGACCTAATGATGAAGTTTTTATTAGAAGAACTGTTGGATTGAAAAAGGATGATTATCAAGTTAATGATAGAAATGTGACAAAGAGTGATATTGTAAGGATGCTAGAGACTGCAGGATTCTCGATGTCAAGTCCTTATAATATTGTTCCACAGGGGAAAATTGTGGCCTTAACTAATGCTAAGGATAAAACACGGTTGCAATTATTAGAAGATGTTGTAGGTGCTAAATCTTTTGAGGATAAATTGAATGCTTCTTTGAAAAATATGAAAGAAACTGAATTTAAAAGGAAACAAATAGTTAAAGAACTGAAAGAATTGAATGATAAATTAAAGGAAATGGAGATTGAAAAAAATGAATTGGAAAAATATAATGATTTAGAAAGTAAACGTAAAGTTTTCCTTTTTACACTGTACGATAGGGAGTTGACAGATATTTTAAATCAAATTGAAAATATTGATGATGATTATAGTAATACAGTTAATAATTCTGAACAATATATCGAAGAGTTAGATAAAAGAGAGGAATTAATAATTAAAGTGACAAAATTGTTACATGACCTTGATAATAATTTAAAATTAAAGAAAAACACTGATTTAAATCAAGCAAAGAATAAATGTAGTGAAATTGCGGATAAATTAACTTCATTGAACTTTAAAATTGATGATATTCAAAATCAAATTAAATTGGAAGAGAAACAGAATATAACAGATAATCAAAATTTGAATATTATCAACAAGGAGATCGACGATCGTCATCTTAAATTGAACAAAATCAAACCTAGATTTGAAGAATTGAATAAAGAAGAAATGAACTTAAAGTTAAAATTAACTCAACTGCAACAAATTGAAAGAGATTTATTGCTAAAGAAAAGTAATTATTCAAGGTTTAATACAAAGGAAGAAAGAAATGATTGGATTAAAAATGAGATTAATGAACAATCTTCCCTTTTAAAGGATATGAATCAAAATTTTGATCAATTACAGAGCGAGAAGAATCAAATAGAAATCGATTTATCTAACTTGAAAAATGAAATTGAAGAATTGGACGATTCTATTGAAGGTCCGGGTATAGTTTCAGAATTGGAAGACATTAATTTAAATATTTCTAATTTAAAAACTACATGTGCTGAAAAGATTGATGAACGTAAAGAATGTTGGAGAAAGGAACAAAAGCTTCAGACAATATTAAATACCTTGGACGAAGATTTAAAAGATTCTGAAAGAACAGTTAATGAAACAATGAGTAAATCATTAGCTAATGGGATTACGAATTGTAGAGAGATTACCGAAAAATTGAAGCTTTCGTCGGATTCTGTCTTTGGAACTCTTGGTGAATTAATTAAAGTTAATGATAAATATAAGACTTGTGTGGAAGTTGTTGGTGGGAATTCTTTATTCCATATTGTGGTAGATACAGATGAAACTGCTTCTATTTTAATGAGAGAATTGCATAATATGAAGGGTGGAAGAGTCACTTTTATCCCATTAAATAGAATTCAAGAAGATATATCAGTAATATTTCCACCACATGATCAAACAACATTATTTACACCCTTAATTAAAAAAATTAAATATGATCCTAAATTTGAAAAGGCTGTAAAACATGTATTTGGTAAAAGTATCGTTGTGAAGGATTTATCTATTGGATTAAATATAGCTAAAAAGTATAAATTAAATGCAATCACTTTGGATGGTGATACAGCTGATAATAGAGGTGTTTTGACTGGTGGATATCGCGATAAATATAAAAAAACTAGACTGGATGCACTAAAACATTTATCAAAATCACGGGAAGAACATGAAAAAATAAGAGAAGAATTAACTAATATGAAAAATCACTTACATGATGTTGATTCGTTTATCGATAAAATAAATGGGGAAATGAGAACACTTTCTAATAGACGCGAAACTATATTAACTAATATTGAAAATTTCAGGACAAAATTAAATGGTAAGAAAAGTCAATATAGAATATTAGAAGAATCGTTAGATAAGTTAATATTAAAAAGGGAAAAAATCAACACTAATATAAAAATTACCAGTGATAAGATAGAAAATCTTTCCAAAGAACTTAACCAGGATTTCAGTAACGACTTATCTGAAGGGGAAAAACAAAAACTGGAAGATATTAGTGCTGACATTCAAACTACTACTAATAATATTAATGTTACTATAGATTCCTTAGAAAGTATAACAGCATGTATTGATAAATTAAATGCAGAATTGGATCTGAAACTTCTTCCACAACAAGAAGAATTGAAAAAGAAGCTATCTAGATCTGGTGATTCTTTCGTCAAGTCCCTTGCTAATGAGTTACAAATATTGAAGGAGGAAAAGAAGAAACTTTTAGAGCAAGAAAGAATTGCTATCGAGGAAATTAATAAGGTGGAAGAAGAAATAAATCATTTAGTTAGTGACAAGAACAATAATACTAAGCTATTAGAAAAGACCAATTCCCAACAGCGTCTATTGGTTAAAAAGATCGAAAAATTTCAAAAGAATACTGAAAAGAATATGATAATGAAGACCACCTTATTATCTAGGCGTAATGAGTTACAACAGAAAATTAGAGAAATAGGTCTTTTGGCAGAAGATGTTCTAGCTAAGTATTCTAATTTATCTAGTGAAGATCTTCTTCTAGAATTGAATCAAGTCAACCAAAGCATTTCAAGTATGACAAATATTAACAAAAGAGCTTTAGAAAACTTTAACAAATTTGATGAGAGACGAAATGACCTAATAGAAAGGGCTACCGAACTAGATGAATCAAAAGTTTCTATTCAAGAATTGATTGAAAAATTAAGGGCTCAAAAGTTGGACGCTGTAGAGAAAACTTTCCAAAAGGTTTCTGAAAATTTTGTTACAATATTTGAAAAGTTAGTCCCAAGAGGCACAGCTAAGTTAATAATACACAAAAACAAGAAGTTATCTCAAATTAATGAGGCAGATGATATTGAATCTGTTTATTCCGGGGTATCCATTGAAGTATCATTTAACTCAAAAAGTGATGAACAAGTACATGTTAGTCAATTATCTGGTGGTCAAAAAACAGTTTGTGCAATTGCTTTGATTCTTGCTCTTCAAATGGTAGATCCAGTACCTTTTTACTTGTTCGATGAAATTGATGCTGCTTTGGACAAGCAGTATAGGACAGCGGTAGCCAAAACTATCAAAGAACTATCAAAAAATGTTCAATTTATTTGTACCACATTTAGAACAGAAATGTTAGAAGTTGCTGACCGTTTCTACAGGGTAAAATACGAAAATAAAATATCAACAGTTGTTGAAATTGACAAACAAGATGCCATAAACTTTGTAAAAGGACATAACAAGTTGGCTGAGGTGTAATGTATTTGTGATACTTTAGATAATTAATGTAAATTTCATATATTGTGTAATTATTTTATGTAAATTGGCTACATAAACATAAAAAAAGATTCGATGATTTTTGCTGAAGTTTGTTAAATGAGTTACATTTTTCTATATAATGTCTCTTATTCATACAAATCAACGCTACTGGTTTCGTATTCAGAAGAAGTTTCTGTTAATCCTTCTTCCATCACATTATTTTCGATTCTATATTCTAAGGGTGTAACTTCTAGAGAACTAGTTGTCCTTGTACCTGCTAAATTAATATTTTTTAGTCTTTCTAATCGATTTGAAATGTTTGTTGAAGTGTTTGTAACAAATTCGAGGCTACTATTATTACTAATAGAAGCCGACTTCGAATGGATTGAATGTAATATAGAAGTGCTTCTTGAAGAATTATGTGGTGATGGTAAATTATGCATTTTCCTATCAATTGTATATATATCTTCAGATAACTTGATTGCAGACTGGAATTGCCTTATCTCTTTTACTGAAACAGTACTAGAACATGATGATACGATTGATATTTTATCATTATCATCGTCCGAGTCAGAAGAGTCAAGATTGAGTAATAAGTCTTCACCCACTTCTGGGTGTTTCAAATAATCTATGAATGTTGATGCCTTAACATCATTATCTTTCTTATTTGATACAGGCTTGGTTACCGCTTGATTATCATACTTAGAGGCGATTTTGTTTGAAAAGTATTTGGTAAATTTTTCGGGACTATTTGGTTCATCAGAGTCATTAGATAAGATGATGGTGTTTGCTATTTTAGTTTCATCAGATTGTGACGGTTTGAGGTAACTTGGTGACCGATATGTTTTGCTATCTGTGCCATTAATTGATCTGTTTTGTTTTATATCAGTTTTTTTAAGGTCATTATTCTGTTTGTTTGAGAAAGAATTTTTGGTTTCATTTAACAAATTTTCATTACGAGAAGAAACTACTACTAACTTATTATCTTTATTGTTAGTATTGGTTTTGCAAACAGAAATACTTGATATATCGTGATTTTTATTCGATTGTGTCTGAGTTTGTTTGGAATTAGTACTTGTCTTATTATTTGTATCAGAATCATCAATACTAACAATACTCTCTTTTAAATCATGTCTCAATACAGCGATATTTTGTGTAGTCTTTGCCAAATTAGCAATAACTTCTTCTTCAGAGGACACATCTGTCATGATCCCTGAAGAGCTTGTTGATTCGTATTCTTCTTCACTTTCCGAATAATTTTCAATTTCTTCTGTTTCATTAAAGCTATTGTCACTATTATAGCTTCTAAAAGCTGCAGTTTGTTTTGACAATTTTAGCGAAGCCTTACGAGCAGCATTCCTTGGTGTTCTAGTAGGTAAGATATTTCTGGGATCCGGTTTGGAGTTGTCGATATCTTTGTTTAAAACAGTTAAATATGGCTTGGATCTACTGATAACCCTTTGGGTTGTAGAATTTTGATTTTTTGACAGCCAAGGAGGAAATTTGAGATTATCAGTTTCAAACATTTTTAATAATTCGACCTTCTTAAAACCTGGATTTCTTGATGAGGTTTCGTAATTGGGTTTTTTATTACCAGATTTATTTTTGGCAATAACTTGAAGCTCTGGTGTTTCATTAGGCGTTTTATTTGATATTATTGATTCTTTTAGGTTTTTTGATTCATTAAGTGCTAATGTGGATAATGAATGGTATTTGATATTTGGTGTCTTTTCAGAAGATGTCTGTGTCTCTGCTGATATCATTTCGGTATTTATCGGTTTCAAATTACTAGAAATATCTGGACTTTGGGAAATTTGAGTTGTTATTTTTGATATTTGATTTTCTTTTATTATTTTGTTATTATTATTAAATGGTTGAGAATGTTCTTTTTGAGATTTACTCACATTTCTCTTTTTAAGTTCATCGTCCTTAGGTGGATCCGTTTCGGAATTTTGAGAAGTTTGAGAAATCTCTTCAGTTTTCCTATCTGATGATGAAGGGTGTAAAACATCGTTTGGTTTATTCAGGTATTTACTCGGCTGGATATTATGCTTTGGATATTCTAAAGCGTTATTTGACTTCATAGAGTCTGTATTCCTTTCTTGTTGTAATTTAAAAGCTGGATATGTATCAATTTCGCCAATTGACTGTGGTTTGATTTTTGTGTCCGTTGCCGTAATTGCAGAATTACTCTTGATATTTTTCGTGTGCTTTGTTTTTGAAGCTTCTGGAAGACTATCTGATTTGTCTTTCAAAGAAGACTTACCTTTGACTTCGTCTTTATATTTTTTGGATGAATGAAGTTTAACATTCGAGAAATCGTTATTGTCACTTTTCTGTTGCTTATCATTTAGATTCTTATCTATGTTTAATAATCTATTATTTGATTCTTGTTTCTTATCCTTTGATTTAGGATAACTATTTTCTACAGATTTATTTGAATTATAGTTATTGTGATTAATTATTTGTCTTTTTTGTGGTTTCTGTGTGGTTGTTTTCTCTTGGTATTTATCCATAGTAACATTGGTTATATTGTTATTAGCAGTTGAAGTTAGATTTGTACGTTCTTGATGCTCCATAATTTTTTCAAATATACTTTTCGAGCCATTATTATTTTCCAGAAGTTTACCTCTTAATGCCAACATATTAGTTGGTTTAGTAGGTAATTCAGCTAAATGTACATTTTCTGAAAAATCTTTAGATGATTGACCATTTTTCATAGGGGAACCTCTATCATTTGCTATTGTGCTCTGTTGTCTTTTCAAACTAGCTATTTTAGCCTTAGACAATGCACTTGGTCTTTCAAATTTAAATTCTTTGTTCATTGAATTATATTTTATTGTACGACTGCTTGTAGTTGTATTATTCATTTCAGTAGACTTAAGTTTTCTATTACTGGATAGAATATTTATGTTTATTGAAGGATCTAAGGGTGTCGTGGTATTTTTAGAAGTACTATTAGACATTGAATTTGAAAAGTTACTTTCGATAGTAGGAGTTTTCAGTGGTAATATGATATTTGATGCAGTTTCAGTTTCGATTTCAGTTGAACCATGATGTCTCACTGTGTCAGTGAGATAATTATTATTTGAAAATAATTTTTGTTGGGAATTAGTTAGTTTACTTGGCGTAACAATTGACATTACTGGAGTACCTAACAAAGTCTCTTTTGGAGAAGATTGATCATATAACTCAATTTCTTTCTCATCTTTGTCTATATTTTTGTCGTCCATATTTTTTACTTTTGAATGTGAAACCTCTGGGGTTGATATGCTACTGGACGATTGAACTTTTGACGAAGACTGTGAAGTTGTTTGGTTTATTGTATTATCCATAATCACTGAATCAATATCTCTGTAAACTTCTGGTGCTCTTAACATATACATAGGAACATGTACAGTATTATTACTGTGGATGTGGTTGTTATTACTGTTATTATTTGAGTATTTGTTAAGATTCAACTTTCTTCTTTTACTGACCCTTGTATATTTTGTCTCTAAATATTTAGGATTATTCCAATCTACATCTTTATCAATAAGAACATTAACGATATTGTTTGTATTAAATACATCTTTAATGATATAATCAGGGTCCAAATCGTTGCCATTATTATCCTGAATAGCAATAATATTCAAATCCTCATTAAAATTAGGGTACATATCTTTAAATTTCAATGAAATTTCATTGGCCAATTTATTTAAATCACTTTGTAGGTTGATAAATAGTAAGAATTTTTTACATTGCTTTTGAAACAATTGGTTCCTGTATGCTATAATTTGATTCATTTTAAGTCTCCACTGTTTTAAACTTTTTTGATTTGCAACTATGGCTGTGTTAAACTTTGAAAGGGTAGATATGTTAGCGTTTAGAATTGAGGTACTATTGTAGTTAATGGCACTAGCGTTACTATTAGTAATATTATTGTTAAAGCTCAATTTGATTTGTTTAGGGTTAAGTATAGGAGATAGTGGTCTTCCATTCAAATTATTTTGCCATATCATAGAATTATTTGGTGTACTAATTATTGGGTAGTTTGGAACTTGAAGATCCAAAGCCTTCGGTGGGATTAAAACTATCTGTAATTTAAACATGAACCAAAAAGAAAAAAAAATAGATAGAAACAAAGCAGTTGCGCTCGAGAAGGAAGGAAAGAAGATAGAGGATGTATTAAAGAGTCTAGTAAATAGAGTTAAAAAATAAGGATAAGTTAAGAAAACTTAGTAATAATAATATCAATAATAAACGTCAATTCAATTGAGTACTTTTCAGTTTTGAATCTTATTCAGATCTTTTTATAGAGATCTAAATACTCTATCCAGTTGATCGATTTCTATACACAATTGTCTAATAGTAGAAGAAGAGTACCAGGATATGAGATAGGGAGTGTGGTTATAGTTGTAAGAAATACTATGGAGTATATACAATATTTAATTTGTTAATTACTGCCAGTATTTAGTACCCGTAACAGTAACTAGTATATTTGATGGAATCACGACAGAGCAAAATTGGAAGGAAAAAAAAGTTTTAAAAAATAATTTTTCAGAATTTTTTTATTAAAATTTCCAACAAAATTGCGATAAATTTTACATACAAAATCAAAAATGATTTGGATTAGCGCCAGTAAGGAAAAAGGTGTAAAGAATTAGGTAAATATGAGACCTACGAAATGTTAAATAATAAGTCTCCTAATTTTGGATAACTTAAAGGGGAAGATATAGTGCTACTTATGGGCGAAATATTAAACATTTATGTTTGGCTAACTTTGCTTCTTTTTCAAATGTAGAAAATCAATAGTCTCTGTTTGAAAATGTTGTGTAAAAGAAAGTTGAGATAGTAAGGTAATTGGAAGGAAATGCAGAGTAGGATGAATGGAAATAAGTTATCACTCATAAATATAATATCTGTAGTACCTATCGTTATTCCTAGAACTCGGACATCAATAAATTTACATTTTGCGAGTTTACTATTCAAATAACTTTGAATTATTAGATACATACTAAAGCGTCAATAAAACCTTTTATAGTTCTGAGATTATCATAAAGAAAATCACACTTACAGATATGTTATTTCTTGATAAACGTCAAAGCATTTTTCTGATATTCTCATCAATCTTTCTTAATCAGTAGCAGGGCATTTACCTTGTCTCCTTATCAAGTCTACTTTGGCAATAGTAGGGCATCTTCCTAGCACATTCATCATTTTTGATATGTAGTTTCTTGCTCACTTTCTTCTATATTGTCTGTTTACATGCATATATCATTTACATAATCTATTAACATCTTAACCTTTTATTTAATTTCAAATTTATCTTTCAAAAGTAAAAAATTTCTCAATTTTAAATATCTCAACATTATCAATTCATTCCTGCTCACTTTCAATTACTTACCGATTTTAAAGCGATACTTAAAACTTATCATTTCTCATTAAATCAGGTAAAACAGGTTTAAAGCCAATTATATTCTTTGAATAAAACCCAGCATTATTCTTTGAATTGGTTTTCCTTCATTTCAATATTTATTGTGTAGAAAGTACAATTTTGAGAATCAAATTAATGCTCTTCAATTTGATACCTTTTTGTTTTAATTTTTTTTTTTAAGATACTTTTATATTTCTAGTGTCTAAAAATATAAACATTTTTTGTAAAGAAACCTAGGCAAAGACTTATCATCATATATTTTTTTTTTTGCAAGAAGAAAAATTCTCTTGTGTGTCATATATCTTCTATGGTCGCATATATTAATTCCTATATCTGTACTATCCAGGAAAAAGTAATAGTGGACTCTAAATTTACATTCCAGTTATAATGAGGGCAACCAAACGTTACTGTCGTGTTTTTTTATTTACGTTGTCTACGAGATGTCCAGCGTGTCGTAGCTTGCTTAAGAAAGGAACTTATGAGTACGTTGATTAGGAAGGAGAATACATGTATATAGTTTATGTAGTAACAAATGAAGATATATATAGAAATTTATACATAGGTATAACTATTATTCTTCTTTCTAATGCATCTAATACTCTCTTTTATCTTTAAGATCCAAGCTCTTCAACACTACTCTAAACAGAAATAGAGTTGAGCCGTTGTTGTAAAAATAAAAATATCTTAAAATACCAATGGTTAGTATAATTAAATTTTCCCTAAGGAAAAAAAAATTCACTCTAGAAAAAGAGTGAACCTGGACGAGTCCGGAATCGAACCGAAGACCTCTCCCATGCTAAGGGAGCGCGCTACCAACTACGCCACACGCCCTAAACCTTCGAAAATGTGTTGTAAGTTGGATACTGATTTAATTTGAAACTTGTATTTTAAACTATCGACGGATAGTGAATGTAGTGTTTGTATTATATAAGTACGTTATATAATCTCTGTTTTAGAGCAATACGGCTTCCCTATTCTAGTTTATATAATAAATATATAAAACTATAAATTAGACATGAATGTCTTTTCCAATGTTGAACAATTGGGTCTTTATATATAAAAAGGAAAATCATAATTTTTTAACTGTTTAACTTAATGTTTACTAACGTTCAATAATTTCTTTTCAATGGACGAAAACTGTTCGTTTAAAAACAATAGAAATTTATCTTCATAAATTTCTTAACCATAGTAAATTCTTATTCCAATTTCGTTTATTTTATATTCAGTTGTTTTCCTTGTAATATTTTTATTTTCTCATTTGATGTGTATTCAACTTTCTTACAAAATTATTCTTCTAAAATTCATTTAGTTATTTCTGTTAAACCCTGACTTTTTATAAAACATTTCTTGAACTGATTATTGGAAAATCTCATTAAACCTAATTTATTTTTCTAAACCCTAACTAGTTTTTCTTTTTTATCTTTAATTCAAATTCACTGCACAACAGAAAAACTGTTGTAGGTGTTTCCTAATCGGGAAATTTTATTGTTTTTATTTTCGTTCCCAAAAATACCTCTAAGGTTATTATTATAGGACACGAGGTGACGGCGTCACCTCACCAGTAGTATTTTTTTATTGGTTGTTTAATGGTTTTTTATCTATTGTCGAATCCAAGTTGTTAGTTATTTCTCTAGATGAACTTGTGGTCAAATATTTTATATAAATGGAGAACATTTTATATTTCAAGTTCTCCAAGAGCATCTGTATTTCTTTTTTTTATTTTATTGTATAAACTATATATTAATATATAAAAGGAACCAGAACACAAAAGTATTACAGGTTCGTTTATATATATCGAATTCTTGTTCTATTTAAGCTCAATTAATTATTGTAATTGGTCCTAGTTTCAACAAAAAGGTCAGGTAAAGTTAAAATAACTGAGTAAAGTATTAGTATAAACGGGAAGTGTTACAAATATTTTTTAATAACACAATATTGTAAATTGAAGACGGTAATTAACATAAACGGTATATAATTACTAAAAGGGTGTTAAAAAATATATTATGTTCTACATAATTTTCTTCTATATTCTTCTTGTTGTTCTTCTTCTACATATTATGTAAAGTAGAGTAACCTGAACATGGAAATAGGATGATGAAATAGGGGTCCTTTATATATATTTGGATATGGGAAGGGTTGAGATCGTTAAACAGTAAGTGAACAATAAATAAACTATGTTTGGAAAATAATAGCTGAGATAATTCAGGTTAAGACATTATATGAACTGTCCTTTTCAGCAATTTCTCATATTTTATCGGAAAATTATACAATAGGAACTGTTTTGAATAGAATTAATTGCCTTTAAGAATAAAGCTAAGGGTAATTCCATAATCAACATAGTATTAAAGAACCTTAATATTTCAATTAAGACTTCTAATTGAAAAAGGTGTTGCAACGTTTAATTTCCAGAGAATAATTTATTATTATTATTATTATTATTATTATTATTATTATTATTATTATTATACATCTTCTTTTTTTTCATGATATGTTTATCGAAAGTGGCGAATTTGTTGAACAGTTATTCTTAGTTGATCTTCTTTCTTTTTCTGCCACTATATAAAATGGTAAATTTTCAACTAATTGATCTTTTTTTCAATTAACAGGCCCTTACCATCTAATTAATGAAAAATAAGACGCAAGTCAATCCAATACCAGGATTTTTCTTAATTGTTTTTGTTTGACTTTTTCAACGTATGATCCTACAATCTGTTAATATTCAGTATTCCACTTAATTGTTATCAGATACATGTGACTCATTAATTACTAAGAAATTATGAACTTACTTTAAATTATTATTATAAAACTAAACTATGTGTAGAATAAAATTTGGAGCTTCACCACATTTGTCTAATCATTTAGGTGGTCACCTTGATTTCTGATCTATATTGTCAATAATAGAATTATATTGCTGTCGATATGGATTTTTCTCCCTGTAAGCAACTCAGTTCATTAAATACTAAATTGAATAAAGTTGATCCATGTAAATCAAAATCACAAAGATTCATAAAAGTCTGCTTTCGAAACTACAAATAATTTTGATGAATTTAGTACCAACTATTGAAAAAAGTGTTGATTTTTTACCTTGATGGAAATATTAAAACGAAACCTTGTTTGAGAATGTCTTGTAATAAAAAAAATACTAAGATGTTAAATTATCAATTTGTTAATATAAATAAATTTATTCACTGGTCTCAAATTCCAAAGTAAATAAAAATTTGGTTTAAAAGTTTATTACTATTAGAAGCTCCAAGAATATTTGCTGGAATGGAAGATTCTAGAGTAAAATATGATGAACCAATAAGATTTTAATAATAGATTATCCCTTGAGGATAAATATTCCAGCAAAAATATCTCATAGTAAATATATCATTGAAAAGATATTTTACCCCTTGATACTTAATTAGGATACTCCTAGTTTCCTAAAACGTTAAGATGATATTTTACCAATTACCCCTGAAATAAATGCAGTGGCAAACAACATTGTACAATAATATTCGATACTCATTTCCAAACATATATAAGGAACATGAAGTAATCGATAATCTAAATTATTTCCTCACTCCTTTTACACATTACATTTTTATGCTATTGCACATTATTATTTTTTATATTACTTCTAGATCACCGAAGAACGATTATTGAAGAACGATTATTGAAGAACAACTATTGAACAAACCTCTTCAGTATATATAACACATATTAAAGCATAATATATATACAAAATACATTTAAAGTTAAGAATGTTTACTAATAATAATATTAGTGACGGCGCTCATTCTTATCAATATTTAATGTTAAATATATAGATGATAAATGTGAATGATAGGGTTATTTTAAAAGGCATATTAACATAGTTGTATGTGATACTACAACACATATATCATCAATATTTGTTAAATCTTTGAAAACAAAAAGCAATTGCAAAATCACTCTGAAACAGGTATTGGCTGTTGACCAATGGACATAACTGAAGAATACTCTTAGTGAATCATCTCAGGTTCACTGTATTTTACCAAAGGGGCTGTGGGGTGTTTATCACATATTAGTAATTCATGCTATTTGCATGATCCTTTGTAATAATAATAGATAGTCATATTCCAAATTGTTAGTAAAATTGTGAAGTTGTTTTGAAGATGAAATGCTGTAGTCGTCAATATGTAAAAGGGTGCACAAGCAAATTCAACGCGTGAAAGATGTAATAAAACAGGTTGATACAAATAGACAGCAGTACTAATTTTTTATACTTTGATCAAAAAAGAAGTCACTAATTCCTACCAGTTATTCCTCCAAAAGCTAGTAATCAACACTATGATATTAATTTTTTTTTTGTGTTCTTCAAAAAGCTTGATTAAATTTAACCAAGAAATATCTTTTACATAAACAAGGAGTGTTATTAGAAGAGGGAAAAAAGTTAGTTCATGAAATGATATTTGAAATTAATGAAGCCTAAGAAGCTTTAAGACATGAGGGTTAAAGAAAAGACCATTATTCAATCAATGCAAAGTGAGGTAGAAGACAATTTCCACCGGTATCACATTTTGGGAACAGATTTATGAATTTCATGCTTCAACAAAACCCTGGCAGTGGTTATAAATTTACTTTTAAAATGTGAAAGAAATTTTTATTGATATTTTTCTATATACAAATTATGCAGAAATATACTTTTATCGATTATAAAACGCAATAGTTATGATATTATCTATGTCATTTATGTATATTTTATAAATATGAAAACACACATAATAATTGGAATAGTATTGAAAATGTCTGATTTTTTTATATCTTATTCTTCAGAGAGTTGTGATAGAATTTCAACAATATAAAAAATAAAGATATTGATTGCGAAATATTTTGATTACTTACTTCAGCTTGGACTTTTTTTTCTATTTTTCCTTCTTGAGGAAATAGAAATATTGAACTGGCTAGTTATACTATTGTATCACAGCATTCAACTACTCAAGATTCATAAAGATTGTCTACTACTATCATTTTTTAGCGTCCCATTAAATATTTCATCTTCGTCATTCTCTTCCTCATTTCCTTCATTTTCTGGACCTACTGCAGCAAGATGAATCTCTTTAAATTTATCCATAATTCCACTAATAAATGGTCTTAATTCATTGATCTCCAAGAGACTTAAGTTATCTAATTGTAAATGAGATTCATTCATATATTTAATACCTTTTGTTACTTTCAATTGTCGAATTTCTCTTAAATCTTGTATTCTACTACGTAATTTATGAATAGGGTCATGAAAATCATCTGGAGCCTTTTTAAATAATATCTCGGAGAGTATAAGCCAATCCCATGGTAAGGGACTGAATCGTCTAGTGTTATTTTGTTCAAACTGTATAGCTCTATCAAGAGACTTGCATGTGAGCCATTCAGGTGCAATAATATTACATTTGTTTTGTTGCTTTAATAACAATGCAATCCACAGTGCCACAGTAGTTGATTGCATCGCTACCATGTTGTTTAATGTTGTATCAGACATAGTTATCATTTTCCAACGACTAGAATCTGAATCTAATACATTTCCTTTATGTTTATTTATTCTTTGTCTGGTAGTGAAACGCGGAAATATCTTTATTGGTTCATTTTCAACCATAAATTGTAACTCTTTAGGTGAAAAGGTATCTTGTAACTTTTTGGGAAGAGACATTCAATAATTTGATAATAATCTTTTATAACCAGATACAAATTATAAGCACTGTAATATCTTTAATATTATTTTCACAACTATATTCAAACAAAAAGTAAAGTGCGACAATATGTAAATGGTACCTTTGTTGATTTTACAGTCGTTCCTCTTGTTATTATTTCTATGTAATAACCACTTTTCTTCACCTTACGAAACGAAGGAAAAAGAAAAGAGTACTTCGAGAACTTGAACAAAAATTTAAATTTTCAAATTTTTAATACGAGATCAAAATTGATGAAAGAAAACTTTGCAGAAATTTGAAGAGTCATCGCTCGAAAGATTGCAAAATCGGATGTATAGATATATATATATATATATATATTTGTGTGCAGAGAAAGGGGAGGAGGAATCAATTGAAGGTAAAAATTACCTTACATAATCTATAGTAGTTTTGTAATATACTATTTGATAAGTTAATAGGTATATAAGGTAAAAATACATTGCTCACTAAAAAACTAGGAAAAGAAAAATATCATATTTCTTATTATGAAATCATTGAATATATAGAAACTATTTATTTTTCATCTTTGCAATATTATGTTTCCAAAAACTTTAGTCCCAAAACAAGCTCAACAGTTAAGTTGTTTAACTCTAAATAATTACACCATCAATGTTAAAAGATGCATGTCTTCAAGAAACATTATTTTATCCGTTTTAAATTCTACTGCAACAAAACGTGAAGCTAAGGATTATTTGACTAAATATACAGATGAAACTAAATTAATTAATTACTCTTTATTGATGGCTCGTGATCTTCATCGTTATGACTGTGACGTTTTGAAACAATTGTCGGCTACCATTAGAAGACTAAGAGTCCTTGGACTAAGGCCAGTTTGTGTTATACCACCCTCCAGTAACATTGAGAAGGAAGCTGAAACTTTGGATAATTTGATATCATACGCTAAATTGGAACCACTTCATTTAAAGGATTCCTTAGTGAAGACGACAACAGGAGAATATAAATCAATTTTATCGTCAAAGGATTTAAATTTATTTGATAATTCTATTCCTAATTTAGTTCCAATCATTAAACCATATATTTTCTATGAAGCAGAAGCTGCTGAAGATATTTCAAAAGATGTAGTTCATTTTATGAAACATCTTTCAAAAAGTGCAATGATAAAAATAGATAAAGTTTTTATATTAAATGGGATTGGTGGTATTCCCTCTGGTGAAAGAAATGATAATTCACATGTATTTGTAAATCTATCTCAAGAATATAAATCATTGACTAAGACTTTATCTCATAAGATCTCTTATCTAGCAAACAGAAAACCAGACTCAGAGAATTTAATTGATAGAATGGAGCTTTATTTGAAAGAGAAAAATATTTCTAAACTGGAAAATGAAACTAAAGAACATTTACAAGATTTACAGATAATGAACGCTGTATTATCTAATCTGTCTAATACGGCTACCGGTTTAATAACAACTATAGAATCTGCTGCATTACCATCAGATACCAATAATCCTTTGATCTATAACTTATTGACAGATCGTTCTCTGATTTCATCATCTCTACCTAGATTTAAAAGACGTAAAGAGATTAGCTTTGAGGAAAGCATTAAATATGAAAATGAAGATAGGTTAGATGTCAAAGAATTGTCAAGTACTCGAAAACAGAATTATGATGATGCGGTTTTAGCTACCACCGTTTTGAAAAAGGGTATTAATATAAAAACATTTGATTTTAGGACATTAAATGATACTAATTCTATAGGTTTACCATCTAGGAATAGTAATATGATGTTGGATAAAGATACGCGGAAAGCTATGGAAAAACCTAACGATAAATTTAATTTAATAAAAATGAAATATATTTTAGATCAATCTTTCCATAGGTCATTAAACTTAGAACACTATCTGCACAGAATAAATGGAAACATTGCATCCATTATTGTTATCGGTGACTATGAAGGTATTGCAATTTTAACATATGAGGGACCTGAACACAGTAGATTCGTTTATCTTGATAAGTTTGCTGTTCTACCACATTTAAAAGGATCATTGGGTATATCAGATATTATCTTTAACTTGATGTTTAAAAAATTCCCGCGTGAAGTAGTTTGGAGAAGTAGAAGGGATAATGTTGTTAATAAATGGTATTTTCAAAGGAGTGTTGCCGTGATAGATTTATCAATTGATCTTGGAAATAACGATAAAGAAGATAGTATATTTAAATTATTTTATTATGGTGATCCTAAAGCTGTAGAGGAAAATATTAACAACTTTAGTAGATTACAAGAAATAGCAAGATATGTAAGAGATATTAAGCCAAGTTGGGAGAAATAACTTTGTTTAGTTGTTTCAAGTGAAAGAAATTATACTTTATGTCTGTGTATATATGTATATATATTAAAATCATTAATAAATTCATTAAAACATATTGGTTAACTTAACTAAGTGACTTTTTAGAATAGAAAGATTGGTTATTTGTTGGTTTTGGTTTTTTGTTCATTAAAAAAAAGATCAGAATCAGTAAAGTTCAATTTTTGATTAAGGCTATCCACACTAAACACAAAACTTATATTGGTTACATAATATTTAATTTTTATTATAGGAAATAGGAGTTGAACCAATGTTTTCAACCAATAAAGAATTATTAAACATAGTAGCAAGAACACTAGCCCATTTGGCATTACCAAATCTCTTGCAACCACTATATAAGACTGGAACCCCTGCCAGAGCACAAAGACCCGGTATTTTCACTAAATATTTACTAATTGCGACGTTTTATTCTTCACACCATTGTCCAAACGTATAGAAAAAATAAATAATATTATTTTTGGGAATGTTGGTATCTTAAACTCATTTTTTTAGATTGATTAATGGGTTAATTTGCTAAGATGTTTGTTCTTTAGATGTTATATTGTTTTAATATTTAATGTTAACTTTGCCCTCATTATCACTGACTTTGGAATTATAAAAAAAAATTTAGCATTGTATTTCGAAACAGAAGGCAGCGTAAAGAAGTGTCGGATAATGGTGTCATTATGAGTTAAAGGTAAAATAAAGAAAACTAATATTGTAATATTGTGTTTGTTAACCAAAGAACTTTAGGCTCTTAAATTCCTATCCTCATACAACAAAAGATTATATATTAAAAATATCGTACTTTCGGTGGAAAACTATAATGGACACTAAAATGTGAAACCTTGATGTAGGTGTTCAGAGGGTACTAACTTGTTAGAATAAAGGAATTTGTGTTTTTGCTGTACTGTATTTAATTGAGAGCTTTTATTCAGGAATAAAAATGATTAAACAATATGGAATAATGGTTCTGGATATCATTCGGAGTAGAAACGTAGGGAGATTCCATTTTTGGTTATTGACTGCTACTCAAACTAAATTTTGCTGTGTTAGAAGAACAGCTGAAGTAAAAAATATTAGTTGTCTAAATTATTATGTAAAACCTTCAATTTTTTTTAAATATTAGAAATAGATAATATAGTTATAAAGATATGAAAAAAAAAATTTTAAAATTTTAATAGATTCTAATACATTAACATATAATGTTTTTACATGTTTCATTTTTTTTAGAAATCAATAACA
This sequence comes from Arxiozyma slooffiae, assembly GCA_017347545.2. Taxonomy (NCBI): domain Eukaryota; kingdom Fungi; phylum Ascomycota; class Saccharomycetes; order Saccharomycetales; family Saccharomycetaceae; genus Arxiozyma; species Arxiozyma slooffiae. Next base: position 842,664 of record JAFHAQ020000005.1, on the reverse strand, counting down.
TATATCGAAAAATTAGGTTCTATTTTTATAAACGCAAAATTTTTGAGTCCAAATATCGTTAAAATTTTTCTTTGTGCTAAGAAAGTACAATACATTACTACATTGACATTTCCCATCAAATGGTCTGTTTTATTTTTTAATCTATTGAATGAGATCTTTTGGAAAACAAAATATGGTATCAATAATAATTTTTACTAATATCCAACATTTTTGTGTAACTATTAGTTACTGTTGAAATAAAAGATTCTAAAATAAAATAGAATAAATCAATAAGATTTTAACAACAAATCACCCCTTGACGATAAACTTTCCAACAAAAATCTTTCCTAGTAAATTTTCATTAGTATGATATTTTACCCTCTGATATCCAAATAGGATATTATTAGTTTCCTATTAGGTTAATATGGTAAACTATCATTTGCAGCCTGAAATGAATACGGTGGCAAATTATAAGTAACAATAAGATTCGACTCTCATTTCGGAACATATATAAGGAACATAAAGCTGTCGATAATTCAAATTACTTCCTCACTCTTTTTATACATCATGTATTTTTTTTTTATTTTATTTTATCTCTTTGAATAATTTCTATGTAACCGAAGAACATTTCTAGAAGAACTTAAATATAACAGAAGAACATCTCCAACCTAGAGAGTACATATACAAGTCTAATACATATACAAAATATATTTCAAGATTGAGAATGAAAACTGTTTATAATATTAGTAAATGTGCTGCTTCTCAATAGTTACACCTTATCTTCTATTTTATTCTTTATACACCTTTAGGAGTTTCAAACAGTAGTAATAGGCTTTTTTTGTTAAAGTGAATTTATGTATAATTTTACTTTAACCAACACAAATTATTTATTTTACGGACCATTTTAGTAACTCCTTATGTATTTACCATTTGTTTTCAAAAATTCATTTTTATTTAAATTCACTTTTTAATATATATACATATACATATATATGATAAGTGAGAAGAATTAGAGTGTTTACTAATAATAATATTATTAAACATTCTTAACTTAAATATATCTGCATAGGTGTTAAATGGTTATTGAATAGAATAAGCGCCGTCACTAATATTATTATTAGCATACATCCTTAACTTAAAATGTATTTTGTATATGCATTAAGCTTTTATATGTGTTATATATATTGGAGATGTTTGTCCAATTGTTGTTCTTCAGTAAATGTTCTTCAATAATCGTTCTTCAATAATCGTTCTTCGGTGATCTAGAAGTTATATAAAAAATAATAATTTACAATAGCATAAAAATGTAATGTGTAAAAAGAATGAGGAAATAATTTATTTTATCGATTACTTCATGTTCCTTATATATGTTTGGAAATGAGTATCGAATATTATTGTCCTCTGGATGAAGGATATTATTATACATGTTATTAGCGTCTTGGATCATGATGTATGATATTATTATTTATTACTATTATTATCAATATTTAGAATAATTTTCCTTCGATCTCTTACCCGGGAATAAACAATTATATAAATATAAATAATGTATAGAAATAATGTATATATATTCTTCATCCAGATTGGAAATTAAATGAGCAAGGTTACCCATTTATATGTTTTTACTTCTGGAAAAATATTTTCATAACATCCTTTGTTTCATCTTTGGTGTTTACGAAGTATGTGAAAAATTATCACCCGTGAGGATTGTGCGTTACACACATTTCTCTTTCTAGAAGAATGATATACCTCGTATATAGGTATAAGATCATTCTAGCATATTGTACAATGTTATTTGCCACTGTATTTGTTTCAGGGGTAATTGGTAAAATACCATATTAACGTTTTAGGAAACTAGGAGTATCCTATTTAATTATCAAGGGGTAAAATATCATATCAATGATATATTTTATTATGAGATATTTTTGCTGGAATATTTATCCTCAAGGGATAATTTATTATCAAAATCTTATTGATTCATCAAATTTTATTGTAGAACCTTCCATTCCAGCAGTTATATATAAGTTCTTCTGGAGATGTTCTTCGGTTGTCTAGGTACTATATAAAAAATATTGCTATTAAAATAGTAGTAAAGAAAAAACTTTGGATTATCGACTGCTTCAGTTTCCTTATATACGTTTAGAAAAGAAAATTGAATTTCATAGTAAATTATTATTTGCAACTGAATTCGTTTCAGGGGTGAATGATAGATTACCATATTAACATATGAGGAAACTCGGAATATCCTCTTTAGGTAAATCGGAGGATAAAATATCTTAGGAATGATGTTTTTACTATTGAGATATTTTTTTCTGTAAGATTTATCTTCAAGTGATTATCCATTTCTAAAATCTTATTGGTTCATAATATTTTATTCTAGGATTTTCCTTTCCAGCTTTTTATTAGGTCTGTAAGGATCAGTAACAATTTTGAAACCTAGTCTTAAGAAAATACAATATTTACAAGAAAAGTTTTCTAAAAAGATCTTTGTCCAGGTCTCTTCTTACCATCTTTTCAAATACAAAAGTCCTGAAATTATGATATTAATCCACAAATATTTAATGAAATTTTTAAATCAATTAGAAAAGTTGCTGAAATAGAATGTTCTAGAATAAAAAAAGATAGAACAATGAGATTTTGTCAAATTGTAAACAATAGATATTAAATATTCATCAATTAGACAAAACTAAACGTCAATGAAACTTTTTGGTTAAAATATTGCAGTTCGTAGATAAAAATCCTTTAATAATTATATATATATATATATATATATATATATGTTTACATAAATACAACGTTTTTTTTTAATATCTGATTGTTATTTTATATTTATTTTCTTGCATATTATTATTTTTATATTTTATATTATATATGGAGAAAGAAGGTGAAGAACTTTACTTCTATTTGTAGAAACGTAACTATAAGAAAAATTTAGAATAATATTGAGAATGTTTGCTATTTAGCCATTAGTTTCAGGAGCTCATTTTCAACAAAAATTATTAGGGTACAACGAAAATATGTAATATCTTGATGTAAATACACGATATTTTAAAGAAAAAAAAAATTTAAGGTAAATTTTTTAGAAGGACAAAGATCAATCATAAAAAAGGCACCTTATATTTAGAAATACTACATATATATTTCTGTATATTAGAGAAAAGAAAAGAAAAAGAAAAAATGAGAGGAAATGGATAGATTTTTCATGTCTTTTATGATGTTGGACACAATGGTTAGTAGATCTGTTATAATCCTTGATAATTATATGGTGATGTTTAGTCGATGAGACTTCTTTGGTTTATTCTATGTATGATAACTATACATTATATAAACCTATATATATCGTCAAATGTATATATTCCTCCTTTATATATAAAATAAATTCTGGAAGATAAAATTTTTCCATAAGAATATTATATATGTCCAATATAGAGAACAGTTCTAGCATAATAAATAAACAACAAGCACAGTGATCTCCTAAATTGGAAAAAAATCAGCAAAAAACAAATAATATATGAACAACACAGTTAACAAATGCAGACTCCTTATGAAATAGCCTTTTATTATAGTGAAATGTTTTCAAATGCTGATGTAAAGTTAAGTGGAACTAGATAAAACTTTCAGTAAACAGGAAACGTTATTAGTCTCTTTTATCAAAGTAGAATATAATTCGAAGGCAACAATTAAACCAAATGGTATTTAATTACTCTACGGCCTTAAAATATGAAGTATATAATATTCTTATATATTTTTAACTTGTTGTTCTTATTATATAAATAAAATAATATATAGAAAAGAATAACCTGAACGTGGGAATTGAAGGCTGATATATATATCCTTTAAATATGTTTAGATATGAGAAAGGTTTAGATAGCTAAACATTAAATTAACAAGGATATTGTATGATGTTCGTTTTCAAAATTTTCTTATTTACTTTGCCAGTCTTGTCTTATCAAGAATGTTGTAATCGACGACCGAATTACAATAGTTAGTAAACACCTTATTAGAACTGGATAATAGTATGTATTAGCAGACCGCTATCTATATACCCTTTTTTCTATCTATATATATAAATAAATAATATATATAGTGTACAAATATAAAAGAAATATAAATACAAATATAAACAGAAAAGGAGGACGAACTTGGAGAACTTGAATCTAAAAAATGTTTTCCTTTTATATAAAATATTTGTCCACAAGTTTACCTCGAAAATAACCAACTTGAGTTCGATGATAGAGAAACAATATAAAAAACAACATTGATAAGAAAAACAATAAAAAAGCTAAACCACATAACACTGAACTGAAAGTGTGTTACGTGTTCAATACAAAAACTACTGGTGAGGTGACGTCGTCCCCTTGTGTCCTATAATAATAATAACCTTGGAGGTATTTTGGGCACGAAAATAAAAACAATAAAATTTCCCGATTAGGAAACACCTACAACAAAAACAATGTTGTAATCGACAACCGAATTACAATAGTTAGAAAAAAACCTTATTAGAACTGGATAATAGTATGTATTGGCAGACCGCTATCTATATATAAATATATAAATAAACAATATATATAATGTACAAATATAAAGGGAATATAAATAAAATTATAAACAGAAAATGAGGACGAACTTGGGGAACTTGAATCTAAAAAATGTTCTCCTTTTATATAAAATATTTGTCCACAAGTTTGCCTCGAAAATAACCAACTCGAGTTCGATGAAAGGGAAACAATATAAAAAACAACATTGATAAGAAAAACAATAAAAAAGCTAAACCACATAACACTGAACTGAAAGTGTGTTCCGTGTTCAATACAAAAACTACTGGTGAGGTGACGTCGTCCCCTCATGTCCTATAATAATAATAACCTTGGAGGTATTTTGGGCACGAAAATAAAAGAATAAAATTTCCCAATTAGGAAACACCTACAACAAACAAGGATTTGAAGCGCAAGTGGTTTAGTGGTAAAATCCAACGTTGCCATCGTTGGGCCCCCGGTTCGATTCCGGGCTTGCGCAGTTCTTTTTGGACCCAAATGTTTTTGCAAAATTAAAAGCCGTTTTGGAACTGTTACAGGGAAGGAAAAGAATACTGAAGAAGAGAGTTTTACAAGACATGGGGAGGCCTTAATATTCAAACTTGTCTGAACAGGGGTGTTAGCTTTAGTTTTCGCATACTTTTTGTACAACGATAATATCCCTTCGTCAATTACCATCAAATAAGAAGGAAAACTTATTGATATACAAAAGATTAAAAAGATAAGTATCAGAAAAAAAGATCTAATATAGCTTATAAGTATTAGAAATGACATATTTTTTTTATCTATTAATCAACTAACTAGGTTATCATAATATAAAGGTACTATTAGGTCATTAAGGGATGTTTCTTATTTTTGCATACCAATTTTTACGAGGATTATATATTTATCATTGATAAATACATATATACATATATCATGTAACTGCCATTCTACCAGTTTCACTACTTGGTTAACAGAAGAGTTTACTAAACATGTGAAATGTTTATAATAACTCTACCTTTTCATCTAATAAGAGATCTTCGATTAGATTATACCTCACAATATATATACTACCGATAATTAGGTCAATATCTTCCTTAGTCTCCGGAATAGTAATCGAATAATAATAGATATCTGGGTTAGTTCTTTGTCTTAATAAAGGGTCTGTATCGTATAGATTACTTGATGGGCCTTTAACTTTAATAAAAACGAATTTATCATAATCAGGTTCATCTATCATATTCACACTTGCTTCAGTATCATTGATGGCTTGTAATTCTTCAGGCATATATTTTAATACACTTTCGTTTAATAAATTTAATAATAAACTAAAATGTCTTTGGTGATATTTAATTTCTTCAGGAGACAGCAATTTTTCAAGAGGAGAGATTCTTAATTCAGACTGAGGATTAGCACCATTATCACCCTCTTCATCGATACCTTCATTTAGATACTGTTCATTAATCTGTCTTAAATATATTGAAAACTTGTCAATTTTAGCCAATCTACATCGAAGATAGCTTCTGATAACAAATTTTACTCTCTCTAATTCTGCTTCCATACAAAGTAATGGTAACATTTTATTGTTATTAACTGGTGTATTATTCATATTTTTTCGAGTATCAGAGCTAACATTATTTTGTTCTTCGAAAAAATTCATGGATAAGATCTCTAAATGCTCCATTTGTTCTTGAATACGAATCAACATTCTTTTCATCAATAAATGTGGATATGGTAACAAATCAGGTGAACACCGTTCATTTTTCCACAATGTCATCAATTTATTAAAATCTTCAATTGGTGATATAACATTTTTCTTCCCACTACCGAGATCATTATATTGTGGGACGTTAGTTGTATCTAATGAAGAATTTGGAGTCATACCACCATCCTTCCTCAGCTTATTTCTATCATTATTAACATTGGAAACATTGTCACTAGAAAAATTCTCTACAGCAGTTGTATCTTTATCCAGTTCAGCCAAAATATCGTCAATGTCCAAAGGCATAATTAATATGCAGGTATGCGTGTATTCTTTTTTTTTTTTTTTTATTTATTTTAATCTCCTATTAAGCCTATAATAATTATGTTTATTAAATTAAACTATCTATTTAATGCATCACATTCTAAACCATTGAACAAATATATCAAGTAGATATTTGTTCATACATTTAAGAATTTGAATCTGTGAGAATTTGTTTAAAGTATATGTTCCTACAGTAACTTAGCTGAATATTCAATATTTTTTAATAATGTGAAATCTTTTACATCGCAAAAAAAAAAATGAAAAATTGAAGATATCTCATCGGAACCATATCATGATAGCACAGAAGTGTCGAGGACAAGTTGAAATAAATAGTAAATGGGACGAGAAGAAGAAGAAAAAAATGGAAATAAAAGCAGAAGATATACATAAAAACCTACATATATACAGGGACAAGTTGAAAAGAAAGGGGGAAAAGAGGATATATTTATTGAAAGCATTACGAGTAAAGAAAAAAAAAGTTAGGGCTATTAAAAGAGAGAAGACAATTGATTAACAAATGCGACTATTATTAGTGCTCATATTGTAGGTACTTTAGAGAATATTTCAATTGATGGTAAATCTGAATATCACAAGGCTAATGGAACAAACTGGTTAAAGTAAACCATAACCGATGTTGGTATACAGACAGATAATTTAATTTCTGAATTACATTTACCTTTTTTAATTTATCTCCTGTAATTAATGACACTAAACCTACTACTGAAGAGAAAATATAAATCAAAACTTTGGATCATGGGTTTTAAACAGATTATATCAATGAAGAGGATCCTAATGGTAATACCAACAATAATAACAGTAAAGACCCCTTTGAAGTAACAAAGGAAAATTCTTCTGATTCAAATTTCTCAGATGTTATAAATGATCCATTACAAACATCAAAAGAAAACAATATATTTAAGGGGGATCCTCCTAAATTATTTGAAATGAAAACGTTAACACTAGCTAATAGACTTATAATGGAAAACGCAACCAATGGTATTATTATTATTATTATTATTATTACTAATAATATTATTTATAAAAGTTTTTCATTTTACTGGTACGCAAAAGGAGAAAATGTTAATAAAGAAACTGAAATAACTGTAGAATAGAAAATTGGAAAGACTAATAATGATAAATTCGTTAATGGAGTAAATAGTTGTCTGTTACCTCGATTAAGGAAAATAATAATATGGAAACTATAATATCGAAGATTTTTGATTATTTTCTAGATACATTTACTGATAAGATTATCGATAAGATTGAATTATTAGGTCAAACGATAACCTATAAAAAAATTTTTTTTAAACGTACTAGGGTTTAAACAAATAACATAAAGTCGATGATATTATCAAAATAATGTTATATGAATTAAAACAAAAATATCCATAAAAACGATTATTTGTTGGGATAGAAATATAGTAATTAAAAATCATGATTTAATTTGTGCTTATTTGAAATCTCTGTGAGATACAACACATTTGAATTTAATTGTTGGTCATTCGAATGGTTATATATCCATTTTAAATTCATTAGACTTATCGTATAATACAACAATGTTTATCAAATATGAAAAGGGTAAAGAGAATAATAATTGAGACCTTTGAAAATGAAATAAACATATAGATATCCAAAATTTAAGTAGTACTGCTCTCCAATAGTATTTTATGTACTATGATTTCAGAAGAGTTATCAAACGACCGCTAATTATTTATAGATGAAAATTTGTGTCAAATTTAGTGATATTCAATGAGATTAATATTACCAATATAATTGGATCATCATTCAATAATGAATGTGTATTTTTAGGAACAGAAAACTGTGGCATCTGTAATATATATCTTAATGATTTCGATGCTTAAAATGTGTTAGAGAAAGAAAACAACAATACGAGAGTTATAGATATTAAAAAATGATGGGTTTTTTCCAAATATAAATTATGAAGAATTTTTATCAATGGAATAAAATTTACATGAAAAAGATATATATATATATATATATATATATATTTGATAATAGAAATGTGACAACTTTATCTTTTGAATCCCCAAGAATGATTATTATCATGTTCAAATGATTCGACAATTAAATTATGGAATATTAAGGATATTCGAATATTAGATTCGATAAATCCATAACAACCTATACTCTCTATGGATTGGATTGATAGAGGTAATACAAAATATATATAATGTAATGATCCAATATGAAGAACATAGATCCAGTGAAAGGGAGAAAAAAAAGAAATAGAAAGCATTGTAAAAGAAGTGAACCATAACAAAGTCTCAATAAAGCTCATATTGATCAAGAAACACTATGTTTTAACCAATTCCATTTAAAGAAATAAGTGATGACACGGTTGATTATAGTAAAAATTTGCTCAATACACTGTACCTTATTAGAAGTTCATAAGGTCAAGTATAAAGTACATGGAAATGGTTATAAATCCACTCTAACAACCTACCAGCAAAGTGTATACACGCATATACAGCTATATAGGCTCACGCACAAACATAGGTACTCTTCTTCTTATTATTATTACTAATTGGTTGGACAGGGAGTGGTGTCATTTCTTCTATTGGGTTCCCTCTCTCTCTCTGTCTTCCACGGGGGGGGGGAAGGGGGAAAAAAAGTGGGGTGTCGACTGTCGAAAGGAGAAAGAAAACGAAAATAAAATGTTCGAAAAAGAAGTTAACTCAAACCAAATTCCATTAGTTAAAGACAGAGAGAGAGAGAAAGTGTGTGTGTGCATGTATGGAAAGAGTTAAAATTAAATAATCTCATATCTTTGTCGTATATTGTATTCTTTATAATCTTTACAGGTCTTAAAGCAAGCAAAAAGGAAAAAAAATAAAAAGAAAAAGAGTAAAGAAAGGTGATGTCAGGTTTCAGTCCAATTGATGAAGTTATAACCCATTTCAAGAAGAATGGATTTGTTATTGTAATGGACGATGAAAGTCGAGAAAATGAGGGTGATTTAATATGTGCAGCCCATGGTGTTACCACCGAACAAATGGCATTCCTTATACGCCATTCCTCCGGGTATGTATGTGCACCAATGACGAATGAATTGGCTGATCAATTAGATTTGCCCTTAATCAGAGGCAATTTGAAATATGAATCGTTTGCAGATGATAGACACGGGACCGCATATACTGTCACTGTGGATGTTGCTGACGGTACCACTACTGGGATCTCTGCACATGATAGAGCATTGACTTGTAGAAGCCTAGCATCTCCTGACGCCAAAGCAACTGATTTTTTGAAACCGGGTCACGTATGTCCATTAAGAGCTGTTGACGGCGGTGTTTTAAAAAGAAGGGGTCATACTGAAGCTGCTGTGGATTTATGTAAACTAAGTGGATTACCACCAGTTGGTGTCATCTGTGAATTAGTTAATAGCAACGATCCAAAGGGTTCTATGATGAGATTGAATGATTGTATTGCCTTTGGTAAAGAACATAATATCCCATTAATTACTATTGATGCTTTAGTCAAATACATAAAATCAAATAATTTTTAGATAGAAGAAATTTTCATGCACAGATCTTTATATGCAAAAAATATATATATATATATATATATATTAGTGTATACAATGTTTATTGACGTGGTCTTGAATTCCTTACTATGTTTATTTCATAATGAATATTACAAATATTTTATATTTTCTTTCAAAGTTGAAGATAGAGTTGTGAATTATCACTGACTCTTTTCTCTTCTGTTTGCCTTACCTTATCTTGTTCTATTCTTCTCTGGTTTAAGAATGTTTTTGTTTATTTATTTATTTTTTTAACATTTTAACATTTTAGAAGGAGAAAACAAAGAGAAACAAGCTCCAAACAACTAATTTCCACTAGTCCAAAGATAAAATAAGAAGTGTTGTTAAGTGGAAACAAATATAGGCAGATACAATATATATGTGGTAGAAACTATTTTGGTAAAATAGATAATAAAACAAGAAATAACATAGATACACACATTAAATAATCTGAGTAATAGTCAAAAATGAATAGAATATTTGGATATGGTAGGAACAGGAAGACATCTGAACAGATTTTGAGAGAATCAAATCAAGCCATGACCCAAGCACAACAGTCATTACAAACAAGGATATCTAAACTAGATACAGATATAAGTCAACTGAATATTCAATTGACTGATATACAAAAACGTCTTTCCAAAATAAAGAGCCCACAGGGACAAAAATCTTTAAGATCACAGGCTTTAAAACTTTTAAATAAGAGGAAGAAATTGGAACAAATGAGGGATTCTTTAGATAATCAGGAATGGTCAATGACTCAGGCACAAATGATGACTGATACCTTGCAGAATACAATGATTAGTGTTAATGCATTAAAGCAACATAATTCGGTATTAAAACAACAATATGGTAAAATTGATATCGACAAACTGGAAGATATGAAAGATGAAATGGTTAGTTTGATTGAGAAAGGTGAAGAATTACAAAATGCTTTAAATCTAAATATGGGTGATAATTTTATGGAAGATGATATTGATGAAGATGAATTAGATGCAGAATTAGATGCACTTGCAGAAGAAGAACCGGACTGGGAGGATAATTTGTTAGATAGTAATATAAACATAAATGATGAATACGTGAATAGTAATGTAGATACCATTAATAATGGTAAAATACCATCCTATTTAAGTGGATCAATCCCGGAATTTATCAATGAAGATGATGAAACAAAACAAGGGAATACCAAAAATAGTGCGGATAAAACATCAGAAGGTATCACGATGACATCAACACAGTAGACGAAATGATTTTTGAACCGGATACCGTATATACCATATATACTTATATACACAACAACATAAAAACCAGCAATAAATAAAGAACAAGCAAAATAGAAATGTGTTCCTGAATTGTTTTTTATAAGATTATTGAAACAACAAGTTATTGAGTTCAAAATATAAACATTATTACAAAGAAAAAAAAAAAGAAAGAAAGAAAAAAAGCTAAAGTAATGCAATATATCCCTCTTTTTAAAGATATACTTACCTTATTCTCATTTTAATGTTATATTGACCAATAATAACGTTATATAAACTTCTATAGAAGTTACTCTTTACTTGTAGTTTTAAGTTAACCAGTACCATGCCATTTTGAATGATCGAAAATATTTTGTAACATCCCAACACCACATACGTCGTGTCGATTCTAAGTTTTCTTAAAACACAAACATTATGAAAATTTTTATTAACAATACACTGAGGTTTTGATAGTTTATTTATTTATTTTTTTTTTTTGTAAAGAGGAGTAGAAATTGCAGTTTAGGAGAACCACCTTTTACAAGTATGAATAAATCATCTCTTTCCATTTTTGTTGCCTTATTAAGTATATATTAATTTTTATATAGAAAGTTGCTTTGTTGTTGCCACCAATAGCTGAATCATACTGATTATAACATACCATTAAATACTAATAAGATGAATGAAAGTGAAAACAATTCCATTGAGTATTTGATAAATACAAGAAAACGTCGTGCTAATGCAGGTAACAGATTACAAAAACTATTAGAACAAGAGATTAAGGATACCCAACTTCGAAGAAGAAATTTTGACACTGGTGAGACTTTTGTAAATGATGACGACGATGAGGTTGATTTATTGTTCGAAGAAGATGAGGATGATAAAGAATTTCAAATAGAATCAGATGGATTTAGTGATAATGATTCTAATACATCACTGAACAAGAAAAATCGAGATGATACTTCCAAAAACATATTGTCTGATATCGATGATGATAATTTAGATTCTCAGAGGATAAAGGTAAGTCCGTATTTAAATAGAAATGATGAAGATATGATGCTAAGTAGTGATTCTGATATTGATGTAAGTAATGAAAGTGATGCAGAAGCTGGTGAGAAAGAACTACAAAGAGAGGAAAAACTTAAAAAGAGAAAGAAAAAAAAAGTTTTACCTACTATAATTAGAAAGAAAGCGAAAAGAGATGATTCAATAGATTCTGATATACCCAAAAAAGAACGTATAAGAACTTCTACATTGGGATCTTGGCAACAAGTCAAAGCAGAAAGTTTACTTACTGCAACAAGAAGAACTTCAACTAGATCGTCTACTATAGCAAATAAAATAAAAATTTACGAAAAATTAGCTAAAGCTGAAGAAAAACGTAAAAGAATTCAACTGAAATTAAAAAAGAAAAGGGACGAGAATAAATTAAAGTTACATAAATTAACTCAAGAGGATAGATTAAGGATCGCAGAAGAAACTGAAAAACTGAATTTACAGAGTCTCAACAGATTTAAAGAACAAGAAATCTTCAAAAAACAAACAAGGTTAGCTTTACAACAAAGACAAAAGCTGAAGTTTGATAATGATGAACCTGTAGTACGATATCTTTCAACAACATGGCAAATATCTCCACTATCAGAACTGGAAGACTATAAATATTGGAATGAGCAACTACAAAAAAGAGAAACGACAAAGAAGAAAAAATATGGAAGAAAATCAAAAAAACAACTCGAAAAAGAAAATAATCAAAGGAATCCACAAACTTTACTTTCCAAAGAAGAAGAAGAGAAGAATGGAGTAAAATTAAATAGACTTCCCATTAAGCAGGAAAATAAAATTATTTCCGAAGGCGCATCAACTAACACGAGGTCCCAAGCAATATTTACTTCCATCACAGAACAAGAGACTAGTGATTCTAAACTCTGTGATGATATGGTATTTACTACTAAAACACAAACTATTGATAATGATTTAAGGTCTTTAGTTAATAAAGAAATTAAAGATTCCATTTCAACAAATACCAATAATTTGTTAATTGGCAATAATAATGACAGTAATAACCAAAATGATTCTTCAAACAACCTATCAACCAAAAAAGAAGTGGCACTCACTGAGACGTCTCAAATTAAGACGAGTGGTCTAAAGGGATCCTCGTTAGTTTTAAAATCTTCTTCTGAAACAATATCACCAATTGACCATGAATTATCAAAAAATATATCTACAGATTTTATTGGGAGAGATGAATCAAAAGAGGGTGAGAAAAAAGAAAATCTGGAAGAAGCAGAAGCATTGGAAGAAGAAAGGCAAGATGAAATTAAAAAGGAAGAAAAAATACAGTATGAAGGGCCATATCAACAAGTATCCAAAAATTTTATTACCGTCTATAAATTTTCAACTCAGACTTACAATCATGTGTCTGAAGATATCCCGAATTATGATTTCTTACCGAAATCTTCGATACAAGTTAGTAAAGGTAAGAATCAAACAGAGTCAGATTCAATGGAAACTATACTTCGATCAAAATTGAAAATACCTAATAATGGACAGGAGATAACAAATGATGCCATAAAAGTGTCCGCTACTAGTATTGACAATAATGGGTTACCAAGTCTAACTTTTTTGGATGAATTTCCAGAATTTGGAGAATTTGATAAAAAAATTGTTAACCAGGTAGTTGCCATGGATATTAAAGCAAATTCCATTAAGATAACAAAGGAAGCGCCAATGGGTATATACATCAATAGTATCAAAAAACACTGCTTTATTAACAATAATGATTGTCAGTACTTTGATCCTAAACTTGGAATTCCGTACTCTAATCTCTCCAGCTATAGAGTCATTCAAGATATTCAAAATCCTGATGGTAATTATAAATGGTTTGGTTTTGAAAATGGGGGAATTTATTTAAACGTTAATCAAAAACCAGCAAAAGGTGTGCCAGAAGGGTTTTAGAAATGAAAAAGTTTAAGCAAGAGCGAAGAGCACTTTGCATTATACACAATGATAATATATTTATATTTATATATATACATGTAGGGAGACTATGAATTCCAATAATTCAAATTATATATTTTTAGTATACGCTTTCACTAAAGTTTCAAAATGCATTTCTATCTCCTCTAAAATTGTTAGTTCATTCACATGTTCACTTTTATTGGACAATATTTCATTATTATTATCAATAATATACATTGATAGATTATTTTGTTTTTGTAACGAATTGTATAAATACAAGTAGTTGACAGATAAAAATTTTTCCGCAGATTTTGTCATTTTACTGAATTTTGTCATGACAGTTTCATAACTATTTCGAATTCTTATTATAGATTGGTATAAAGGTTCGGTTCTGGGATCAATTCTGGAATTATTATTTGTATACTTATCTGAATTAGCCCTATTTTCTTTATATGCAATATTGTCATCCTCGTTATTTTTGAAATAGTAGTTCATTTCATAAGAATCATTTATTGATAGAGTCAATAAACTTTGCAAAAAAAGTGAAAATGCAATGGTCAATTCATGGGGTTGAGATAGCCAACCTGAATCTTCTACATTAAAAGTTGTCACAGAAAGGTCGTTCAGTGACTCAACTTGCCAATCAATAAGTTGTTGGAATTTCGGCCATAATACCATTAACTGGTCATTTATGTAATCAACAAAATTTGGAATAGATCTTTTTAATGATGCTATTTGCAATTTTTGACCAATTCTTATTGAAATTAACACACCAAATATGTCAAAAACGTTAGGATTAGTCAAAATTTGTTTAGTATATGTTAATGCTTGTTCGAATGTGGGATGGAAGATTTGTTCTAGTATACCATTTATTTCTTCTACATTATCTGTAATTTGAAAAAAATCTTTAAGGAAATTATATTCGACGGTGCAGTTATCTAGTAGTGCTAAATTTAAATTTTTGAAACCTATTTCAATAAAATTATTTTTAATATTTTTATTATTCTCAGCAATTTGCGAAACCATAACTGTATTATCTTCTTGTGTAAGTATGGATAACCTTCTATTAATCTGAAAATATTCTCTAATAGCATCGTTGCTAACTGATGAAGAATAACCGTATGAAGTCGATAAATAGTTTGTCAGTATGGAGATTGATCCATTATCATTATTAACTAAATGACCTAAGGAGTATTGGCTATTTATTGGTGTAAATTCTAAAATAGTCAATGACCTAATGTAACGAGAAAAGTATTCTTTATAGTACCATCTCATTGTGTATGCATAGGCTTGTCTAATTTCTAATGCTAATGATATATTATTCTCAATAATAAATTTAAACATATTTTTCAACTTTAGTAATTGTTTTTGAACACGTTGAGAAGGAATGGGATTACAACTTCTTAGTATTTTGATTCTAGAGATTAGAAATTTTTTAGATCTTTCCAAAACAACAGTCTTTAAAATTTCAAGTACTTCATAGAGTTTCTTAAAATCATTAGGAACTATTATTGATGCAGTATTATTGGTATTTTCTATATTGTCATGCATATATTTAGAGTACATCTCTTGCTTATCTTTTATAAATGTTATATTGTCAATCCAACTGGAATTAATTTTTCCTGAAATTATTTCACGAGCCACTTGTGGAGGGATCAACAAATCATTAACAACAGGACTAACGTTTGCCAATTTTTTTGAATTATAATTATATATGTTTTTTAACTCATCTGATTTGTTTTTTATTAGGTTTAATTCTGTTGTATATTCCGATAATTTGATATTCAAATTAGACATATGTTGAGTTAAAGGTTGTATAACATTCTGTATGGTATCTTCGTATTTATAATATTTTCTCTCTAATTTTTGCAAATCTTCATTCAATTGATTTGAATCAGTAATATCAGATTGCTCCTTAGCAAAATCAGAATACTGGGTGAGGAAGTTAGTAAAAAAATCAATAGGTTCAGTTTCATTTATAACTTCATTCCCTATATTAAAGGATTGTTCATCAATATCTAAGAGTTTACGTAATGTTTCCATTATTGATTGATATCTCCTTGACGCTCACTCTTTAAATGTTCCTTATTGCCTTTTCTAAACAGTGAATTTAAGTATACTCAAAGGGTCTTCTCATATCAAATTTAAACAACTTTTTTTGAGTCGCTTCGTTTCTTTGAAGATTAAAGATTTCTCTTTTTGTGAAAATGTTGTTTACGTTTTCATACGTTACCCATCCAATTTTTTGAATGGAAAAAAAATAAAGGTCCTACCCGGATTCGAACCGGGGTTGTTCGGATCAAAACCGAAAGTGATAACCACTACACTATAGAACCAAGAACTGACTTTTTGTGTTGTAATTCGGACCAATTACAATATTTAATAAAACTTTAATAGAACTATTGAGATGTATTAGCGAACCTGTAATACCTAAGTGTTCTGGTTCTTTTTCTACATAAATATATAAAATACATAACAAAAATATAAACTAGAAATTCAGACGAACTTGGAGAACTTGGAATATAAAAATGTTCTCCTTTTATATAAAATATTTGACCACAAGTTCAACTAGAGAACCGACTAGCAACTTGGATTCAACAGTAGATAAAAAACCATAAAATAGCTAATAGAATAAAACAATAAAGAACGAAGAAGTAATGACCGAAATAACAAAAATATAAAAATGAGTCAACAACAAAATGATAACAATTTTTTTAAAACAATAAGAAAGTTAAGCCACGTTACTGAAACGACAGCGTATTACGTTTGATACAAAACTACTGGAGAGATGACGTTATCAATACGTCATCGCCTAGTGTGCTAATAATAAACTGTTGAGATATTTTTAGAAACAACATTAAGACCAAAATGTTGATATGTTTTTAACTCGTCCGATAATTGGAGAAACCAATGAAAAAATGGAACGAAAATAAAATAAAATAAAACAATAAAATTTCCAGATTGGGAAACACCTACAACATCTTCCTCCTTCAAACTTGACCTTCAAGTTGATTAAAATTAGCTAACAATGAATTTCTTCTAGAGGAGGGCAAAGTATTAAATTCAGCGACCGAATAAGGACAAACTAATTGTGGATCTACATCTTGCATTTTACAATAATATTGTTGACTTTCAATATCATAACCGACAACCGAAATAATTTCACCAGCTCTGTTGATGCGTTCTAACGATGTATTTGGAATTTCTTTTGGATACCTAGACTTATCTTGATGGAAAGGTTTTATGTGTTCGATGTTAATGACCCTATGTTTCTTGAAGGATGAGGGAAGATCCAATTCGACAGTATTACCAAAGACCTTGACAATTTTGAATGGACCTAAATAGATGGGTTGAATCTTCAGATATCTTCCTCCGGTGAAATACGCATCTCTATGAAGAAGAACCAAATTACCGACTTCAAAGTGTTGGATCTGGCGGGATGGGTTCACTTGCGACTCCATAGACTCTTGATGTTGTTTCAAAAAGTCTTGGGTACGCAGGGTGATAGCCTTAAGATGTTTGGCCATCTCAACAGCATTAAAATTCCTAGCGTCTAATTCATTGTGAGTACCCAACAATGGTTCATTTGGAATGTAACCTAAATCAACTTCAAAAGGAGCAGCCTTAATGGAACGTTGATATGTGCTGTTGTAGACAAATTCGATGTGTGGTAAGTAGATATCCCATGAGTTGTGATCCATACTACAATATGACCTAAGCAACCGACCCAGAGTTTTATTAACACTTTCCGTCTGACCATCTGTTTGGGGATGATTTGTAGAGGACATAAGCAACTTAATCCCAAGTCGTTTAGTCAATTCATCATACCAACCAGACGTAAACCTTATGTCTCTATCCGATACGATTGTACGTGGAAACCCGTGATAGCAAAAAATAAACCGATACCATAGCCTTATAACACCAACAGAGGTTAAAGTTTTATTAGCCGCGATGAAGTGTGCACGTTTACTGAAGCGATCAGTAACCACCATAATCATGTCATGACCTTGACTAGTTATGGGCAAACCAGTGATAAAATCTACCGAAACATCCAACCAACGACCTTCAGCGACAGGAAGAGGATTTAATTCACCATTAGTCCTCCTTCTGTAATTTTTCATTAACTGACATTGGAGACAAGTTTTGACAAACTGCTTAATGTCAGTTGTCATGGATGGCCAATAATAGAGGGGTAACAACTTGTTAATTGTAGTAGATTCTCCAAAATGACCTCCATGAAGCAAACTATCATGATAAATCTGTAATAATTGGCGACGTTGGTTTCGTGGAACACAAATCCTAGATTCATATCGTAAAATACCACCCGTATATGAATAACGTTCAGTAGCTTTCTTGGAAAACTTCAATCTTTTCAAGTACTTATTGAAAAGAGATTTATCACCGGCATCAATATTTGTGGACATAGTAACACCTAGATGGACCAGCACAGCCGCTGACCAGGGATCTTTCTTCCAGTCGTTAAACCAATCGACTGGGTTTACCGTACTAAGTTCGCTTAGTGGAAAGATCTGAATAGCACCGACTTCATTTGGACGACTTAAAGCATCAGCAACGACATTCTGTTTACCCTTTATGTGCTCTAGTTCAAAATCATATTCAGCTAGAGTGTCAAGCCATCTTGCAACCCGCTTGGAAGGCTCTGTCTTGTTTCTGTATGAGAGTAGGGAAATGTGATCAGTACGAAGGGTAAACTTGTGACCATGAAGATAATAACGGAAATGGATTAATGATTCAATAATAGCCAATAACTCTATTTCACCAATTGGATAATTACGTTGCGTGGAATTGACGGATTTGGAGAAGTAACCTATAACTCCAAAAAGAGAACCATCGTCGTTAAGACGTTCTAGCACCGAACCAATAGCGACAAAACTAGCATCAGTAGTCAACCGATATTTTTTACCAGGAACAAAAGGGACTAATGTGGGAGCGTTACACAACTTCTCCTTGAGGATATTAACAGCAGCAGTGTGTTCATCAGACCAGGAACACTTTTCATTAATAAAAACGAACAAAGGTTTGGCTATCTTGCTACAGTCAGGAATATAAAAATGAAAATAATTAATCATACCCATGAATGATTGACAAGCTTTCTTTGTTGTGGGTAGAGGTAAATTTTGGACAGCCTTAACCTTATCTTTTTGTACCGAAAAACCATTCTTGCTAATTGTAAAACCCAAAAATTCGCAAGATTCCTGTAAAAAATGACATTTCTTTCGTTTGCAGACGAGACCTTCGTGTTTCAGCCTTGATAATACCGACCGTAAATGTTTGAGATGAGATTCCTTATCTGTGCTAGCAATTAATATATCATCCAGATATACAAAGACATTGGGTAGATCACTCAGTAACTGACTCATGTACCTAGAGAAAGTAGCGGGAGCATTGCACAGACCAAAAGGCATAACCTTATATTCATAATGACCAAATGGAGTAGAAAAAGCAGTTAAGTATTGAGCATCAGGTTCTAGAGGTATCTGATGATATCCAGAGTGTAAGTCTAACGTGGTGAAGATGGAGCAGTCACCTACCTTTGCCATTAAGTCATCTATCCTAGGAAGTGGAAATGGATCTTTGACAGTGATCTT
Organism: Arxiozyma slooffiae; assembly: GCA_017347545.2. Taxonomy (NCBI): domain Eukaryota; kingdom Fungi; phylum Ascomycota; class Saccharomycetes; order Saccharomycetales; family Saccharomycetaceae; genus Arxiozyma; species Arxiozyma slooffiae. The sequence goes on along the minus strand of JAFHAQ020000005.1, from coordinate 822,796 downwards.
ATTCAACTCACGATAATCAATAACCATCCTATATGTGCCGTCTTTCTTCTTAACCAGCAAGACAGGAGATGATACAGGACTCTTACTATCAGAAATAAATCCTTTATCGAGTAAGTCTTGAATAATTTGACGACATTCACGTTCAAGTTTTGGTGTCATTCGATAGGGATGTAATCGTGGTGGTCGTCCTCCTTCCTTTAGTTGGATATCATGAGTGTAAGTGGTGGCACCACTGTGAGGAGGTAATGTATCTGACACTGTGGAAGCAAATTCAGTTTGGAAGTCTGGTGGAAGTAGATGGAATGAAGGTGAAGTTTCAGTGTGGGAGACAGTAAGAACAAAGACTTCTTCAATGTCATCTTTGTAAAGGTCAATGATGGTAGAGTTGGTGTCAGAGAGGGTGTCAATGGCAGTGATGATGGATGTAGTATAAGTAGATAAGGGAGGGATTGAAAGTAGTTGAGGGTATTTAGTCAATATGGGATTACCTACGATGAGTTGGTCAGTAAGATCAGGACTAACATAAGCAGAAAAGGTAATAGGTGATGAAGTAGTAGTAGAATGGAGGGAACATAAGACAGCATGAGTAGCTAAGGAAGTAGAACCTGGGAGAGCACCTTTCCAAGTTAAGGGTTTGACAGGATAAGTAGACCAATGATGGTTGTGGACTAAAGTAGAACTAACGAGAGATGTAGGACTGCCAGTATCAAAAAGCACAGGGACGGTGACGTTATTAACAGTACAGTTGGCTTCGAGACGCGAACCAATAATGGGGGGAGTGGAAGTGGTGATAGTAGAAACAGCAGCAGGAGAAATAGAACTTGAAGGGGACACAACATCAATGATGGGGAAGGAATGGATAAGTAATGGGGGAGTGGTAGTGGAAGATAAGGGAGATGAAGAAGAAATGAGGGTTGATGAGTCTAGAGAGGAAGTAGTAGTGATGGGAGTGAGAGTAGTAGTAGGTTGAGGTAGAGAACCAGTGGAAGCGCATACGTGGATCATTTCAGGCTTGTCCAGCATGATTGCTCGCAGAACAATTAGTGGATTGGTGACCTGGCTCACCACATTTGAAACATAAACCGTTCTTTATGCAAGTTCGACGGTACAAATCACGATAATAACGGGAGGAATTAGAGGAGTTGGAGTGGGAAGAAGATTGCGAAGGGGTAGGACAAGGGTTAGAAGTACTCTTCTTATTGGTACCACGACGTTGGCGAGAATGAGAAGAGGAATGTTGGATACTCATGATGACATCGCCGTCAGCATCAGTAGGGAAGTGTGAAGAAGGAGCAGGAGAAGTAGAGGAAGCAGCAGCAACAATATTGGCTAGGGCTGGACCACCATCATTACGGATGGAGTTAGCCAAGGAGGTAACAGCCTTAATCGCATCGTTTAAAGTTGTTGGGCAACGGTAACGAAGTTCAATACGGTACCGTTCCTCTAACCCATTGGCTAGTAGACTAACAAGGGTTCTTTGACTGACATCGTTAGGACCCAAGAGATTGGCATGTTGTTGGAATTCACGTAAGTACCCATAGACATTATTGCGTTGAGTAATTTTAGTTAACCTTGCAATAATATCGAAGTTATTTAAAGCACCAGAGAAAGCCAGGGTGAACTCACGGACAAATTCGTCATACGTCATGTTGGGGACGTCATGACTTTGGGCATAGATATAGAACCAATCTAGTGCCTTGTCGGTTAAGTTAGCGGCTAAGAGATAAATCTTGTCATAATCTGTAGCCGCAGGATAACGAACAAAGAGGATTTGTAGGGATTGAATAAAAGATGTAAGTTGTAAGACGTTCTTACTAGACCCATTAAAAGGTTTGGCGACACGAACGTCTTGGAAATTCATGGTTAGTTGAGGAACAGGTGGTTGATTAGTGGTGTTTTCAGGAGCAGACATAGTAAAATGACAAATAAAAACCAAAATTAAAAAAAACGCTACCAGATGTTGTAATTCGGACCAATTACAATATTAAGTAAAACTTTATTAGAACTGTTAAAATGTATTAGCGAACCTGTAATACCTATGTGTTCTCTATTTAATTATATATTTTGCCAAACGGGCTTCTTATTACTTAACCTATATATCTTAACCGAACGGGTTAAGTTCTCTCAAAATTCTGATCCTAGACGGGATCGAACCGAGGACAAAGTGAACCGAACAATCCTTTTACCAAACGGGTTAAAGGGGTTCGACCGATAATTGGAGAAACCAATGGAAAAATGGAACGAAAGTAAAATAAAATAAAACAATAAAATTTCCAGATTGGGAAACACCTACAACACACCTCCTGTTGTAGGTGTTTCCTAATCGGGAAATTTTATTCTTTTATTTTCGTGCCCAAAATACCTCCAAGGTTATTATTATTATAGGACACGAGGGGACGACGTCACCTCACCAGTAGTTTTTGTATTGAAAACGTAACACACTTTCTGTTCAGTGTTATGTGGTTTAGCTTTTTTATTGTTTTTCTTATCAATGTTGTTTTTTATATTGTTTCCCTTTCATCGAACTCAAGTTGGTTATTTTCGAGGCAAACTTGTGGACAAATATTTTATATAAAAGGAGAACATTTTTTAGATTCAAGTTCCCCAAGTTCGTCCTCATTTTCTGTTTATAATTTTATTTATATTTCCTTTATATTTGTACATTATATATATTGTTTATTTATATATTTATATATAGATAGCGGTCTGCCAATACATACTATTATCCAGTTCTAATAAGGTTTTTTTCTAACTATTGTAATTCGGTTGTCGATTACAACACCTCCAAGGTTTTGAGCTCGCGTGGCGTAATGGCAACGCGTCTGACTTCTAATCAGAAGATTCTGGGTTCGACCCCCAGCGTGAGTGCTCTCTTCCTTTAAAATCCGTGATAGTTTAATGGTTAGAATGGACGCTTGTCGCGTGTCAGATCGGGGTTCAATTCCCCGTCGCGGAGATATCTTTTTTTAATTTTGTAATAACTATGTTGTATGTAATGTAATAAGATACTTTTTTTTTTTTACACTAATGGCTCAACTCTAATTTCTGTTTAGAGTATTATTGAAGAACTTGGATTCTGTAAATACACTATAATATTAGTTGTATTAGATAGGTAAATAATAATTATACCTATGGGTAAAGTTCTATCTATATATATATATTCCTGTGTCTCTATCTCACTATATTTGCTGCTACATAAACTATATACATGTATTATCCTTCCTAATCCACGTACTCATAAGTTCCTTTCTTAAGCAAGCTACGGCAGGCTGGGTATCTCGAGGATGACGCAAAAAAAAAAAAAAAAAAAAAAAAAAAAAAAAAAACATTTACGTTTAGTCACCATCATTATAATAGAGGTGTAAAGTTAGAGTCCTCTCTTACCTTTTTCCCGGATATTACTGCTTAGGATTGGTTTAGAAAATGAAGGTTAATATTATTTTTCAAACTCTCCTTTTTGAAAAATTTTACGATCATATAAAAAGGTAGGGGTAACCAACATAAGTGAAAGAGAGCAATCAACAGAAGGAAGAAGGAGGAAGAACAACAACAATAAGAATAGTTGTAAGACATATAAGTATATATATATATTTAGTCTTAGTAGATTAGAGGTAGAGGTAGAGAGATACATATATAGATGTATACTGATATCACATCTAGAGATAGAGAGTGAGTCTATATCTTATATCTATTTGATAAAAATGAGCGCCTTTACTAATATTATTATTAGCAAACATTTTTATCATGAGATAATATATCATTAAAATCTTATTGGAAAATCATATTTTATTCTAGAATCTTCCATTCCAGCACTTTCAAGTTATTTAGTTGTTGATTCAAACTAATAAAACCATTATATATTTCTTCTTAATAATAGTTTCTCTGTTATATCTTAGGTATAACCTAATAAATACATTAAGAATGTTATTAATGTTAATTGCCCCCAGCGCTGTCTCAATAATCAGAGTTCACTTAAATAAGTTTCTCGGTAAAATATCACTAAGGTTAATCCGACGACCGTTTGAATACCCTCACAGCTTAAGTCTAGAGTTTCTGCTGTTCCAATTCCTTTGCCTTGATGCTAAGCGTTACTAGTGGATTATGTGTTCTCGGATTTCCAATTAGAGCTCTTTACACTAACTTTCCTATTTGTATATATATAGTTTTCTTTTTTTTTATTTGTTTATTTGTTTATTTGTTTATTCATTTTTTGATATCGAAATATAAAGTCTTTAGTTTATTAGCCATTCTAGTATAATAAAAAAATTTCAAGTGATTGGACCCCTTGGAAAATCAACAGATCTAACTCAACTTGAGGGAAATTGGTAATACTTAAGAGTGTAAAATATTTAAGATACTAAACATATATTAATTCTAGTTAAAATGTGTTGCAAAAACGTGTTTTTAACATCAACATTAACTAAAATAGTGATATTTCTCGTCAGACAATTAGAAAAAAGAGTTGTTTTAGCTGTATTTCTATTTTTTTGGATTGTAGAGAACTAAGAGACATTTTTGAGGGAGTATCAAAAAAAAATATTTTAGAGTGTGGAGTGATTTTGCTACCAACAATTCAAGTCCGTATATTAAATCTTAGTTAGAGTGCCATAATTGTTTATTTATGTCAAGCGAGGATGTCCAAAAGGTTAGGTATGTGTACATTAAAAATCCTCAACTATTCCAATATTTAATTATCCTTTCCATCTTTTTTCTTGAGTTCATTTGGTAGTATATATTTATTTAAAAAAAATTTCAAAACATAACTTTAAAGTAAATTAATCCAAGTTTTGTCATATCTGAATATGTGTCATAAATTTCTGTAATTCGATTTTTTTTTAATGAGTGTGTTACAAAAAAAAAAAAAGAAATAAGGCAGAAAACTTTTTTTATTACAAAAAATATTTTGTGTCATATGAGATATCCTCTATTTGTCCTTTAAGCTTTGAGCTTAAAGAGAAACAAAAAGAACGATACTTACATTGAGAGAGGTTCACTTTAATAATAGTATACACAAGGAAAACTAATGCAATGATTCAAACAACTCTTCCAGTTGATGGGACCCCACAAGGTGAGTCTACTCTTAGAAAAAATAAATTTCATTTTTTTAAAAGCAGACCTATCTCTAAAAGATTACAAACCAATATTCAAAGAAACGTTATTAGTTCAGAGGATGAAATAGTTGTAAAAGATATTGAAAACAATCGTTTAATGCAGAATATATTAGAGCCTAATTATTTTCTTTTACCTACAAAAAATATTCAAACCACTAATAACAATACATCAGCGGCTAGTTCTCTCTTTAATCGTGAGAGGAAAGAAACATCAAAAAATTCTATATTAAACGAACGATCAATAAATACTAGAAGCTTTAAAAAATTATTGCATTCTTTCCGAGAAACAAAAACATTCATATTACCCAAAAAGAAAGAAAATAGTAGCCAAAAGGAAGGAACTATTTTCAAAATATTTTCAAGTGACCAGGAAAAAGATAACAATAATTCCTTCTTAGTAGATTCTATTAAAGGAATAAAATCTTTCCGGTCAAAAACTCAAACCTGTATAAACTTAACAAAGAATTCAGAAAACAGTTTAACAAAGAAGAATACTGATAATTCACTACCTTTTACTAAGGAGGAAAAATATTGTTGTCTTTCTGAGGATAAAGATGTGCACAGAGAAAATAGACTTGACTTTACACTAATCGACAATTCTAAGCCTTGTAAAAAGATTCAATCTTTGCAAGATAAAAATTCGATTGACAACATAATAGATTCTACAGAAAAAACAAGTCAAAAGATTATAGAAATTTACAATATAGTAAAAAGTGAAGGGTTGCTATCCACACAAAAGAGATTATCGAAAGTCACTCTGCTAGAAGATTTAAATGAGAAGACATTTCTTTTATTAAAAAATAGTTTGGAAGATTATTTAAATAAATGTGACAAACACCAAGAAAGGTTGCACTTAAAGGAAGAAAAAATTAAGATATTGGAAACCGAACTTTTTCAATTGAAACATCAAACTTTAGGATTAAACCACGATATTAGTAAATTAAATTACAAATCCTCATCAAAAGAAAAGTCACAAGAAGATATGAACACTAACAAATCTTTGCAACAGCATACTATCATTACAAGTCGTACTGAAAATTTAAATAAAAAGGAAAATCAAATATATATTGGTTTGAAAAATTTAGAAACCAAATATGATCAATTATATAATGCCTTTGGATGTTTAGAAAATGAAAGTCAGCAAGTTAAAAATCAAAATATTCTTTTGCAGTTTTATAGAGATAAAACCATAAATTTTTTGGAATCATTATATCAACTTTTTGAAGGCTTACTGGATAAAGACTGCATGAAAGTATATCAAACATGTTTTAAAAATTTAATTTCAAACTATTACTTATTTAGGACTACTATTACGAATGGAAAACAAATTGAATCAGCTAAATCAGAGATTGAATATTTTTTTGATGAAATTGTAAGGGATACATTTATGAAAAAACTTGTTACAAAATTCTCCTTACTAACTAGTAAAACGAAGATTTTAGAGGAACAACTTTGTCAGTATGAAAAGACAAAATCTTTTGAGGGGAGAGAGATATATAATTGGTAATTAGACAATGACACGATTTTTGATTGAGAGCTCGCTTGGCATCAAAAAAAGATAGCATTTAACCAACATTATAAGGGTCGTTTTCCTCTAAAAATAACTTTGCTATTTTAGAGAACTCCACAATAAAATAGGAAAAAAAAAATTAAAACTAAGTACTTGTTCTATACAGCTGGAATTAAACCCGAAGTTGTATTCCATCCTCCTTTCAGTAAGTCAACAAATATTGTCAAACATGGGCATTTTCTATCAAAAATAGGAAATTAGTTTACTTAGACTCCAAAACCCTAATTTAACTCCGTTTTTTTTTTTTAACTCCTTTCCCTTTATATGTTAACTCCAAGGTATTCAAAAAAATATGTTTTTCCTTCTATCAACAAAGAAGTATATAATTGGTGGTATTTTGTTTCCAAAAATACATTTTCTCAACTGCATTAATATTGGTCAATGAATCAAGAAAGAAAAATATCATCGAATCATTTGAATATGTTGCATCCAAAAACTACCGAAATTTCATTTAAGTTGAACAATGGTGTTCAAATTCCAGCTTTAGGGTTGGGCACCGCATCCCCTAAAGAACGTGCCCAAGAGACTAAACAAGCTGTTAAGGCTGCTATTAAAGCAGGTTATAGACATATTGATACTGCTTGGTTTTATAGAACTGAACCTTATATTGGTGAGGCTCTCAAAGAATTAATTGAAAATGGTGATATCAAAAGGGAAGATATTTTTGTTACTTCGAAAGTCTGGCCAGTTTATTGGGACAATGTTAGTAAATCGTTAGATGAAACTCTACATGATCTGGGTTTAGATTATATCGATCTATATCTTCAACATTGGCCATTATGCTTCCAAAGGGTAGAAGATGCTAAAGATGGGATTCACGGAATTAAAGGTCTTCCAAGAAAGGGAGAACGTGAAGCATTGTTTGCTGAAGGTGCGGATTGGATTGAAACATATAAACAACTGGAGAAAATTTACCTTGATCCAAACGACAAGAGAGTAAGAGCTATTGGTGTTTCCAATTTTCCAATTGAGTATTTACAAAGGGTCCTAAAAGAATGTGAAGTCAAACCAACGGTTAACCAGGTAGAAATCCATCCTCATCTCCCACAACTTGAACTTAAGGAATTTTGTGCTGAAAATAATATTTTGTTGACTGCATACTCTCCATTAGGCTCTACGGGTGCACCGGTTACCAAACTATCTTTAGTAAAGGAACTAAGTGAAAAATACAATGTGACAGTTAATGATATTCTAATTTCTTACCATATTAGAAAAGGTACTGTTGTAATTCCAAGATCATTGAATCCGGTTAGAATTTCAAGTTGTATCGAATTTGCTCCATTGACTAAGGAAGAAATTAAAATGTTAGATGATGTTGGAAAGAAAGAACCCATTAGATACATTGATGAATTTTTTGCATCTTCAATCCCAGGTTTTACTGGTACGAAATGATTGAAATATTTCCAAATAAAATGAGTTCTCTTTCTTTTTTTTTTTTTTTCAAATTAGTATGGTTATGGTTCTTGAATATTTATTCTAAATACATTAAATATTTCACTTTATATTATACTTAAGAAGAAATCGAATAAAAAAATTTTAGAGATTTCTATATACTCATTATAATAATATTTCTTTGCTAAATTGTCGTTCTTTTCTTCTATTGTAATAGAGAGTAGAGAGAAATAATAAATAAGCACGCAAATTTTCTAAAATTCTATCAGTCTTTTCAATATCGTCTAGTAGATTAAATAATTTATGGTTACCATTTCGACGTCTCATTAAACTGTTATTTTAATACATCCATAGAAATCATTTGAGTTGGAATTTCAACTTGAGCTTGTTTTTAACTTTTTTTTAATTGCTTTTATTTTTATAACTGTCAATCTTGCATGTGATTCAAACTAATCTATTTGATGATAATAGATCTGTTATATATATATATTATATTTCTATCTTGATACAGAATTATTTTCAACGTGGGAATTCCCTTGCAAAAAGTTATGTCATTGAATAATTCAGAACAATTAAAATTTTAACAAAAAAATTTTCTTTAATAATTTATCGATAAAATGTCTATTATTTATCTCCAATTGAGATGGTAAGGTTTCAATTTGTTCAACTTTATTGATTGTAACTCGATCTTTATTATTGTTTTTTGTAAATTGATAACTTTCCTTAATTGTTTCGCAGCAGCAAAATATTCTTCTTAGTTTTTTTGTCTTAATATTAGACGATAATCAAAAGTACATGGTTTTTTTTTTTCTTTTTAGTACAATTAATACAATTACTAATGGTTGGATCTAATTGATCGTATTTAATTTTCTTTTCCTTTCTGCATATACAACGTTCTTTATAATTACTTTAATATTGATTAAAGGTAGAAACTATCTCTAATATTATTTTAATCTTACCTGATACATTATTGATATTATTTGTCAATAAGTCTGGGATAGCATGTTGACTAGAAATTAAACTTGATAAAAATAAATATTATGTATTACTGTTGGAGTTGATTACTGTATTTGTATTGAGATTATGATCAATATTAGGACCAAAACTAGCATTGTATGAAAATATTGAAGGTAAAGAGGTAGATAGATTAATTGAATAAAGTTTCAATGAATCTCGATTTTGGAATAAGAAAAGTGAAGGGTCAAGAGATATAAATTTCTCATTATTTCCAACATTAGAAGGTTTTTTTCTTATTAGTTTCACAATTGATGATGTTGTTATCAAAGTATTCCAAAAATTTTTGTAGTATTATTAAAAGTATTGAAAGGTTAATAGTTTAGACACTATTTATTTTCATAATATTGTTTTTATTGGCATAATTAAAATTTCTAACTTCATTATAATCGTACATATCACTATCAATACTCGGTTATCCAACTGGTTATTTAATTATTTCCATATACACTCTTTCCCTCTGCCTATATCGATCAACTGGAAACTATAAAAGATTTAATGTACTCTTGAAAGACTTAGTAAACATCTATTATAGGTACACACATATACTAAAATGTGTAGATATATAGATAAATGTAAATGTACGTGTATGTAAATAGAGAATCCAGGTCACCTTATTAAGTAATTACACTGCACTACAAACACATTATTTGTTTTTTTTTTTCATATGTATTGTAATGTGTATATGGATAGGAGGAATACAATATAGGTAAATGCACTTGCATCCAATTTCCCAGATCTTTCTTTCTTTCTCGAAGACTCAGTAACGACAACTGATAAGAGCGGGAAAGATCAGATCAGACAACACCCGGTAAGAGTTGCAAAGTTTGGAAAGTTCGCTCAATAGGTTTTAAAGATTTGTTTTTGTTTAACACTTTGGATTATAGTGAATTATTCAGAGAGAAAGAAATAGTAAAATAAATAAATACAGTAAGAGCCTAGGAGTCATGGGGGGATTAAATATTTCATTAGTAATACCTTGAGTAGAAGTACAGACAGTTTTAATAAGGAAGATGATCAAGGAAAAAATGATTTATTATTTGAAGAGTGGTGAAGGTGATTTATTAAGTAAAAATGTCAAGGAAAAAATATCTGAGGAGATTAGATTAGCTGAATCTTTACATCATGACAAGTGTCAAAATTGTTAAGAATCCGATACTGATAATGACAACGATGAGAGTCTTTTAGAAGGGGAAAAAGTTTTTTCTAAATTGGCTATTGACTGGAGTGAACGCTTATATAATACATCTACGATTCGAAAAGTTCATTTTATTGTTCCGACTTAACAACAAGATTGGAAGCATGATGCATGTCAAGAGAAAATCTCTAATTGGTGTAAATCGAATTCTGAGAAGTATCAAAATGATAATATTGGTGATGGATAAACGCTGACTTGTAGTGTTAGTTCATTACCAACAAATATCCTGGACAGTGAGGTTATGAATGGTATCAAAAAATAGTGTACTGATATTACCATATTTTTTATGGATTGACGATCTGTATTCATCAATAGAAGATGAGACTTTAAATAATTTAGTACCTGACCTATTATCAAACAATTATAATGAAACACAGTTATTATCCAAATATGATAATTTATCATTTGTAAAGGAGAAAACGTTTGTATTTATCTGTTCACATACAACAACCGATAAAAGATGTGGTGTTACAGCACCATATATGAAGAAAATGTTCGATAATAGGTTATAAAGATCTGGATTATATAGATATAACTCTGATTTAAGACCAAACGGTGTCAATGTGAAACTTATTAGTCATGTTGGAGGTCATAAGTTTTCAGGGAATGTGCAAATATGTCTTAAAGAGACAAGAAATCTGATACGGTTAAGTAGAGTGACTCCAAAACATGTGACTAGTTTAGTATATTGTTTGGTTATATGAAAGGAACCAACTTTACCATTCCCAGAGAAAATTTGTAGTATCAAAAAATATAGGTGGTAATTACTAAACTAACCTAACCCAGTGCATCATTGTATTATGTGTATTTGTAATGTGTATGAGTTTTATAATTAATGAGTTGTTGTATCATATAGTCCTTGGTTGTCTCTATTCTAATAGTTATTCACATTTATATATAAAATCGTAATGCTTGTTCTCTCTAATATGTATAAAAAAATATTTTCTTTTATTATGAAATGAAACTTTTCTTTGTACTTTCTATATAAACAAAAATATATTATCAAATGTAATTGGGTGTGAAGCTTTTTGTGATGTTACTCTGATTACAAAGTAAAATAACAAAACATAACATTATAGCAACACTGTAGAATTAATATAATAAGTTTCTTCTGTTATTTAAAATAGTGAAGTGGAACACCTCATTTATATATACATAGATCAAATACTCGTCCCCAATCTCTACTCAACAAAAAATAAAAAATAAAAATATGGCAATTGAACACTTTAAAACACCTGAATCTATTAATGGTAGTGGTACACAACCAAATACCTTAAACTTACCAAAGGGGGTTGTTTCTCAAGATGAACTGGTTTCATTACAATCTAGAGATGATACATGGAATAAAAAAGAAACTAATAGTAGTGAGAGTGAATGTGAAAGTGAATGTGAAAGTAGTAGTGAAGACAATGACATCACGTATCATAAACCAATATTTATTAGAAAGACAACAGTTCCTAAAGGATCATTAAATAAAGAGTCATCTATTCCAATTGAAGATATTGAAAAGAAAAGATTAAACCAAAGAATTGAACATTCGTTGACTGTTACTAAGAATTTATCACTAAATGAAATTAACATTGATCATAATTATACGTCTACAGATAAAGATCTTTTGAAAAGAACTTTATTACTTAATGATGACGATACAATAGATCATGATTTAGAAGAAAAGAAATGGAATAATAGACAACAATTAAGATTAGATCGTGAAAGAAAGAAGTTAGTCCAAAAGCAATTGGAATTTGAAGAAAGACAAGAGCGTCTTCTAAAAAGATCTTCCCCATCGATTGGGAACAATGATGATGATCGAAGTATCAAAATATCAATAAATGGAAATAAAAGTACAGAGGCAAAAAATAATTCCAAAAAGAGAAAAGTCTTTGACAGCTCTAAACCACGGCGTGTAATTGATACAACTTTTACCAAATATTTACCATCATCTTCTGTTAACAAAGATGTAGGAGGTAATGATAATGGTGTCAATGAATATTCTATATTTTAATGGTTTTATATAGAGTGAAGAAGAACTGAATTCAGTATCACGAAAGAAAAAACTAAGAGGTAAAAAAAATTTTAAAAATTGGTTTATATGAATATATATATTCATCACCACATCCTGTAGGATAAATTATTTTACAATTTAAGTTATATCATACACACTATCATTAAGAGTATACTGAAGTGTCATTAGTCCCATTACCATTAGATTTAGCAAGTTTTTTAGGATCGTTTTTATCTGAATATAAATCTAGTGAAAAACCTTTTGTAACATTAATGCATGCCCAAGCCCAAAATTCAAAGATCTCTAATGGATACAGGTCAAGAACTGTAATATCGCATGAAGAAATAAAGAATATGGCCCATTATTTACATCATCATGATGACGAAATCTTAGGAGGGACTGTTACAGTATTAGCGGGCAATCTGGATCAAAATCTATGTGGTCATCTAATAAGAATAGTAAGAATCGTGATGAAGATAATTGTGATAACAACACGGTTTCTTCTTCAACGATGTATTCGTCAAAACTAATTATTATCGATATGAAACAGAAATAGAGGTTTACTGGGTCAAAGATATGAGATTTATATATGTTGAAGTATGGAGATTCTCCTATAGTAGGTATTCATGATGAACTAAAACACTTTGAACCTGATGTACCATATATGAATATGGGTTCCCCTACCTTTGAATAGAATCAACTAGTGATTAAGTTAAAGAATCAGTATGAAATACAATTGTTAGTAGTGGAGGATGGTACAAAAGTAATTAATACATCGTTATTATGACCTGATTTGGTAAATTCATTGATTATTGCTAGTGGATCAAAATATTAAGGTTCCAATGGTTTTGAAGTTATTCTTGAAACACCATTAAATTTGGAAAATCTCAATTAGTGGAAAGGTACTAATGATACAGTTATGTGTGCTACATTATGTAAAGAGTTATATATTATTTAAAAAATAGACAATAACTACTAATTAAACTAATAATTTAATATTTTCTTTTTTTTTTTAGATTTTCTCATACTACATTTTAAAAGGCAGGTCTCTACGGTAAATTGCATATATATATATATATATTCAATTTATTGATTATGATATAAATATTAATGGAGAATAATATATAGAGAATATCCTTGAAATTTCTGATATATATATATTGCTTTCTCTTCTTTCAACTCTTCGCATCTAATATTGATAATTTTTATGATTTTATCAGTGGGAGAAGATTCAATAAAGTAAGCGAATAAGAAAGATAGAAAAAGTGTCTAACATTGATTTAAATAGAAAAAGAAATAGAAAATAGACTTTTTTTTTTAACAATTCATTTTTTTTCTTTCTCACATACAAATTCTGTAACTGGCATAACGACCTGAAGTTTCACTCTTTCTAATAATCTTTACAACTTCACCTCTCTTCAAACCAAGATATAATGCTACGGGATCAGCTCTTTGAATTCTAGGTAACTGAGATTCTTTCAATCTGTATCTCTTCAATAATTCTTTCTTTTCCTCTGAACTTAGTCTAATATGTTTTGGTACCAATTCATGATGTGTAATATTAACGACAAGGGAAGCTTCTGGGAAAGTTTCAATAGTGGCAGGAGGTATAGATGGAACTAATTTCATGGCACTTGGAGTAACACTGGTTTGATAAACAAAGATACCAGTTTGATAATTTTTTTCTTGGATATGAATGACAAAATTCTTCATAGTCTTCACACCAACAGATGGTTCATCACAAAATTCCACCCAAAGGGAACCCATATCTGGAAATTTATTGATAGCTTCTTCGGTTGGATTGGCTTGGAATGACATCATTTTACGTTGTGGTCTACCCATCCCATCACAATATTTAGCTTTGAAATCTTCTAGTGATAATTCAATTTCCTCCTGTGTAATGAAATAACCTCTGTCTCTGACCATTTCTTTGACGGTTCTGAATGTTCTCCATAATCTTCTGACATGTCTTTCGTTTTCTTGATCCATCTTGTTGTTATATTATATTCTTTGATTTTGTTTTATTTTATGTCTTGTTTAATTATTGTTTGTCTCTATATCTATATTAAGTATCAGAATAGTAACTATAGTGACAAAAACAACACAAAGACTTTTCTAATGAATAACTTTTAATATTTTTAAATCTTATTTCATTTAAACCAGTATCAATAATTAAAATCTTCCATAATTCTTTTACATCAAAATTTTTAATATCTTTGTTTTTTTTCTTTGTTTTTTTTCTACTTCGAGAAAGAATGGAAAAGAAAAAAAATTTTCTGCCTCGTTAAAGGTGATGGTAATTTTCAAAAAGATTACATTATGGCTTCGAGTAACTGGACTTACAAAGCTTTCAGAATTAAGATTAACAATGCTAATATATCATAATAGAAAATGGTTCCAAAGAATATTTGTATGTAGCTTTAATTTGTTAATGTTTGTGTTTATTTCTTTCGTTTGTATTTACATGATGAGGTCAGCTATTTAAAAAGAGAAGTAAACAAAAAAGAGGAAAACTATATGTATAGTATGTACACAAGCTTGTGTAATTGAAAAAGAAGGATTAACGTTTGACCCAAGTTGGCATTTTCCTAGCCTTAAGTTTACCCGGTTTCTTTCTTTCTACACGTCTGTAATCAGTAGTCAAACAACCAGCTTTATGTAAACGGGATTTCCAAAGTGGATTAAATGCCAGCAATGATTTCCCTAATGCTAAACTTATAGCATCAGCTTGACCTGTGGTCCCACCGCCAGACGTTAAAGCATAGACATTGAATTTTCCAACACCTTGAATGACTTGCAATGGATACATTATTGATTCTCTATCTTTAATATTAACGAAATAGTCATTCAATTGACGATCATTAACCAATATCAATCCTTCACCTCTTACAGTGTAACATTTGGCACTTGCAGATTTACGTCTACCAACAGCGATAGATCTACCTTGAGAGTCTAACTGAGGGATCTTATATGTTCCATCATAAGCTGGAGCTCCCTTAGATGATATCAACTTGCTTCTGTTATATCTATCCATCTCTAATTTAACTTCTTCATTGATCAATTCTGGATCTAATGAATTTAATTTATTTAAATAGTAAATTAATTGTTTATATTGTGTAGGTTTCAATCTAATACCTGACCCAGTAATTTCTCTATACTCTTCTAATGTGACCCAATGTACAGGAGTTCTTTTCTCTCTTGCTATTAGCAGTGGATCAGATATGTTTGATTTATGAGGTATCCTAGAATATTTACTCAATAAATATTCTAATCTATTGATATTATTTTCATGAACAGGGTTAGCAGAATAGAAAGTCGGTAAAGTTGGTACTATTCTTGTTCTTGTCACGTCTTGTAAAACGGTTCGCATTGAAGAGAACGATCTTAATTGATTAAGCATTTTCACTCTTTTTTTTTTTAGGAAATAAAACACTTGTATTTTTGGGTAAGGATATATTAAAAAGAATAATTCTATAGATAACTCAATAGATAAATCTGGGCTGTACACACTGCCTTCAATATTTTATGTTATTTTATGTTTTATTATTATTAACTATGGGGTTCCAATATATAATAACGTTAAAACGGTTGGAGTTGATTAACTAAAATAGTAGTAACAAGATATTGAAATGTCATAATACCTCAAAGTGGTACTATTCAAAGATCCCTTCTAAATATACAAGTAACGCTAACCCTTTACTTTCCTTCTGATCTCCTTTCTTCTCTATGTCTACTTCTTTCCACAAAGAGAAAAATGGAATATTTCCTGTTTGGAATTTTTCCAGACTAACTTTCGTCAATTATCTCTCGCCAGATTCTTCACCAAGGAAATCAAGGTTGGAATGTACATTTTCCTGTTGACTATTCTATGAGAGTTAATAGATTTCATACAAGATCAGCTGTAATACGATTTTTGATTGTACTTGTGAAAACATTTAAGAACATGAAGAACCAAAGACACCAGAAAAGGTTTATTCTAAAACTTGAATTGACCATCTGTGATGTTCCTAATGGTAATTAAGTTGGTATCCAGAATTCGTTTTTATCTTGTAGCGACGTTACTTTATCTTTGAAAGAGTCACCTGCAGAACTATGCAGAACCTTTTTCAAATTAAATTTTCCTACTTCATCCTACCATTTAACAAGTTCTTTGCTTTACTTTTTTTTTTTCTTTCTTTTATTATGTGCTTTACTATTGAAATAACTGACACATTAAGAGTGTGTGGATGTCTACAAAAATTACACCATGGATATTATCTCTTTGTCTCTAAAAAAAAAAAAAAAACACAGATCTTTTGTAGTTGTAACGATGAAAACCTTTTTAACGGGTACAGTATGTGGTCCCAAAAGATAAAAGGTTTCAACATGTTATAATTGAGCGACTGTATTTATATCTAGCAAACATGGTCCCCTCTCACACCCCATTGACAATATCTTTTACTAGTCTATCTTCCTCTCCAAAAGTATACCTCTATATAAGCAAGAGGCAAAAAGACAACTCAATATAAAAAATATCATTAAAAAGACATATTCATTATATATAAAGAAAAAAACTTTATCAAATAATTATAAATTATATATATAAGTTTTCTCTTAATGAAAAGAAAAAGTATATGACATTAGAACAAATTAATGGGTAAAAAAACATACACATACAAAAAAAATAAGAGTATTAAAAAAAACTTCAATTTCTTTTGCACTTAATTTGCTTATTTAGAAGTGTCAACAACGTATCTACCGACAATTTGACCCTTTTCCATCTTGTCGAAGATTTCTGGTAATTCAGATAATGGAGCAATGACAATTGGAGACTTGACTAAACCTCTAGCAAAGAAGTCTAAGGCTTCTCTGGTATCAGCTCTGTTACCGACGTAAGAACCAACAATGGAGTAGGACTTGACGACGTGAGAGAAGACTTCGGACTTACAGTAAGCCCCACCTGGTAAACCGACTAAGACGACGGTACCGTTAGCTCTGACGTATCTGGTAGAAGCTTCAATAGCAGCTTCGGAGACAGAGACGTTGATAACACCGTGAGCACCACCGTTGGTAGCCTTTAAGATTTCACCAACAACATCCTTGGTCTTAGTGAAGTCAATGAAAACTTCACCACCTAATTCCTTGAATAACTTCTCCTTGGCCTCACCACCATCGATACCTAAGACTCTGTAACCCATAGCAATGGCGAATTGGATGGCTAAAGAACCTAAACCACCACAAGCACCAGAGATGGCAACCCATTCACCGGCTCTTAAGTTAGCAGACTTTAAGGCCTTGTAGACGGTGATACCAGCACATAAGATTGGAGCGACTTGAGCTAAGTCAGTACCAGCTGGGATTCTAGCAGCTTGAACGGCATCAGCAGTAGCGTATTGTTGGAAAGAACCATCGTGGGTGTAACCAGATAAATCAGCATCTGGACAGTTAGATTCGTTGGATAATTCACAGTATTCACAGCTCATACAGGAACCGTTTAACCATTTGATACCGGCTAAGTCACCAATCTTCCAGCCCTTGACGTTTTCACCCATACCGACGACAACACCAGCACCTTCGTGACCACCAACTAATGGTAACTTGGTTGGTAATGGCCAGTCACCCTTCCAGGCGTGTAAATCGGTGTGACAGACACCAGAGTACTTAACGTTGATTAAAAGTTCGTTTGGCTTTGGAACTGGGACTGGGATGTCCTTGTATTCTAACTTACCACCGTTAGTTTCGAAAACAACACCCTTTTGGGTCTTTGGAATAACTGGAGCAGACATTGTTCTAATGTATATTTATTAGTATGGTTTTTATTATAAGCAAAGCTTGGTTTTCTTATTGAATCGCCAACTAAAACATCACACAAAGAAAAGGGAAAGAGTAGAGTGAAACGAACTCATTTGAAAATTTTTAAGTTTTAGTTTAACTGTTTATATATAAAAAAAATTTTTTTTTTCTTTCTTTTTTCAAAACCATCAATTAATCAATATTTTGAAATCAACGACAAGATTTTTCTAATACTTACTACATACTACTATTATTATTTGCTACTTTTCACCTACCTATTCTTTTTTACTGTTTCTATTTTTTTTTTGTTTTGTTTTTGAATGCCCCTCATACCCTTTTTCTAGTCTTACCACTTTGTTTGTAAGTAGTAGTATACATCTAAGTATCTGATATTACCTGACTAACCTAATAGAAGAATAAAAATGAGAAAATTTTTAGGCAATGGGAAACAATAACAAAAATGATATGAGGTAATATTTTAACATAAGAGTAGTATGCTATAGATCAATTAACTAAAATCAATAGAAGTTAAAAAAAAAACACGTTACATTTCTGTTTACATATTGTTTTATCTTCTTCTTCTTCTTCTTGTTTTTTTGTGATAAATAGCATCTTAATTAATAAAAAGATGATGTTGAAATTGAAAATAAACTGGAGTTTGAAGTTAGAAAAAAACGGATTTTGCAATCCGCGACATATATTTTTTGTTTTTTTCAAATTTTTATTTTTTTGATTCTTCACAAAAGTCAGTTCCAAGAAAAAAGCGTTGGAAAGGGAAAAAAAGAAGAAGTGAAAGACCTAGCTTTTTATAGCTGTTCCTGTAATGGCTGTTCCTACTTAATAGACCCCAAACCTAACCACCTTACATTACCTTCAAGGTTATTTACTGAAAAGGTTATTTATATTTCAACTATGCATCTTTCAACAAGTATATATATATATATATATAAGTAACATTAAGCTTGTTTTGTTAAGTTGAGGATATATTTATTTGTGTGTTTGTATGTGGGTCTGCATACCTTTTGTAGAAGTGAAGTAGTCAAAGTAGGGAAACTAACTTATGTTCAAAACAGAACAAAACATCAGTTCTTTGAAAGGGCAAAAAGTCATGTATATATCCATGTATTAGGAAAGGTGAATTGGGTTTTATTGATATGAATATAGTTCTAAAGTAACATTTTTCCATAAACTGTTTTAGTAATTTCAATGTTATTAGAGACTAACTGAATAGTTCCCCCCTCTGTATATGTAATATTATATATATATGTGTGTATGTATAAAACATTTCATAAACTACACTGTGACCTACATGTTTATTCCAGAAAAACGGTCTCTAGCCCTAAAATATAACCAAATCTGCAATTAGATAGAAAAATTAATGTGTGACAAACCCTATTTTATACCTTCGCCCAATCAATTTCTAATCTTTTTTCTTGTTGTTGCTGGGTTCCTCTTTTTTTTTGTTGTTGTCTTATAGATAGACGAAGTTTTTTGGAAAATAACTAGGAAAAAAAAAAGTTGTGGGGTAAAGTTAAACTTTCATGCCATCCATTTATTTTATTTTCTCTTTTTTTTTTTTTTTTAAATATTTTTTCCCTCAAGTGGAATCCCAATCTTCCCTTTTGGGTGTTTTTTCTAAAATAGGAAATGTGTGCTTCGGGATTCCACTATTTGTGAAACACCCATACATCAACGATTACTTAATAGTGAAGAGTTGAGGGTTACAAGTTGAAGTGTTTTTAAGGGTATTTTTTGAATATTCAAATAAAGATATACAACAGAGACTAATAATAGAAGGTTATTCTTTTTTTTTTCCCCTCCAAATGAATGTGGCTGTAGTGATAAATACAGTTTTTTAAATGTAACTTCTTACTACTTAGTATTATCGTCTTCATTGTTTTTTTATTTTTTTTACCAAAAAGAACAGAATTGGTCGTAGTAGTTTTAAAAAATTTTTGTTGAAAATAAGTTTATCAAATATTGAGTTGTGTTGTTACTTTATGAATATAATGCTTCTCCATGTAGATTTACCTTTACTATAATTTCTTCTAATAAAAAAATATTGTTGAGAAGAATAGTTCTAGGGGTTATTTATAGAAAATAAGTAATTGAAAAATCAGATATATCAATAAAAAGGAAAGTAAGGGGGGGTATGATCACACAAGACTTTTATATTGAACACTTTCTTTGTAATTTTTGTTTTGTTTGTAATTAAAAAGAAGAAGAAGAAGAAGAAGAAATCTCAATATCAAAACGTATATTTACTATATTGCCTTCTTTTGAAAATTTGTATGTATTTATGCTTGTTTCTAAAAATATTAATTTACGGCTTTTAATTTTTTAGTCTTTTTTTCCTTTTTTTTTTTTTGAAAATAAAAAATTTCATACAAATTATAAAGGATCAACTAACAAGAAAAGAATCCCACAAAATAAACAAATGATATAACCCCCCCAAAAATAGAATATATATAGAGTTTTATACAAAAAAAAAAAAAAATATTTAAAATACAAAACCATTGTAAAAATAATTTAAGATTTTATTCTAGAACCATACATACAACTTTAGAAATAACAAGAATTCTGAAAATATAAATCAAAAAAAAAGGAGAGTATAATGATATCGTAATTTTTTCACTAGTTTTCAAATTAAAGATTTCTTATTTGTTAACTAAACTCTTATTTATAATACCCAAAATATATACCAATCATGGATTGATCATCTCCATTTTTGTAAATAAAAATCGGTTTCAGAAAACTCTTCGAAGGTTTCCCTTCCCCTCCAATTTTTTCTTTTCGCAAACCCTACTAATGAAAGATAACAAAAAAAAAAACAAAAACAAAAACAAAAAAACCACTAGAATAAAAATTTCTATTATTTTACCTTTAAATCATTCAAAGTTCCATTTTCATTCTTAAGAGTTCAATATCGACTTTCCAACCAATTATTCTAACTCTTATTGTATTTTTTTTATTAATCTGTAACAAAAAAATCACTGTTTTTCAAAACAATAGAAACATCAACCCAGTACCCCACATTTAAGCAAGATATGAAATAACAAAACGAATATATAGATATCTAATTTATATTAAAAATAAATATATAATATAATCGCAAGAAAGAAAACAGAAGATACAATGCCTTCCTCACAAGATTAAAAAATCTCTATTTATAAAAACCTTTCCATTAGTAAAGGTTAGAGGTAACTTATATTTATTTTGGTGTACGATGGAAAGAGGGGACATTATACCAATTAATAAATGAACATGAGTATAAAATATTCTGCTTATTTTTGCATACCTGGAAATATTCTTTTTGTATCGATTGTTCACAACTCAATTAATAAAGTAATATTGATTGATAAAGCAAAATAAAAACAATCAATAAAAAAAAATTAAAAAACGAATTATTCAAGTAATTATCTTCTTTTCTTTATGAAAATCGAATAGGCACATCTTTATACTCTTTTGATGATTAATTAAAATTAGCAAAAATATCATTCGGTTTTACGACATCTGAAAATACTCATATATATTTTACTTCTCTATTAATAATTGTTATGTAGATTACTAAAAAAAAAAAAAGAAAATTCCATCTTGTCACACCCACATCGCTTTACACGAAGAAAAATTTTTCTTTTTCCTAGAAATTTTACGTCCATCGACAAAAGCTTGTAACAGAGAAGACTAAAGGCAAATTTACACTCGACGCAATTATATCAAACATAACTATTAAAATAAGTATTTAAAATAGTTATATTATACTTTCCTTTCATAGATCTAGTAACCCAGTTGCAAACACCCAAACTTCGACGGAATAGAATACCTGATTTTAGAAAGAAATGGATACTGACGCTGAAAAAAATATTGAAATTTGGAAGATTAAGAAATTAATCAAAAGATTGGAGAGTGCTCGTGGTAATGGTACTTCCATGATCTCTTTAGTTATCCCACCAAAGGATCAAATTTCTATGATGCAAAAAAAATTGACCGATGAATATGGTACTGCCTCAAACATTAAGTCCCGTGTCAACAGACTATCTGTCTTATCTGCTATTACTTCAACACAACAAAAATTGAAACTATACAGTAAAGTTCCACCAAATGGGTTAGTCCTTTATTGTGGTGATATCATTACTGAGGATGGTAAAGAAAAGAAAGTCACTTTTGATATTGAACCATATAAACCAATTAACACATCTTTATATTTGTGTGACAATAAATTCCACACTGAAGCTCTTTCTGAATTATTAGAAGCTGATGATAAATTCGGTTTCATTGTTATGGATGGTCAAGGTGCTCTTTTCGGTTTATTAACTGGTAATACAAGAACTGTCTTGCACAAATTCACTGTCGATTTACCAAAGAAGCATGGTAGAGGTGGTCAATCTGCTGTTCGTTTCGCTCGTTTGAGAGAAGAAAAGAGACATAACTATGTTAGAAAAGTCGCTGAAGTTGCTGTTCAAAATTTTATTACCAATGATAAAGTTAACGTTAAGGGTCTTGTTCTTGCCGGTTCAGCAGATTTTAAAAACGATTTAAACAAATCTGAATTATTCGATCCAAGATTAGCTGAAAAAGTGGTTCAAATTGTCGATATTTCTTACGGTGGTGAAAATGGTTTCAACCAAGCTATTGAATTATCTGCTGAAACTTTATCTAACGTTAAGTTCGTTCAAGAAAAGAAATTATTAGATCAGTATTTTGATCAAATCTCCCAAGATACTGGTAAATTCTGTTATGGTATTGACGACACATTAAAGGCTCTTGATTTAGGTGCCATTGAAACTTTAATTGTCTTTGAAAACTTAGATACTGTCAGATATGTTTTCAAGGATTCTGAAGGCCAGGAAGTCATTAAGATGGTGGATCCCAAATCTAAGGACAAATCTTATGTTTTAGATAAGGCTACCGGTAAAGAAATGGATCTTATTGAAGAAAAACAATTAGTTGAATGGTTGGCTGAAAATTACAAAAACTTCGGTGCTACTTTAGAATTCATCACTGATAAATCCCAAGAAGGTTCTCAATTCGTTACCGGTTTTGGTGGTATTGGTGGTTTATTACGTTATAAAGTTAACTTTGAACAGTTAATTGATGAATCTGACGATGAATATTATGATGATGACGGTGAATCTGACTATGATTTCATCTGAAGGAGAAACGATATAGGAAAAGTATTCATTCATTTATTATCTTCTTTTATACCTTCCCATTTATCGTTCATAACTGTTATTCTTCTATTCAACTATCCAAACCTTTTTGTCTTGCAAGTGAATAAATAAACCTATTGGAGTAAGCTGGTTGATTTCTGCATTAATTCATATATCATAATCCAGATGTTTCTTTTGTTTTCTCTTTTACAACGGGTTATTATTTGTTTTCTATATTTAAAAATCGATAAATAATTTTATGTGGAATTTATAAACCATATTGGAATTTGTATATTATTAATTATTCAATTACGCCTTTATCTTATCTTAGATGAGTTTATATTCTTCATCATAGGCATATAGACTTACATAGATATTAGGAAGTGGATATATATATGTAGTTACATTAACACCATAACAATATTAAATAGATTTATTTAATTCTTCAATTTTTTGTTTTTTAATACTTCCAATGCATCAACCTTATTGTGTCCAACAATAGATTCATGCCCTCTCTTTTTGACTAAATTATCTGCAAGGTTGACTAAACCACCTGTCAAATATTTCTTTCTACGATCCTTACGAATTGGTTCCTTTAATAATTCATTCAATTGTGCCTTAACATACTTCACTTCTTCTTTACTCATAGTTTTATTTAGTTTCTTTGTCTTATTTTTGGCTAAAAATACATCTTTCATTTCGTCATCTGAATCTACATCGATCCCTAAATCATCTGCTGCCTTTTTCAACCAATTATCGTCCTTGTGAAGTGATGTTGATGCAATATCATGATCAGCTAATTCGGTAGCTAATGCACAACGTTCTCTTAATTGATTTACTACGTCAACTTCAATAAGCATTAGTGGAACAGTCTTCTGCCATTTTTTATTTTTAACAATTTTTTTATCATTTGACAATAGCTTACGTAATTTTCTTAATGGCCCCATTGCTTCCTGTGGTGAACAAATCATGACAGAAACACCTTCATTTGTACCACGTGCAGTTCTACCTGACCTATGAATATACACATCTGCTGTACGTGGCAAATGGTAATGGATAACATGCCGAATCCCTGGAATATCTAACCCTCTTGCAGCAACATCACTAGCTATTAAAACAGTCGGTTTACCCAAGACGTTATTATGATGTGCTTGCTTTTGATATCTTTCCAAATTCTTCAAACGATTCTTTTGTGTCATTGATGAATGAATTTGAAAAGATGAAACTTTAAGGAAATTTAAGAAACTGTTTAATTTTTTCACTGAATCAATTGCATTACAAAAGATCAATGTTTGACCGGGATACATCATTAAGAAATAATAAACATATAGATCACGTTCTAATGGTGCACATTCAATTAAGGACTCTTTTATTTGTGAACTTACTTTATCTTCTGGATTTGTATCAATAATAATCGGTTTGGATTTGAAATGAATCTTACTCATTAAATGTCTTAAAACTGTCTCTAATTCATCTTCATCTTTATTATTTTTATTATTCTTAAATTTACTAATGGATTGATTTGTGGATAATTTATTGAACAAATCAATAGAAAATGTCGCAGAAAAGATCATTGTTTGCCAATAAGATTTTTTTCCATATCTCTTTTGACGTCTTTGGGATAACAATTTTAAAATTCTTTCAAATTCATCGAAATGTCCATCTTGCAACAATCTGTCTGCTTCATCTAACACTAAAGTCTTAGTCTCAGAGAATCTATCAATCAACTTATCATTTTTTTCTAATAACTCTAAGAAACGACCTGGGGTAGCAATAACAATTCTACCGCTACCTTCATAATTCAGTAACCTTTCTTGTTTTTGAATAGAGAGACCACCAGTTAAGGATAAAATTGCGTGCTTATTATTACCTACCAAGATTTGTTCTGAAACCCTTTGTAAATGTTTAGTGACTTGTTGTGCTAATTCTCTAGTTGGTGTGAAAATGATACCAATACAACCTTTAAAATCTTCTTCCTTCAATGATTTTATCAGGTTTTCCAAGATAGGAATACCGTAAGCTAAAGTTTTACCAGAACCTGTAGATGCTTTACCCATAATATCATCTCCCTTTAATGCATATGGGATAGCTCTAGCCTGAATCTCAGTTGGTTTTGAGAATTCCAATTTAGAGAGACCTTGTAAAATTGTCATAGACAGAGAAGAATCGAGCTTTTTCCATTCAGGCAATTCAATATCAACACCATTTAAGTCAATATTTGAAGTAAACACATTGGTAGTTAATTCATCATTGGCACTTTCATATTCACTATCACTAGCACTTCCCGCACTAGCCACTTCACCTTCCTCCTCCTCATCGCTTGAAACAGCACTTAATTCACCTTCTTTAATATCATCCAAATTTTTAAACTCAATCAATTCACCTTCACTATACCCTTCATCATCACTGTCACTGTGGTGGTCCTCGTCCCCATCATTTTCATCGTTATTTATTTTATCCAAGTCAATCCCTTCATCCTTAGAATAAAAATGTGCTTGACCATTAATAATCTTAACATCAACCCCCTCGATTTCTTCTAACCCATAGAACCCATTGAAATCATCCAAAGCATCACCAATATCAACTTTCTTCCATTTCAAATCTTTCACATTAACCTCTTTTTTACCTTTACGCATCACAAACAACAATAACAAAAAAAAAAAAAAGAAAAGGAATCCAAATATAGGTATTTATTTATTTATTTGTTTGTTGGACAGTTTTTAATGTCCTGTTAATTTATTGACTTTCTGTTCGTGAGTATGCTTCTTTCTCTCTCTGAATTTATTTATGTGTAATGTAATTAAATTGTTAAAAAAGAGAGAAGACCTCATCGCCGTAAAAATTTTTCAGATTTTTCATTTTTGGAAAAAAAAAAAAAGAGAGAGAGAGGGAGAAGGACCCCCCACCCCTCTCTTCGAGGATTTAAAGTAAAATTGGAATAAATATTAGGCCATAGAAAGAAGAAAGGAACAAAAGAGGGCGTTGAAGGTAGTTAGATGTGTATTAATGAGTGAATAAAAGTGTGTGAAAGAAATATGTTAAAAAAAGGTAAAAAAAGTATAACGGGGAAAGCAATTGGTCCACATGGCTCACAAATCAAAAGAATCAAGCCTCAATCGACAAGAAAGATAATTAGAAGATATCATTTTCTATTACAAAGAAAACAATTGCTATTAAAATGGTTAAATTTCCAAGATACCGCGAAATTAGAAAGGGATGATGATAAAATCATTGAAAAGTTTAAATTACAAACCCCAGAATTTATGAAAGGTTGGAAGATACGTGGAAATAATTTGAAGGTAAAAGATTTAATGATTGAAGAACAATTGATTAAATTACGGCAAGATGGGAAACAAACGGATCCAAACCGGTTATGTTTCTATTTAGGATACATTATGAGAGAATTGAGAGATGAAAGTGGGATTAATCTTTATCAAGAAGCAAGTAGGATGGGACAAGATGTTAACCGGGGTGGAGACTCATCCAAGATACTTATACGATGGATCAAAGAAAATGGATATAATTTGAAGAATTCAACTGCATTAGAGATTGGGTCATTAAGTAAGTATAATGCGATTAGTACAAGTGGGATATTCAAAAAAGTGACCCGTATAGATTTAAACAATTATAATGACGAGGATGGGATAATACAAGAAGATTTTATGGAAAGACCAATACCAAAGACGGATGATGAGCGGTTTGATTTAATATCATGTTCTTTAGTATTAAATTTTGTTCCAACACCTAGGGAAAGAGGGTCCATGTGTCTGAGATTTTCCAAATTTTTAAGAAAGGATAGACATACATATTTATTTATAGTATTACCTTTACCATGCATCAATAATTCACGATATATGACATTGGATTATTTTACAGAATTGTTTTCATCATTAGGATATAAGAGGATACAGTATCATGAAGCTAAGAAAGTTTGTTACTTTTTGTTTCTTTTTAATGGGAATGATAAACCACACAGTTCATTAACGGATTATTCAAAGAAACATAAGTTAAAAGACGGTCCATCAATGAATAATTTCAGCATTGTTCTACAATAAAGTAATAACAAAAAAAGAAAATATACATGTACTTCTATATAAAAATATATACTATATACATGTGCGTATATATATATATATATATTTTACTTTACTTCCCACTTGTCTTATTAACCAAATAAAACAACTATATAAGCAAAGTAAATATAATTCCAGATAACGAATAGGAGAGATAGATTCCCTAAATAGAATACAACCGAATCCTCTGAACGGTATATTGCATATGATAATAACAGTTGTATAAATACAACTACATTTAAAGGAATAAACCACACATATCTGTAATTTTTTACTTTTTATTACTTGTTATTATGACAGAAGGAAGGAAACCATCAAGAAAAAACGTGTCTTCTTCTCTCTCTGTGTCTCTCTCTCTGTGTATGCCCGCTTTTATTTGATGTCAAAACAAACAGACAAAGATTATTTTCCTTCTTCTTCTTCTTCTCTGCCGTGTAGAAAAAAATCATTTTCTTTTCAGGAGAAGGGGGGAAGAAAGAAAGAAAGGACAAGGCGGCCGTTGTCTTCTCTTTTCTTTTTCTTCTCTTTTCTTTTATTTACTACTATTTCTCCTTGTGGCCCCCCCCCCTGCCTTCCTCCGTCGACTTCTTGAGTAAAGTTGAGTTAAACAACAAAACAAGTTTACTTTTTTAAACTGCAACAAGGGTCAAGTAATAACATCTATTATTACTATCTATACATTACTTTCCTTTTTTTTCACTAGAAATATTAGAGTTTACATACCTAAATATCTTTCTGTTGTTTATCACTCATTCATTACATACAGGTATATCAATTAACTTCCAAGAAAATATTTCTGAAATAAAAATAAAAAAAAAGAGTGATAAGAAGTGGTAGATAATTCATATAACCTTCACTCTTTCATCTTAATCCTCTGCAACTTTTATGCTTTGGTCTATTTGAATTCATTATCTCTTAAAAAATTAAAATAAAAAAAAAACCCATATTATTTGTGAAAGAAAACAAAACAAAAGAGAAGAAAGAAAAAAAATTTTTTTTCCTCCCCCTCTCTTTAGAAGAACCCCAAATATTGTACATTCTATAATCCTATAACACCATCATTTTTTTTGTTGTATAATTCAATATGGACCCACCACAACCTTTGTCCTCAACAGATTTTATCCAAAGTCCATATCTATGCGATGCTTTATCAAAACATCTTTTTTTCAGTAAAATTTTACCTATCTTACCCGTGGAATCATCCCTAAGAACATGCCAAGAAGTAGAACAGCAAGATTTCTTCCTTCACTGCAGATCAATAGTGATAAGCATTGCAATATCAAGAGACTTAAATCCAATATTGGAGAATGCAATGGATTTAATCGATGAATTATTGGGGAATGAAGCCTCTATTATATCTCAAAAAATCGATGATGATACCGTCCAATCTATCCTAATTGTTACTAGGCTAATGACCGACATTATGGAATACTATTGGATATCTAAGGAAAATGACCAAAATGGTACCAAAAATGATTTTATACCATCTTTTGAAAAACAAAGAAAATCAATTAGAAATGCTACCGTGGGATTTGCTACACATAGACCAAGTTTTCACAATGTTACTCCAGGACCATTGGATCCCGCTATCGCCACAAGGATAGTCAATTTATCAACAAGAATTAAATTTCACTCAAAGACTTTTAACATTTTGAAAAATATGGCACTTTATAACCCTTCCACTAATAACAACAATAGTAGTCTGAACAATGGCAATACTAATAACTATGGTTTTACAAATAGTATTATGCCATCTTATAAAAATTATCTAGAAGAAAAAAATTGGCCCGCTTATGCAGATAAAATCGATACAGCAATAGATTACATGTTGAAATTTGTCTCTGCATCCAACCCAAACGAATTCATAAAATATATTCAAACAAAGATTATTACACCTTTAATCGTTAGTCATATCGTCAATGAATGGAACGTGGTTCAATATTTAGATATATTTGGATCCTTTTATCTTACACATAAAAATATCGGCAATTTTTTGGAAATAGTGAAAAAAATATCTTCAAAGATGAGGAAAACTGTATACCATTCACTATTCCTATACTTCACATCCAAATCTTTTCTTTTCTGGATCATGGAAAGACCAAAGGAATATATCCAATTATATCAAAACCTTTTACATCATGATAATGAAAATACAGACCCTTCCATCAAAGAGATTCCCAATACAGTAAACATTCTGTTCGATAACATTTATTCCATTTTCAACATTTCTCAATATTTAACTTCTTTAAGTGAAACAAATAATAATGATTCACCTTCTAATAGTAATAGTAATAGTAACAACAACAATAATAATAATATCCTTAACAATAATGTCTTTTCACCAAACCATCACACAACAAGTAAGGTTACATCAGATCTTACTATGCCAATACTAGTTAGAAACTCAACAACTTATAGTACACCATCTTCTAGTGAAGAACACTCAACTGTATCCTCATCTCTACATAATAATAATAATAATAATAATAATAATAATATTAATAATCATAATCTTCAAAGAAATTATAATTCCAAAAAAACAGATTTACAAGATATATACCCGTTCTCTATTAAAATTGAGAATTCTGAGACTCCAAATAAAGGTTTGGATAATGGTTATGAATCTTCATCACATTCTTTAGTCAATGTTTTAGAATTATACACAAATTTTAATGATGTTAGCTTAGTCTCATACCAGTCCGTCTTACGGTTTTTATGTATGTTACTTTTCCTTGATGTTGATGTATTTGTGGAAATTAATAACATGAAGTTTAAAAACCTTCGGGATACAAGTGAATTTTTAAATGATTCAAGAGACAACATTAACAGTCCACTTAGTGCCACTACTAGTACTAGTAGTAACATCCATTTAAGTGGTAGTCCAAACAATAAGAGAAGAGGTAATTCTATGAGCCCCACATCATATGAGGATAGAACACAAAGTATTAAACACCTAACATATAATCTGAAAAGATTTACATCTTTAACATCGTCTTCTAAAAAATCTAAACAAGTTAAATTTTTGACTCTCATTTTGAAAAATATAAGTGGTGTACAAATTTCCTGTGATTCATCACTCATGGACTCAACAAGAACAGTTTTAATAATATTGACTATGGCATCCTCCATATCAATGTACAATAAAAAATTACCTTGCGTTCAATTTTCCAAAAGACTATATGATGTAATGGGTATCAATTTAAGTGTAGGTGAAAATTGGAATTCCATACCAAACAAATTCTTAATACATTGTTTTGATAGACATCCAACTATTAAGAGAAGATTACAGTTAGAATATTTTGCATGTGCATTGCAGCTAGAACCAAACGATTTTCTGCAACATTTACATTTAGATCAAGAACTTACCTTTTTGAACTTGGAAAAATTATCAATCTATATCGAAGGTTTTAGAATATTCTTCCATTTATTAGAAAAGCAACCAATAACGAAACAAGTAGCCAGAAATATCTCCGATTTCTTCAAGACATTATTTTATAGAACAGCCGATTTATTACTAAAAGAATTCCCATATTTCGATGAGGTTGTGACCGACATTGTAATCTCAATTCTAGATGGTTCAATTTTAGAGAAATTCGAAAAGACTAGAACTTTATCTACTATTAATGCTTCTGTAGAAGGTAGTCGTTCTGATTTCAATAATTCTGATATATCATCTACCATATCTTCAAGCAGCAGAGCAGTTCCATATATATCTGATAGGAGACTAAATGCTTCGTGGGATTTGGAATCAATATTGCCAACTATCTCTCATGGTAGCAAGAATTTTGATCCAAATTCAGAGGAAAATAATAACAAAGACAATATTCCCGAGTTGACCGATACAAGTACTACTGATTCTAATTTGACTTCTTCAAAAGCACATCAAAAGCACAGTAAGAAATATTTGCCATTCTCATCAACCACCGATAAGTCAGCCATGAGTCCATCACGGGCATCAACTAGAAGTTTATCAATATCGGTATCCACCCACAAATCAACATTATCTAATGTTACAAAGAATTTGTTATCCTCAAAACAGAATTCGCAATCTGTGTCTTCATTAACACAAACTCCTTCTAGAAAGTCATCTAATGGAACATTACCAAAGGCTGGTCCAATGAGTAAGTTACCACATTTACAACCAGTACAAAGTAACTGCAGTTCATTCCTTGATAAACCAGCTTCATTTTCTTTGGAACAAATGAAGGATGCTGATAATGACTACGCGAGAACTTTGATGATGATAATTTTTAGTATTTTCAAAAGAGTAACGAATTACTTCATACTCCCTACCAAAGACACAGATGCTGCCTGTTGGGCCTCTAAGGAATTCAGAAACATCATTAAACCCATATTTGTTGGTGTCATGGATAAAAATATTGTACTACAAAATTCTGCTCAATCATTTATGGATGTGTTGATCAACTACATCGATGAAGCATGTGAGGACGCACAGGAGGACAAAGTAAATGAGTTTTTTCTTTTAAGCAGTTATACAGTTACTTTATTCTCTGCCGCATTATTTGACAGGAACATTGATAACACAAAGAGACTAGTATTATTAAAGATTGTCATACAATATTTAAACATCAGGGCACAGTTAAAAAAGGTTGCCTTAAAATCAGGGAAGTTAAATGGTATAATCGAAATAGAGGCTTCAATATTTCCAATTGTGGCAACAACACTCGGTGCAGGCATTTTTACATCATTATTTTGCAATACAAGTCAATTTGCTAATCTTTTAAAAAAGGCATATTCATATTTTTACGATGATTTAAAATTCTACAAAAAATATGTTGGAAAAATCGATAATATATACCTTTACAATATCGATTTTATTAAAACTATGGCAACTGATGATTTTTCCGCCTCAGGTTCTGTTGCATTTCAAAGGAGGCTAAAAAATAACATTGTGAAGTACATAAAATTTCCAGATCCCATTATTTTAGAAGGTATGAATGTGTTGTACAATAAGTGGTTAGACTATTCGAAATTAAGAGTTTTAACCCAAAAACAACTAACTAATTTTAAAAATATTGCAAGTATTTTAGCTGCAACATCCGGTGTCTTCTTAACAACCAGTCCTGATGCTTTAGATGGATTTAAAAAATTCCCTCATCTAGATGAGATGAGGAGAGACATTACGGGTAAAATTGATTACTTTATAAAGCTACAGTGCAACTGGTTGAATGACTCAGAGTTACTTATAAGAGAGACTTCAAGAGACCTTCTAAGCATTGAATTACACCCCCTTTCATACGGAATACTTTTCAAAAATATCAAAATCAAAATTGGCGAGTTAAGCACCATTGATTTAACTTTACCAGAACAAGAACTATCTTATATTTTACTAGAACAGATGATTATTATAATTAGAACAATTCTAAGAAGGGATGACGATAACCAAATCATCATATGGTATTCTTCGCACCTGATAAATGCGATAACTGATATAATTAAGATTGTTCAGAAAATTAATAATAAATCGATCAGATATTATAAAGCAATAATTCAAATGTCAAAAATGTTTTACAGTCTCGAATATTCTGAAAATTTTCTGTGTATCAAGAGCCATTTTTCTCTGAAAAACAAGTGGATCAAGTTAGTGATATCGTGGTTCGAGGAAACACTTAATAAAGATTATGACTTTGAAAACATATCTAAATCCCATAGGGAAATGGATCTTAAGAAACGGGATCAAGATATATTATACATCGATACTTCAATTGAATCGTCCAAAGCTCTTGCATATTTAACAAAAGATATCCCATTAGAAGTGCCATTCGCCAATACAAAAGAGGAGATGAAAAGATCTTCCAGTGTTGTGTTTGGTAACTACTTTACAATTTTATTGAAAGGTTTAGAAAAAAGTACTAATATCGACAAATACCCAGCAATATTAAAACATAAGATTAGTTTATTAAATAGCAACTTGATAACAGCCTTGACTAATTTATCAATTGCTAATGTTGATTCCAGTTTTCAGTTTACATTGCCAATGGGCTATTCTCCCGATAAAAATATTAAAATCGCTTTCTTAAAAGTATTTACTGATATTACCAATAATTATCCATTCCAGGAAAGTTCTTCAAAATCAGCACAACAAGAAGCTGTGACTGAATTAATTTCCATCTTTCTTAAATATCCTGAATTTGTTTATCTAGGTAGTCTTATCTGTCCATCAACCGAGATAGATGCATATGCAGCCGGTATGATTAATGCATTTGAAACAATGAATGCAGGTCATATTGCTGTATTACAATTAATTACTTCCGAAATACACAATGCAAAAAAGTATTTGGATGTCCTTAGAAGGAACAGTTGTGCAACAAGAGCACTTTCCCTTTACGCAAGAGCTAAAGGTAACAATTATTTGATTAGAACTTTGCGTCCTACGCTTCAGGAACTAATTGACAAAAAGGATTACTTTGATATAAGTAAACCTGAGCAAACAAAGGGTATTGAGAAATCTGTTAGACTTTTCTTAGTGTACATTGACAAATTAACGGATGCCATTGTTTCATCTATTTCCTACTTCCCCCCGGAATTGAGATTGATATTCCAAACTATATATACAGAAATGAAGAATAAATTTCCACATTATGCATATTTGTCAATTGGCTCCTTTGTTTTCCTTAGATTTTTAGGTCCTGCGTTAGTATCTCCAGATTCAGAGAATATTGTAATATCCTTTGATTATGAATGTAAGAAATCCTTCATTATACTTGCCAAAGTCATACAAAACATGGCAAATGGTTCAGATGACTTCACGAAATGGCCTGCGCTTCAACCTCATATGGACACCTTAAAAAATTGTAGTGATAGAATCTGTGACTTTATAAGAAATCTATGTGACACTAACGAAACTTTTGAAATACCTCAGAAAAGCTTACCAACTCAAACATATTTCGATTACCATTTTATTCATAAATTTTTATATGAACACGAACTTGAAATTAGAGCAGAGGCTGTGAATAGTATGCATTCATCACAACAGTTTGAAGTCCTTAAAGATTTTGCTACCACCATTGATGATGTGTTGGATAAATTGGGTCTTCCTATGCTAGAGTTATCCCATGATTTACCCCCATTTGTGAAAGAAAATATGGACAAATATCCACAGCTTTATGAATTTATGAAAAGACATGCGTTTAAATCTTCAGTTAATGATGATGACGAACGGTTTTCACCTATTCAAGAGTCTATGTCTTCCACTGGTATACCCATATTCATGATATATTGTAGACAACTAGTACTCGGCATAGAAAGTCTAGAAGATTCACTATACAAATTACTTCGCGCTTATACAAAAATTTGGTCAAATAAACATTACCTTGTCTTAGATTGTACAGGTTTCGTGACACATCAGCACGAATTCAAAAAAATATACACTGTTATTTTTTCTTTGTTACCAGACATTGTTTTCAAAACCTGCATTAAAATCTACTATATTAACACGACTGATATATTTATGAAAATATGGACACAGCTAAGAGTTAAGAAGAATCCATTTATGACATCCAATATTCCATATGAATTTTTGAATACCTCCATGGATAAACAAATTATCAAAGGCCTAGGGTTAACATCTGAGCTACTTCAAAGCCTTCAAAATACACGTATATCACTACATGATATCGAGCTTTATGATGAAGAACTTCGTAAATTTTTTCCAGTAACTTTAAAAATCGGTTATAAAGATTTCCAAATATTACATGAGGTGCCAAAAGTGTATAAAATTAGTAATACAAATAAACAAATTTCAGTATTATTGAATGATGTGTTTAATCTAGTTGATATTTCCACGGTAAATGTGTCAAATATAACTGGTCGTCAAGATGAATTTACAGTGCGTTTTTATGATGAAAGTCGGTTAATTTTTTCTAATGCCAAATATTTAGAAATCATCAAAATGTTTTATTATGCAGAATCCAAGGTTGATAATGACTATACTGTAGTAAATACCGAAGCTCTCGAGAAAAGAAATAAAAATAAAACTAATAGGGATGAAATTGTTGCTCACCTTTGTTTAGTAATATTAGTTGGTTTGTTTAGTGATGATGAATCTATTAAAAATATTTCATATAACTTGTTGGTGTCAACACAAAATGCGTTCCACCTTGACTTTGGTACTGTACTTTATCATTCTTCAGAGGTTTATGTTCCACAAGATACTACAATGTTTCTTTCTCTTATTGCCCAATCTCTATGCACCAGTTACCCCGAATTAACTCCTTATATTTGGAAATACATTGTCGGAGGATTAGAGAAGGGTGTAATTGACCATAAAGCCGTTCCTACCGTGGTGACTTGTCTGTCATATTGGATACCTAATGTGTACGATGCTTTCTTCATTTTTGGTGGTTCAAATGGACCTGAAATTTTTTCTCACATAATCCAAACTTTAATTCGTCTCACAATCGAGGAGTCAGATTTCAGTGCTGTGTATGTGCATCAGATTTGGTACAAATTTGCAATGGATATTAACTTAGCTCCAATAGTTGTAGATGAAATGATCAATCATGCACTTGAGAGGGATTCTGAAAATCGTGAATGGAATCAGATAATAACCTTGTTAACCGGCTTTCCCACTGTTGAAGTAACAAGTCAAGTCCTCCGTCGATTTTTGGATGTTATAAAGACTCTACTTCCATCACTAACTTTAGAATCATGCAATCATAGCTGGTCTGAAATAAACATTTTATCCAACATTTCTATTCCATTATTTTTTGGATCTCCCTTAATAACCCAAATGTATCTACCAGAACTTCTTTATATTATAGCTTTACTAATCGATAGTGGTCCATCTGATTTAAGATTAACATTGCATAAGCTATTGATGAACATATGCCACTCCTTGACAGTCAATGAATCTTTAGATAATGATGACAGGGAACATTTGTTATCGATTTCTACAGCTTTTTCACGTCAAAAACTGAATCTAATCTCCGGGTTTAGTCAAGAAAAGAGTAGATGGACTCCATTTTTTAATACAACATCATTTACGAGTAAAGTAAATTCTCTGGAGGCGTTTACATCTAATATTATTCTTTTAATGGAGTTTAGTTCTAAGACAGAAGCATCATTCTGGAAAACGAAGTTTAAGAAATATATTCTAGATACAATTTTTAGTTATAAATCGTTTTTATCCGCAAGGGCAATGATGATATTAGGTATAATGAGTAAAAAACGTTGTTCAGAGGTACTCTGCAGAGATCTATTATCCGAATCGCTGCAAATTTTTGCTATGCCTAAAGTGAATGAAGAAACCGTATTTCTAAGTATTGCACACACCTTCGCTTTGTCTAAATTAGTGGAGGGTATTGATCCTACGTTACCTATTATGAAAGAAATGTTTTGGCTTGCTACATCACTCATTGGCTCTCCTCATCCTGTTTTGTTTGAAGGGGCTCTAATTTTTGTTACCAATTGTTTAAAACAATTATATTCGGTGCATTTTAGTGATCATGAGAACCTAAGCCTCCCTGCAGCTCTACTGTCAAATAGAAGTTTTGCGGGAAATTTCTTAGACGAATTAGACAAAGTTTCAGGTATTGAGTGGAATATGGCCACTTTCCCTCATATTATATCTTTCTATATCATTAGAGGTTTGTCGATTCCAGTTATAAAGGGTACAACCCCTTTCTGTTTAAAATTACTCTTCAAGAATTCATTGAGGGAGTACATCTTAAATATGAATAAAAACCATTACTTGGTATATTTGTACCTCCTATTCCTGTTATCTACTCCAGAAGATTTCCAGAATATATTAAAGGAAGAGAATATCAATGAAAAGTTCATAAAATTAGATAGTGAAAATAAAATTCCACAATGTTTGGCTGATTGGATATCTGGAAATTTTCAATGTTCTGGTATTGCTTTCTATCAAACCGCGAAATTGTTTGGTTCTACCTTATCAGATGAACCATGCAAATATAGATTTTTACTAATAGTAAGATATTTACTTGAAGCAAATCCAGAGCGTATTTTCACATATTATATGATAATAAGAAAAGAACTAAGAAGAATATCATCGTTGGAAGAGAACTCCGAATTGGTTCTAGTATGTTTTGATATTATTAATCTACTTATTACACATCCAGAGTTTGACAAACTAGTCAAAAATGTTGAAAGCCATGAAAAAGTTTTAGAAATACATGGTTTGAAGATGCTTACCGAGCATGAATTTTATGATTCAAGTTCAATGGAATTGAATAAGATCTATAAACGCAATGCAGACCTTATTTACAGAAGAAAAAGATTGGTGACAATGATTCTTGGAAAAATGACATGTCATAATATCTCCTACTAATAATTCCACTTCCCAGTTCGCTTTGGATTAGAAAGTTGTTAAAATAAAGTTGAGATTAAAGTTTGTTTGATTTATACAATTTAAGAAATGTATTTGATATATATTTAATTTATAGTGATTACGTGTTTTTTCTATCTTTCTTCTTCGTTAGGTATTATTATAAGAAGTTGACTAATATTCGTTTGAGAAAGGCTTTGCGGAAAATATATGAAAAATTAAGTAAATGCTTCATAACTAGTAATACTTCTAATAATGTCTTCTATATGGCAGTGTAAATATTTTTTACTGTTTATTACCTGACTTTTATATTCTATATATATTTTTTTCTGAATAATTTAAATATTGGAAATCACTATCTGTTTTTGATAATATTTTCGAATAGACTAATAATTTGGCAAAGACCAACATCTTTATGAACATAAACGTCAAATTCTTGTTAAAAAATTTTTATGTTCTTCATACCACTAGTTTCCAATATTATTTGGTGATTAATACGGTGCAAGAAAAAAACTACAAAATAAGAAAGAACACCTAAAGCACAAATAAAAAATATAAAAACATCCTTTTAAACAAACATTTATTTTAAATCTATCCATTTACAAAACGAAAAATATTGTAACAAAAGATTTATTCGATTAGAAAATTCGATTATTATATAGCATAATTCTAATCAAAAACACACTGTAATGGAGGATTGATGAATAAAGTCAAGTCTCTATTTTGTGTATTTTACCCTACCTGAAATATTTAAAATAAATTGTCTTTTTGGAAACCTCCCAGATAAAAGAAACTTTCAACTACAACTACAAAAATAATTTTCGAAAAACAATTTTTGCTTAAAATTTTAAAACTAACCATAAAAAACTTATGTACCTTAATGACTCTTTTTTGTCGTCTCATGTTTCTAAAAAAAATGAGAGGTGAAAGGTCAAAGAGTTACAATCATAAAGTTAATAAAGAATATTTTTATTAAAAGACAAAAAGATTAAAAATAGAAATACATTTATATCAAGAAAAATCCTTTATATCATATGGGGTGTTAAACAACACTCTACTGAAATCCCAAATAACAACAAAAAAATTACCTTAGAGATTTTTTTTCAATATAAGTAACTTATTTAAAGATCTTCACTTTAGTGATTAGGAAAATTATAATTGTTTTGAAATAACTCTATTTCCAAAAAAAAAACAAGTATCTAATAATGATAAGAAGTAGCGCCCTTACTAAGATTGTTATTAGCAAATATTCCCAGCTTTTTAGTGGTAGTAATAATATAGACAAACTATTCGATATATAAAATAGAAATAATGTTCTTAGGTTATTCAGAAATTATACAAATGGGTTAATATAAAATAAAATAAAATATATAATATATAAAAGTAATGAAGAAATAATTTGGATTATCGACAACTTCATGTTCCTTATATATTTTGAGCTTCGAATGTTAAAGTTAATTATTATTTGCCACCATATTAATTTCAGGAAGTAATTGATAGTTGACCATGTTAATATATTAAGAAAATTGGAATATCCAATTTAAGTATCAGGGGGGGGTAAAATATCTTACTGATGATTTTTTTACTAATGAGATATTTACAGCTGTAAGATTTATCTTCAAGGGATTACCCATTGTCAGTATCTTATTGATTTGTTCTATTTAATTCAAGAATCTTTTATTTCAACAAATAAAACTTGGATTTTAAATTGTCAACTGCTATCTTAATATAAACCTTATTTTTAGTTCAAAAATTTCAAAACTTTTTGATCCCAAATTTTATTTGAATGGTTTCAATTAGACATTTCGCAATATTTCTTATTAAATCTAAACAAAAAGTAATTTGGTAATATATTAAACAAAGTCTATTTTTGCTGAACTAGAATGTCATAGTATAAAATAGATAAAACATTGAGATTTTAGCAGAATACCAAAAATAGAAACCAAATATTTTTCGTTTAGTTAAGACTAGACATTGATGAATTTGTGTGGTTAAAAAGTTTCAGTTCGTGGAGCAAAATTCCTCCATATTTGTTTATATAAATACAAGAATTTTTCTCATATCTTATTTTTAGATTATTAATATTTTTACGTCTATCTTTTATTTTTAATTTTTATAGAGAGAAGAAGGGTGAAGAAACTTACTTCTTTTTGTATCCTAGTAATATCAATAAAATATAGAATATAATTTGAGAATGTTTACTCTCTACCAATTACCTATAGGCACTCATTCTCAACAATTTTTGTTATACTAAAAAAAATAAAAAAAATAAAAAAAATGTTTTCAATTATTCATTTGTTTTGTCTTTTGCTAATAACTTTTTCCTACCTTTGGTTTTTATATATATTTTTGAAGAATAAATGCAGGAGTCCAGCCGAAGAATTTACGTAGTAGACATAGAAAGAAACATACAAGCAAACAGACTTACCTACCTCAAAAATAAAAAGTAAAAATTCTTTAATTTTTCCATTTTAGGAATTGACCAGGCTGGTTGTTTGTTTATTATTCTAGAACACCTTGCAATATTGGAAATATATTTTTCTTTTGTACAAAATTTTATCTTCCACAAATTTATTGATATATATAAAGAAGTAATAGATAAATTTGACCATAAATAGGTTTATATTTTGTATAGTTAAAAAACATAGAATAAACCGAAAAAGTCTACATTGACAAAACACATTGTATTATTAGCAAGGATTACCGCTGATCTACTTACCCTTATGTCTATGTTGAGAATGAGCGCCTGTAGTCATTGGATATATAGTAAACATTCTCAATATTATATTTATTAGATCTAGTATACAAAAATTATAATAAAGTTCTTCACTTTCTTTCTCTATATACAACATAGAAGTAATAATATACAAAGAGTGTAAATAAAAAAAAAAGAATATATGATGAAATCCTTGGTTTTATATATGTTAATATTAAGCAATTTTCCTCTACGAACAGTAAGATATTTAATAAACAAACTCAACAACATTTCGTGACCTTGCAACAATTATTAGTCAACAATTTATCATTTCGCGTCTGCTAAAATCTTATTGTTCTATTTATTTCGTTCCATAACATTATATTTCAACAGTCTAACATCACCTAAAATATGAAAAATATATCTCTTTCTTCACACTACTTCAGGTTTCTAATATATGTTTGGAAATGAGCATTGAATGCTATATTAAATTACTATTTGGCACTGTATTCATTTCAGGGGTGATGAAAAATTCACAATGTTAATCTATTAGGAAATTTGAACTCCCTCTTCAAAAGTTAGATAATTTTGTTTTGTCACTAATTAAAAGCTTAGCTTCAAGATGTTTTTGTTGTCGTTTAGACTTTGAGAAATATTTCCAAAATTACAAACCTATATAAAGACAACACTTTTGAATGTTAGTAAACATTTTTTCCATCCAAAGATTTACTATATATTTATAAAATTAAATACAAGAGAACTTGATCAATCATCGAACCTAATTTCTTCCGTGTCCTCGAATATAATAATTGTCAAACTGTAAGATTAATATGTGTTTAATCAATCTGTTCAAAACTAAATAAACACCTAATATTTTCCAATAATAGAACATTTATTTTTTTCACTACAGTTTTTCTAAAAAAGAAAAATCTAAATTTTATCTTGAAATTCTTATGAAATAAACAAAACCTCATGAGAGGGCTTACTAAAGGAATTAATCCCATTTATTATGGGATCTCAAATGAATTCTATCAAATCATTTGTATAGACATTTAACAGAAAGAAATTGCCACGAACTGGATTTCAATTAAGGTTGAAAGAGAAAACTTATTTACGGTTTTGAAAACTAAATTAGTTTTAATAATCTTTTCCAATAATTAATTTAAGAATTGTTTTCTAAAATATCAGGGATTGATGAAAATTACAAAGTAAATTCGAGTAAATATTATTGTAAGAAAAAGAACATTAAATGAAAATACCCAAAACATTACAAACAAGACACTAAAGTGTATATTAAACGAAGTCACCTAAGAGTTCACAAGTTAAGAATTGTAGGAATATAAATTTTTATTCCCTTAAAAGAACAATGTCGTCTTTTAAAAAGAAAATAATTGAACGTTTGAAAGACATTTAAGTTAAACATCTAAAAATTATGCACTTTCTTTTCTATATAGAAAGTATTACGATTTAAGAGATGTGGATTAATGACTTATAAGTTATAACGGAACATGAATAACCGTATATTTCATAAATAGTCGCTCACATATATTAAATAATACAAATATTATATACTAAACTATGTAAAGAGATAGATAAAAGAAAATATTTAAAATCTCGGTATCTCCACTATTTATTTTTTTCAAAAAATAATTTTGTGAAAAATTATTCAACTAAATTTTCATTGAATGAGTATAATATCTTAACATTAAAAATGTTCAAGTTATAAACCAAGTTACGTTTAAATACCACCTGAGCAACAGGTTCCCTCTCGGTAGCCAAGTTGGTTTAAGGCGCAAGACTGTAATGGAAAGAACTAGCATCTTTGAAAGTAATCTTGAGATCGGGTGTTCGACTCACCCCCGGGAGATTTTTTAAAATTCTTTCCTCGAAGTAAAATCACGAGATACGGGTAAAGTTACTGTACGTTTAAACCTTACTAGGTCTTATAGATTAGTGTGTATACTAAGAAAAATTTTTATATAGAATATCAACTTGCGAGCTATAATAAGTATTTTGAATTAACCAAGAGAAAGTACTTTCTAAAATATTTTGTTCTTTTGTTCTTCAATTAGAATTATCAACGAAGCATTGTTAACATTATAAGTTACTCCATATCTTTAGTTGTTAAAAACTTCAAAATATTTTTTTGAGTGTATTACTTTAAATATACTGCAGCATATCTAATTTAAAAAGACGAGGACTTCTCTAGAAAAAAAAATTTTTTTCTGTTGTTGCTATACTTTTATTTTACAGCAATAATGTTGTAAATAAATAAAAAAATATTAGTGAACACACACAATGAATCAAAACTGTAATGATCTCTAATTGGAAATCCGAGAATGCGCAGTCCAAGAGTAACGCTTAATGTCGAGGCGAAGGACTTGGAACAACGGACACTCTGGGCCCAGGCCATGAGGATATTCAAACAATCGTCGGATTAACCTTAGTGGTAGTTGAATGAGAAACCTATTTAAGAGACCTTTGACTACTGAGACAGTGTCACAGATATTTATCAGCAATAACATTTTTATTGTATCTATTGGATTATACCTAAGAGGTATAAGATTAAGATTAAGATAAGCTTATTAAGGAGAAGGACGACAATAAGAACTAAATAATTGATTTACTAGTTTGAAGCAAAGACTATATAATTTGTAAGTATCTATATATAATTGATAACCACATTTTAGTATACAACTTGAGATGACCCCTCACATAATGCTATCAAAATACAGAAAAAAAAAAGTTCAAAAAAGTAAAGAGTAATATTTCTTCTGTAAAGATAAAAAATTCCAATCCTTTTGTATCTCACCATTTCAGTGTATATTTAAAATGTAAAAAAAAAAAAAAACAAAAGTAAAATAACAAAATGACACCTTAATTTTAAACCACTCAAAAACATTATGAATGTCATATCATTATATAGAAAA
The DNA here is from genome assembly GCA_017347545.2 of Arxiozyma slooffiae. NCBI lineage: Eukaryota > Fungi > Ascomycota > Saccharomycetes > Saccharomycetales > Saccharomycetaceae > Arxiozyma > Arxiozyma slooffiae. The sequence goes on along the minus strand of JAFHAQ020000005.1, from coordinate 779,577 downwards.
ATTAAATATTTTAAAAACAAATGACAATGATTAATTCTAAATTTTATTACCTGTTATTTCTTCCTGATTTGGCAAATCTACCTCAATATGGCAACATTCTAAGACAAGATTGAAAATACCATTATTTATCACACTAACAACAGAGGCTGCTGGTAATTAATCTTCAGTTATGAATGTATTGAATTTAGTTCTAATAACAAAAAAGGCATTGTATTAAAAAAAAAAACACATGTTCTTTGAATTAAAACTTGGTAAAATATACAATCTTATTATAATGGAAAACCCAAGAGAACACCTATAAATAAAAACTAAGTAAAACTAAAAGAAAGATCCAAGAGAGGTTCTTCTCTCTCTCTATTCATTTTTAAATGTTCAATTTCAATTTTAGGAAATATAAAGTATTCATTACCTAAAAAGGTAATTCTGTCAGAATTCAATATTCACAAAACTGGATAATAGCCATAATCAAAAAAACGACATGTTTAACCATTTCAAAGTAAATTCAAAGTTTTTTAAATGATACATTCTGATATCTATACATTCTATCCAAATATATATATTTATCATATCTATAGATCTATACACATATATGCGTATATATCTATATATTTTTATAAACTGTGAAATCATGAATAAAATTGAAAACTTCAAATTCGTTAAAGGGACATGAAAATTTAGTCTAAGTTTTCTTATCTAGTCTAATATTATATCTGCTCGTCTTTTTAACATACTGAATTAATATTTGTTAATGTAGTATCATCCATCATCATCATATCCAATTCTTCTTGTGTCAAGTCATAAAGACTATATTGTATAGATGTATTATTATTATTATTAGTATAATCATTTAACTTGGTGTCACCTGAGTTATATTGAAGATTTTCATAACCTTTAGCCATGTAATCTTCAACCTCACAATATGGTTCTGAGTTTGCATCATACATATTATATACATTACTAATATATTTCTTTTGATTTAACGGTGTTGATACTGGAGTCATGAAGTTCTCTGTAAAATTATTATTATTATTATTATTATAGTTACCACTGTAATTAATGATATTTGCATCTTGATATGGATATTGTTGTTCTGTTGAGTTTTGTTTCGGTTGATATATTTTATTTTCTTCATATATAGATGAAATTGGTGATATCGGTCTACCGGTAGAACCCATCATATTATTTGAATTTATCTGAGGAGAATATTTTTTCTTTTTAAGAGTCTCTGGAAATGGGGATTCCAATTCAAAATGAGAACAAGCTCTCTTTAAAGTTTGTGTCTGTTGATGTGAAAACATAATTAAATTTGTGCTAATGTATTAATATATATATATATGTATGTATTTGATCGGGATTTATTATTATTTTTATGAAAAAAAAAAAAGAAGAATTTATCTTTTATGGATTAGAATATAAACATATGGATGGTTTCCAGTATTCTTATACCAACACTCTTTCTAGCTACTGGGCATCTACACAAAAAAACCAAGTTACGTGAATATATTCGTATTACTTAAAAAAAAAGGAGATTTCAAAATAACGTGTAAGACAGATATAATTATTTACATATTCCAACGAGAAAAATGTTCTATTTGATATGCAATATTTCAATCTCGTAGAAAAAAAAAATTTTTTTTTTATTTTAAAGGAAGAAAAAAAGAAAAGATAAATTCCGGACACTCTCTATCACTCTATACGGACCACTTACGAAGAAATAAGCGTAACTGGACATTCGAACACAAGAAAAAAAAGAGAAAAAAAAATTAATCGGCTGTTTTAAAAAAATAAAAAACAATCCCCCCATTTTTTAATACTTCCTAATAAGAAAAGTCTTATTGTTCTTCGGAAATGTTTATAAGCTTCCTAATCTGGTAATTCAGTAACTTGTTTGGGAAATAAGACACTTATTTTTTTCTTGAAGATTCAAAAAATATCCTATTATCTTTATTCTTTTTTTTGTTCACAAAAATAAAACTGAAAAAAGATTGAAAAATATTTTGCATTCCTATAATAAAAATGTCGTTCGAGTTAATAGAAAGAAATGTAATTTTTGTTTTGTATTATTGTATTACAAGAAAGGATAGTTTTGTGAACTCCATTTCTTATAACCTTGTGATTTTTTTTTGACAACTTACTACAAAAGAGGAGTTACTGCCACGCATGAGTTTACGGCTTTTACAAAATAATTCTTATTTTCTTCTCCTTTTCCTTCTCACCCCCTTGTTTGTTTACATCTTCTCTTTCCCTTACATATATTCCTCGACTTTTTAATGGCAAATATATATCATTACCTTGTTTAATTAATTCTTTCGTATCCTTCTGTTCAGAGTAATCTCATTACTTTACTTTAATTAATCCCTTTCATAAAGTCAGTAACCAACGCACATAAGTGACAAATACACATAAACACACAGGTACATACGCACACTTAAAAAGAGAGAAAGAGACATGGCATCATTTTCTAGGATTTTTCTAAGGTGCGCTACTTTACTTTTCCTAGCAGGTAATACATTGTTATTAATACTTATCATCTTATCTGGGTCCATGACCAATTTCCCAGTAGATAGATTTTATTGGGTTCAAGCTGACACTTCAGGAATTCCAAATGCTGCAAGCATAACAAGATGGACCTTTTGGGGTGCTTGTTCCGTAACTGATGGTGTGACTACATGTGGTGGACATTTGTCTCCAGCTGCACCTATTTCACCAGTAGATAATTTTGATACTACAGTTAACGTTCCTTCTAAGTTTATCTCCAAAAGAGATACATTCTACTATCTATCTAGATTTTCCTTCTGTTTCTTCTGGATTGCTTTAGCATTCGTGGGTATAGCTTTCCTACTATACATTCTAACTTTTTGTTCCAGTTTCATTTTAAAAGTTGTGTTGATTTTATCTATTGTTGGCTTTATTTTCAATATGGTAGCCGTTGTACTACAAACTGCAGTATCAGTACTAGCTAGAAATGCCTTCCACGATGCATATAGAACCGCTAATGTAAGTGCTCCATTATTAGGGATTGCATGGGCCTCCTTGGTTGTATCTTTCATTGATATGTGTTTAATTACTGTCTGGTGGTGGAACGTTAAAAAAAATATTTCCTACAATTCTCAACCAATCAAAGATGATCCTGAACTTGGTGGCTTTTTCCACAGAAAGAAAGATTCATTACCAGTTCCTGAACCTCTTGAACCATACTCTGTTTTATCCCCATCTCCTGTACCTGCAAACCCATCTTACAATAACGATAACAATCCATCAGTGCCAGATCAAGAAGAAACCACTAATCAAGAACAACCAATACCTGGTGCTAGCCCAGCTTTAACTGGTTCCATTCAACAACTAACTCCAAATCAAAGTTCTGTGGAACAAAATCCCCATAAAGGAATAAAATTCTTTACTGTTAGAAAGCACAAGCAAGATATTAAGGACGATACCTATGAGGATGATTCAGTATAATTAATTCCATTTAGTTGTTAATCAATATATTTTTTTCCCCCTAAAATTTAAATTCAATATACCCCTCTGCGCTGCTTCTTTTTTCCTCTGTTTTCAGATTGTACATTATTAGTTGCATCGTTCTATCTTATGTAAACATTCATTTTTTAATTGTGTTACCTTTTTTTTATTCATATTTAATTAATCTTTTTAATAATTATAATAATAATAGTACTATCTCTAATAATAATATAATATTAATTATTTTTTTATCCTTAAGAATTTTGTTTGCATTGATATTTTATATACATAGTTTTACTCAAGCCGCTGCATCTCTTTTTAACCTGAAATGCAATATCTAGTATACATTACTAGTAGCAGTTAAGTTCTGATAAATCTGAAAACGAAAGTAAAATAACAACAGTATATCTTATAGATGTAAATAAATCTTTTTTTTATAATACTCTTTCCCTCTTTTTCTAATAAGGCAGTAAATTCTTATTACTTGCTTCTTCTTTCAAACAAACAAACAAACAGATACACAATAAAATGTCTTTTTATTAGCAAAAAAAAAAAAAGGTATCACATGGTACATAAACATGTCATTTCAAATCTCACCTCGGTTGCAACTCTATATGTTATTTTTTGTGACTAACGCTTCTTATCCAAAATAAAAATGCCTGAAGAGCGTATTCAACGTAAGTTATAATTTTTAAATTCCCGCAAACATAACCATAAAACTCCCCTCCTTCCATTTTTGGAGGAATATTTTACAATCAACCCTTACCCATATTCCATACTGATTATTCATACATATGAAAACGTCATAATATTTTAAATAATATTTTTTAAAATAACAAAAATTATATAGAGTGTCTACATATAATTACTTCTAATTTCATTCAAAAAATTAATCACATCCTCTATTATTATCTGATTTCCTATATTCTTACAAACTAACGCCTGTTCATATGACGTCAAAGTCAAGAATCTTTCACAGAGATCACCATCAATGACATTTTTAACGGGAACATAATAACTTCTATACCTGAAATGATCTCTATCAACTAAACTCGTATACCCCTCTGGATGAGAATCTGTCCGTACTTTATGGCCAATCCAAATCTCTCCTTCCTCATTCATTTTAAACTCCTCTATATCATCTTCTTGCATAGCCAATTTAGACATATTATCATTTAAAATAAGTGATTCCAAATTCGCAATACCCTCTTGCAATTTACTTGCAGTTTTTATTTGTAGCTTCGACAATAAAGGTATTAGTATACCAATAGTCCCTTGTAAACAACCATACAAAATACATGGTCTATCTGATATTTGTAAAGAGTCAACCACTGAACACCACATAGGAATATCATTGATAAAATAATGATCCTTTAACTCAAGTTTATATGGCGCCTCCATGATATTATTATGTGTCGAGTTTCCATAATTCATTATTTTATTCTGGTCAATCTCTTTTGGAATTCTTAGAGTCCATAAATTACCAAACCTGTCCCCACCAACCACAGTATTAGAATCAATAAACTTTACAGTAGTCACATGTCTTTTAACAGTATCATCGGCAATAGGGTATAGATGATTACTTCCAGAATCATACTGATAAATAGTCACTGACTCATGAACGTCACCTATAGCTATTCTACTATCACCCCATACATCAATAGCCGTTGTACGGTACATCGATGACGACACTTTCGTTATAGATTTCTTTAAAAGTTGCTTTTTACCCAAATCATAAATCACACAATAGTTTAAAATAGTCACAAAAAGTTTATCATTTATTGTACCCATGGCGAAGATCTCACTTTCAACTCTAGTCTTATGTAGCAATGATATTTCATATTGGGAAACTTTTTTGGTGGATTCCATTTTTAATTGGAATGTCAACAAATACTTATCTCTAGTCGATATGACCAAATTCACGAAATTTTTATTCTTTGTAAAATTGACAAGTTGTGCAGCAAGGCACTGGTGTCCTTCAATAATGTAATAAGGTGACGACTTTGAGGAAACATTGATAAGACATTGATTTGATATAGATCTAACAATGCTAATACGACATTTTTGAACGGACACATCTTTATGATTATCAATTGATATCATATATTCTCTATCATCAGTGGATATAATTTTTTTGTTCTGGTATTCTCCAAAATAAATTTCTTCATCCTCGTAACCTTCTATTTCTTCAGCATCTTCCTTATCCTCATTGTCCCTAATTTTAGTATCCACTATGTTAAACCAGTGACCAACATGAACAAAATTTTTAATTCTTCCAATAATTAGTGAACCAGAAGAAGATAATGAACAAATACCATTCCTCGAAATCGTTGAGGTAGAAAATTGAGTGATTTTCTTCAAATACGACGTATTATCCATAAATAACACAGGTCGAACATAATTCATCTTTTTGTAATTATAATCTAACCATACATTCTCTGAATGAATAACAATACATGTACTGAACTCATTTTGATTATATTCTCTGTCTTGAACATCTGAATCCTTTTTCACCTTACTTTCTTCACCAGACTTACCATCTTCTTCCTCTTCCTCCTCCTCTTCATAATCAGAGTTCGTATCATCATCGTTAAACGTCAAAAGAACGTCATTAACAACTGAAAGAGTGACTGGTCTTGCACCCATAAACCGTTGTACTGTATTTATAACTTCACCATCCTTTTGAGAAAATCTCGATTTTATATAAACACCGTTTTTCAGCCCTACATAAAACATGTCATGATTCACCAGTATATCATTTACTTCATCATTTAATTGTTGAAAGGCTAAAATTTCCATAAATTTAGGGCTCTTTGTATTCAAAGACACAATATTAACCAACTGATCATCTCTTGTAGCGACAACTAAATTATCCGACCTAAATATATTTTGATGTATTGCAACTTTAACGATTTTGGATTCAAAGACCAAAGTCTTTGATGATTCCATCAAGGAGCCATTACTGACATTAAGTTCAAAATATACCACAGTATTATTAGATAGAGCGATAATTAATTGTGTGGAAGTAGCTGTAGCAGCGACGATCTGTATACCGGCAGGTGGGAACCATTCGTGAATCTGTTTAAACGTTGAGCCATCTTCCGTTGCCACTACTTGCACGAATTGATTGGTGCAAACTTGAACTATTATATTAGGGTTTAAAGTAGTCATATATATGGTAGAGTCATTTTTCATGATAAACGGTGCTGGATTAGGGAAGGATAATGTCTGCATTGATTCACCGGATATATTTAAAAAAACGGTATAGTTATGAAATGCAAGGGCGACATATGAATGAGACTTATCATTGAATCTTTTCTTTAAAGTCCATATATTTTTCGGATTTGGTGGTAAATTCGAGGATATAAGTGTTTCCACAACGACACTGTTATTGTATGTTCTAAGGGTGGAATCTTCATGATTAGAGACCAATCTGAAAGGGACCACTGCTTGATTGGAAGAATTTTTAACTACATTACCAGTGATCATTGGGTTTGATGTTGACATTTTTTTCAATATACTTAAGTTTTGTAGGATATTGGAAACGGTAAAAAAATTTTCCTCTTTATTTGAACCAAGACTCTCAAATTGGAACAGATAGTTATTATCGAACTCACAGTTTGCGAAGAATAAACCATTAGTAGTAATATGCAATTGTTCTGCTACAGGGATAGTATCAAAATAACTTAAAATGAATTTCGGTCTGTTGTTTTCATTTTGATTTGGAACAATTTGTAATTTAAATAAATCACCGTAATTAGTCTGTAATAGAATGAAAATTTGTCTTTTAAAGGAACGAAACACATGAGATGTTATTGTTGCTGGATGTTTGTGATCTTGACATTTAGGTAATTGGACTTTAATGTTATAATAGCCCTTCAAGTCTTTAACAAGAAAGGAATCGTGCAAGCCGACTATAATGAATGGGTTTGTCACATTGTCATACTGGTTTGCATCGTCTATATTAGTCAATATCCCATATTCTGATAAAGCGGTTAATGGAATCAAAATGTTTGGTTTCCCAGGTAAAAGATAGTCAGCCTTTTTAATTATGCAATTTAGATTCAAATCCATCATATAAAACACCAAATGGAACAGATTATTATTATTATTATTATCTGATGTAATCTCCATTTCCAAAGTTGCAAAACATGGATTATCAAACTGTCCCATATCACAAGAGACCAAATCCAAAGTGATAAAATTTGATCGTATGGCTTCTAAAGGAGACGATATAACGCTGCTATTATAATTATTTGGATTATTGACATTACCTATATTTAGATTTAGAAGATAACAATATTTGAATTTTTCGACAGCGGATACCATTAAACACTTTCCATATTTGTCTACAGCCAAATATTCCATTGGAGATAATCTTCTAATACCAGATCTTGAGATTGGTTCTATACATAAGGGAGACAAAGACAGAGAGGAGGTATTTTGATTCCAAAGGAACTGTAAGATAGATAGATTACCAGAATCTGAGGTAATGATCAGATAGTCAATATTCAGTGTGGGATGTCTAACAGTTTTAATATTTTTAATAGTGGCAAATACGGGTATATCATCACCAATTTTATCCAATTTTCTCATTGACAGATCGTATAATTCAATATGGTTCTCTGTAGCCAAACATAGTTGTAGCCTATTCTTTGAGTTACTTGCTGTTATACCGTCTATATCGACGAAATGACCTAAACAGGAATGAATATAGTTTGATTGTTTCTGTAAAGTTAAGTTATATAAGACCAGATCAGATTCTTGAATCAACATCGCTATAGTATATTATCAATATGGTCAATTTTTTTTTTGTTTTTATTTCAAATGTATATCATTAATTCAAAATTTTAAAAGATATAAAAAAAAAAATAAAAATAAAAATAATAGTAATAATCCAAATACCAAGATCAAGGAAGTTTGGATTGAACTGTTTTTTTTAAAAAATAAAAGAAGTTTCCCTGTATAAATGCAAATCTGTAGAATGTAATATACGATTACTACTGAATATATTTATTTATTTATTTACTTATTCATTTTTTTTTTTTTCAATTTTAACTTTAAATTCAATTTTTTTTTCCCTGTCTTTTTTTTTTCTTTTAAAGATTGAAAATATCGCTAACAAATTTTTTCTTCTTCTTCTTCTTTTTTTTTGAAGAGAGACATTACTTTTAAACATCATCTATGAAAGCAAGAAGACTTGTCTTAATTATCTGACCCCAAAACTACGATAAGAATAGACGCTTTAATACAACAACCAAAGCCAAAAATGGGGGGAACAACGCACAAAACATAGATCTATATAATAGAATCTTATTCCCCCAGTTGTTTGTTTGTTTGTCTCTCTCCTACTCTCCCTCCTACCTGCAAGTCTACAGATAGAAGTTAACATTAAAGAATTAAAGACTAACTAACAATGTATAAATATACATTACCAAAACAGACTACAAATACTCAAGAGAGTATATATATATAATATATAATAATAATAATCTTGTTGTAAAAAAGGAAGGAGTTGATTGCCGCCAATGAAATTTTTAACGATGTCTTTTCTTTTTTTTTTCTTTCCTGTTGTTTGTTTGTTTGTTTTTCTTTTTGTTGGAGTTTATTTTATGTGCGTTTGTGGTGGTGTGGGGTATGGGTGTTCTGTTTTGTTCTGTTTTGTTTTGTTTTGTAAAAAATCACCACATTTTTCTGCTCTTCTTTAATAATACCGTAGTAAATAAATAAATTAAAATAAATTAAAATAAAATAAAATCGAATTGAAATAAAATGAATGAATGAATTAATTAATGCAAAGTGGCATGTTTTCATGATTATTATTGTTGTTGTTGTTTTAATAAAATATTTATTATGTTGGTTCGTTATTAATCCCGTTGAATGAAGTTTTCCCTCTCATCATTTAATTATTAATCTTCTTCGTAATCTTTCTCTTTCTCTTGACTGTCCAGTTCTATTTTATTTTATTTCATTTTATTTTATCGTAAATCCTTTCTATGTGGCTTTTTACCATTCGTTTTACATTTTTTTCATATAACTACTTATTCACTTTATTATATATATATATATATGTATATTAAGTATTACATAATCAAACAACCAACTCATAACATCATTACCAATAAAATAACAAAACAAAACAAAACAACTAAAGTACTTAATATACATATATATATATATATATCAAATTTGTTCATTTTGTTTTATTTTTTTTTTTTCCCTATTTGCCACTCAACTTCAATTACTTTCAATTGCCTTTTTTTTTTCTCTTTCTTTCTTTTATTTTCATTTTCTGATTAATAAATAAATAAGAAAATTCTACTATAAAATTGTTTTAATATTACTACTTAAATCTACTCTCCTTTTGTTTTTATCTTTTATTCTCTTATTCACATATATTTATATATTCATATATAGATATCTAGATCAGAAAACAAACAAACAAACAAAGAAAATGGAAATTTACGTTAGATTGTGTGACGATGGCGATCGTGACTATGCCTTCCAGATCTCAAAAGATGATACAATAAACTCAAAAGTGAAACACATCTTTAACAAAAATGCGTCTCAATTTAAAGATCCTAATATCAAATTCTCTCTTTCCGATATCATGGTAACAAGACCATCCATCTTCCACAACTATCAACCAACTTCATACTGCAAATCTACTCATCCAGGATATCTAACCGAAGGTGGTTGTCTCTTATTCCATTACGACGCTGCTGAAAAACAATACCTGGAGCCCTTGGATGAAGACAAACCTCTCTTTGAACAACTATGGCCTGGCCAATTGATCGTCCCCCAATGGGATTATAACATTACTTCCGTCTGCATCATTTCCACTCTCCTATTGATTTGGCTCTATACGGATCTACCAGACTGTATCTCTCCAACACCAGGTATCTGCTTGACAAACCAATTGTCAAGGTTGTTGATCCCCATAGTAGAAGACTATTTCGGCAACTATAAAATGGGGTCTAAACTAAGAGAAGAGATCCAAGTCAACTACTCCTCTATCCCTGCTCAATGGGCTTTCTTCATCTTACACACTTTGAAAATCGGACTCATTATCCTTTTCACTAAATTGGGAATGATCAATCCACTAACTTTCAATCCAATTAAATTATTCAAATTGAGAAATTTCGATCTGGCTAAAAGATCCAATGACATGAAAACAACACTAAGAAGAATCGGATGGATCGGGTCCAAGAGAGCTTCCTATGATCAATATCAACAGAATTTCCATAGCTATATGCTTAAGAAATACGGTGGCACCGTTCCCTTATATAAAGCAGGTCTATTGAAAATCGCTGCTAGACCTGGTGTCTCATTGAATAACGGTGAGGGTTTCCAGACCCCATTGAATGAAAGGTTCACTGGGTCCACTTTCAAAGAGATTTCGAAGTCTGGGAAGTTTATCTTATCTGAGGAATATTTTGTTGAATTGGAGAATGTTTTAAAAGCAGAGATAGAGAATGCTAATGGTAATATCGGTTTAATGAATCAATTGGTACAAAGATTTAGAAGGTTCGGTTTATATGAACCAAGTGATAGACTTAAAGAATTAGTAAGGAAAAGAAGAGAAGTTTCTATCGAACAGTCTAGAATCGATGAAGATGTTGCTAAAGTTAAGGCAATTGAAGATACTGCATCCAAGAAGAAAGGAGAGTGACTCTCTCTCTTTCTCCCTCTATACTCCTCTTTGTATAAAATGTTTCGTTTATGACACTAATATATATATATATGGTGTTTCTTGTTTTCTTTCCCTTTCCTCTTCTACTTTTTAACCTTTTGTTTCCTTCCTTCCTTTTTTTTTTTTTTTTAGGTGTCTGTTATTTACATTGACTTACGAATTCAGTAGAATGGGGTGGAGGAAGTAGCAACTGTAAATGTAATTTTTTTTTTTAATTAATTAATTATATGTGTATATTTATGTAGAAGTCATAGAAAACCGATTACAAATGAACAATGTCAATACGTTGTGATATATATGTATATTTATCCTGGTACTATATTAGTTTTGTTTTCGTCTCCTCTTTCTCTTTCTGTTCCACCCGTCTTTGGTCACGATGGTCACGATAATAATAACTTGGTAATGTATCTAATGAATCCGGTGTCTTTACAAAGACCATTCTACTAAAATCACTCCCTAATAATGTACTCGCCATGACATTCTCATAAATGGAACTTGAAATATCCTCATTATCAGTCAAAAATTGACTCTCAGTCTCATAAAATTCTTTATCAACATTTTTATCCCTTTCAAGTAAAGACATCGTTGAATAAAACCTTTTGTATTTATATTTTTCTGTTAAATAATCTATATTGTAACTTATCGTCAAACAGATATATTCTTTCAACCCGTCAAAATTTTCTCTTTTGACTACAATATAATATACTCTAAAGAAGGCAATCATCGCTACCAAAAATTTAGTGATAAATATTAACCATATCAAAAAGGATAATAACATAAACCCCAGTATTATCGCCTCTTCATAATTATTCTTCACAATCCATTTTATCTTATTCCATATCCCAATCAACGATTGAAAATCTTTCAAGTTTTTATTCCTCTCATTCTTAGTCAATAGAACACTCCATAAAGTTAACCCATTGATGATTTGTCTTGGCGTATCAGCAAACAATAATTTTGAACAATTCTTCAATTCAAAATAAGTTAAGAATGTCAATCTCTGTTGAAACCCACTCGGTGTAATCTTGTCAAATAAACAAAAAATAGCATAACTACGAAGTGAAAGAATCGTTCTCGACCAATTATTAATATAACATAATGATATTTTCTTTGTCTTATAGATCTGATACCCTTCCAATACATCTATCACCATCAAAAAGAGAGAAATTAAGATACAAATACTAAATAACCATTTACTTATATTAAATGGGACGTAAGGCTCCACGTAGTTATTTGACCATACATTGAATGCCAATAATTTAATACAGGTATAGATGTCCGAGACAATCATTATGGACTTCAATGTTGTCAACCCCCAAATAACTATCAAGTATTGAATCTTCTTTTGATAATGTCGATTCACATATAGAGATAAATCTAAGTCGTCGAACTTATACAGGCTCCGTGAGTCGTTCCAGCATTCTTTATCATAATTCACAAATAATAAATTAAAGATATTTCTTATGTAACCCATCATTTCCCAACCCTTACCCCATTAGGTTCTTTAAAGAATAAAATATTCTAGTGAAATTTTTATTAGAAGAATTGAGAAAACGTTTATTTTTTACATAGCGACCAAAAGCAATATATATATTATTTGAAATGTTACAGATATTGAACTTTCATTTGATAATTTACCATCTCGTATGTTTGCTCTTCCAATTGTAACACATTTTGAAACAAAATTGAAACACGGTATGAGTGTTCATATATAAGATATAAAACTAAAAAGTGAGATTGTAGCAGTACGTCCTAATTAACCCATATATGCATATATATACGACTTCGAATATATTCAAATTTGGTCAATGATAAAGAAGAGAACAAAAAACTCTTGAGTGGTCCTTCTTTTCCAGTGTGTCACTTTCTAAAGGATATCTGAAACTGCTTTCTTTTAAGTCGTGCCTTCTTCTCATCTTTACAGGAATTTTGAAAAAAAAAAAATAAAATAAAATAAAATAAGAAACTTACATTATTCGGTTTTGAAAATTTATATGTAAAGATTGAAAATCACTATTTTCAATTACAAATTAGTATAAACCTAATATAAACAAGCTACAGTAAGAAGGGTAGTAAAAATAAACACCCACAATATCTAATAAAATTTAATCGGATAGTTATTATTATATATACATTCAGATGTCAAAAATCGATCAATCTGAAATTAGAAATATCGTCAAAAAATTAGACAATTCTTTTGTTCAAGAAAATCCCAATTTTATAATCGCCTGTAATGAAGTGAAATGGGACGATATTAATACACTTAATTTAGTTTTACAAAAAATTGACAAACTCATTCAAAAATATCCAACCCCAAATGATAATATAAAAGAAGTATTAACAGAAATAGTCTTCTCGTTTGTCTCTAAATATCCATTTTTATTTGGTTATTGGAAAAAATTAACCGCTATTGAATACCAATTATATGGATTAGAAAGGTCAGTTAATGTTCTCGCTACATCTGTCAGTAAATTCCCACAATGTTTGGAACTTTGGTGCGATTATTTGAAAGTTTTAATGGCTAATTATCCAAATGATATTGAAAAGATACGGTCTTTGTTTGAAAAGGCTAAACAATTGATTGGCTGGCAATTTTATGCTCATGTGTTTTGGGATCTATACCTTAGTTTCGAAACAAAACAAGGAACTGATTTAAAACCAATATATGAAGAGATCATACAAATACCTTTGCATCAATATGCAAAATATGTGAAGCCATACAAAATGTTGTTGAAGGACCCAAAGGATATTAAAAATTTACAATCAAAAGTTAAGGATAATCAAATTGTTGTAGGTGAAATATGGAAATATGAGAGTAAAATCAAACAAAACTTCTTTAATTTAACTCCATTGGCTAAAGAAGAAATTGATAATTGGGACCAATATACAACTTTTGTTATACAGTCTAATAAAAAATCACAATTAATACAATCTGTCTTTGAAAGATGTTTGATACCTTGTTGTTTCATTGAAAGTTTATGGATCAAATATATTAAATGGTTTAAAGATCATCATTCCAACCGTGATGTCATTGACTTATACAAGTTTGGAACAAATTTATTGCCAATTGACAAAAGAGAACTTAGGTTCGAGTTTTTACATTATTTGAAATTAGAGATCCAGAAAAGTAAAGAAAAGGATCCCCTCTATTTTAATACATTTTCCGATCTTTCATCAACCTTAATATCTTATTATTATAAGGAAACATCTACCAGTTGTTTTATTCTTTCAGAATATTTACCAACTTTAAAATGTTCTAAATTTTATTCAAACTTATCAGATCCCTCTAAAGTAATCTTAAGTAAACAGACAGAATATGTTAAACACCTTGACACTGCAATAACAAATTTTATAGCTTCGAAACCTTCAAGCAATACTTTAGAAAGTTTATTATGCCAGGGGAATTTGGCTATCATTGTTGTTGAGTTAATTAAAATGACATGGCTTGTAATTAAAAATAACGTTCAAACAAGAAAATATTTCAATTTTTTCAGTAAGATACCCTCTATCAAGAATTCTGTTCCATTTTGGATAACGTATTACAAGTTTGAAAAATCTAATAAAAATTTTGTCAAACTTAACAAATTTATAAATGATTTAGGGGTTAAAATATATCTTCCAGTTGATGTAATTAATGATATTTTAAATGATTACAAGACTTTTTACCTTTTAAATTCGAATGCAATTGATTTCAGACAACATGAAGATAGAAGTGAAAAAGCGCAATATGTTGATCCGTTATTCTTTAGTCAATTTAAGATTAATAAACCTAAATGGGTACCAAATAGGCTGAAGAAAATATCATCAAATGAATGGTATAGATCCTCTGAATACAAGGAGAATGGGCACCCAGGCATATTAATTGATAGACCTCATATTAAAAACACACTAATTGAATATCCATCTAAGGTTTTAAAAAGTAAGGTTCCGGGTATTCCAGTTTTTAGAAATTTGGAGAGGATAAACCAACAACCAAAATATAAAGATTATTATACGGAAGAATGTATATCCGTCGATGAAGGCAAAAATTAATTAATTATAAGAATATGTTTCTTCTGTAATATATTTAGTTATCTTCTATATAAGCTAACAACCATTAATAATGGCATTTTATCATTATTGACTATATAAAATGAAAATTTCTCATTTTTTGTTCCATACTACAGTTCTACTTCTGTACCGAATTCTTCTTCGAATTTCTCTTCAAATTTACTAATAATATTTTTATCCGTAGTAGATTGACTTAAATCAATGAGTGGATTTGACTTAACCCTAATATATATCTTTTTAATCTTTTCAAACACAGATGTGACTAGGGGATCATTTTCGTTCTCAAACTTGTCAAACGAGTTAAACCCGATTATAATTTTTAATCCAGAAGGTTTTACCCACATTCCAAACACTGTAACATCTTCAACTTCAAAGAGCATTCGTATTGGTGAATTATCATTTCTATGATTCATCGACATTCCATTCCATTGAAAGAAACCACTTTCAAAAAAGTCTAATGATATATTGGAAAATGTATTATACTTAAGGACTTTATTGACATCTTCAGATTCATAGGACATTACATGAATCAGTAATGGGGTATTTTTTTCATCTATTAAAGAGATAAAAAGTGGTTTGATATTTTCCATTTTGTTACTTGTTCTTTTTCTTTTTTATTTCTGAGCTAAATTTTACAATGGCTGATTCAAATCTGTTATGTATTATTAAATCTACTTAACAGAGATACCAATTTTGGAATAGTGATCGTTTCGTCACAGTCATGTATATATATTATATGTTTTGGCTACGATATTTCAGCTTAGATACTTGTGTTCCTCCTATTCTCTTCATTAGAATTTCACGATATATATATATTTTTTTTTGCATAATTTTTCATCGTATGCATAACTCAGCAGAGCCTAATCTCCTGAAAGAACAAAAAAACATGATTCTACATCTAGATGAAGAAGATGAATATAAGAACAATATATATTAACAATTAGTAAATGTTTTGGATACCTCTATTACTAAACATGTATATAAAAACAATAGTAAAAGAAGGAGGGAAAATAATACAAAAAACACATAGTAAAGTTAGATATTTTCATAACTCTTCGACTTTAGAGACATTATTAGCAATGGCAATACTGTCAGCAGCAGTTCTACCAAATACAACACATTCCAATAAACTTGAACCACCTAATCTATTGGCACCATGGACACCGCCAGACACTTCACCAGCCGCATAAAGACCCTTAGCTAAGATGTTTCCATTCTTACCAACAACTTCGGCTTTTGTATTGATTCTAGCGCCACCCATAGTGAAATGCACCACCGGAGTAACTTCACCAATAAATATATTGGTATCTTTAGTGATATTATCACCAAAATTCCTAACAACTAAACCACGACCGAAGTCATCCTTATCATCCCTAACATATTTTTTTATGTCTGCGACTAATTCATCGGTTGTTATTGGGAATTTGTATTGTTCAATAGCGTCTTCAATAGTAACCTTTTTGATAAGTTGTTTCCTCATATAAAAGTCTATGTTATTCTTTAACACTTCATAGATACCTTCACCAAGAACTAAAAATGCAGTGTTGTCATCCTTTGGGCATTCTCTTCGGATAGCAGCTGTAACAACATCTCTTGTCTCTAATTCATTAACAAATCTTTTACCAGTAGTTGGATTCAATAAGATACCACCTAATCCCCTTAAAGCTTCAGCAGCCAAAAACTTGTGACTTGCAGTACGGTCATTTGGATCAATAAACCCTGTTGGATGGACTTGAACTTGGTCCATATCGATCATTTCAGCACCTAACTTTTCAAGGATTCTTTGACCATCACCAGTAGTTTGAGCACCATTAGTAGTAGGTAAACCAACAGCCTCTGGTGCATATTTAGCTAACATTTCCTTTGAAAAGGAGAACCCACCAGAACAAAAGACCACGTTATTGTTCTTCAAGATGTGACTGATATTATCTTCATCTACATATTCAACGCCTTCTACCTCATTTTTTTCATTTAATTTAATGTCGACTACTCTACTATTCAATTGAATCTTCACTAAATCTGGTTTCTCTTCGGCAAGAGTCTTCAAATTACCTGATAGTTTGGATACAATTTCAAATCCAGGTGGTAACTTACCTGAAGATCTATGAGTTCTTGGTACAGAATGACCACCTAATTGAGCCAATAAATCTAATTTAATATCAAAATCCTTTTGTAACCACTCAATAGCCAAATGAGAATCCTTGGACAATTTCTCCATTAATTCCTCAGACCCTTTATTTTTGGCTGATTTCTTAGTATCAATGAAGAATAAATCAGGATTATCTTGAATGTTCAAGTGTTTTTGAGTTATAGTATGGGCACCATTAATACCAGAAGAGGCCTTTATAGAGTTACCACCTATAGAAGAGTTTTTATCAAGAATAACGACGGGGATCTTATAGTCTCTAACTAATTGGTTAGCAGCAGATAAGCCGGCTAAACCAGAACCAATAATAACAACAGGATCAGACATAATATTTTGTTGGTGTCTGTTGAGTGTGTTATGAATGAACAGTGTGGGCATCATTCTAAAACAAAGGTAATTAGTACAAAAAAAAGGTTACATCATATATATATATATATATACGTATGTACTTTTTACTGTTTTTACATTTTAGACTCTGAATAATGACAGAATGGTAGAAATTCGAAAACAAACGAGGTAATAAAAAAAAAGAAAAGTATAATGCCACACCCATTTCTACGACAACAAATTACAAAGACCCATGATATTAAAGTGTACCATATTGATAATAATATGAACAATTGACAAAAAAGAAACTTCTAGCTAACCAATTAATATTATCTATCAGCCATTTCTATTAACTATACATATGACGAGCAAGAAAGGAGACATTTCTCGCTTGACTTATTAAATATACATATATAATCGTCATTAATATTTAAAAAAACAAAGAAAACATAGAAGGGAAACAACAATTTAACCTACTTATTTTTCTTCTCATCTTGCTCATTCTCTAATGGAAAATGGAGTATACAGTCTATCATGCCAAAAAAAAATCAAACATATCGGTCGGTCAAGACACCCAAAAAAAAAAAATATAAAAAAAGTGGAATGAAAAATGGAAGAATAACAACATCAAAGACTATGTGACTCTAAGTCACAAATCTGAACCTCTTGAAATTTTTCTTTCTTACCTGACCACCTTCGTCCCTCCTCAATAGGGTAGAGAATGCACTTTGTACCTATGTATAGCACACATATACAGATTCATTCCCCAATGATTCTCAAACGTATTTGATAAACCAACGAATAATAAAAAAAAATGAAGAAATAATGCAAAAGAACAACATTAAAGATATAAAAAAAAATTAAATGACCCGTTTGAAAAGTGAAAAAAAGTTTTAATTAAAGAATATCGACAATGCCACTAATATATTTATAACAATTGGTAACAGAGATATGAATGGAAGATAAATATGAAATTAATCTACCAACAAAAAAAAAAAGAGAAGAAGAGGGAGATTAACTCAGTACTTATACTTCTTAACTTCTTGAATAACGTTCCCATGAACATCAATTTCTGTAGAAGCAGATCTGTAAACTTGAGTTGGGCCATTTTGATCACATGGATGCAACTTAGCGTATTCATAAGCTTCAAAGATGGCTTGTTTAACGTTTTCCAAAGTGTCATCACTAACCTGATAGTGGAAAGAAATTCTACCACCCATTAATTTGACATTATATTTCAAACCCTTCTTAACCAAGACATCAGGATCCATCTTTGCCTTTCTTAAGTCGATAAAGACGAAGTTTGTGTCAGCTGGAGATTCCAAAGGAACGCCAATCTCTTCACAATACTTAGCCAAATTGTGTGCCAATGCGTGAGATCTTAATAGTCTGTCCTTCCAGTTATCTTCAATAGCAACCATGGCCATTTTTGCCATCATACCAGATTGTCTAACACCACCACCTTGTTGTTTTCTAAAGTGGTTAGCCTTCTTAATGAATTTCAAAGAACCGACCAAGACAGACCCCATTGGAGCACCAATGGATTTAGACAAACAGATAGAGATGGAGTCGAAGATTTCACCGTATTGTTTCATTGGAACACCAGCTTGAACAGAGGCGTTCCAGATTCTTGCACCATCACAATGTAATTTCAAGCCATTTTCCATACACCAAGCTTTTATTCTGATCAATTCGTCTAATGGATGGATAATACCATGTAAAGTGTTTTCCAAAGAGATAACTTTAGTTGGAGCAGCATGGATATCGCCATCATCTGGGATGTAATGGGCTTTAATATCTTCTAAAGTTAAGTAGTTACCATTGGATGGAATGACTGGGACAACCATAGCTTGAGATAAAATGGCCAAACCAGCGGATTCGTGAGTGTAGACATGTGCTCTATAGTCACATAAGATAGAGTATGGTGGTTGATACAAATGGGTTCTCAAAGCGATTTGGTTAGATAAAGTACCAGAGACACAGAATAAACCAGCTTCTTTGCCTGCTAATTTAGCGACATACTGTTCTAATTTAGCGGTATCCACATCTTCACCGTAGACTGAATCACCGATAGAAGCAGTTAAGGCTGCCTCCATCATTTTTGGTGTTGGAGTAGTGAAAGTATCAGAACGCAAATCGTTTGCAGCAGAAATGTAAGCTGGTGGTAATTCCATGTCGGTCATTTGTCCTATATTATTATTATTAATTGGTTTAATTTACTTAAGGAAAGATATATCCTGATAAAAAAGAAAAAGACAGAGAGAGAGGTTCCTAAAATGGATGTTTTATCTTGGGGGAAACTCAATTGCAAGATACCGAATGAATTATGGGAGTAAAAAATCAAAAGGAAATGAAGTGAAAAGGAGAAAAAGGCAAATAATTTTAATCAGAATTTAAACTAATTTTACACTTTATATACTTGTTTCTCTTTACCTCATCACTTTTGAAATTGTACTTTTTTTTTTCATTTTTGCTAATTTGATATTTGATCATTTTTTTTTCTGTTGTTTTCTTTGTTCTTCTAAATTCCAATTTTCCGTTTGTCATCATTTTTTTTCATTTTTTTTTTTTTGATGTTGTTTACTTTTTTTTGTTTTTGTTTTTTTTGTTTTCTCTCTTTTGTCTTCTAATTTCTTTTCATCTTTGTTGATTGCCTTCAAAAATGAATAAAAAAAAAAAAAGGAAATTTTCTCGAGTCCAAAATAATATAGGCAACTTCCCTTTAGAATGGGGCCTAGACTCCTCAATTAGTAAGATTGTCACGGGGAAAAGGAAGGATGAGTAATTTTACTGGTTGATTCAAATACAGACCTAACTTTTTCAAAGACTACAGAGGGAAAAATTGTTTACTGCCCTACTTTAAGGAATTGTATATCCGACATCGGAGTTGTGACCCCGACCTGAGGAAAGTGTACAATAATTAATAGAGTACACTCAAATGTCTATTCTTGAAGGCACTCTTCTCAGGTTGGCCAAGGAGATATATCTCCGTAGGAAGTTCTTTCCAAACCCTAGTTTCCTCGTATGTTTTTTCCCTTTAATAACTTTGCAAATATCTTTAGAAAAGCGCAATTTTGAAATTTTTAGAGCAATTAGCCAGGTACTTTCGGCACTTCCCAATTTAGGAATTAGCCGGTTCACTGCCTCAAAGAATACAACTAACCGCTATTTCCTAAAATAGAAGGTGGGCCGTTCTTTTTTTTTTGTTCAGGATACTTCCGTAATAGGAAACTACGTCATTCGTAAATTTTGTATATGTTTTTTTTTTTTTTGAAAAAAATTTCTGTAGGGTTTCTTGAAAGGAAACAAAAGTCCATTTTTTATTAGTATTTTTTTTATTATTTATTCGTAACAAGTAAATAACACTCCATTTTTTTAACGAATGTATCAAAAACACACACATGCATAAGTACAAGCTACTATTGGTTTCTCTCTCTCTCTTACGTAAATAATGGTAACTTTAACCTCTTTTATTTTTTTTTTCCTTCTCTTCTCTCTCTGTAACCTTCATTACCAATTTCGTCATGTTGAAACAGTAAGTAAATTATTTTTTTAGTCATGTTCTACACTCTCGAATTAATAATTACGTTTAAACTAAAAGTCATATCTTTTTTACCAGTACAGTACAGTAGTAAGTTGTAAGACAAAGCAAACCTATCAATAAACGTATTAACGATTATTAAATTGATTACACCTGGTGTAAGTTATTTTTTTTTTGTCTTGTTTTACCTCAAGTGACCAGTTAAAGTCATGTGACCTTATATTTCATAAGGACTAAATATTTAGCAAAAAAAAAGAAAAAAATAAAGCCTACTTGAGAATCAATTTGGAAACAAAATAAAATATACTTGGTCTCTTCTTTTAAGAAGGGAATCGAATCTCTTTTTTGTTCCTTTTACTCAACCTCTTGGTTTTAATTGTTCACGTGTAACGAACAAATATTTGGTCTGTTTTCTCTTTCTCTTTTTTTTCCCATCTTTAATTTTTTTTTTTTTTGTTGGGGGGGGATTAAAATTTTATACAGAACTTAGTAAGAAAAAGAAAACTGGGTTTCCACTCTTTCTTTTAAGATTTCTCTATCTTTATCATATTGTTGTTAATCATGGATAATCTCCTTTAGTAAGAGGGAACTTGCTATTACTAATAAACTTGTAGGAAAGTTAACCCTTGCTTATAATAAAAAGTCCCAGCACTATCAGCAGAGAGAAAAAAATGACAAGCGAAGCAAGATTAGAGTATTTAAGATCAATTGCTATACCAAACACAATTGAATCTCCATCACCATATAAATCGCAAAAATGCCAAGTTAAGAAAAGAACAAATAGAAGAAATAAGGCCGCAAGACAATTGATATCGGACGAACAGAAAAGAATCAATAACTTGTTGGAAACTTCCGCTTCTAAAGAAGATGCAATGGGGGTCAATAAGAAATTGGTACCAAAAGTAACATATTTTAATATTAATGCACCACCGTCGATGAAACCGCCCAAGAAATACTGTGATATAACTGGGTTGAATGGACCTTATACTTCACCAACAAATAATATTAGATATCATAACTCAGAGATATATCAATTGATTGTTAAACCAATGGCACCAGGAACAGATCAAGAGTACTTGAAATTAAGAGGTGCTAATTTCGTATTGAAATAGAATTGAATGTTGTTAAAAATGAAAAATGGCAAAAAAAAAAAAAAAAGCATAGCATAGCACATAAATAACCTCTTATAATATATTGAATTAATGTATAATCACAAGAAGTTGGTTTGTCTTCTAAAATAATATTATGGTTTCTATCAGTTCAAGAAGTAATAAACATGTGACAAAATAACCCCATGTCAAATAGGATCGAACCTCTAAAAAGCTTGTAGATTAATCGCTTCAATCAATGAATTATATCAATTCACCCTAGAAATCTGTGATTTTTTGGTTTCTTACGTGGTGTCCAATCGGTTTTTTTTTTTTGTTTTTGTTTTTTTTTTTTTGGGTTTATTAAAAAAGAAAATGGAAAAACCCAACAAACAAACAAACAAAAAAAATAATCCATAATTTAAATAAAGAAAGAAAACATCATTTATTATTTACATGAACTCTCTGTTAAGATCTGTGCATATATGTATGTATGTATGTATGTATATATGTATATCTTTCTCTTCATAAGTATCTCCATGTTTCATATGTGAAATATCTTAACAAAATTGTAATCGACTTGACCAAATATATTTTACATCTTAAATTCATAGATATATATAAATATATTCGTGATAGGAGAAAAAAAAAAGACTACATCTAAGAGGATTGAAAAGTTGTTTTATTCTCTTTTTTTTTTACCTCTCATTGTTTCATTGAAAATACATTATGATACAGGGCTTAATTGTTTTAATAGCCCTGATATGGTTACTATCCAGACTCTATGAATTTTTGCGAATCCCAGTCGAGAATATCGTTCAAGGTTTAAATATTAAAATTCCACCATCTACTAAAGTTTCAATAGATAAAATTTCAACAAATTCAATTACGATCCATTGGGAAAATGAACCTCTACTTAACCAAGATTTAGATCAAGAGGTTAAAAAAGATTTTATCACGCATTATATTATATATATCAATAATTTACAGTTAGGTGTTTTCCCTAATCGTCCACAGTCCCTGTATACATGTTGTTCTTTAACAAACTTAAAGCCATCCACACAATATCAATTGGATTTCATTACCGTTAACAATATGGGTTTTATAAATAGATTACCTTCCATCTTTATTATGACCAAGTCTGAGAAAGTTTCTGATGATAAAGATATTCATCTTATTAAAAATAGGAAATGGAGAAGAAATACCGTTTCATCTCCCACTGTTGCTAATGGTTTAGTTCCAAAGGATAGTAATAAGGATTCGGATAATGGAACAGCAATGAATTCTATAGCTAGTATTAATCTGGTTTCTAATGTACAGGATGATTTGACCCCATCGTATGCAAATTTAACAAGTTTAAAAGATTTAGAGACTTACTCAATTGAAGATTTGAAGAAAATTTTGATATGTGCTCAGGAAGACTTGCATGATGTGTTAAATCAACAAGCCTCTTGTTTACAAGATTTTAAAGAATCTAAAGAAGAATTACTTTTGGAGTTGGATAATTTAAAGAACCATTGGTCACATGAATTGGATTTTAGGAAATCTTTGAAATCAAACATTAAATCTTTAGAGAATAATAAATTATTAGGTGATATGAAGACAGAGAAATTGAATCAAAAAATTGTTAAGACAAGGGAAAAATTGTCAAAGATGAAATCAGATATTATTAAATGGGAAGAAATTGAACAAACAAATCTTAACCCTAAGAACTCTCAAATTAAATATAATAAATTGAATAAAAAATTGAAAGAAACAATTAAAGATTTGGAGACTAAAATTGCAAATGTTCAATCTGAGGTAAACAAATTAGACAAAGAAAACAAAGAATTGAATATTTTGAAAAAATCTTCCTCTTCTACAAATTTATCATCTTTGAAAAACAATTTTGCATTAACTAATATTAATAACACTAATAATACAAGTAACAATTTATCAAAACAACAGTCTACAAATAATGGTGATGAGACTACTGAAATTATTAATATGATCAAAAAAATTAATACTTATGTCTCTAAAGATACAGGATTGTTATCCTCGCAAGGTGAAGAGTATTTATCCACACTTAATGAAGATAATCAGTTGGTTAAATCAATAAAAGAACAATTAGATATTGACTCACAAAATTATGAATATTGGATGAAAAGGAAACGAGATTTAATGGATAAAATTAGCCATTTAGAGAAAAAATACGATGAAATTGATATTCAAAATAAACAGTTGAGAGCCACATTATTGACTCAACCTTATCAAAGTGAAGTAAGTGATAATCAAAATCTCCAGCATCTTCAACAACAAATTAATTGTTTTCTACCAGAATTAACTAGCTTTAATTCAGGTCAACAGTTATCGACTACCGATTCAAACTCTTTTGTAAATCTAAGTACTTCAAATTCAAATCCAAGTAACTCAACATCCCAGTTAAGAAGTACACAGACTCCATTATATAAGCAAAATGCAAATTATATTATACCATCAATGACAAAGCATGAACCTCTACTTCAAAGTTCCAGAAAGGATGGAATTCGCCATCCATTGTCAGCATTCCCCATTAGTATACCAACAACAACTACTACTACTACCACTGCAATGGGAAACGTTACTGCTAATGCTCAGCAAAGTTATTCAACTTGGTCAATTCCAAACATAAGTTCCACTGCCAATGGTAGTGTTGATTCTCGTGAAGGAAATCAATATAATCGTATTCCTCCTAATGAAGACAATGATTTGGACCAACCATTTGATTATGATAATGTCAACCACTTAATTACCGGTTTACAAGATATGATATACAATGAAAATGACAATCCAGATGAAATCAGTAATTATTCGAAGGGTTTTACAACCGATCAATTAGACAATTATTGGACTTCTCAAAAAAGTTTGAATATTAATTCATCAACGGTAGATTCCGTGAATATGCCTACTGCAGATGATCAAAAACTAGGCTCACTTTCAAATATAGAAGGAAACATACGAACTCCAGTTACATCACACACGCATGAATTTGTAACTCCGTTATCTAAATCTCCATTTATGATGGCTCCTGGACAACCTTCACAGAGTTTGTTGGCTGCAACATTAAGCGACAGAGCCAATTTGTCACCTTTTGCAAGTGATTCGCTTTCATTGAGACTCTCTGAGTCTGCAGGTTTCTATCGACCACCAACAAGTTCAATGGGTCCACACGCTGTTTCTAATAACTTAACTTCATTATTTAGCAATAATAGCAATAATAATGCGTTCTCGCAATCTTTGACACCGCATAATTCAAATATTTTATCTTCTCCTTCACAGAATATACCATTCCCCAATGATCAGTTACCTGTAACCGATGGATACCGTAATAATATGATATTTGGATCACAACATTCACAAGAGCCGCTTGATGTCTCTGTCCAAACTAGTGATATGCCGGAGAAAAACAATAAATTAGGAGAAAGGGTAAAGTCACCATCTACAGGGCTTTTCCATTCCTCATCATTTAATTTCTTATGGCATCATAATTCGCCAACAAAAAGTGCAGATGCTAATGAACCCGTAGATCCTAATAACAATGAAAAACGGAAATCAATTACTGATGAACGTGCATCTCCGGACCATAGAAGAAATAAAAGTGACGGTAGTAACATGTCCATTTGGACTAACAGGTTATCATTAAAGAGTAAGGCTATTAGTACATCGTCACAGGAAAGTTCTACAAATGATAAATCTGAACGTAAAGATTCTAATATTGATAAAAATGAATTTACTAATCAATCTAATTCATCATCTACTGGATCAGGTCGTAAGATGTCAAGACTATTATCTAGAACTACAATGAATGACATTTTTAAGTTCCGTAATCACGATAACCATTTATGACTATTAACATGAATAATTAGTGTGTAAATATTAAATACTGAAGTTGTTTATAGTTTTTTTTAAAAAAATTAATTAAAGTCTAAGATGCTTAAAAATATAAATTGATTGTTTTTAGGGTCTACTCTCTGTTTATCTTTATAATATTTGAAGATATTACCAAGTCGTTATTTAATAAGAGAACATGAAAACAAACTTATCCGATTTTTAAATTAGAAAAGGACCGTTCATTATATGTTTTCATAATAAAAAAAACTCTTAATAGTAGACAGTATTTATCTCTATCATATTTTTTTCCTCTTCAATTTTTTACGGCTGTACAGATATTGAACCCTCTTTTGTGTAATAAACCTTTAATATGTTTTAATATATATTTTATTTCTTTCTATTTCATACAGTTTTCAAAGAATAAGCAGACGTATTATTATACCTCCAAAGAATTAATTTTTTCATATGCCTAATACAGAAGAAAATAAAAAACACAAGAAACCATATGTAGAAAAGAAAAGGAAAGGAAAAAAAACAATACTAAAATAATAGAGTTCGTTTTCAATAAAGCTTGATTTGTAGTATATAACTGAAAACTAAAACAGTTTCTAGCGGTTTGTCTCCAGGTTTTTTTGTTTATTATCTTTAACTTTGTTTTAAATATACCTATACTACCAATCATCGAATTAAATCAACAGATATGCCACCGTTGTTTAGAAACTATCGTTTCATAATAGGTGCCGTTGGTGCCATTATGTTATTCTTATTGATCAGGGTATCGAGTGTTGGTCAGTCAAATCTAGATATTGTAAGAAATGTGACATCCACTATTAACCGTCCTGCAAATCCACCAGAGATGGAAAGTGCACAAGTTTCCATATTACCTATTCAGGACATACCAGCTTATATTGCTGATCCAAAAGTTGATGGAAAGAACCCAGAATTATCATCTGCTGTAAAACAACAAATTGAAATCTCTGAATCCTCCGCTTCTTCCAGTTCCAATTCAAATTCATTGTGTAGTAAAGACCACCAATATGTAGTGATGATCGATGCTGGTTCTACTGGTTCTCGTGTCCATGTATATGAATTCGATGTCTGTACACAACCACCGACTTTAATTAATGAAACTTTTGAAATGTTGAAACCAGGTCTATCGTCATTTGACACGGATGCTATAGGAGCTGCACATTCTTTGGATCCATTATTAAAAGTCGCAGTGGAGGTAGTTCCAAAGAATAAAAGATCGTGTACACCAATCGCTGTAAAGGCTACAGCTGGTTTAAGATTATTAGGTGAAATCAAGAGTAATAAAATTTTACAAGCTGTCAGAGACCATTTAGAGAAAGATTATCCATTTGCTGTTGTAGATGGCGATGGTATATCTATTATGAGTGGTGAACAAGAAGGTGTCTTTGCATGGGTCACTACTAATTATTTATTAGGGAACATTGGAAGTGGTGAGAAATTACCAACTAGTGCTGTCTTTGATCTTGGTGGTGGATCTACACAGATTGTCTTTGAACCAAGTTTTGCTTCAAATGAAAAGATGGTTGATGGTGAACACAAATATGAATTGAATTTTGGTGGATATGAATATATATTATACCAATTTTCTCATTTAGGTTATGGATTAATGGAAGGTAGAAACAAGATTAATTCTGTACTTGTAGAGACAGCAATAAAGAATGGATTAATCAAGAAAAATGATTTTGCTAATGTTCATACACTTACTACACCATGCTTACCACCATATATTACTGCGTCAAAGGAGAAAGTTAAATTAAGTGCTGGAACAATATATACAATAAATTTTGAAGGTCCAAAAGTGGCAGCAGGTGCACAATGTAGATATTTAGCAGATCAAATTTTGAATAAGGATGCAGTATGTGCACAACCACCATGTTCCTTTAATGGTGTTCATCAACCATCATTAGTCCATACATTTAAGGAGACAAACGACTTATATATCTTTTCATATTTCTATGACAGAACTCATCCCTTAGGTATGCCATTAAGTTTCACATTACAGGAATTATATGATTTGTCAAGAATGGTATGTAATGGTGAAGAGACATGGGAAAGTGTATTCCAAAACATTGATGGATCGCTAGAAGAATTGAAGAATGACCCACATTTTTGTCAAGACTTATCTTTCCAAGTATCGTTACTGCACACAGGTTATGATATTCCATTACATAGAGAATTAAAAACAGCTAGAATGATTGCCAATAACGAACTTGGTTGGTGTCTTGGTGCTTCATTACCCTTATTGGATGGCAATAACTGGAAATGTAAATTAACACAACTTTAAATTGAAAAGAACTAGCTGTCTCAAGCATGTATTTAAGTTAGTATTATTATTATTATTATTTCATTTGTACAATAAAAGTATAAGATAAACAAAGTGTGAAATAGAGTTAAAACAAATTCTCTTCCGTAGATATGGCAGGATGATTAACATATTTGTTTGAATATCATGTTTATATCTATCTAATCGTCCATGCATATTTTTTCGATATAACCCTAAGGGGAAACTTCGGCCGAATATCTCTATATATATTTGAATTATTCTGTTGGTTAAAAAAACTGGGGGGGGTGCTAAAACAATATTTTAGTGGATGCTTGGATGTACTCTCGGTCCATTTTTGTCTTTTATATTGTATAAGATGTAAATACACTTATATATTTTAGTTAATATGTTAATTTATTAGAAAAACACAAACCTATTCGTGTTTTCATTGCAACTATATAATATTTTAGTTTGTAATATTGTGTTGTGTATTTAACTAATCTAAAGAAAGCGTAGTAGACTTTAATAATAAGAAGAATAAAAACGATAAGTCAACAAGAAATGACAGGAATTTCTCAACCTGACTCTGTATCTAGTTTTTTGAATGGTGATTATAATAATGGAAATACACCAACTTATATGAATGAACGCTGTTCTTCTCTATCTAGAAGTGTATCTCCTATCACTCATACAAATGATTTTGCTGATAGATTGGATAAGAATAGATCAAGCAGATCTCTTCCTGTTTTATCAAGGTATCACAGTAATAATACTTCTAGTGGAGCTGGCGTTAATGATGATGATAATAGTAATAATAATAATGAAGTTGCAATTGAAGAGACGGATGATGAAAGTTGTATAAAATATGCCAAAAATATTGCTGATTTAAATTCTGCTAAGGAAACTTTGAGAAAACTATCAACTGCCAGTAGTGATCATCCATTAAAGACAAATAAGTGTCATGTTGCATTCACGAACACTGTGAATGATGTAAGGATGTTGAGTAAAGATATCTCAAATACAAAAATTAATATAGAAGTAGAAAAAGTCATCATCATAGTGAAGAAAAATGAGGTCTCTTTGATTATATTATTAAGGGAATTGGTTGAATGGTTATTAACCAATTATACACAGACGACAATTTATGTTCAAGATATCTTTGAAGATTCTGAGTTGTTTGCTGGGAAAGAAATTTGTACCGATTCATCTTGTACTTTGACTAGAATTGGCTATTGGAATAAAGAATTTATTGAGGATCATGATCTTTTCTTTGATCTTTGTATAACTTTAGGTGGTGATGGTACAGTGTTGTTTGCTTCCACTTTATTTCAAAAGCATGTACCACCAATGTTATCGTATGCATTAGGTTCCTTAGGGTTTTTAACAAATTTCGATTTTGAAAATTTTAAACATGAATTGCCTTTAATATTGAATCAAAAGGTTAAGACAAATCTAAGAATGAGATTAAAATGCAACGTTTATCATCGAAAGACTACCAAAAAGGATCCTGTTACAGGGAAGAAGATATGTTCTATGGAGTGTGTGGCTGAACATCATGTATTAAATGAAGTTGCTATTGATAGAGGTCCAAGTCCATATATATCTATGTTGGAATTGTATGGGGATGGTTCATTAATGACCGTGGCTCAAGCAGATGGTTTAATTATTGCTACACCAACAGGTTCCACTGCGTATTCTCTAAGTGCAGGTGGCTCTTTAATTTATCCGTCAGTCAACGCTATTGCAGTTACACCTATCTGTCCTCACACGTTAAGTTTTAGACCGATCGTTTTACCTGATTCGATGAAATTGAAAGTTAAAGTACCATCAAAATCAAGAAGTACCGCATGGGTGGCATTTGATGGTAAAAATAAAGTGGAATTAAAGAAAGGTGATTATATTACTGTATGTGCCAGTCCATATATTTTCCCTACTGTTGAGTCCTCACCAACAGAATTTATTGATGGTATTAGTAGAACCATGAATTGGAATATTAGGGAGAGGCAAAAATCATTTACTAATGTCCTTTCACGCAAAAATAGAGAAATTTTTGCCACGGAAGTACATAATTCTGAGAGTAGTGAAGAAGAATATATAGAGGAGGAAGGAGCTAATTCGGAACTACACGAGAGGTCATTGAATAGTGGAGAAGACTAATCTTGTAATGAATCAGATATAGTGGAGGGAAAAAAATATTCTAGGAGTTAACATAAAGAATGCCAAGCCATTTTGAAACAAGAGAAGATAAGTATGTAAATGATAGACCCTTTGGTACGTATTTTTTTTTTGTTTCTGTTTCATATACCTCAATTGATATGTTATTTTTTTTTTTTGCTAAGCCAATCTACAGTGTATATGTTTGCAACGAAATGCAGCCAAGCAAAAAGAGAGGAAAGACAAAAGAAATAACAACTTTATACAATTTGAGATATTGTTTGAACAAGAGTAAAAACTGATAATTCAATGTGGTTTTATTGTAAAAATAGATCAGATTTTCTTGAATTGGGGAGGATCCTGATTGTCTTACTTCAGAAAAAAAAAAATCGCGAACAATAGAATCAGGCAATCGCGAAAAGTTGTGCAATATCTTTTCCTAAAACGGTAAACTTTCGAGAAAGAAAATAGTGGGCAAGAAAAGGAAAAAAAAAAGAGAAATCTATAAAGTGTATGGGAGATCTGAGTTTTCTTTCTCGAGGAGAAAAGCTAACATAAAGAAATATAAAAAGGAAATGGTGAATAAAAGTTAATACAGCAAGACCAACGTGCCAAGGTAACATTTTCACTATTATTTCAGGTTTGTGTAGAATAAAGCCAACGTCAATAGTTTTGTTTTATTTTGTTTTGTTTTTAGGAATCTAACAAGATGAGCACCTTCTTATATCTTTCCACTATTATAGTGGGATTACTTAATCAAATTTTAGCTACCGAAGTTTATCACTGTAATTCTACTGTTTCCTGTCCTGAAAAGTATCCATGTTGTTCTCGATCAGGTGTCTGTGGTACTGGTGCCTATTGTCTAGGTAATTGTGACCCAAGGTATTCTTATTCTTTAAAATCGTGTATGCCTGACCCAATATGTAAAGACGTTAATACTGTTTTCAGCAATTACAGTTCTAAGATTCTTAATGGTGACACATATTTAGGCAATGCTAGTGAAGCAAATTGGACTTATACAGGTTATATACTAGATTATCCAAGTGAAGAGGCTTTGATTTTAGCGATGCCAAAATACTCTGGTGGTACTTTACTATCTTCTACGCATGCTCTTTGGTATGGGAAAGTTAGTGCTAAACTAAAGACATCGCATTTAGCTGGTGTAATCACTTCCTTTATTCTTTTTTCTGGTGTTCAAGATGAAATTGATTTTGAATGGGTTGGTTCAGACCTTGAAACAACACAGACCAACTTTTATTGGAATGGTGTTTTAAACTGGACTAACAGTGCTAATATATCTAATACTAATACGTTCGACGACTATCATACTTATGAGATTGATTGGCAAGAAGACTATATTAAATGGTCGGTAGATGGTGTAGTCGGTAGAACTTTATACAAGAATGAAACATATAATAGTACCACTGGTATTTATCAATTCCCACAAACACCATCTAAGGTTGATATTTCGCTTTGGCCAGGTGGTAACGCTACTAATTCCATTGGTACAATTGAATGGGCTGGTGGTGAAATTAATTGGGATGCAAGTGATCTTACAAATCCAGGTTATTATTATGCTATTTTGAAAGAAGTAAATATTACATGCGGTAGTATTCCAAGTGGAACGAAACAAAATGGTACAGAAGCATATGTATATACCAGTCATCACGAGTATTTACAACAAGATATTGCTATTGTTAATGAAAGAACCTACTTGGATTCATTGGAAGCCAGTGGTAATGACCCAGATGCTGGGGCTTCAAGTAGCTCCTCCTCCTCTTCTTCTACTATTAGAAGTAGTAGTAGTTCTGCTTCTTCTAGTAATACATCAAAGGACAAAAATAAAAAAAGTAAAAATGCCAGCAAATCTGATTCAACTACAAATGAATCTACTTCAACTACTATTGCATACACACCTACCGCTAGTACTGTCGCCACTAGTATTCAAGTGACGTATGTAACTGAGGATCTTTCAAGTGATGGGATTTCTAGTAGTTCAGTAAATAAAAAGATATCTTCAGGTAATTACGGTCATATCAATAAAGAATCTTATCTCACGATACTAATGACATGTATTTTAAATATTTTATTGGTATAGTCTTCTACCCAAAATTAAATATGAAATGTCTGTATTTCTATTATTTTATTACATGTATATCATATTCCAGTGCATTATTATATAGAATTGATATAAATATTTACTAATATATTGAATGAAAGTTTCGCAGACACAGACCGGCAGTAGCCAGTATAATTTCTTACAATATAAACAAAGATAGAGTGTAGTATAATAATTTCAATGAATATATATATATATATACATAATAGATAAATGAATAAAAAATGTTGTGTGGAAAGTCAGAAAAAATAAACATATATCAAACATATTTTTTGTTGTTATCTTATTAACAGTTAATGATGGATATATCTCATGTTTTTATATTTGACAATTATTTCTTTTTTATCCTGTTTTGAACTCTTTATTAGCCACTGTTTCCTTTTATTTATCCTTTTTATTTTTTTTTTCTTAAAGGAATATGTGTTATACGTACCAATAAGAGTTATTCAGAAGCAGCTTTTTTCATGTAAGCGATTAAATCTTGTCTATCCTTTTCCTTCTTCAAACCAGCAAAGGCCATTTTGGTACCGGGAATATACTTCTTTGGATTAGTCAAGTATTCAGACATGTTCTTTTCATCCCAAAGAACATTCTTCTTGATGTTAGCATCGGTGTATGAATAACCAGGAGCATTACCAGAGTGTCTACCGAAGATACCGTGCAAGTTTGGACCGATTTTATGTGGGCCACCTTCTTCGATAGTGTGACATTGTAAACATCTAGTCTTGAAAAGAGTAGCACCCTTCTTTTCGGACGGAACACCTGAAGAACCCTTGTCTTTAGCCATTTTGATAGTGTATATATGTATATGTGAATGTGTATATAGTTTTCTTTTTTTTTATTGCCTGTTGTGTGGCTTTTTAAGAGTGGAGGCTTGATAGAAAACAAGAAACCAACCAGAGAAGAAAAAAGAGTAAAGGAACAGTCAAGACTCAAGTTGTAAGATCAAAGAAGGATGGTCTATATACTCCTATATGTATGTGTGTGTGTGTGTGTGTGAATGTGTGTCAATTTTTGAATATCAAGAAGAAAGTTTAAATTTTGCTCGATATCTGAACGGTACTTTCATGATTTGTGAGTCGTTTTGTTGTTATTAAAGTCAAAATCTCTGAGGTTCCCTTATTTCCATTGTTGTGGTACACAAAGAAACAGGCTATCGGGCAAACATTAAGAATGCGGTAAATTTTCTTTTTTGACTTCCTGTAATAATAACACAACAACAACAATAACGATAATGATGATAACTTTGTTGATGAAGATAAGGAGGTACAAATATTGTAACATACAGAACATGTTATTAATGAAAGGAGCCATATAATTGTAGCAATAAATTCTTATTGGTCCAAAAGACAAATCATTCCAATAGCTTTAAATTTTTTTTTCCTCTCTAGTAATGGAAGTTAAAGAGAAGAGAGAAGGAGGAAAACCTGCGGGTGGAGGGCGGGAAGGACGGAAAAGAATAATTATATAAAAAAAAAAACAGAGAGAGCGACGGGATGGCGTTGGTAAAAATTTTCTTTTGGTTTTTTGCTATTTACTTCTTCTCGTAACGTCCGGAAATTTTGACGGGGAAATAACTAAAACTACGAATTTTGAAGGAAAAAAAAACAAAAAAAAATGGTGCAAGTAGGATTCGAATACCTGTTGGAAGAACTGTATGATGTAAAGGTGTTCTTATTATTAATCTCTGTTTTTCTTTTCTTTTTTTTCGGTGTCGAGGAAAAATAAAAAATACTCTACTTTCGATCGTAAAGGTAAAAAAAAAAAAAAAAGATGATAAAAACAGATGATAAACGTGTTGTGTTCAGACTGGGAACGATAGTGAAATTTCTAGGTTGATTTACAGTTGAATAATAAAACCAATAGAAAAATAGATAAAAAGGTTGACTCAAGATTGTCATAATTTGATTCGATCATGGTTGGTAACATTTTTTTATTAGATATTGAAGGTACAGTTTGTCCAATTTCCTTTGTTAAAGATATTTTGTTCCCATATTTTGTATCTCAAGTTCCACAATTGGTCTCTCAGAGACACATTTCTAATGATCAAAAAATTGATGAAATTTTAGACTCATTTGGTATTGAAGATAACGATAAATTAAAAGCACATATCTTGGACCTTGTAGCTCGTGATGTCAAGGATTCAAAATTAAAATCCTTGCAAGGGTTCGTATGGGAAAATGGTTATATTGATGGATCTATTAAAGCACCAATATATAAAGATGCAATTGAATTGATATCCAATCCGAATAATAAAATTTATATCTATTCCAGTGGATCGGTTAAGGCACAAATTTTATTATTTAAATATGCATGTCAATTCGGTGATGCTCATAAAAGGCCAATCGATTTGACTCCATTTATTAAGGGACATTTTGATATTAATACATCTGGTCCTAAAGTTGAATCAAAATCATATGAAAATATTTTAAAAGATATTGGTGAAAAGGGTGAAAATGTTCTTTTCTTAAGTGATAATCCATTGGAATTAGATGCTGCTAGACAATGTAATATTAATGTCGGGTTGGCATTAAGAGAAGGCAATAATCCTGTGAAAAATAAGGAAGATTATCCTAACTATACTACTTTTGATAAATTGTAATATACATATTTAAAAAAAAAAAAAAAAAGAAAAAAAAAAAGAAAAAGAAAAAGAACGCAAAAATGATTAGATATTTATATACATATATGTATATTAATGTATAGGGTGATTATGATTTTACATTTTTTTTTTTTACATTAATATAAAACCTGTATAATATCATAACAAGCACATGACACTTGTTGACAATCTTATCCTTTCTTTGTTTTTTTACACCTTATGTTTTTTTTCTTATGGAGAAATATATATGTACATGTATCATTATAGAGTTGTTTTTATCATCATCTCTTTGTATGTTTTATGTATATATACGCATATATATGTGCCATTTCACCATATCTTAATTGGTTCTGCTTCCTTCTTCTTTCTCTCTCTCTCTCTCTCTCTTATGTTTTTTTTTTTCCTTCTTTAATTTTAATTTCTATTTTGAATATTTCTAATTATCAGCGTATTCACTAAATAACATGTTGGCTGCAATTTCTTCATTTTTATCACAAGCAAAATAAACTTGAATGACTAAAGATCTTTCAAACCCTAATTCACATAATCTGTTGATAGCTACTTCATCCTCTGGGGTAATATCTAATTGTGGAAGAGCGGATGCTAAAGAACCTTCTGGATGATGCTCTTGATCACCAGCTTCCACAGCTTCTGGTGCAGTAAATTCATTCATGGCTTGTAGATTATCGCCTACTGCCTCCAATAACATAGATATGAAGGCCTCTGGGTTTGCCATTATTTGTTGACGCAATTGTGGGTATCTAGTACTTAAATTTTCCAATAATGGTGCTAAAGCCTCAGGGTTACCAGATATGACTTGTTGTAATGCTAAAAGATCCTCTACGGTTAATCCAATAGACCCTGGCACAGCAGAACCTGTTTCACCAGTCTGTGGATTAGCATCCCTAGAGAAGTCATGTGGGGTATTTGAACCACTGGCTTGTGCAAAAAGATCCTCTTCATCAGGTGGCAATTGTTCACTGGCATTGTCGTTGTTTGAGTCTCCATTATTAGATTGCAAGTTAGCAGAAACATTTGATGGACGTTGTTGTAAATGCTCTGGGATCCCCATTAATAAATATTCTACGGCTCTATCAGGATTGTTAAATGCGGCTCTAAGGGCCCTTTCCACTTCTTCTCTTTGATAACCCATTTCCATAATTCTTTCGACAGTATCATTTCTTTGTGATCCAGTGACAAATCCAGTATCTTGATTAGATGGTTGTTGTTGTGTCTCAGCAGCAGCAGTAGCAGCAGTAGCAGTAGTAGAAGCAGTAGTAGTAGTTGAATGTTCTGTAGTAGTGGTTGCATTTTCCGCGCTCTGTGTATTTTCTGTTGTAGTTGATCCTTGTGGTTCAGTAACTTTAATAGTGCTTGTAGATTGTTCGTTGTTGTTTGTTGATGGAACCAGTTTCTTTTTAGAGATCATTAAAATGACATTATCGCCATCTTTCAAACCTACATCAGTCAAAGTTTTATTATCTTGTAAGACCTTCCCAGAGAAGATCAATTTAATCTGTGAAGAATCACATTTTTTGACTAGAGACAACTGTGTTTTGACATCTTGGATGGTTTGTGATAGGTCTAATTCCAATGTAGTCTTTTCCTTTTTAAAATCTTTGAATGTGATACTGACCATCCCGACTTTATATATATATATATATATACTGTTTTATATTATCCTGTTTTGTTTTGTTTTTGTTTTGTTTGGGTTTATTTTTTCAATCAAAAGAGACTTATGGTATTATATCTAAGGTCAATAGATGTATATAAAAATATGTAGATATTGTACTTATGTTCTTGATTAGACTATGGATCTGTTTAAGAAGAGGAAGAGTATAAGTCTAAAAAAAAATAATTGGTAATTAGAATTATTATTGTAGTTGTTATAATAGTGATGATGATGATACTATTAGTATTATTATAATTTTTTTAATATTTTTTATTTAAGAATGTCTAGATTAAATGCCGTTGTTGTTTTTGGGATTTTTGGTCCCTTCTTAACTTGTTTTTCTTAGATGAAGTGGCAATTAACTAACAAACAACAGAGGGAAAAAAAAAATAAAAAAAAAAAATTTTTTTTTCTTTCCCTCTTTTTTTGCTGCAGGACAAGACTTGTGGTGTGTGGATGTTGCAACGATAATTATAGTAATACCATTGAATTTTGAAAATAGATATCCTAATGTTAAGAGAAGGATCGAGAGTTATTTATTAGACTTGTTCAAGATACCATTTACATTATCCCGTTGTTGTTGTTGTTGTTATTCTAAATAAACGATTCTCTCACTCTTTTAAATATACTTTTTGCTGTCCTTTATTTCTTCCTTCAAATTTGTGCTAATCATCTTTTTAACCATGTTCAGTTATTTTTTGTCTATCCAAACTATTTTTTAATGAATTTAGAATCTGTAAAAGAACCCAATAGTAGTAGTAGTAGTAGTAGTAGTAATAGTAGTAGTAGTAATAGTAGTAGTAGTAATAGAAGTAAAAAACAAAAACAAAAGCAACCAGACAAGAAAAAAAAAAAACGATTCCAACAAGTTAACGGTACAACGATTTTAATAAATAAAGATAACGATGGTAGTGACAAACAAACAAACAAACAAACAATAACGGTATTCTTCTTCCGTTGTGCTTTCTAACGGATTCTTGTTTTTAATTTGTCATCCAATTATTTCTCTTCTTCCTTCTTCCCCCCACTACACCGAAAAAAATCATACACCAAACAAAACAAAGCCACACAGAAAAGACGAAACTGCCGACAAACGAACCCAGACATCCCCCAGAACAAGCCATTGGAAGTTCGTTCGTTTTTTTTTTTCCCAGTTATATTTCCTCTCTTGTATTTCTCTTTTCTTTTTTTTTTTTTTTCTTTCTTTCCCCTTCTCTTCTCTCAATTTATCGGCATGATAAAAAAAAAACAAAAAAACCAAACAAGAGGGAAAAAATGCAATAGAATATCAACATCGACGAACATGTATCGGATAAGATATTGTTGTGAGGATATATACATATATTTTATTTTATTTATTTATTTTATTTATTTTATTTATTTTTTACCACCGATACAACTCTCTCCCCTCCGCCGGGCGCCCTCCTTTCCTTCCTTTCTTCCACCCCACTTTTAAAAAAAAAATTATTAAAAAAAAATTTTTCTTCCTTCTTTGTATTATTTATTGTTATTATTATTATTATTATTATTCTCTCTTTTCTTTTTTTTTCTCTCCCTTCTCTCTACCCTTAGGTAAAAGAAAGAAAGAGATTCCCTTTTGTTTTAAGGTTCTCTTTTCTTTTTCCTTTGTTTGTTTGTGCTTTGTGCTGGGGAACAAAAAAAAAAAAATTAGTTCAACGATGTGATTAATATTGATGAGATGAGGATGAAACGAAAGAAATAACCATCAACTACAAGGGGAAAAAAAATTATATATAAACGTATGATATTTTGAACACATGGTTCCTCAATTCTTCTTCACTTCAATCGATTTTTTAAATATCAGAAAAAAAAAAAACTGTACAACCCACAAGGAAAAAAAAAACCAAACAAGTTCCCACCCACAGGAAAACACTTTTTATTTTTCTTTTTTAATTTTAAATACATATACACATAAAATAATAGTAACAATGTCTGACGAAGAACACAATTTCGAATCTGCTGATGCTGGTGCTTCCGCTACCTTCCCAATGCAATGTTCTGCTTTAAGAAAGAACGGTTTCGTCGTTATCAAGGGTAGACCATGTAAGATTGTTGATATGTCTACTTCTAAGACTGGTAAGCACGGTCACGCCAAAGTCCACTTGGTCGCTTTAGATATCTTCACCGGTAAGAAATTGGAAGATTTATCTCCATCTACCCACAACATGGAAGTTCCTGTTGTCAAGAGAAATGAATACCAATTGTTGGATATCGACGATGGTTACTTGTCTTTAATGACTATCGATGGTGACACCAAGGATGATGTTAAGGCCCCAGAAGGTGAATTGGGTGAACAATTGCAAGCTGCTTTCGATGAAGGTAAGGACTTGATGGTTACCGTCATCTCCGCTATGGATGAAGAAGCCGTTATCTCCTTCAAGGAATCCGCAGCTAACTAAGTCTTTTTCTCTCTCTCTCTCTCTCTCTTTTTTTTTTAAAAAAAAAAAGAAAAACATATTCCTTCCCATTC
The DNA here is from genome assembly GCA_017347545.2 of Arxiozyma slooffiae. Taxonomy (NCBI): domain Eukaryota; kingdom Fungi; phylum Ascomycota; class Saccharomycetes; order Saccharomycetales; family Saccharomycetaceae; genus Arxiozyma; species Arxiozyma slooffiae. The sequence continues at coordinate 740,093 of JAFHAQ020000005.1, read as the reverse complement.
TACTCCCTCCCCCCAAGATACATATATATAGACATACACACACATACACACAGGCACACTTTTTTTTTCATCATGAAATTATTATTAGTGTTGTAATTATTTGTTTGTTGTTGTCATTTCACTTTATTTTATCTTTATCTTTTTTATATTTTTTTTTTCTTTTTCTATATTATTACAATTATTTATCAAATTAGTTTATTGCATTGATCTTTAATAAAATATTAAATTTTAGTCATATATATCTATTAGCTTTTTTTTTTTTCTTCTTCTTCTTCTTCTTCTTTTTGTTTTTTACAATCCTCTTTTTCTCATTGGATTGATACACTCCAAGAAATGTAATTGATTTATTCCTATTAAATTTACTTGTATAGTATTGACCCCATGAAGAACGGTACCAGGTTGTAGTTTCCTGATAGTTCCTTCCCCTTGTTTTCTTTCCTGGGGAATGAACAACTTACACTTCATGCAATTTGGAAATTTAAGAATTTTTTTATTTTTGTTTCTTCTTTTTTTGTCTTTGAGTGTCCTCATATCAATTTGGGAAATTAACCATTCTTATAAAATGTTAAATGTATGTGACGCACAATCCACATTGGTGAGTTTTTTTTTTTTCGCACAGTTTCAAAATTACCAAAAGTGAAACACCGAAAATTATGAAGATGTTTTTCCAGAACTAAATATTTATATATATATGTATATATAAAGGGTACCTATGTTCTTTTGGTTTCCAATCTAGATGAAGATTACATATATACACCTTTTTTTTTTAAAAAAAAAAAACTGGGTTTATCCTCTAGTTGAAGAATATTATTATACATGTTATTAGCGTCGGTGATCATATTATATGTTATTATTATGTATTATTATTATTATGCTAATATGTAGAGTAATTTTCCCTCGAACTTCTTACCAGGGAATAAACAATTATATAAATATAAATAATATATAGAAATAATGTATATATTCTTCTTCATCTAGATTGGAAATTAAATGAGCAAGGTTACCCTTTTATATGTTTTTACTTCTGGAAAAATATTTTCATGATATTCTTTGTTTCATCTTTGGGAATTGTGGAATTATGTGAAGAATTTTCACCAGTGTGGATCGTGCATTATACACATTTCTTTTTCTAGAAGAATGATATATTTCGTGTATAGGTATAAGATCATTCCAGCAGTTTATAATTATTTAATTGTTTTCCCCCGCCCTCGTAAGAGATCGAAGGTAAACTATATACATATCTATCATATAGTAATACTTTAAATATTGTTCATAAGAAAATATCCAAGTCGCTGATAACAGGTATAATAGTATTCTTCTTCGGGAAGACTTTGGTTTTTTTTAAAAATGCTTGAAGTGTTTCCACACCTTTCTCTTTTTATTAGAAGGATCTACTTCCTAAATAGTTATGAGGTCATTTTAGTGAATACAATGTTTTGTTTTTTTTTCTTAGGGAAGGGGGGGCAATTTTCAAAGCTTTATTTTAAAAAATTAAAAATCTTGTCAAGTTAACTGATATACTTTTTCTTTTCTCAATATTAGATAAATAATAGTTATTGTTTGAATTCACATTATTAAAAAAAAGGTTGTGAAAAATATAAAACTTTTATCATATATTTTGTGATACACATCTTATTTACTATTTAAAGAATTGGTAATTTTACTACGGTGAAAGGGGGGAAAGCATAATATCTAAAAGTCTCTGTGACTACCCCTAAAAGAAAAAGAAAAAAAGATATTTTCAATTTTTGTTCAATTATTACTTTTCTTCTTTCATTGGATTGATAGAAGGTTTTCTTAGTAAACAAGGAAAAACTATAAAGAAATGTGAGATTTAATACTAAAAAAAAAAAATAAAATAGGCTTAAAATTTTTTAAATATATATAGAAAGTCAAGTCACTTTTTTTTTTGTTCTATTTTGTAAAATTGGTATGAAAAAAACAGTATATATATATATATATATTTGAATGTAATTTCTCTTCTTTTTTGGCAATCATGTATTTTTTTTTCTTTTTGGTTATGTATATTGGTTTGTAATGGCCATAAAAAGTTTCCATTTTATTTCTTCTAAACTCTTTTTAACTGTTTAATAATTTGTTGGAAGAAATATTCTATTTATAGTTCCAAAAAAGTAATAAAAGGGAAAAAAAAAAAAAAACTTCATAATATTACAAATCACATGATATCTTTCCTTACTTAACATTATCTTATTAAAGTGTTTAAAAATGAAGTTGTTTGGCAACTTGGCCGAGTGGTTAAGGCGTAAGATTAGAAATTTTTTGGGCTTTGCCCGCGCAGGTTCGAATCCTGCAGTTGTCGTCTTTTTAACAATTTTTTTTATTTTTTTGGTTAATTGTGATAACCCTTTGGTTATTAGTTTCTGATAACAGTCTAATTGAAATTAATAATAAATAACAAACTGAGATAGATATAAGATAGAGACTCGCTCTCTATCTTTAGTCGTAATATTAAATATAATTTAACTAACACTAAATAAAACTCACTTAACTAATATTAAATAAGATATATAAATTATACACTTATCTATCTTCGTTGGTTCTTCTTTTGTTATTTCTTTTCCTTCGTTGCTCTTCTTCTGTTGGTTACTCCTGCTTGTATGTTTGTATCCTTTCTTTACAGTTTCTTACGTTTCCACTCTAGAGGTTTGTTTGTACAATTTTCCAAAAAGGAGAGTTTAGGAAAATATTGATAACCCTCATTTTCCTAAACCAATAGCCAGAACCCTAAAACATCAATATCTGGGATATTACATTAATTTGTAACATTTTGTGATACGAAGTATGGGTTAATATATATATATATTGCAACCTATTGTTTTCCAAAGAGAGCTTATTGGTGGCGTATGAACTTGCGAGATAGAATGGAATATTTTGAGAGGCTTACTGTAAGAAGGACTGGATAACGGGAGAGACAGAGGAGCCAGAAATAGAATTATATATACTGTTGTGTATTAGCTATTTTCTCTAGTTGTTAGTATCTGTGTATTTTTTTTTTATTTAAATAACTAGATTTGTCTATTATATTAGAGAATATTAAGATTTACACCTGTAATCTAATCCAGGGTTGTCACATAATTACTCTGCAGGGGTGTTAAATGCCAAAGTATTCCCTTAAGGAATTCACTAATGTTAGTGACCGGGGTGAGGTGTTCGTGACTTATGTAAGATTGATGTTAGATTAGAAAAGCAAGGACAATTTTTTTTTTATTTATTTAGTTTGGAAACGCTGTTGTTTTTCATATATTCATAAGTCATATATCCAATCTATATACACTACTTATTTTATTATCTGAAGTGTGTATATACTCTTCACATACCTTCTATAGAGAAAATGACAAACAAAAACAAAAAAACAAAAATAAGAAAGGAAATATTTATACAATGTTCATAGTGAAAAAGAATATAAAACTCACTGAGTAGATCCACCTCTCTTTACGATAATGAATGAGATACCTTTGTTGTTGTTTGTTATTGATCTGTAGAAACGAGTCCCCCAATGAGGTGGGGGGAGAGAGAGAAATATACTTACCTTTCCTAATTGGGAAATCTAAGAGTGATCTCTTGATCGAAGATTTTCTTTGTTTTTTGTTTTTGTTTTTCTGGAAACATTATTAGATGAATCCAGCCGAGTTGTTATAAAAAAAAATTTTTTTTTTTGGTAAAATAGAAAATTCCAGTTTCTTGTAAAATATTTCTTGTCCTTAACTTTGATATTCAAAACCAGAAGGAAATAAGGTCAAATCAACACTAAGAAAGAAAAAACGAAAAAAGAAGGTAAAAAGTGGACTACTCCTAGAGTATTACTGGTTGTCAAAGACTTGTAGGTTTAAATATCCATACACACACGAGGTATTCTTCTGCAGCGTAAATAACATATCCCCTCGTTCGTTCTAGCCCTTACCATGTCCTTTGCAGATTATACCACGTTGGGAAATGCACAGTATGAGTTGAATGCAGCAAATTCATTTGCACCAGATGCTGTGTTTAACGACAGAGTAAGAAAGTTCCAAGAATTTTTTGATAATTACGGAATCTATAAGGAAGAAATTACTCGAATTCAAACGTATAACAATTCTATATCTTTAACTGATAAAGAGGAAGATTTTAATGATGATGTAGATTTAGATAATGACAAGATTAATAAAAGTAAGGACCTAAGTTCAACAATTAATGTATTACCACAAAGGATCACTATTTCGTTAGATGATTTAAGAGAATTTAATAGGGATGCATGGATTGGTATTTTGACACAACCAGCTTATTTCATTCCACCTGCTGAGAGAGCTTTAACTGAAATGGCATCCACTTTGGAAGATGCTCAAATTGTAAGAAATAACAATTCTAATACTGATAAAATAACAGCAAATAAACCATGGAAATTGGCATTTAAAGGTGCATTTGGTGCTCACTCATTGACACCAAGAACTTTAAATTCACAATTTTTGAATAAATTGGTATCTATTGAGGGTATAGTTACAAGAACTTCATTGGTTAGGCCAAAGTTGATTAGATCAGTTCATTATGCCGAAAAGACTGGTAGATTCCATTATAGAGATTACACAGACGCTACTACATCTTTGGTAACAAGAATCCCCACACCAGCCATCTATCCAACTGAAGATCCTGATGGTAATAAATTGGTCACAGAGTATGGGTATTGTACATATATGGATCATCAACGTATTACAATCCAAGAAATGCCGGAAATGGCGCCAGCAGGTCAATTACCTAGATCTGTTGATGTAATCCTTGATGATGATTTGGTAGACAAGACCAAACCAGGTGATAGAGTTAATATCGTTGGTGTATTTAAATCTCTTGGTGCTGGTGGGTTGAATCAAAGTGAATCAAAGGCACAACATGGGTTTAGAACTTTGATTATAGGTAACGCAGTGTATCCATTACATGCACGTTCTACTGGTGTTTCGGCTAAAGAAATCTTGACAGATTTTGATATTAGAAAAATTAACAAATTGTCAAAGAGGAAAGATATCTTTGATCTTTTATCACAATCTTTGGCACCATCTATCTATGGTCATGAACATATCAAGAGAGCTATCTTGTTGATGCTTATGGGTGGTGTAGAAAAGAACTTGGAAAATGGTTCACATTTGAGAGGTGATATCAATATTCTTATGGTTGGTGATCCTTCTACTGCAAAATCACAATTATTAAGATTTGTTTTAAACACGGCACCTTTAGCTATTGCTACTACAGGTAGAGGTTCATCTGGTGTTGGTTTAACAGCAGCTGTTACTACAGATAGAGAAACTGGTGAAAGAAGATTAGAAGCGGGTGCAATGGTTCTTGCTGATCGTGGTGTGGTATGTATTGACGAATTTGATAAGATGACAGATGCAGATAGAGTCGCTATTCATGAAGTTATGGAACAACAAACAGTAACAATTGCAAAAGCAGGTATTCATACCACTTTGAATGCACGTTGTTCTGTTATTGCTGCTGCAAATCCAGTTTTTGGACAGTATGATATCACTAGAGATCCACACCAAAATATCGCCCTTCCTGATTCATTATTATCTCGTTTCGATTTATTGTTTGTGGTGACTGATGATATCAATGAAGTTAGAGATAGGTCTATTAGTGAACATGTTTTAAGAACCCATAGATATTTACCGCCAGGTTATGTTGAAGGTGAACCAATTAGAGAACGTTTAAATCTATCATTAGCGGTTGGTAATGATGAAGAGGATGAGGTCAATAGTGCAGATGGTCGTAGTAGGCTTGATGATGATGATGATGATGACAAAGGTGTGTTTGAAAAATTTAACCCAATATTGCAAGCGGGTGCTAAGTTGGCTATGAATAAAGGTAATTATAATGGTACTAAGATCCCACAATTAGTTACTATTCCATTTTTGAGAAAATATATTCAATATGCAAAGGAAAGAGTTGTTCCACAATTGACAAAAAGTGCAATTAATGTTATAGTAGAAAATTATGCCGAATTAAGAAGTGATGAAAATACTAAAAAATCACCAATCACTGCGAGAACATTAGAGACTTTAATTAGATTAGCAACAGCACATGCTAAAGTTAGATTATCTAGAACTGTTACCAAAAGAGATGCCAAAGTGGCTGCCAATCTATTAAGATTTGCTTTGTTGGGTGAAGATATCGGGAATGATGTGACATACGATGAAGAGCTTGAAAATGAGGAATCTGGCACTAGAAGATCTCCAAAAAAATCACCAAAGAAGAGACAAAGAGTAAGACAATCTAGCAGTACAACTGCTACTCCATTGAAGACTCCTTCTTTGTCAGCATCATCGCCATCAATGGTAGCTACACCACTAAAAACACCAAGTAAGTCTAGTACGAGATCAAGTCCACGTAGAAAATTGACATTTGGTCAATTACAAAATGAAGGTAACTCAGATAATCTAAATATAGATGGCGAAAGTTCTAATATGGTCCCATTGCCAAGTAATGAAGAAGAAGAATTAAGGCAAAGGTTAGAAAGTGGATTAAGAATGTCTCCAAGACGTGGAGATAATATTTTATCATCGCCAAATAGAAATTCTAGCTCATTAACAGAAGCGCCAACAACCAATGTACCTGATGTTACTCTTGAACCTGTTTTACCTTCAACAATGTTGTCTCATAGAGATAATGAAGATACTTCAGTGTCAATGGGTGATGTTGAACCAAGTTCAATTTCAACAAATAGATTATCACTTATTTCTGGTATTATTGCTCGTTTGATGCAAACAGAGTTATTTGAAGAAGAATCATATCCAGTGGATGCATTACTTGAAAGAATCAATGAAGAATTACCAGAAGAAGAAAGGTTTTCTGAAGGTGAATATCTTGCTGGTTTGAAACAGATGGCAGATAGAAATAATTTGATGGTTACTGAGGATAAGGTTTGGAGAGTATAATCTGAATTTACACACACACATATATATATATATATTTGCAAACCATTATCATCTTCTTTTGTGGGTAGTATTATGATGGTTTGTTTCAAATTGTATTATTAGTTTATATTATATTTGAATTTTATTTATTTTTTATGTTTTTTAGGTCTATAAATATATTTATTGTAGTAGCAAAGTTATGTAGAGAAAAGCTTTGTTGTTAATTGATATATGAAAGTAAAGTGTGTTTATTTTGTTTATTTTGTGCAAGTGTTTTGTTTTCAATAAAAATTTTTTAACGAATTTTTTATTAGAAATTCTGAATTACAAACCAAATAATTAAAAAATTAAAAAATAAAAATAATATTACAGACAAAAATAATAGAGTCTTTGAAAATTTAGAGAATGTTTATCACCTATAGTTTATATAAATATGTAAAAAGACTAACTGAAAAAAAAAAAGACTTGCCCTGCCTCCTTTCTTGCTACTTAATCCTTTATTTAAATTAATAAATTTCTACATTTTCTAAATTACTTCCATTATGGTTAAATATGAATCATATCTCCACAAACTATCTTGTACTAGGAAACGTATACGTGCTGAAATGGACGGTTTTAGAATAAAATGTATTGAACCAATAAGATTTTAATGATATATAATCCCTTTATAATATATATATCACAGTAGAAATATCTCCATAGAAAATCTATCTTTACTAAGGTATTTTACCTACCAATACTTAAGTAGAATGTTCCAAGTTTCCTAATTTGCCAACATGATAAACTATCAATTATCTCTGAAATAAATACAGTGGCAAATAATAGTTAACTATAATATCCGATGATCATTTCAAAACATATATAAGGAACATGAAACAGACTATAATCCAAATTATCTCCTCCATACTTTCTTCTACATATATCAACATATTTTATGTGGGCCGCATGTAATAGAAGAACGTCTATAGAAGAACATCCCTTCTATTTATATACCTAATAAATTCAATTAATACATGTTAAGTTAAGAATGTATATTGCAGATAACAGTGTAGTCACCAATCCTTATCAATCCCTTGTAAATGTATGTTAATATCATCATAACACTCTTCTTTCATAATGGTTCAAATTCACTTCACTCTTATCAAAGCCGGACCAAATCGGAACATTTCCTTCATCTGAAAAAAAAAAAAAACAAACTAATTTGCGTTTTGAAAAATAACGAAAAACCATAAACGAAAAAAAAAAAATAAATAATTTAGCAAGTTCCCACTAGATTTGCCACAGCTTAACGGATAGTTCTTAATACTTGTTTCTACCTTACAACTTGTGCCTACCTCACTTTCAAATAAAAATCAAAAAAGTATTTGATTTGCCAGCGTTATTGAATACTCCAAAAGCTTAAAAGAGATCGATAAAGGACAACTTTGGCTCTCCGTAACCACGACACTCAGAAGAAACATGACTGCTGTAGTGTCTGTAAGAAGTCCTCTAGTAGAAAGTTCAAGACTACTAGCACCTAAACCTTTAGCAGCAAGACCATATACTTTTCCATTCTTCCCAATTTATGCTACTTTTTTCCATATTTATTTCACACAATATGATAAATACATCAAAGGTCCAGAATGGACTTTTGTTTATTTAGGTACTATCATCTCAATTAATATGCTAATTCTTTTGATGCCTGCATGGAATGTAAACATCAATTCAATGTTTAATTATAACACAGTTACTGATTTAAATAAGGCTACTCATATTTTAATAAAAACTACCCCAAACAATGGCAGCGATGATATTGTTCCAATTCAAAGGATCATAGAAGAAGGCCATTTACAGACTTTTTTCTTATTCCAAAAGAAAAGATTTTTATTAAATGAAGATGAGGCAACTTTCTCTACTCCTAAATTTATTATAGATGAAAACCCAAAAGTCGGTGATTTCCAAAAATGTAAAGGTAATTCTGGTAATTTGACTCATTTAAGAAGATTATATGGTGAAAATTCTTTTGACATTCCGATTCCAAGTTTTATTGAATTATTCAAAGAACATGCAGTTGCGCCCTTATTTGTCTTTCAAATATTTTGTGTCGCATTATGGCTTTTAGATGAAGCTTGGTACTATTCATTATTCAATTTATTAATGATCTTCTCAATGGAAGCTGCCGCTGTATTCCAACGTGTCAGTACTTTAAAAGAATTCAGAACTATGGGGATCAAACCATATCCAATTAATGTTTTTAGGGATGGTAAATGGACAACACTCCAAACAAGTGAACTATTGCCAATGGATGTTGTCTCCATCACAAGAACCGCTGAAGACAGTGCCATCCCATGTGATTTAGTGTTAATAGATGGTTCTTGTATTGTTAATGAAGCCATGCTTTCAGGTGAATCTACCCCTCTTTTAAAAGAATCTATTAAATTGCGTCCTGCTGAAGATGATTTGCAAATCGATGGTGTTGATAAGATTTCTGTTTTACACGGTGGTACTAAGGCTTTACAAGTAACTCCTCCAGAAACTTCATCTCATGGTATTCCAATTCCACCGGATCAAGGTGCTTTGGCTGTTGTTACTAAGACTGGTTTTGAAACTTCTCAAGGCACTTTAGTCCGTGTTATGATTTACTCTGCCGAACGTGTCTCCGTTGATAATAAAGAGGCACTAATGTTTATTTTATTCTTATTAGGGTTTGCCATTGTTGCATCTAGGTACGTTTGGGTCGAAGGTACTAAAATGGGTAGAATTCAATCTAAATTAATCTTAGACTGTATCTTAATTATCACATCTGTAGTTCCACCTGAATTGCCAATGGAACTAACCATGGCTGTTAACACCACCTTAGCTGCATTATCAAAATTCTACATTTATTGTACAGAACCTTTCAGAATTCCATTAGCTGGTAGGATCGATGTTTGTTGTTTTGATAAGACTGGGACTTTAACTGGTGAAGATCTGGTCTTTGAAGGATTAGCTGGTATTTCTGAAAATAATGATGATATCCGTCATTTGTATAGTGCCTCTCAAGCACCGGAATCCATGTCTTTGGTGATTGGTGCAGCCCATGCTTTAGTCAAGTTGGATGATGGCGAAATTGTGGGTGATCCAATGGAAAAAGCTACATTGAAAGCTCTTGGTTGGAAAGTTGATTTTAAAAATATTACCACCAACGATAAATTAGGTAAATTACACGTTGTCAGAAGATTCCAATTTTCTTCTGCCTTGAAAAGATCATCTTCTATTGCTACTTATAATGATAATCTATTTGCCGCTGTTAAGGGTGCCCCTGAAACTATTCGTGAGAGATTGACACACGTCCCATCTAATTATGACAATATCTACAAGTCTTTTACTAGATCAGGTTCCAGAGTGTTAGCTTTAGCTTCTAAGAATTTATCTAAATTAACTCAATCTCAAATCGATGACCTACCACGTGAAGATGTCGAAACCAATTTAGAATTCAATGGTTTCTTAATCTTCCACTGTCCATTAAAAGAAGATGCTATCGAAACAATCAAGATGTTGAATGAATCTGCTCATCGTTGTGTTATGATTACTGGTGATAACCCCTTGACTGCTGTACATGTTGCCAAAGAAGTTGGTATCGTAGATACTGATACTTTAATTCTTGACAATGCTAATGAGTTTGACGATCAACTATTATTCCGTAACATTGAAGAAACAATTACAATTCCATTTGATGTTAATGATGATAAATTCGACTTCGATAATATCTTTAATCGTTACGATATTGCTATTACTGGTCATGCATTAAATGCCCTTCAAGGTCACAAACAATTAAATAAGGTTATTAGTCATACTTGGGTATATGCTCGTGTTTCACCTTCTCAAAAGGAATTTATCCTAAATACCTTAAAGGATCTTGGCTATAAAACTTTAATGTGTGGTGATGGTACTAATGATGTTGGTGCCTTGAAACAAGCCCATGTTGGTGTTGCATTGTTAAACGGCACTGAAGAAGGCTTAAAGAAAGTCGCGGAACAACGTAGGTTAGAAACATTGAAGAACACTTATGAAAAACAAGTAGAATTTTTACAAAAATGGAATCAACCAGCTCCTCCTGTACCACAACCTATTGCTCACCTCTATCCTCCAGGTCCATTAAATCCACATTATTTAAAGAATCTAGAGAGCAGAGGTACTCCGATTACACCAGAATTAAGAAAAGCTGTTGAAGAGGCAAATGCCAAACCAATTAAAGAAAAGGCCGCCAATCCAAATTCTGTTCAAGAAAAGCCTACTGGGAAAGATATTGCATCTTTGTTAATGAATGTTAGTGAAATGGGAGATAGTGATGAAGCACCAACTTTAAAGTTAGGTGATGCTTCATGTGCCGCTCCTTTCACATCTAAGCTAGCTAACGTGTCTGCTGTTACTAATATTATTCGTCAAGGTCGTTGTGCTTTGATCAACACTATCCAAATGTATAAGATTCTTGCATTGAACTGTTTGATTAGTGCATACTCTTTATCTATTGTTTATATGGCTGGTGTCAAATTTGGTGATGGTCAAGCAACTGTATCTGGTATCCTATTATCTATATGTTTCCTAAGTATTTCTCGTGGTAAACCATTACAAAAATTATCCAAACAAAGGCCACAGAAAGGTATTTTCAACATTTATATTATGGGTTCTATTTTAAGTCAATTTGCTGTGCATATTTTAATTATGGTTTATATCACTAAGGAAATATATTTATTAGAGCCAAGAGAACCTCAAATTGATTTAGAAAAGAAATTCGAACCATCGCTATTAAATACAGGTATGTTTATAATACAATTGGTTCAACAAGTGTCCACTTTTGCTGTTAATTATCAAGGTGAACCATTTAGAGAAAATATTACGAATAATAAGGGTATGTATTATGGATTGTTAGGTGTTTCATCATTGGCTGTAGCAAGCTCTACTGAATTTATTCCTGAACTAAACGAAGCCATGAAGTTTGTTCCAATGACAGATGATTTTAAATTCAAATTAACATTATGTTTAGCATTAGATTTCTTTGGTTGTTGGGGCGCAGAACAATTTTTCAAATATTTCTTCATGGATGACAAACCAAGTGATATTAGTATTCACAGAGTGAAAATTCAAGAATAGATACTTTCACATATTTATTTTTTTGTATAGATTTTTATTCATGCTTTCATTATTTTACTTTTATGATATTTTGCCTCTTTTAAGTTGAGCTTTAAAATTCCAATTGTTTAAAGATCAACAAACAAGCAAATGAGATATAAAAACCTTTATAGAAACTCCTATATAAGTTAGAGTTGTTATTATTGTGATTTTTCCACCATTTTTTCGTTAAAGAGACGTTCTTTTATATCCTCTCTTTTTAATATTGCTATACTGTAATTTATCACCTGTTTGACTTTCCTTTTATGCGTTATTATTACCATTTTTGCATACCAAGGAACAACCTCTCATGATCAACTACTCCACAAGCGTAGAAAGCCTAAACCTAAGAACTTAATAGTGTTTTATTTGTCATTACAGGAAATAAATAGAAAAGATAGCTGTAGTAGAACCAAGACTCCGTGTGTACACTAAGAGAGAGGAGAAATAAAACTAGAACTTCTGAATAAAGAAGAGTTAGGTGCTCACTATCCCACTACTACTTTAGGTTCCACTAACGATGTGAAAGAAGAAATAGAGAGCAATAATCCATTTCATGCAAAGGAATTGGATTAAATAGAGAATCTAAAAGAAACTATATCAAAAATATCTTGGGTTAGAACAATTTAAAGATAAATATGAAACCAATATTATATACAATATAAGTGCGATGTGTTATTACTTTTTGTCTTTTGCCAAAATTACACAAGCGGATAATTTTAACTTTCTAGCTTAAATTGAAAGTCAAGATTAATTTATAATGTTATCAAGAGAAGTAGCAATCAAAGGCAACTGTTTACATCTCCCTATAGTTGAGAATATTCTAAAAATAATGTTCCAATGGCAAATGGACCTTTTGCCACTAGTTTTTTGGTTTAGTATTCTATAGTGGATCATCAGAATCATGCAATTTGTTTACATTCAACCCATATCCAACTGCATAGTCTCAATTATATATTCAGATATGAAGTAGAATTTCTTAGCATAAAATGGGAAGATAAATTTGTCCCTAATATTAATACTTTTGAAGTCAATGCTTAACAAAATACTAAATTAATATTTACCAAAAATTCTAACAATCCTCTAAGGTTAGTTATGCCTGGTAATTTGTTAAAATCCGTTTCTCAGCTTTGTTAGGAAAACAATATATAATTGCGCTCTGATGAAATATTCCTTACTTTGTTAAATAATATAAGTAAGTCGTCACATGTCTGTGAATTGTACGGAAATTATATAATAACAATATCAATGTCCAAAACACTTTCATTGGCATATTTTGAACTAGATTGAATTATCACCAAAAATCTTCATATTTTAAAAACTGCCAGTTATAGAAGATATTATAGCACTTTTTTTGTAAGTTTGATAAATTATTTAATTAAACAATATGCATTAAAAAAAGTAAACCCTACTATTAAGGAAGACTTATAGATTATAAATATGTTTAAATAATTTATCATTGTTGAATACTTTTACCAATGAGAACTATGTTCTATTCGATATTGTTATTACACCGTAGGAGGATACCATCTATTTAATAAAACTAAAAACTATAAAAGATGAGTTCTAAATTTCTACAAACATAACAGAAGAATAGAAAGCTACATATGATCGAGGCGAAATTGTTAGAGGTCCTAGGACCTTTAAAAGTAGTTAACACAAGTATTAAAAGTGATTTTTTACACGAATTATCAGAATTACCATTATTAAAAAGAGTTGTCTTAGACTGGACTGAACAGTTATATAAATATATATTCGTTCTATAACTTTCAAAAATTAGTGTACATACACTTCTTTTATATCTCAGCGTTTCTAGTTGAAATGAAAAAAAAATTCTTCAAATTAATTATTTTAAGGTAATACCATCGACGTCTATATTCTATATCTATAAAACAAATTCAAAATCTTTTAACTATAAAATTTTCATCTTTGACAACAGACCCAAACTTAGCATTTTTATATGGTACTGTGTTATATAAATCTCTACACTGTATGATTTTTAATTCCATCATCTTCATCGATTCAATAGAACCCATGGTAGATTTGATATTATCTGGTGCCATACTCTTAGTGACCCTTAGAACTCTTTGAATGACATTTAACACATCATTAATCTGATCTTCGAATGTTAAAGTGGAAGTCTCATCATTCAGAAGCTTGTAGATTCTATCCAACAGTAATGCAGAAAATAGATCACCCACTCCAGTAAAATAAGAATCAATATATGGGATACGAAATAAACTAGCATCTTTATCTCTCATAGATGCGACACAATAAATGTATCCCTCATCGTTAAATAACTTAGAATCACATGACGTGACTATAATAATAGGTATACTCTCATGAAGAAACTGTAACGCATTCTTTAGTTGACTAAAATTAGTAATTCTTTGACCACACAAAATTTCTAATTCGAACTGATTTGGTGTTATTATATCCACTATACCATTCGCTGATAATGCCAAACTTCTATACTCTGGTATGACATCTTCATTTACATATAATTTCCCTTCATCTCCCATAACAGGATCCATTAACCATAGAGTATTTGGGTTTTGTTTCTTGAATTCAGTATAATGATTCCCCATACATCTCACAGAATCTGAATTTGGCAAATATCCTGATAACAAAGCTTCATAATCATGTGGGAAATTTTGAAATAACCCAGACAATAGTTTGTTAAGATTATCGGATTTCGTGATATTACCAAAGACTTTATCCATACCATAACCTGTATGATTTGAAAATTGGACTGTATTGCAACAGTCAACATCCCAACCTAGACACTGTAACGGGAAAGTTGCTGCTTTATTCCCTACATAACCGTGGACCACGTGTGATTGAGTAGCTAGTAATCTTGGCATTTTGTCTTCTGTTTTAATGGTATAAATTGTATAATCCTGCTTCAATATATTAACTTTTTTTTTTTTACTTAAACTCCTTGGTATATCATCAATACACTAGTAAAAAAAAACAATCCAAATGGAATAACACTTGAAATAAACCAGAGAAAGTTCTTCCACCAACATTCGTTAATTGTTATGCTTTAAGTTTTATTGCGCTGACAAATATTCAAAAAGTCAATTCCAAGTTTCCAACTTTTTAATTTTTCTTCTTTTTTCGTTTCCGCTACTTGACTAAAAGATGGGATAAAAGAAGATAGATATAAGGAAAAATTAAGAGAAAGAATTGATGATACTAATACTTTAAAAGAATTTACAATTTACAACACAAATTTTCATAAAAGATCTATATAAAATACTGTAATCATATGTGTACTCTTTTTATTTAATTAAATAAAACAAGAAGAATATATCACATAAATTCTTGACAAAGTTTAAAACCTAATTTCTTTCTCACAAACTTCTTCAATTCTTCTAATGTGGCTGGTAAAACTTTAGTTAAATTTTCATTTGAATCTTCCAATAATGATGTATAAATATTCTTGGTTATATTATCAGAAGAATCCCATTTAGCTTCTATTTGTTTCATGATGACAAGAACATATTGGTCCTTAACCACTTTTGAGTCATCTAGTAAAAATATTGGATAAAGAAATTTTGCTATTAATATGACTAAATAATACTTTGGTAAATATTGGAAATCCAATAATAGCATTAATAGATCTAGTGCATTTGTCCAATCTTCATTATCTCTAGCAACAAAAAACCTATAAAGTATCGCGTATGGTGCCAATGTTTGTCTCATTGCATTAGTAACAACATTTTGTAAAACCTCCTTTGATATAACAAATTCATTATCGTTCGTACTACCATCATTAACAATTGCATTCAACATGACGTCATCCAAAGGACTACCCTTTAACAATGAAGCTTCAAACAGTGTCCACGAATAATTTTTAACAAAATTGAATTTACCAGCTTTACTATAATTTGTCATGGCTTCGATTGTTCTACCTTCATAGATCATAGAACTTCCTAACATAGTATACAAGGATCTTGAAACTTCTGGTAATCTCCATTTAGCACAGACACTAAACATCCATTCAATATCATCATTAGTCTGGAATGGGTAATGTAATAACAATTCAGATAAAGTATCTCTTTTGCAACTAGATTTGACTTTAGGATTTAGAGATATTAAACCTACCGCAATCGCCCAAAGATCTCTATTATCCGATGAACACAGTTCAAATGCGAAATTCATTAGCATATACGATGCCATGCCATTTTTTGGATCAAATATATCATTATTTATTATTGAATCATAATTCTGAAGGTCCATTTCATGTTCATAATTATTTTCTAATAAACCTTTAGCTTCCACTAAAGCTGCAGTAAATGACGCAGTACATGTATTTAAAGATTCTAAAACGGGCAAAATATTATAAATGTTCCCATTAATAATATCACTACAACTTTGTTCCCAAGAACTTGTAACATCTAATGGATTTGCATTTAAAGATAATTGTAAGTATTCTGAAGCTAATTCCAAGGATGGAATATAATATAATATCATACCACAGAAGGACTCATACCATGTTTTAGAAGCAGTTGTTATCTTATTCTGATGTCCACTAATAAGTAAAAGTGTACCTTCGATATAACCACGTAATTCACCCGATACGTTAGTTTCACTATCATTATAAGTTTGACTTAATTCTAAAGCAAGAGCTTTCCAGTCTCTGAAAGTATCTGTTGAATCCAGTGGATAATTTTGAATCAATTGAATCAAATCTTTAATAGCATTTAATGATACTTCACATGTATTTTCCAAATAAAGCACAATCCCAGATCTTTCGATACAACCCAAAGCTTGTTCAAATAAACCCCTTAATAACAGTTGATTCAATAAATCCCAAAATAAAGTAACTTCAAAAACTTTTCTATCATTACCGTTTGACATTTGAAATATTTGTTCAATGTATGCAGCATTTGGCTCACCATCTGATCTATTAACCCATTTCAATAAACTATGAATAAATCTCTCTCGTATATTAGAAATATCCGGAGTATCCAAAACAAAATACATCAATTTTAAACAGTTAATGATGGTTAAAGAGTCTTCTAAATCCAAATATTTATTTGTCATTTTTGGATCCTTTTTAATTAAATCGATAAAATTTTCTAATTCAGCTATAAAAGTTTCCATAGCTAAATTTATTGTTGCTATATGACCTCTCTCAAAACTCGAATTTATAACACCTATAGTCGGTATAGAATACACTCTGTTATCACCTAAACTGTCATATATATCAAATAATCTTTTAATATAATTACAATATGATTCAGAATTATCCATTTTAGATAAAGAAATAGGATAAAGTTTCACTTTATCTTTCTTAGAAATAAAAGCAATATTTCGGGATGCAACTGGGCCCATTTTGAAGTGTAATTCACCTTTTTCACCATTCTTTAAAGGTAAATTACTATCTGAAGAAGTTAGCTTCATCATTAATTTGCCTGTGGTTGGATCCTTCAGAAAACAGTCTTCATACGTCAAATCATCATTATCTACTGAAGTTATCGTAGTTGCAATATCAGCATTTTTATCTATATTAGTAAAATCCATAGAATCAACATCCATCAATATATCGTCTAATAATTTTCCTGTCATTTCTCTTTTTATTTTTATTTTTATTTTTATTTTTTTTTTTTTTAAAAAGGTAAAAGTCTAAAAAGGGAGAAAGTACACCTGTTGGAATAATTATACTCTGACTAATCTTTTTATCTTCTTCTATAACTTTTCCTAAGTCAATTCTATCAATAGTAGCTAAATTGACCTTCTATTTATTCAAGACAGCACTGTTTCTATTTGCCTAAGACATATTTTCATCCACCTATCTCAATTTCATCAAATCTTAGTAACTTGTTTTGTTCAATTTTTCTTGTTTTAAAGATTTATTTTTTTGTTTCTCTTGTTTTTTGATGAAAAATTCGGAGAAGCCGGAACCCAATCCCGCGAGAAATCCCGCCTTTTAAACATACACACTTCTTTTGACGTCATGGAAAATTCTTTGATTTTTTTTTTTGCGATGAGCCCATTCTTGCTATTCTTTATTACATTACTAGTTATAAGTTTTCATAATAATACTAGTGGTCAGATAACCAAGAGGTATACATTGGAATAATAGTTTGTAATTTATCGAAGGTATTGTTAGTTTACTATTTACATTACATACATAAAATATTATATGTTACATATGAATATAACTATGGTTCTCAATTGAAATAAAGAGATAATGCAATCTATAACGTCTGCCGAGGAATTAACAAAGTTATTACGTGCCAAAGATACTACTGCTACTACTAAAGTGTATGATATTGTGTCAAAGTTTGATGATCTACAAATATATTTTCCACACGAGGAGATTTTCGTACTTGAGTTGATTCAAGATAGGTGGAATGATCAAAGGAGAGATGATTTTAAATTGGATTATTAAATTCGGGAATTATTTAATTCTAGGTGGATAAAGATTAAAGATCAGAATTTATTGAAAAAAATGTTTAAAATTTTGAAATTTGGTTCATTATTAATAAGTGCTATAAAAAATTGATCGAGAATTCGGATGATTCAAATCTTTTCTTGAGAAATTTATTGGATACTGTTACATTAATTAATTCTACATCCACAATATATATATATCATTTGAGAATTCCTGCGGGATCCTGGCACAAATCTTAAATTTATTAATAATGAAAAACCGTAGAAATCACTTATCTAATAATGAAAGAGATCAATTGATAGTTGAAGTTATTAATCTAGTAGATATTAACAATATAACTGAAAGAAACACTAAAATAGCCGATATTTACACAAATGATCTATTATTAGCTACATTGAAATATATTATTCAGATCGAATCTGAATCCGTCATAAAGATTAATTCAATCATTATCTTGAGAAATTTATTAGCTAATTTCATCTTTGCTGATAAGTTATCATCTTTAAAATTACTAGAAAAATTCTTTAAAAATCATTTCTGAAATATTGATAAAGAGTCCGCAATATTATTACTCAAAATATCAATTTCTTACCTATCAAGAGGGAATTTTCAAACAATTAGAGGAAATTTTTAATCTTATTGTCAACTGTCAAGTAAAAAAGTTTCCCCGATTCTTTTAAAAGAATTATCTACATCAAAGAAAACATTATCTCAAGATATTTTAGAAAATTTGTTAAATATCACTTTAAATAATGCTAAAAATAACATTGAAAATTATAACGATCCAGATTTTTAGTCTTTATTATCTCATATCTTAGATTTAGATTTTGAAATTGGTATCAAAAATTTTAATATTTTATTGGATTTGATAAATAATCAAAAAGATAATGATAAACCATCTACTTTAAATATATGGTCAAAAGTTATATCTTGTCATATTAATGCAAGAGAGTATACTCAATTTCTATCCAAATGGTAATCGTATTGTTACAATTTCATTAAGACAAATAAAGATAAGCCACAGATCTGCTTTCTTTTTGATGACCAATTTACTGATCTAATAAGCAAGAATATGGTCACACTATCAACTACTCAAATAAGAGATTTATTTACTGATATGGTTGATTTGATAACTGGAGAAAATATCACTGATAGTGAATTTAATAAAAAAAAAATATTAAGTATCGATTTATTAGGATTACCTAAATTAAATTACCATACTCTTATCGACATTAGACCGGTATTATCTAAGATCTTTGAAATAGATTCTTCTGCTGATCTTTGGGAAATTAAATATCTAATAATGAATGTGTATGATGATATTTTACCAACTAAACAACTTAGAGGTTTTACCAATGAGATTTTCACCAAATTGGCAAACAGTACTGGTTTATCAAACAATCTATTTTATTACTTCTTAAAATTAAGGGAATACCAAGAATTCGATTTTTCCATCATCGAAGAAGATTTAATTAAATATATCGAGTCCTGTGACATTGATACTAGATCTGTAATATTATTGAAATTTTTTTAATAATTGGGCTTCCATTATTAACAGTATCTTTTCAAGAGATAATATTAAAATTTTAGTACACTTTTTATGCATTCCTCGATATATTCATATTTTAAATGCTTTATTCTTAAATGGCGATCTTTTTGAAGAAGAAAAAATTTTATTTTCTATCTAGTAGAAAAATTATTAACGTTATATACTGATGAAGATGCTATTTTCTATTTAAATTTTATTCCAACTCCATGCATTAATAAGAGTGCCAGGATTTCACCAATCAATAATTAAGCTTCAAAAGAATCGTTAACAGATTTAGACATCACTTTGCTATGTAAATTATTAGAGAACCCAACATACAAATCAATTTTAGAGACTAAGTTTGACCAATTAAAAGATTTCATATCCAAGGATAGAAAAAGAATTGTTGTATTCAACAAAATTTGGAATAATTATGTCTCTCAGATTAAAGAATCAAATAGTAGAACTTTTGTGAATACAACTATTGATCATGTTTTGGAGAACTTATCCAATGCTGAGGTTGCATCTGTCTATTTTGAGATAGCTCTAAATGTGATTCAAATTACACCAAAGGATATTACTAATAATTTAAACAAAATCTTTACTCAAATACGTCTTGAGAAAATAACACAGTTAGATATTCTAGATGAAAACCAGCTTCTTTGGTTACCAAATTCATTGTATGAAATTTCTAAGATTACCATTTTCAATAATACCCAAATCGTTATGATTACTGATATTATCGCAAAGTTAATCAAGAAAGAGAGTACAATATCAAAGTTAAAGTTATTAGAAGCATTGTTTTTATTATATTGTTCATTGTATAACGAAAGTTTTTCCATGTGTATCCACAATATATGGCACTTAGAAACTTAAATGTACCAAAGGACTCTATGGTGTTGACTTTATCTGATGTTTTGAGCAGAGTAAAAGAGAATAATATCGTTGATTTCAATGATGGGTTCATTATGACCGTCAATTCATTTAGTGGAACCGAATCAAATGTCTATTTAAATTCAATTCTAGAGTTATATGAACTTCAGCTTAATCATATTGAAAAGGAAAACGTTGTTGGTAGCCACCTATTTGTCAAATCTTTATCAGCTTTTCTAACCAACTTAGAAAAATTCATTTCTTCCCCGAATCATATTATATCAATCCTTAAAACTTTACAGACATTAGAGATATCTAAACCCTACCTTTTCAATCAATTTGCTATAGAAATATTATTCCCTCTATCACTTAAAATCAATTTATTGTTCATTAAAAAGGATAATGGCGACAATAATGCAATTTTTTTAAATTCAACTAAAATGATATCAAATGTCATTATGGTCCATAGAATCAAATTATCTAACCGTACCCATTTAGTAATATCTTTGTTTTGTCATTTATTAGAAATAATCTCAAGAAGTAAAGAGCTCAATTTAAATATCGACTCAACAAAAGCATTAGCAAGATTAATTACAAATTTTTGCGAACCAAGTAATATCTCAAATAATCAGTCTAATAATAGACATAAATTGAGTTCTAAAGTCAGTTTAATCAAACAGTCATTAAGAAAACACATTCCAATGTTATTAGTGAAATATATCCATTTATCTATTAATAATCCATTTGATATTCAAGATAGAAATGAACTATTGCCATCAATTTATAGCGTATTTATCTATTATCACAAAATGAGTTGAGTCTAGTAAATTCTATCCTTGATAATTCGGGTAAACAATATTTCAAATCAGTGTATCATGAATACAAAAGGACTGGTAAGTGGCGTGAAGATTAAATATATAAAAAGTATACCGCATAGAAATTCAAACTTTTTTTTTATGATACAATTTATATGAGTATATATAAAGAAGGTAAATGCATATAAAGTTTAAAATAGAACATACAAAGAGTAAAATTTACATATTCACATTTAAGAAGATACTAGCAGAAATAAATTTTTAGTAAACATTGTAATAACTTAATTTATTTTGTACTACCTATTAACAAAAATAGATTACACAGTGAAAATAACTCATTAAAAAACCTATTGTCAGAAAAATCACCAATAATGTTACATTATATTTACAATATATCAAATCAAGTATCTACAGAAATTTATTTTACAAATAACCAATTTTTTTTAATAAAAACACAGGTAGAATCTTATTCTTTTCGTAACTTTTATTGGATTAACTGCACAGAATGCTTTACATACATAGATTCACCGTGTTCAAACCAAAGAGATGCACAATTACTTTCCAATAAGGTGTTTTTTGAGTCTAGAGAACCATCAGAAAATGGTTGAATAACTGGTGAGTCCTCTAAAGTTGATAATACATAAACCACACCATTTTCCCCTAGTAAGAAAAATAATGGTATGCAAACGTCTTTGGTTTCAAAAACCGACATTTTATAATTTTGTAATATTGGCGTTATATTAATTATTCTGAATTTAGGTCTAAATTTAAGTATTGGTCTAACAGCAATAGTATTATTTGGAAGATTCCCTAAGACGTCATCCCAAAAATAAACAAAATTTTCAGAATCTACCATTGTACAAAAAATTTTTTTGGAATCTTTCCTTTCGATACAATCTTCGGTAAGTAGACGCATTGCATTAAATTGAAAAACATAATCACTTAATACCTTGTAATCATTCGAATTACCACTCCTCAGAGAGATATCATTTTCCAACATCTTTGTGGGATCCCACACTTTTGTAACTGACTTAGTAATTATAGCATTTCCAAAGATCCTTGGTCTAGTCTTCAATGCATGCGTCAGTAATCCTTCATCGCCATCAATTAACTTACTGTAATATAAACCATGATGTGGATTTATCAACTGAAGTATCCCATTTTGGAAGAATCCACCAATGTTCCAAGATTCAACAGATGTAGAAATAGTTCTTTTAGAACCAACTATTATCTTCTTCTTCTTCAAAGTCAAAGAAATTACATGGACCCTTCTACCAGCTGTCATACATACTTGAATATCCTTACCAAAATCAGAACATTCTGTAAAGATGGAAGTCACCACATCATCCAATTGACCATATTCATTCAATTGGATTGACTTACCATCTTGAATGTTCAATAATACCCAATCTGAACCACAATCTTGTTTCCTATACGTTATAATGAACCAATCCTTAGGAAATCTAATTTCATATGACGAATCCACTATTAAAGGTTCCATTAAAACATACTCAATAAAATCAATATCACAGATTTGTTTTGAACTAATTATTTGCATAGTTTGATTGTTAATTATAGATAAGTGAAGGCCGCTTTGATTCCTTGATTGACGAGAAGTGTTTCCTTTGAATAAAAATTGAGATAGAACTAAACTATATCCAGGCCTCGAATGTAATGGCAACAATCTTAGAGGGACACCTAATGGATATGTAAGAGTATGTACCAGTGAGGTTGCTTTTAGTGATTTTTTAAAAGTCAAACTATACACTTTTGAATTGGTAGCCAAAATGAAAATATTGTCACCAATACTAAATATACTTAATGGATAGATATTCAAATGTAATTTTGCAGGTTTAAAAGTATCCATATCAATAACCCAAAATTCATCTCTATTGAATAAAAGACAGTAATTTTTAAAAATGTGTAGTTTAAATAAATTTTTATTAATCGATGATATTTTAAGATACAATCTATGGAAATTTTGATCACAAAAATATGCATTACCATCAGTAGATAAAAGGATCGGCTTAACAACAGTTATATTTTTATTTGATTGACGAATAAATGAATCGAGATAAAAAGAAGCATCATAAATCTTCAAATGACTTGAATTGAATTTATTTGTTACAATCAATTTAAAATCTTTTCCATCTTGAGATACATGTAAATTTGCCAATACGACAGAATGTTTATATACAATAATGAAATGAGGTTTATTCATCATTATGGAACTATTAGAATTTGTATTAAAATTAATAATTGGATCATCTCCACTAGTAAATTCAGTCAAATCTTGATTCAATACTGGAATAAGAGTATCTAACGGGGAGGATTTCCAACGGAATAATTTAAATTTATTGTATAATTCAACAGTAAATATAACTTTTCCAGTATCCGCAATTCTATAAATATTTTGATCACCAGGTAGAAAATTGTCATCTAGAATAGAACTTTTGTTGATTTCTGGGAAATATAGATAATATTTATTGTTAGATCTATAATATATACAACCAGGAGTATGTGGATTCTGTGTCTTATAGTTTGGTGTGATAAAATGATGAAATTCTGTAGCATCAGGATACGGTAACTTCCAAAGAAATTTCAAATCAAACTGATCTTTTGGAATTTGATAAGACAAATTTTCAATAAAGGGTATATTACCATTAGAGATCCCTGATAATAGTATATAACTTAAGATAGAAGAATCATTTGAATCAATTGATAATGCATCTAAATATAATTTATTCTTTTGTTTCGGATCAGTAGTTTCGATATCATTTGCAAATAGCGAATGACATGTAACATGCCTTATAGAACTATATTTAGCCATTTCCAAAAAAAAAAAAGATATCTAATCAATATACATATTATTTTTTTATAAGTTGAAAATTTGTTTTCTTTGACATATACATATACATATATATTTCTAACATTGTTTCTTCCATTTACTTATCAATTTATATATGTATTCTACGTTAAAAGTTATCGATGATTTCTTTTACCAACCAATACCAAAGAAAAAAAAAGATGAAAGAAATGAAACGAGAGGAAAAGAAAAAGAAGATCAAAACAAAGAAGAAGCAAAAAAAAAAAATAAAACCAAATAAAAAAACTGCTGTAGGAATAATTAAGAGATTACATTCAAAACAACCACTAAGATGCTCTTCCAAGTAAATAAACAAATATATATAAGCCAAACTATTACAATAGATAATAGTAAAGAAACTCTCAAAATTTGCTTATTTTGTCTTGCCTGTACATACTATAAAGATTAAGATGTAGAAAAAAAAAAAAAGAAAGATAGAACCACCACTCAAATGGCAATGAGTAAGATGGTCTACTTCAGCCGGTTTATTTCCAGCAACTCGAGAAAGAGAGTGAGAAAGAGCCTTCTACACACACACGAAACTGAAGACATTTTATATGCCAAAACTTTAAGAATTCATCCACACCATCAAACACAAGCTACAAGCTACAACAGGAGAGGTTAATTGATGACAGAAATCAGCCATAAGTAAACACAACTAACCCACATACTTAATTCACACACTCTATTCTCTCTTCCTCTCTGGCAAATATGGGCCAATCATATCAACAACAAAAGAAATCACGTGGGCTCTGTGTTCCCATATTTTTTTTCTGCCTCTCTTTCAACTCCGAGATTGCATTCCTGCTGTTTTTTTAATAGAATTAGAATTGAACAAACCAAAATTAGTAAATGGGGCAAAAGGACTCATTTAATATTTAAATAAAGTTAAAAGAACATACCATTTTCTTTGGAGGGGGAATATAAGGTTAGTTTCATTATAAACATATGTTGAAAGTTTTTTAACAGATGGGATTTTCGACTTCTTTCATGTCTCTTGTTTAACGGTTTATGTTTATGTATACAACAAATGTTTTCTTCTTTCACAAGAGAATAACTACTTTCTCTAAACTAATTTTCTTTTTCCTAGGTTATCCATTGACTTAATCAGTTTCTATCACCCCCAAATTCCTCTAATCTTATAAAGCGTTCTCCTTAATTTGACCATTTTTTTTCTATTTGTTACAAGTGATAACGGTCTAAATAACAAAAGAAAAGAAAAAACATAAAAGGAAAACTTGTTCATCTATTATATATAAAGACTTTACATCCACATAACCAGCTATTTTCTTTTTCTCCAATAACCAATATAAGGTAAATAGATAAGAAGATAGAATACATACCTTCTCTTTTTAAATAATAATATAATAAATAAAAGAAAGAAAAAAAAAAGAACTATAAAATGTTAGGCATAAAGACTATATTAAGTGGTTTACAAGCCACAAATGGTGTCTCAAAGAGACCAATCATCCAAAACTTAACTAAAATGTCTCTTTCTACGTCAACAAGAATATTGAAATCTACTTACCGAATTCCAGATTTTGGTGATGTTGTCAAAGAGAAGAACAATATGGATAAATCAAGAGTTTACACTTATTTCATGGTCGGCACTTTTGGGTTATTATCTTCTGCTGGTGCTAAATCTACCGTGGAAACTTTCATATCTTCAATGAGTGCATCTGCTGACATCTTAGCTATGGCTAAAGTAGAAGTCGATTTAGCTGCTATCCCAGAGGGTAAAAATGTTGTCGTTAAATGGCAAGGTAAACCTGTATTTATTAGACATAGAACCCCTCATGAGATTCAAGAAGCTAATTCAGTAGATATTTCCACTTTGAAGGATCCACAAACAGACGCAGATAGAGTACAAAAACCTGAATGGTTGATCATGTTAGGCATATGTACCCATTTAGGTTGTGTCCCAATCGGCGAGTCTGGTGATTTTGGTGGTTGGTTCTGTCCTTGTCATGGTTCTCATTATGATATCTCTGGTAGAATTAGAAGAGGTCCTGCTCCATTAAATTTGGAAATCCCGAAATATGAATTTAAAGAAGATAAAGTTGTTGTTGGTTAGACGAATAGATATACTTTCTCTACTTTCTTCCCCTCCCTTTCTTATTCACTTTTTATTATTAAAAGATATTTCTTCCTGTTTTTAATATTCCGTGTTTGATTAATATTACTGCTAAAATTGGTACTAGTACATATAAATACAATCTTATCTATTTATTACATATTATTTATTTAACTATATTTTTTTATTCAAATATAATTACCTTCTTTGTACACATTTTTTATTTGAATAAACCGTCTCTCTTTTCCTGTCTCTCCATATATACACATATATGTTTTTATCCTCTTCCTTCCTTGTAATGTTGAATTACCTTCGAACAATTTATACAAATCATCTGAAACATTTTCAAAATTGTTTTTACTCCATATTTGGTTTAAACATAAACAACTCCCTCCTTTTTTTTTTGTTTCCCTCTCAGTTCCTTCTAACATTAAAATGTCTAAGGTGTTAATATTCAATAAATCAATATCAAACCTCTCAAATATTACTACTCCTGCATATGCTGAAACATTTTTACGTAGAAAATCTTTAATATAATTTTATTATTCATATAATTGACCAATGTAACTCTCCATTTTCTGAAACACATCTTGCTAGACTTAAACTTGGAACATATCGATTCTTCCATTTGTCCCCTTCATCCTCAACATTGATACTAATCGGTAAAAATTCTATTATCCGCCAAAATAATGGTACTCAAATATTAAATTTTAATATGATCTGCCAAACGTTTGACAATCATTACAATTTTGAATAAAAGGTTTTTTAATACTACCTGTAAAAATTGTGTTCTTTAATAATAATAATAAAAAAATTAATATATAAAAGAAATTTAACTCTCATTTGAATAATATTTCTTTGGGAAATCGAAAAATTTCCCTGATTTAAGTTCGACTTTATGTCTAATTACGTTTGTACTCAAAATTGTAAAGAATGTTTAAGGAAGCATTAAAAAAAACTTAGATATACTCCACATACATCTGAATAATCTCCAAGAAATTATTTGTTCTATTAAATTATGAAATGATGTGGAATGACTACTTGTGATACTTTCCTTTGTCCACAGTTCTATTAATGAAGAAGGTAACTCTTCTTGTAAATTTATAGCTTTAGTAGTTCCTTAAAACTGTTTGAAATATCTACACTTCTATTTGAATATACTGTTTTACGAAAAAGAAAAAGTCAATCTTCCAGCTAGTAACAAAAAAAATTAATTTAATTAATTAATCCTATTTGTTCTGTGAGATATACAAAAAAACCAGTTGAAGTATTATTTTATAGACCTTAAGGTGACCTATGACTTTTTGAAAACTCTAATATATTATCAATTAAAATATTCTTATTAAATTTTAGGCTCCTTGCCGGTCTTTTTTTGATATAAAAAAAGGTTTGTTTTCCCTTACTAATTGAACATTCTTTCATATTTGAGGTAATCTCAATTATTTTAATAATTTCCTTTTCCTGCAGTTCATGGTGTTTTGAAAAAAAAAATATTCATGTGATTCTGTTGTGAAACAAAATGTTTGAACTTCCCTATTCAAATACCTTATGAAATATATAATTTGACTGGAAAGACTCTACAGAAAAACTTTGTAAATTCTGATATCAATGTTGTCATATAATTGGGTTGTATAGGTTGTTCGGCAGATTTCCATTCCTCATATATCTTCCACGCCTTATAAACAATTTCTTCTAATCCAACATTTCATCTAATATCCTAGGTATGAAAGCACCACGAGAAAATCCAAACATAAAAATTCTGCCCACATAAACAAATATATAGCTACATAGTGATCTTCAAAACAAAAGCAAACAAAAAATCTAATAAGTTCTTAAATTTCGACCAAAGCAAAAACCTTGTATAGATGTAAACTGTGTCAAAAAAACCAGTTGTACCAATACATGGACGTTAATAACGTTTTTTAGAAACTATGTCTAGAATTCGGTATATATTCAATACATTAATAATAGGATCAGAATCAAAAATATTACCAGTACCATTAAAAACACGAACTAATAGTCTTTACCAGTTCTTATTTTTTTTAAATTTTTAATCTATCCTTCATAGAAGTGCTGGAATTTTTCCAATTTAGGAGATTACTGTGCTAGTTGTTTATTTATTATGCTAGAACTGTTCCCTATATTGGCAATATATTTTTCTTATGGAGAAAATTTTATCTTCCAGAATTTATTTTATATATAAAGAAGGAATAGATAGATTTGACCATATATATATAGGTTTATATAATGTATAGTTATCATACATAGAATAAACCGAAGAAGTTTACACTTAAAAACATAACCATATAATTATTATCAAGAATTAAACAGATCTACTCGTCACTATGTCTAACATCACTAAAAATATGGAAAATCTATCTCTTTCCTCTCAAGAAGAAGTTTTTAATGGTTTTTTCCCCATTATGGATGTATCTGTACATGCAATTAAAAAAGACAGTGAGGGAAAATTAATATATTTTTCATGTCTTTTGTGATGTTGGACATAATGGTTAGTAGATCAGTTATAATATAATAATATGATAGTGTTTTTAAATGAAGACTTCTTCGGTTTATTTTATATATGATAACTATACTTTATATAAACCTATATATATATGGTCAAATCTTTCTATTCCTTCTTTATATATAAAATGAATTTCTGGAAGATAAAATTTTCTCCATAAGAAAAATATATTGCCAATATAGGGAACAGTTCTAGCATAATAAATAAACAACTAGCACAGTAATCTCCTAAATTGGAAAAATTCCAGCAGACAGTGATTGTTTATTTTTATACTCTCAATAGCATTCCTTCTAAAGAATTTGTGACACTAGTTTTTTTTTTTTTTTTTTTTGATACCAGTTTTCAATTCTCGGAATTTTCGTCTCTCATGTAAAAAAGCCTTTATGAAAACCTTCAGGATTTTATAGGGTTTGCGGAGTTTGCCTGAAATAAAACTTCTTAAATAAATACTTTAACTGCAAACAAGAGTTTCTACTACATTAATAAATCTTTATTTCTAAAAAATTTAACTTTGGGGTTTGTTACAAAAAAAGCAAAAACTTATATGATATTAACAAAAGAATAAAAAGCAAGACGCCAAAATAAGAAAGAGTTATAAAGTAAAACGTACTTGACACTTGGTTATTTTTTATGGAAAGATCTCTTACCTCTGGGAAATGAATCAATTTTATAAAAAGAAAAAAAAATGTGTAACTCACAATTCACAGTACTGAAAAATTTTCACACAATCCTGAGATTACGAAATATGAAACAACAAGAATCATGAAAATATTTTTCCAGAGCTATATATTTATATATAAGGGTAACGTTGCTCATTTAATTTCCATTCTGGATGAAGATTAAATAAACACTATTTTTAAACTGTATTTATAATTATATAATTGTTTATTCCCCCGTAAGGGATCGAAGGGAAACTCTATACACATAATAATATAATAATACTCTAAATATTGTGCATAAGAAATGTTCCAAGACACTAATAACATGTATGTTGAGATATTACCATGACTCAATGAAAATCATGTGGAAAATTTTTCACAAAATTACCTTTTAGAAAAAATATAAAGAGTTGAGAAACAGAAATTAGAAATAATTTCTTTTATGTATCACTTTTTATACTCTTTACATAGTTTAGTATATAATGTTTGTATTATTTCATACAGGTGAACAAATACTTAAAAAATATACGGTTATTAATGCTCCGTTATAACTTATAGGTTATTACTCCACATCTCTTAAATCGTAATAATGTAAAATAATATTGCACATCCCGAGAAATTTTAGAGTGGATGTTTAAGTCAAATATAAATATGTAGTTAGAAATTTGGAGGGAGTATAGAAATCTTACCTCTCCAAGCTATTAAATAAGGACATTGTTTCATAAACATATTGTTCCCTGGACAATTTAACTATGTGATTTTCAAGTTCACAAAAAAAGTAATTTACAAAATTTTTTCATATATGTACTCCAATTATTCTAAAAATTCTGACAATATTAGATAGAGAAGAGCATAATTACAATTTTAATAATACTCAATTAAAAAAATTAAAAAGAGAGATAGCATATAGACCTAAACTTGCAATATTTATTGTTCTACTCTCTATTACGTTGTCTATTTCTTTTTAACGTAGTCCCTTGTAAGATATACATCCCTTAAGAAAATACTTTAAATATGCATTAACAAGTTTTATACCTTAATATTAACTTACTTTCTCTATATATATGAAACATAATGAACGCAAAGTGGTTTCATGGTAAATGTAAAGCGTGATTAGAACAAAAATCTTCCTCTTAAATGAGATTCTATATTACGACGATTTTACACAGCCACAAAGGTTATTTCCTGTTGATCCTATCATATGATATTATTTTCTTGACTATGTGTAACTTATCGTTACCCTACCATTTATAATTTCCTTTTTTGGTGTCCAGTATTAATCTTCCTAATATTCCTCGCAATAGCTTTCTCTCTTGCCAGTTTATACACTAAAAATGAACTATTCTTAGAGAGCAATAAGTTATTATTGATAATTATCAGGGCATTTACCTGACACGCTTATCAATCTTTCTTGATCAGTAGCAGGACATTTACCTGACCTTTTTATCAATTTGATATATATATTCTTGGGCTTTTCTTTTTCTATGTAAAAATCTCTTCATATACAAATAGACTAGTTGTATAATCTGTTACCATGTTTTCTTCTTAACCTTGTAATCTTTATTTTTATTTTTATATTTATTTTTCTAAAGTGAAAATTTTTCAATCCTCGAATCTAAACAATGTCACTTCATACGTTAGTAATCACTTTCAACGACTTACTTACTTTAATGTGACACTTAAGACTTATTAATTATTAGTGGTTCAGATAAAAACATGTTTAACGATAATCATTTTCTCTTAGTAAAATCCAACAGTTATAAAAATATACCCACCAAAAGGAGAAAATTTTAATTTTCATGTTCCATAATTTGGTATGGTATTTTTTAAAAAACAAAAAAGGGGCGAGCTGGGAATTGAACCCAGGGCCTCTCGCATACTTAAGTTCCAACTAAAACCCAAAGCGAGAATCATACCACTAGACCACACGCCCGAACATATACACTCCTTTGTGAAATATCTGGTTGGGATAGAGGGTTAGATAAAATATAATATTAAAATAGAAAAGGTTAAGATAGACTTTACCTCTCCTAAGACTATATAACTATATACTGGGCTTATTTCCCTATCTTATCTTGATATACTTCTATCTAAAATATATATAAATTACATAAAGGAATTATAAGTAAAACAAGATTCTTATAAACTCACAAACTCGTGAATCTACTCGGATATCCTGCCTACTTATATATGTCCACATGTGAATCAGAAATTGTCTAATGAAACTTGTCTTAAATTATTGTATCACAATGAGGCGTCCCTCGATACAATAGAAAATTGCTCATGAGTCTTACTAACGTGGAAACACGTTCTTGCAGTTACAAAAACACAAAATAATAGCCTAATGGCTCTTGCAACTACGAAAACACAAAATAATAGCCTAATGGCTCTTGCAGTCACGAAAACACAAAATAATAGCCTAATGGCTCTTGCAACTACGAAAACACAAAAATAATAGCCTAATGGCTCTTGCAGTTACGAAAACACAAAATAATAGCCTAGTGGCTCTTGCAACTACGAAAACACAAAATGATAGACAATTATTGTTTCATTGATTTGTAATTCATTTAGTTCTCGACTTCTTCTGATCCACGTGGTCATAACAAAACATCAATCCAATGAGTCACTCTTTTCCTTATTATTATTTCAAAGCCTCTTCCTCTCACATTTACTTTCCTACCTTATTGTTCTTATCCACTTCCTGTTCCTCTTCACCACTTCTTGTTCTTCTTCTCCACTTTTGTAAT
This sequence comes from Arxiozyma slooffiae, assembly GCA_017347545.2. NCBI lineage: Eukaryota > Fungi > Ascomycota > Saccharomycetes > Saccharomycetales > Saccharomycetaceae > Arxiozyma > Arxiozyma slooffiae. The sequence continues at coordinate 707,572 of JAFHAQ020000005.1, read as the reverse complement.
TCCTTTTTCCAAATCTCTTTTTCTCAAATCTTTCTTGAAACTCTTTTCTTTTTCATCGACACGAATGTGCTTCTCTCGAGAATCGAACCGAGACTGTTGTCTTACATCCGTACATCTAACTAATATTCTTTGACTTTCACTACATATGTTACATCCTTGTGTTATATGTTGTAGGTGTTTCCTAATCGGGAAATTTTATTGTTTCTTTTTTTCGTTCCCAAAAATATCTCTAAGGTTATTATTATAGGACACAAGGTGACGGCGTCACCTCACCAGTAGTATTTTTTTATTGGTTGTTTAATAGTTTTTTTATGTATTGTCGAATCCAAGAGTTAGTTATTTCTAGCTGAACTTGTGGTCAAATATTTTATATAAAAGGAGAACATTTTATATTTCAAGTTCTCCAAGTTTGTCTGTATTTCGATTTTATATTTTGTTGTGTATTTTATTGTGTATTTTATATATTTATATATAAAAAGAACCAGAACACATAGGTGTTACAGGTTCGCTAATACATCTCAATAGTTCTGTTAAAGTTTTACTAAATATTGTAATTGGTCAGAATTACAACATCTGGTAGCGTCGCACTTGCATGAAGAACGGTTTATGTTTCAAATGTGGTGAGCCAGGTCACCAATCCACTAATTGTTCTGCGAGCAATCATGCTGGACAAGCCTGAACTGATCCACGTATGCGCTTCCACTGTTTCTCCACCTCAACCTACTACTAACACCACTCCCACCACTACCACTTCCTCTCTAGACTCATCTACCCCTACTTATTCTTCGTCTCCCTTACCTTCCACTACCACACCCCCATCACTTATCCATTCCTTCCCCATCATTGATGTTGTGTCCCCTTCAAGTTCTATTTCTCCTGCTGCTGTTTCCACTATCACCACTTCCACTCCTCATCCTATTATTGGTTCGCGTCTCGAAGCCAACTGTACTGTTAATAACGTCACCGTCCCTGTGCTTTTTGATATTGGCAGTCCTACATCTCTCGTTAGTTCTACTTTAGTCCACAACCATCATTGGTCTACTTATCCTGTCAAACCCTTAACTTGGAAAGGTGCTCTCCCAGGTTCTACTTCTTTAGCTACTCATGCTGTCTTATGTTCCCTCAATTCTACTACTACTTCATCACCTATTACCTTTTCTGCTTATGTTAGTCCTGATCTTACTGACCAACTTATCGTAGGTAATCCCATATTGACTAAATACCCTCAACTACTTTCAATTCCTCCCTTATCTACTTACACTACATCCATCATCACTGCCATAGACACTCTCTCTGACACCAACTCTACCATCATTGACCTTTACAAAGATGACATTGAAGAAGTCTTTGTTCTTACTGTCACCCACACTGACACTTCATCTTCATTCCATCTACTTCCACCAGACTTCCAAACTGAATTTGCTTCCACAGTGTCAGACACATTACCTCCTCACAGTGGTGCCACCACTTACACTCATGATATCCAACTAAAGGAAGGAGGACGACCACCACGATTACATCCCTATCGAATGACACCAAAAATTGAACGTGAATGTCGTCGAATTATTCAAGACTTACTCGATAAAGGATTTATTTCTGATAGTAAGAGTCCTGTATCATCTCCTGTCTTGCTGGTTAAGAAGAAAGACGGCACATATAGGATGGTTATTGATTATCGTGAGTTGAATAAAATCACTGTCAAGGATCCATTTCCACTTCCTAGGATAGATGACTTAATGGCAAAGGTAGGTGACTGCTCCATCTTCACCACGTTAGACTTACACTCTGGATATCATCAGATACCTCTAGAGCCTGATGCTCAATACTTAACTGCTTTTTCTACTCCATTTGGTCATTATGAATATAAGGTTATGCCTTTTGGTCTGTGCAATGCTCCCGCTACTTTCTCTAGGTACATGAGTCAGTTACTGAGTGATCTACCCAATGTCTTTGTATATCTGGATGATATATTAGTTGCTAGCACAGATAAAGAATCTCATCTCGAACATTTACGGTCGGTATTATCAAGGTTGAAAGACGAAGGTCTCGTCTGCAAACGAAAAAAATGTCATTTTCTACAAGAATCTTGCGAATTTTTGGGTTTTACAATTAGCAAGAATGGTTTTTCGGTACAAAAAGATAAGGTTAAGGCTGTCCAAAATTTACCCCTACCCACAACAAAGAAAGCTTGTCAATCATTCATGGGTATGATTAATTATTTTCGTTCTTATATTCCTGACTGTAGCAAGATAGCCAAACCTTTGTTCGATTTTATTAATGAAAAGTGTTCCTGGTCTGATGAACACACTGCTGCTGTTAATATCCTCAAGGAGAAGTTGTGTAACGCTCCCACATTAGTCCCTTTTGTTCCTGGTAAAAAATATCGGTTGACTACTGATGCTAGTTTTGTCGCTATTGGTTCGGTGCTAGAACGTCTTAACGACGATGGTTCTCTTTTTGGAGTTATAGGTTACTTCTCCAAATCCGTCAATTCCACGCAACGTAATTATCCAATTGGTGAAATAGAGTTATTGGCTATTATTGAATCATTAATCCATTTCCGTTATTATCTTCATGGTCACAAGTTTACCCTTCGTACTGATCACATTTCCCTACTCTCATACAGAAACAAGACAGAGCCTTCTAAGCGGGTTGCAAGATGGCTTGACACTCTAGCTGAATACGATTTTGAACTAGAGCACATAAAGGGTAAACAGAATGTCGTTGCTGATGCTTTAAGTCGTCCAAATGAAGTTGGTGCTATTCAGATCTTTCCGCTAAGCGAACTTAGTACGGTAAACCCAGTCGATTGGTTTGACGACTGGAAGAAAGATCCCTGGTCAGCGGCTGTGCTGGTCCATCTAGGTGTTACTACGTCTACAAATATTGATGCCGGTGATAAATCTCTTTTCAATAAGTACTTGAAAAGATTGAAGTTTTCCAAGAAGGCTACTGAACGTTATTCATATACGGGTGGTATTTTACGTTATGAATCTAGAATTTGTGTCCCACGAAACCAACGTCGCCAATTATTACAGATTTATCATGATAGTTTGCTTCATGGAGGTCATTTTGGAGAATCTACTACAATTAACAAGTTGCTACCACTCTATTATTGGCCATCCATGACAACTGGCATTAAGCAGTTTGTCAAAACTTGTCTCCAATGTCAGTTAATGAAAAATTACAGAAGGAGGACTAATGGTGAATTAAATCCTCTTCCTGTCGCTGAAGGTCGTTGGTTGGATGTTTCGGTAGATTTTATCACTGGTTTGCCCATAACTAGTCAAGGTCATGACATGATTATGGTGGTTACTGATCGCTTCAGTAAACGTGCACACTTCATCGCGGCTAATAAAACGTTAACCTCTGTTGGTGTTATAAGGCTATGGTATCGGTTTATTTTTTGCTATCACGGGTTTCCACGTACAATCGTATTGGATAGAGACATAAGGTTTACGTCTGGTTGGTATGATGAATTGACTAAACGACTTGGGATTAAGTTGCTTATGTCCTCTACAAATCATCCCCAAACAGATGGTCAGACGGAAAGTGTTAACAAAACTCTGGGTCGGTTGCTTAGGTCATATTGTAATATGGATCACAACTCATGGGATATCTACTTACCACACATCGAATTTGTCTACAACAGCACATATCAACGTTCCATTAAGGCTGCTCCTTTCGAAGTTGATTTAGGTTACATTCCAAATGAACCGTTGTTGGGTACTCACAATGAATTAGACACTAGGAATTTTAATGCTGTTGAGATGGCCAAACATCTTAAGGCTATCACCCTGCGTACCCAAGACTTTTTGAAACAACATCAAGAGTCTATGGAGTCACAAGTGAACCCATCCCGCCAGATCCAACACTTTGAAGTCGGTAATTTGGTTATTCTTCATAGAGAGGCGTATTTCACCGGAGGAAGATATCTGAAGATTCAACCCATCTATTTAGGTCCATTCAAAATTGTCAAGGTCTTTGGTAATACTGTCGAATTGGATCTTCCCTCATCCTTCAAGAAACATAGGGTCATTAACATCGAACACATAAAACCTTTCCATCAAGATAAGTCTAGGTATCCAAAGGGACTTCCAAATACATCGTTAGAACGCATCAACAGAGCTGGTGAAATTATTTCGGTTGTCGGTTATGATATTGAAAGTCAACAATATTATTGTAAAATGCAAGATGTAGATCCACAATTAGTTTGTCCTTATTCGGTCGCTGAATTTAATACTTTGCCCTCCTCTAGAAGAAATTCGTTGTTAGCTAATTTTAATCAACTTGAAGGTCAAGTTTGAAGGAGGAAGATGTTGTAGGTGTTTCCCAATCTGGAAATTTTATTGTTTTATTTTATTTTATTTTCGTTCCATTTTTCCATTGGTTTCTCCAATTATTGGTCGAACCCCTTTAACCCGTTTGGTAAAAGGATCGTTCGGTTCACTTTGTCCTCGGTTCGATCCCGTCTAGGATCAGAATTTTGATAGAACTTAACCCGTTCGGTTAAGATATATAGGTTAAGTAATAAGAAGCCCCTTAGGCTAAATATATAGTTAAATAGAGAACACATAGGTATTACAGGTTCGCTAATACATTTTAACAGTTCTAATAAAGTTTTACTTAATATTGTAATCGGTTCCTGATTACAACAAGTGTAAAATATCTGGTTGGGATAGAGGGTTAGATAAAATATAATATTAAAATAGAAAAGGTTAAGATAGACTTTACCTCTCCTAAGACTATATAACTATATACTGGGCTTATTTCCCTATCTTATCTTGATATACTTCTATCTAAAATATATATAAATTACATAAAGGAATTATAAGTAAAACAAGATTCTTATAAACTCACAAACTCGTGAATCTACTCGGATATCCTGCCTACTTATATATGTCCACATGTGAATCAGAAATTGTCTAATGAAACTTGTCTTAAATTATTGTATCACAATGAGGCGTCCCTCGATACAATAGAAAATTGCTCATGAGTCTTACTAACGTGGAAACACGTTCTTGCAGTTACAAAAACACAGAATAGTAGCCTGAGGGCTCTTACAACTACAATAGCACTAATCCAATAGATGATTATTGTTTTACTGGTTCATAAGGCTGGAATAATGAGAGTTTTCTTGACGAACAGGATACTGAAGTTATTATGTACAAAGTTTTCACTACCATGCAGACAAAGTTTAAAATATTGAAGAGAAAAAAATTTTCATGTGAATGGAAATTAAAATAATTCATTTATGGAAAGGTAAGTTTATATTTAATTTATAAGAATGAGCGCCTTTATTAATATTATTATTAGCAAACATTTTTAACTTAAAATGTTTTTTTATATATGTATTAAATTTTTATATATATTATTTATTTTGAAGATGTTCTTCAATAATCTTTCTTCAATAATCGTTCTTCAATAATCGTTCTTCCGTTATCAAGAAAATACATAAAAATAATAATGTATAATAACATAAACATGTAATGTGTAAAAAGAAATGAGGGAAATAATTTAGCTTATCGATTACTTCATGTTCCTTATATATGTTTGGAAATGAGTATTTGATATTATTGTACAATGTTATTTGCCACTGTATTTATTTCAAGGGTAATTGGTAAAATACCATGTTAACGTTTTAGGAAACTAAGAGTATCCTATTTAAGTATCAAGGGGTAAAATATCTTACTAATGATATATTTTATTATGAGATATTTTTGCTAAAATATTTATCCTCAAGGAATAATCTATTATTAAAATCTTATTGGTTCATCATATTTTATTCTAGAACCTTCCATTCCAGCACATACCTATGGATAAAGATATATATCTATATATCTATATATCCTTGTGTCTCTATCTCACTATATTTGCTGCAACAAAAACTATTTACATGTATTCTCTTTCCTAATCCACGGTACTCATAAGTTCCTTTCTTAAGTAATCTAAGAAAGAATAGACAGCTAGACGACGACGCAAATAAAAAAACAACAGCGATGTTCGGTTACCCCCACTGTAACAGAATTGTAAAGCTAATGTCCACTCTTACTTTTCCCTGAATATTACTGACTCTACCAGTGGAGTGAAGCTCTTAATTCTAAGAAAAAAAAAATAAAACTGGTTATATATATATATAACATTTCAATAAAAATAACTATAGAAAACAGACACTTTACGAAAAAAGATATTTTATTTCTTATTTGTCTGTGCCTAACGTCGTATAATCTTTCTTAGAGTAGCCTCTCAAGATCCTAATATTATCTCGTAAATTAAAACGCCACGAATAAGCCCTACTTGGACAACAACAGTTTACAAAAAGTATAATAAAAATAAATTGAAAAAAAAAATTATTAGGCCCACACTTTGTATCATGGAAACTTTTGCGGAATAAGTTAAAACCGTATCGAGAGTGTTAAGAAAGGGAAGGAAATTAAACAACTAGAGGAAAATATGAAAAAAAAATCTATGGAAAGTTATAAATAATAAATACTTTTGGTCATTTATTTTCCTTGAGTTAATTAAACTTGTTTGTTTATTGTAAAATATATATAACTACATTCCCCCCACAAATTGTGATGTTTCTTTTTTTCTTTATTTGTGGTGTCAACTTTTAAAAAAAAAATTTATTCTAAAATAATATAGAATGATTCAATAAGATTTTAACAATAAATTATCCCTTGACGAAAAATATTCCAGCACAAATATCCCATAGTAAAAATTGTGATTAGTATGATATTTTACCCTCCTGATTTCCAAATAAGATATTATTAGTTTCCTATTAGGTTAATATTGGTAAAATATCATTTGTTTCCCCCGAAATGAATACGCTAGCAAATTATAATTAACCATAACATTCGATGCTCATTTCCCAACATAAATAAGGAACACGAAGTGGTCGATAATTCAAATCATTTCTTCACTCTTTTTATACATAATATATTTTTTTTTACTTTATATCTTCTCTTTATATAGTTTCTATATAACAGAATAACTTATATATATCAGAAGAACAACTTCAACCTAGAGAGTACATATAAAAGTCAAATACATATACGAAATACATTTTAAAGATTGACAATGAAAATTAATTATAATATTAGTAAAGGCGGTCCTTCTCAATACCACCTATAGATATTGCTGGAATACTGAGTACTTCCTTTGACAATTATGATACTGAAGTCATTATGTACGAAGTTTTCACTACCACGCAGGTGATAACAAAATATTTAAGAGAAAATTTTTTCATTGGAATAGAAATAGAAACAATTCATTTATAGAAAGGAATATTTATATTTTATTTATAAGTATATAGTAATACCTTGGTTAAAAGAACCAAGGAGAATCAATAATAATAAATTTGTATAATAGAAGAACATGTCCAACATTACAAAGGAGTTCAATAATCTTTCTATAAATGAGCATGGCACTCACGCAGGCTCTAGTCCACTTCTCGAAGGGACCAAGAATGGGTCATCCATTCCGGACCCCAATACTCCAGTTGAACATGTATCTCCTGATTCTCCCAACAGTATACTAGCTGGTACTAACAATTCCCATGACGGTCATCAAAATGCCACCGATCATCAAAATTTTGTAAATGGATCCATCCCTATGTTGAATAGCAGTGGTCTCCATTCCTACCCAGCCCCTTTCCCATCACCATCAGGTCAACCAATTTTTTATTATGGTTACCCTTATTTCTATTCCTACCCAGATCCTCGTTCATTTCTTTTTTTTGCATATCCTTTACCTACTACTACCACTAATTTCTCTTCTCCACTACCATATGCTAACACATCCTTTCTTGATATTACCCATAAACTCCATGTTATAACTCAACCATCGGAATTTCCCGCTTGGATTGAGGAATTTGAGGAGTATTTACGCTCAAAAGGTATGGACCATTATATCCCTCCTTCTAGCTTTGATGTGGGTGATTTAACAGATGTTGAAAAAGATACGTTGATAAGATTATTTTCTACTTTTGTTTATCCTTCTGCGTATCCTTCATGGTTCCTTGAGTTCCTAAATAAACCATATATTCGAATGGACCAAGCGATCCAGTTAGCATTAATCCATTACCACCAGACACATAATTTTGACAATTTTGCCGAGGATTCATCGAATATTCATATAACTGATTCCACTGACACTATAGTGTGTCAAATTTGTTCTAAAACTGGACATACTGCACCATCATGTCCAGAATTTCTCCACAAAAATGACCCAATAATGATTCAACAACCATCATCATATAATTGTAAGACACACGACGCAAGAGTGAACGAAATTACATTGACTGATACCTATGATGATGAGGAATCGCTCTGCTCCATTACCTCATTACCACTACTTTCTCACCCTGTCATTTCCCCACCTTCAAATATATCAATTTCAGACTCTTATATTCATCATCCTCGAGCTGAAACTCCTACTTCTTCACCATCATATCACACAGAATTTTCTACGAAATATTCTGCTACTCCTATCTCTTCTTCCACTCAGGAAACTATGTCGGGTGGTACATCTCTGTCAACAAAGCTTAACATTACTTCATATCAATTACCAATATCACCATCTTCCAATTCTTCTCGCACATATTCTCCTCATACCATCTCGGGTGGTATCTCTTATAGCAGTATTTTACAATCAACATATGCTTTGGAGACGAATGAAGAGAATAAAAATATCCAAAATAAAATCTCGAAAAATAATAAAAATTATACATTGGAAGATTACTATGAAGAGATCAATATAAAAAATGCAAAGGCGAGTAGTAACATAGTTAAAAAGACAATAATTAAGGAATGGTATAAGAATAAAATCAAACGACTGAAAGTGTTATAGGAACAACTAAAAGTGAACACAATCGAATGATAAAAATTGTGCGACAATATTCCTTATTAACATAATAAACGTCAGTATGGGTGGTATGCTGGAATACTGAGTACTTCCTTTGACAATTATGATACTGAAGTCATTATGTACGAAGTTTTCACTACCACGCAGGTGATAACAAAATATTTAAGAGAAAATTTTTTCATTGGAATAGAAATAGAAACAATTCATTTATAGAAAGGAATATTTATATTTTATTTATAAGTATATAGTAATACCTTGGTTAAAAGAACCAAGGAGAATCAATAATAAATAAGTTTGTATAATAGAAGAACATGTCCAACATTACTAAGGAGTTCAATAATCTTTCTATAAATGAGCAGATATATATACTCTATTTATCATTAACACATACACATTTATATGTATTTATACGGTTAATATTGGAAAGTCCAAATCAAAAATAGTTGTAATAAGAAACATATTTTTTAAGAGTCCATTAATACAGTTGATGTAAAAGATCTTTCTTTATTTTTACTCCCCTACAATGAGAGATAAACTTATTAGAAAAACGGTTAATCTCCTTTTCTCCACTCAACCCTAACTGTCAACACACACATACCCTAAGAAATATAAATTATAAAGGACAACTATTTGTTTTCAGCCCTATTAGACAGATGTACGGATGTAACACAACTAACACCCATACACCACAAAGGTTCAGTTGTTGCAGCATTCAAGATTTTGTAAAATTGGAGGGAAAAAAATGAGGGGAAAAAAAAAGGCACCAAATAGAAGAGAATTTGTTGCGGCAACAAAAAAAAAAAAAAAAATAAAATACTTCTGACGAATTTAGGTTTTGTTTAACGTAAAAAAACAGAAGATTTGAAGGAAAAAAAAAAAAACCGAAAAAAATTTCTTTGCAAAAAAAAGATAATTGAATTTATGTTTATTGTTACCGGTTTTTTATTCTTCTTCTTCTTCTTCTTCTTCTTTTTTTTTTTTAAAAAATTTGAATTTTTTGTTTAGTAATGTCATTACTTTTGTTGCAACTAATCGCGAAAAATAGCGATGAGCTTGTTTTTTTTTTATATAAGTGGGGTATACTATTCTTTCTATAAAAATTCCATTGAATTCAATGTTGTATATAATTTTCCCCCAGCTACCACGTTGACACAGAAGAAACCAACCTTTCTTTCCTGCTCTACTATTACCTTCTTGCTTTTTTTTTTTTCTTCTTTACAGAGATATAATTAAAAGAAAATTGATAACTAAAGAGATAGCAAAAAAAAAAGAGAAAAGAAGAATTAAGAAACAGGCATTAAACACTGTCAATAACAAATACACAATTGAAATAATATCATTATCATCAGTATTCTTTTATTCTATTTTATTTCTTTTGAAACAAACATGACTAGATTCGAAACTCAAATTGAAACTGTAAGTGAACCCCACTACAAATACATTAAAAATAACCAATTGGCTATAGTTCAAGCACCATTTTGTGGTGGTCAGGGCAAGACTGGTGTAGAAAAAGGACCTAAATATATGTTGCGTCATGGCCTACAGTCTGACTTAAATGAACTTGGTTGGAATATAACCGTGGAATCTCCTTTGGATGAAAAATATCTTCAAAAGATGATGGAAAGAGACGCTATTACAGACCAATTTAAAAATACTAAAAGACCTGGACTTGTAGGAAATACTACAAAGACTATATACGAAAGTGTATCTGAATTGGCCCAAGATAATAAATTTGTTCTAACTTTAGGTGGTGATCACTCAATTGCTATCGGTACAGTTAGCGGTGTTCAAGAAGCTTATCCGGATCTCGGATTGATTTGGATCGATGCTCATGCAGATATAAACACTTTGGAATCCACTGATTCTGGTAACTTACACGGTTGTCCAGTCTCATTTTTACTAGGTTTACATAAAGATATTGAATGTCCAGAATCACTTAAATGGGTTCCTGGTAAATTGGATCCAAAAAGAATAGTCTATATTGGATTAAGAGATGTCGATAAAGCAGAGAAAAAAATTATTAAAGAATTAGGCATAAAAGCATTTTCAATGTATCATATTGACAAATTTGGTATCAATAACGTTATCGAAATGGCATTAGAATATTTACATCCTGACGGAATAGGAGGCCCTATCATGTGTTCATATGATGTAGATGCCGTGGATCCCCTTTTTGTTCCTGCTACGGGGACCCCTGTTAGAGGTGGGTTAACTTTAAGAGAAGGCTTGTTTCTTGTTGAAAGATTGGCGGAGACTGGTGATTTGGTCGCTTTGGATATCGTTGAATGTAACCCAGATTTGGCTATCAACGATATCCACGTCTCTGATACAATCTCAGCTGGTTGTGCAATTGCAAGATGTGCTTTGGGTGAAACTTTATTATGAAATTGTCTATTATATTTATAAATATAAATATATAATGTTTGAACCTTTGTTATATTCCACGTCTTAATATATTATATTTTCCAATGGTTAAACTGTTTTCTTCTCTTTCTCCCCACTCCCTTTTCTCTATTTTAATAGTTTTACTGTATTCACATTCTTACACTTACTTATAAATTGAGTACATCCATTATTTTATCTTATCTTTATATATACTTATTCATCGTTTATTCTTGTTTTTGAATACTATTAATGTATCAATGTTTATTTATATTTTTTTATTAATTTAAGTGATAATTGATATGACTTCAATAAAAAAGTACTTTTACCTCAAAAAAAAAAAAAAAAAAAAACGTTTTTTAAAAATTTCTAGTCTATAAACCTAATCCATCTATCATCCTCATATATCATAACATTATCTCACTTATTTCTTCTTGTCCTCCCACATTTAAAAAATCAATATTTCTCTTTTATATCATCGACATGACAATAATATTGACAATTCAAAAAAAAAAATAAAAAAAAAAAGGATTTAAATCGAGATCCAATTATCTTCCAATCAATAATAACAACAGTACTACAACTACAAAGAATAAAATTCTATCTTGACACGATGTTGTCTAATTATAGAAAACTTATCGTTTAAAAACTTTCTAATTGAAATTAGTCCTAAATGGAAATCCCTGTATTTTAATTTTGAGAAACGAGCGTTTAAACCATTTATGAGAAACATTAACATTATTCATCAATTGTATTTTTTGGTGTACATAATCTTTGAGATTGCTCAGTGATTGAATTATTCATTTTGATTGTAGATTTACGCACCAAACATATTATGATATTTCCTAGATGTAAGTATGCATTAAAGAAATTATTTGGAACTATCCTATATAACAAAATACTATCACAAGTAGAATGACTGACTTTAAAAAGGAACTATATCATTTTAATTCATCTTTCCTATATAAAAATCGTTTGTTTCATAGGCATGGCATTCATATATATTCTTAAAAAGGATTATCCTTGTAGTATATTTTATGGTACAGGCAGTGAAACCAATGGATCATCATGATAGTCACAAATAAATTCAACCAAATTCATTCCTTTAGTATGTATATCCAAATGCATATTAATAAATATTTTTGATTATTTATTTATTTATTTATTTATTTTTTTCTTCACTTCATCACTTAATGACAACCATTCATGGTTTGAATAAAGTCTTTGTTAGCATTAAACCTTCGTTTATTATGTTAATGATGTTGGGGTATAAAATTATTATTTTCCAATTTAGTTTTATGTACTTGTACTGTTGAACCATAAACAATTCTTTAGATAATCAAATTATAAAAAACATCATGCAAATCCCTCTTTATATATATATATATATATATATATATATATATATTTGAAACCAATCGAATAAAATTTCAATTAAATATAATAGAGGATGAGGATTAAACTTAATATGTAAAAGGGACAAAAATTTAACATGAGCTCTTTTGATAATAAATCATTTCTTACAGAGATCCATCAGCTTCAAATTAATGTATATCATGATATTTTATAAGAGGGCGATGATAAGATAGGTTAAAAAGATAGGAAAAAGAAAACCATTTGGAATGTACTAACCTTATTAAAATTTATAAAGAAAACATGATATTATTTTGATATTTTCATTCAAGGTTTAATATGACGGATGAACATTCGATTTATCTGAAATTACATTTTTTTTTTATATACATAAATTTCTTTCTTCCATTTAGAAGTTAAATATAAATCCATTTCATATCTATTATTATTTGGATCTGGAAAGAATATATTATTAGAAGAAATGAAAATTTGGTTTCAAAATCTTTTTAAACTGTATCGTTAATATATATTTTTGAATGATTGAATTTTGGAATTCTTCTTGTTATTGTATTCATATTGAAAGAAAAAAAAACAAAGCAATCTACTAGCCTCCAGCAATACATAGTAAATGTTTCCTGTTATTAACAACAAAACATTCAACCAAACTTAGCCATCTTTGAATATTATTATTACTATTGGCACTGCGACATGGTTATTATTTGTAATTTCTTCAACATATATCTAAACAAATTTATTCATATACACATTGGTATTCTTATATGGTAGCCTCTTTGTATTTCTCTGTATATGTACATCTTTTTTTCTCCTTTTAATTTTCATTTTACTCTTCATTAAAAATCTTTAAAACGTTTTCTTACTTAAACAAATTAACTAATAAATAATAATAATAGTAATATATTTTATACTCTTTATGACAAACACATCTATATATATATATAGATTATAGGATACCAGCAATTAATTAAGGTACAGTACAGTATAATATATATATATATATATATAAGATGTTACAATTGCTCTTCTTTAATAACATCTATGAGCCAATCTAATCCCTCAGTGATTCCCTCACCTTTAATTGCACTAGATGCCACAATAGACCATGATCTATCCTTTAAATCAACTAAATTCAATTCTTTAGAAACTTCACTGGCAGACAAAGCGCCAGGTTGATCTTGTTTATTAGCAAATACCAACAAAGCACTATCTTGTAGTTCTTCTTCAGCCAACATCATATGCAATTCTTTAGCTGCAGTAGCCATACGATCTTTATCTGTGGAATCCACAACGAAGATCACGGCTGCAGTATCGGCATAATAACATCTCCAGTATGGTCTAATTGAAGTCTGTCCACCCAGATCCCATACATTTAATTTCAAATTTTTATAAGTCAAAGTCTCTACATTGAAACCAATTGTAGGCTTGGTTGTCACTACTTCACCTATCTGTAATCTGTATAAAATTGTAGTTTTACCAGCACCATCCAACCCAAGGATAAGTATCCTTAACTCCTTATTTGTACCCCACAATCTATCAAACATACTACTAAAATAACTACCCATCTTTATTTGTGTATTCTTGTATTGTGTCGTATAAATATAAATAATCTAAAATGCAAATGCAAATTCAAATTCAAATTCAAAATTCAAGTATATATATATATATATATATATTTATATTTTTGAAATTTTTCCTTTTGCTAGTATTATATTACGTTATAATGTATAATATTACTTATCTTAATATACAAAAAAGCCAATTACCTAATATGATATCACATATAATCAAATGTTACCAATGGTTTTAACCTTGAGTGGAACACATTTCATATTTTCATACTATACCACTATATTCGATTCAAAAGAAAATAAATAGGAATGAAAAAAAAAAAAAATTTGTTTTCTCCTTCAAGAGAAAGATGGAAAACACACACCCAGACATTTCATCCAATGTTTAAACAAGCAAGAAAAATATATATATATATATATAAATAAAAAATACACAAAGAAGATTTAAACATAGGCGTCATCGAGTAATATATATATATGCCTCTTGATAATAAGAGAACAAGAGTTACAAACATAAATTTGAAATCTAGTGCGAGTGATATCTGAAAGAAGTACCTGCACAGTGAATAGTATACCGATTATTACAATGGATATTGATACTACCGTTCCTAAAAACGTGACTACTCCAGTAACTTTAAATAGTGAAACAGGTGAAGTCATTGTGAAAAAGGCAAGTGGAAAGATAAAGATTAGGACTGGTCAAACATTGGAAGACTATTTGGATCAAAGAGATCAGTTCTGGTATACTGATTCAAAAGAATGCACAGGTTTAAATTTGGGATGGATGTCCAGTAACTTAGATATTGACAAGTTATTATCTGTTGAAATTTTGAAGTCATCCAAACATGAAAGACAACGTATAATAGACTATTTAGTTTGGTTATATTACCATAGTAATACTGGTAGTAATAATAAAGAGAATGAAAATACTAAAGAGTACTCTCAATTGATCGAAAATAAAATAATTCCTGTCTTTAATGAAGTTAATATAGAATTAAATGGTAAGATAAATAAAGAAGTGGCTTTGTTAGAGAGACTTGCTTCTCAACTAACAAGATGATACTTCTTGACACACTGAAAACAACACAACTCTTTCTGTGAATAAATTAAATCTCTTCAAAGAGTCAAAGACAAATTTGGAAAATGAACAACAACAACAACAACAACAACAACAAAAAAATGTTTCTATGTTCATCTCATGGCGATGTATGGGTGTTTTCACAATCAGACGATTCATTCTAGATTTTTTTTTTTTTGTTTTTTTTTTTGTTTTGGGTTTTAAGAATCTTGCAAAGATGACTTAACGATTATTTCACCAATAATATAGCTCATAAGTATTACACATGGTGCATTTGATTCACGTTTAATTCTTACATTATACATCAATCATCTATTATTTTTTTGTTTTCTTTTTATTACCCATAGGTTCTTTTATTAATATATAACTAATTAAAGGAAATCCCAACAAAAAAAAAACCAAAAAAACACAAAAAAAAAAACAAAAAATAGATATTACAATACATCTATACTCTATCAATTAGTTAGCACTAATGACCTCTTTAAATAAATAATATAATATACAGTAAAATATAATGATGTCTCGCTATTTCTATCGAACAATACCTAGACAACTTTATCGTTCTTTAATGACATTCGAGGGACAATTATCATCCGGTGGTACCAATAAATTATCAGATGAAGAAAAAATATCAAAAATATTTGGAAGTAGTACAAAGGGTAAATCTTCATCAAAACCATCTAAATCTACAAGTAGATATATAGTGGAAGAAGAGTTTCGTATCATCGCAGGCATTAAGGTACCTCATAAACCCAAAGAACCTGACAATTGTTGTATGTCTGGTTGTGTCAACTGCGTTTGGGAATATTATAACGAAGATCTTAGACATTGGAAACAGAGACGAAGGACTGCTATCAAAGAAATCTCTAATACAAATGAAATATGGCCTGAGGATTGGGACCCACCGATTAATTTACTTTCTATAAAAAATTTACCTAAATCTCTATATTCGAAAAAATTGGAATCTGACAAACAAAGGTCTAGTAGCAACATCGTTGATACTAATAGACAATTAAAACAGTTATTCCCAAGTAGAAGTACACCATTACCGCAAACTGTTATTGAAGCTAAAAGACGTAATCTATTGAAAAAACAACAGCAACAAACTGAAGAAGATGAAGGTTGGGCCGATGTTCCAATATATATCAAAGTGTTTGCTCAATTTGAAAGAAAGAAACGTTTGCAAAGACAAAGAGAAAAGTTAGAGAGAAGGGCTGGAGTGCTGCAAGCAAAGGTTTAACTACGGCTACAATCCCAATAACAACAAATCCATCTACTTAGTAGAATATTTCTTATTTATTGTATACAACATATTGTATAAAATTGTCAGAACTTGTATTATTTCACATCAATTTGTTAATATATAATTTGTTAATATTCTGATTTTCTATTCGCTATCTAATGTTTCTTCTCTTTGTTCCTTTTGCTATTTTTTTCTTTCCTCACTTTTTCTTAAATATGTGTCTCTCGAACATTTTTCAATCTTCTCCTATTAATAATAATATTATATCTTGATATATATATAATCTATAAATTATTTCTGATAATAAATAAGTAAAGGTGTTTTCACTTTTATTATGCAAAGTGAGTAAAGTTATTTAAGGACTTTCCTTTTTCCTTCCCTTAAGTCGATAATCTCAATAAGTCTACTTGTATATTGATATTCTATAATCTCTTTCTTAACCCTCCCCCTCCCTTCTCTCTTCATGTTAAAGCAACAACAACAAAAATGGTTTTTAAGACCACTCTTTTTCAAAAGTCATCTTTATGAATCGTCTAAATTACAAATAAATTTCCCAGATAAAACAACTATTCAAAATAAATTCCAATTTTCGGAAGAAACTATATCTATCAAAGAGGCAATAACCAAATATGGATCTTCCCTAAATAATCAAACAACAAAGACTTTTACCATCAATGGATGGATTGATTCTCACATTAAGAAAATAGGTAATAAGTTATATTTTGCCACTTTAAGAGATACGGATGGCACTAAGATTCAATTAGTAGATAAACATGAACCATCCCTATTGAAGTCATGTAGTACTTTAGAGAGTTGTGTGCAGATTAAGGGCCATCTAGCTGTCAAGAAGCAACCAAGGAAAATCATGAAAAAATCTGAATCTAATCAACAGCAGGAATATGAAGTTGTTTTAAATAATTTAATAACATTGAATAAGGCAAGTATTAAACCATCTCAATTAATTAATCTACAAGTTGATGGAAATGTTTTAAAGACAAATTATCCTCCTGAATATCGGTATCTACAATTAAGAATTCCCCAGGAACAATCCTTATTAAGAAAAAGATTCCAGGTCAGTCATTTCATGAGACAATGGCTGTATGAGAATGATTTCATAGAAATACAAACACCTATTCTATTTAAACCAACCCCTGAAGGAGCAAGAGAATTTGTGGTTCCCACTAGAGCAATAGATCAATCCTCAAAAAGACCTCTATTTTATAGTTTAATACAAAGCCCACAACAATATAAACAGTTGCTAATGGCAAGTGGGATCTCCAGATATTTTCAATTTGCAAAATGTTTTAGAGATGAAGATTTAAGAAAGGATAGACAACCAGAATTTACTCAATTAGATATGGAATTATCCTTTGCTAAAGGCACCAAAGTTAGAAGTTTGATTCAAGAGCTTATTATTAAAGTTTGGACAAAAGAACAAGACTCAAAGACTCTCTATACCTGGGATTCAAACAACTTTGTAGATTCTAAAGATACTTTAAAACTAAATTCAATGACATACAAGGAAGCGATGACTTTATATGGGGTAGATAAACCAAATCTAATCGCTCCTAATCTTAAAATAATCAATCTAACTGAATTAACTGGTTATAAATCACAAGAAAACATTAATTTTCCTATTATAGAATGCCTTGTATTGAAAGGCGTATTAAATAAAAATGGTATGGAAAATGATTATCAAGACCGTTGGAGAAAATTGTTAAATCCAAAGAATTATAATTTCAGACATCCTATTGGTGTTCCAATTACAAATAATACCCTTTGTAGAAAGTGGTTTGAAAATGTTCCATTGTTATCCATGATAAATAAGGCTTCTAATTCAAAAGCAATAATTGAAAAATTAGATAAAGCATTAAATTTATCACCAGGTGATATAATATTTATATCAAATAGACAACCGGACCATGCTATATTCGAAAATCCAACACCTTTAGGTAGACTAAGACAACTATTGTTAATTAAACAGGAGATGACTCCTCTTTTTAGAGAAACTCCTGGTCCCAAAGATGATGTGGCAATATGGGTAGTAGATTTTCCCTTATTCTCACCAGTAGAGGAAACGAAAATAGAAAACAATCAAAAATATCCAACATACGTAGAAGGACAATACGTATCAACACATCATCCTTTTACAATGGTTAAATTATCTGGATTAGACCATTTAAAAAATGATCCTTTGAAGTGTATCGGACAACACTATGATTTAGTCATGAACGGTGTGGAATTGGGTGGTGGGTCTCAAAGAATTCACGATTATGAATTACAAGACTACATTTTTAAACATATTTTAAAAATAAACAACAGTCATGAATTATTTGGGCACTTGTTAGAAGCCTTTAAAAATGGAACACCACCACATTCGGGATTTGCTATTGGATTTGATAGGATGTGTGCAATGTTATTCAACAGAGAAAGTATAAGAGATGTTATTGCTTTCCCTAAATCGATTACTGGAGTTGATCAAGTAGTTAAGAGTCCTGCATTAGTGGACGATGAATCCTTAAAGGATTACCATGTAGCCCAATCTATTGATAAAATTAAAATCTGATGATTATTATAGACAAGCATTATATATGAATTAATATATTGACAAAATAAGAATGCTAGAACTAAACGGTAACAATAAACACAATTAAACCCCTATACAGCACATATTCATTATTGCTCATGTATATACTATTTTTTTTCAAAAAAAAAAAAATATCTGCATTTAATTATATTACTCTAATTTTATTCTATTTTATTATATTCTATATCTCAAGCTTAAGTGTAAATATAATGTATAGACGTTCAATTATACTTATTATGATATGTATAATGGGTTAAAAAAATATTGACAAGTAACGAAATATATCATACCAATAAAAGATAAACAAAGAAACAAAAGGAGAATCTGGAAAACACTTTTAACTCAAGACTGTCCTTAGAACTTTTCTGTCTTCCCTAACTTAGGACAATAACACCTATCTCTTACACCCTCAAATTCGGCTAATCTTTCCAATCTTTCTTTGGATTCTAAGAAGTATTTTACCACTTAGTAAAAAAAAGTACCTCGATGTACTCCTAGAACGTTTTTAATATCCATATCTCGTATGATTTTAAGAACTTCTTGGGGATTAATATGTCTTGGTTATTGGTGCCATTCGGGACAATATTGTCCATAAGGAAATAAAGCCAACCTACAACATCCCCAAAAGGCCTGCTTTATCATAGTGAAAAGATCTTTAACATAACCTCTATCACATGCATGAAAAAGGATCGGTTTATTGTTATGAGCTAACATAAAGGAACACCAAGGACTCTCATTTGTATCTAAAATAAATCCATCAGACAGTGCATTGCTGGAGTAGATGTAATATTATATACATTACCATTTTTAGTCTCTAAATGACAAATTTCCAACCATGACAATTCAATAAAATTTTTAACACTATATTTCATAAAAATTTTATTCATTGCCTTTGGTAAAATCCATAATATATAATCTACGTTCTTCCAATGTTTTAAACTTTTTAAATCTAAATGATCTGGATAATTATGTGAAATTGGAATAACATCAAGTTGTAAAATGTCTTCAATGGTACAAGGCGTATCTGTTACTCTTTTAGGACTCAATATCTCATGAATCAAAAATTCACTAAATAGAGGATAAGTTAAAAGTTTAAGATTATTACACTCAACATACTTACATGACTGACCTAACGAAGTGTTTTATACAAGTATTAAATTTTTATCAATGTCATGCAAGGATGATTGTATATCACTATTATTTTCTTTTTTCTTCTCCTTTAACAATAAAGTTTCAGTCCCTTGTTGATCTAATATTTTCTAATTTATAGCACAATCTTTATCCCTGAAAGGTTTTCCATCTGGATTGTTAGATTCAGTCGAACATGGTTTTTAAACATATATCAATTTATTCATTTGTCTTTCATCGGGCGAGATACCATCTCTGTTTCTTTTAAATAATTCTACTATTCTGTTAAAGAAGAATTCATAGGTTTGAACATTATACTGTCGAAATGGATTTTCATACTTTTCAAGGACTTATAGTGGAGGATATTTGATCAGGTTGTTTGCATATCACTTGAAGAATTTATATTTAAACATAAATTGTTACAGTTTCGACACCAAGTTTCAATTTTGTTTGCTGCAGAAACAGTGGCATAATTAATATACCCCGGTTATTAACAAAGTTATTAGACATGCACCAAACCGTTTGATATATTTATCCTTACTATGTTATTATTAGCCAATACTTATTTTCGAAGAAGAAGAAGGAGCTAAAAAAAAGAGGAAAGATCTGCAGGCTGTATCTGACTAAACAAGTCTAACCGAATCAAACATTTTGATTAGTCTCAAATCAGGATATCTTGCTGTTGAAAACCGTATTTCTTGCAATAATCTTCTACCAGATAATCGAACATTAAATTTATTCATCTACATCCCTCAAAACATAGATTATATGTTTTTTTTTGCTTCTTTTAATCTAATATCTAACTTTACCTGTATATACCCAATCCATATTCAAATAATATCATCGACCCACTGGGTTGACTTCACAGTAATTGGCACCGTTCTTTCTTCTACAATGATCAATGAAGATAATGCGAATCAGACACCCTCATTTGAGTAATTTTGAAAAATTTCTTGAAAAATTTCTTAGGAGAGGAATAACAAAAAGAGGCCATCTGTTTTATTCTTTATTACATAAAGTAGAATACAAGAGACAGAAGAATAGCGTGCTGTGAAAGTGAAAGTGTACTTCAACGAAAGAACCTATAACAACACACACACACACATATATATATATATATTTGTTAATTATTAAAAACACTTAATAGCAAAGTTTCTTACAAAAGGTTTAGAGTCAATACAATATAAGAGAACAAAATGTCTTTTAGAAAGAGAGGAGAGGTGATAAATGGTGGATCTAGGACTGACAATACTAATTCAATTAGAAGGTCCATTTTACCAAATAGAAGAGGAATGTTGCCAAACAGAGGTCCAGTGGGTACTATAAGAAGTAATATTGGTGGTTCTAATGCAAATATACTTGCAAGGCAGCCTATATTACCACGGGGAACCACTGTCACCAATGTCTCTAGCTCAGATGTTGTTTATGGGATGAGCAAATTAAACGTTAATGATGAGGATAAGTTTGATTCTTCAGCAATCGATAAAAGAGAACAAAATATGAAATTATTGATGAATTTGAACCACCCAGGTGTGAAGCCATCCACAGTAAGCTCTAATATAGTCTCATCTACTGGTTGCTATGATTTGGATAAACTTTTATCCCATATGGGGTTACCATTAGGTCATTCTTTATTGGTTGAAGAAGATGGTACCACTGATTTCCAATCAATCCTTGCTAAATTGTTTATGGTTCAAGGTGTAGTATATAATAGAGTCAATAAAACCGAAAATCCAAGTATTCAAGGAAATACACATGTGATTGTATTATCAGTTAATCAATTATTGGGCAAAGAATTACCTGGGGTATATAAAGGTTCTCGTAAAGAGATCAAAAAATCCAAGATTCAGGAAGAGGAATCAAAACTGTCCGTCTCAAATCTCACTCAACAAGAGACTAGAGCACAACCTACAAGATATTCTGATTTGAAAATTGCCTGGAAATATAAATATGCGGATGAAAGTTCTGGCAAAAAACGTAACATTGACGGCAGTGGTAATTCTAATGATGATGATGATAATTGTATCCAGTCGGATGAATATAAAAACTATATAGCTCAATTTGATATCACATCAAGGTTGATTCCTGCTGCAACACCTCAAGAATTGTCCTTCATATCTCCTTTACAACCAATTATAAAAATATTAAATCAATTAGAAACTTTAATTGAAAAACATAAGGACAAATTAATTAGAATTGTAGTACCATCATTCTTACACCCAGCAATGTATCCACCACAGATGTATGCTGTATCAAATGCAATAGGTCTATTACACGGATTGAAGAGCATTGTCAAGAAATTCAGTAATCGTACAATAATGCTGATGACCGTATCAAAAGAACCATTATCATACTTATTACAGAGTCAAATGGAGTCTTTATTTGATGGAATTATTGATTTAGAACCATTCCCACAGGAGATGTTACAATATTTAGAGAAAATATATAAGAGCCAACCAAATAAAGTGCAACATGGGTTAGTTCATCTAATTAAATTACCTGTTTTTAGTGAACGTGGCGAAATGCATCACAGACATGCAGAATATGCATTTAAGAACAGTAAGAAGAATTTCAAGATTGAAGAATGGTCTATCCCGGTAGACGATACAGTAGATGATACAGATGGATCACATGAACATGTGAAAAATGAATTATCATCATCCATTGATGGCAAATCTGCCATACAAGGACAGACAAAACAAAATCTTGACTTCTGATTTACCTGATTTTACCTAAACCCCTCTTTATGATTCTTGATTTCGTCATCTGTTTCATTATATATATATATACGTAAGTGTGTATAATGTTGTTATAGTTATTATTTTCAATATTGTCATCATATGTAAATGGTTTCAGATTTTTACTGCAAGTATATCAATTCCCTCAAAATTTCTGCCTTCTTTCCAAACCTGATAAATGTTTATGATCTCTTAATCAATTCTTCTTAATTTCATAAAATTTATTTTAATGGAAATTTTAAATTCAAAAAATACAAAATTAAAGGAACGTCGAACTGAAGAGGAAGAAAAAGGTAAAACAAGATCCTCCAACACACAGACACAATAAAACACTTTATATAAAGGTGCTTCGATTTTTTCTACTGTAACCTAACCAAGAAAGGATTGTAAAATATTTCAAAGAATAAACACAGTAATTGCGAAGTCCGTTGACTAACCAATTATAGTCAGTTATGAAAGCTTTAAGATTTAATCAAGATGCAACATGTTGTGTGATAACACACAATAAAATAGTAAGTATATATAATTGTGATCCTTTTGGTGAATGTTTCAATATCAATTGGGAAGAAAATAGCGATAAAGAAGACTCTAATAATAATCAAAGTAACATCAGTAACAGGGGTAGTAGTGGTGGTCAAATCAATTTAGATATTAAAAATAAGAGAAATGGCGGATGTGATAATAATAGTGAGGTGTTTGAAGTAAATCAACAGTCAAATAATAATTTATTTATGGTTAATGAATATGAAGAGTGTATAGTAGAGATGTTATTCTCTACAAGTTTAATAGCCATGACTAATGGTAATATAACAAATAGAAGGAAATTAAAGATAATCAATACAAAGAGGAATTCTACTATTTGTGAATTGGTATTCCCTACAGATATAATTGATGTGGTAATGAACAGAAAAAGATTATGTGTTCTTTTAAGTAATGATCAAATTTTCGTCTATGATATCTCATGTATGAAACTATTAGACACGATAGATTTACGGGAAAATAAGATAAAGTTACAATTTCAAAATAATAGCGATAATGATAAAACTGATTACAATAATGTCAATAAACTATTAAAAAATGAACTAGATTCCAAACATGATGTTGGTCACTTTGGATTGAATAGTAAGCTAAAATCAACTCCAATGGTTAGGCGTGATTCTATACAAAGTAAAATTGGCCCTAAAATTTCATTGAGTAATGATGATAGAAGTATTCTAGCATTTAGCACCTACCATACATCTAAAACAGATCCTAACAATAGTATATTAAGAGATATTGTAATCTATGATGCCATGAACGTTAAACCGGTTAATTATTTAAATAATGTCCATAGGAATAATATTTCGTGTATTGCGATAAATAATGATGGGACATTGATCACAACAGCATCAGAAAAGGGTACAATCATAAGGGTCTATAATACAGGGATCAACAATTTCAATACCAATGATAATTTAGGTGCTGGTAAAACTTTAACTTCATTTCAATTCAATTGTAAGACACCTTTACTCACCGAGTTTAGACGCGGAAATAGACCTTCTAATATTTATCAATTAAAATTTAATTCATCATCAACATTAATTGGTTGTGTAGGTGATACAGGGACAGTTCATATCTTTAAATTAAATGACTCAATACCTCATAGTGAAACTACGAATTTTATTCCTCGTGATATTGATAGCAGGTTATCATTAATAAATTCAAACAGTAGTAACCAGGACTCTAACGGTGATGAGACCCATAATAGTGGATACAGTAATAAGTTAAATTTAGAAAGATCTAAGCAAGTAGCACATTTCTTATCAAAGAAATTTAGAGCAACTATTCCAAATCAAAATTTACAGAGAGATTTTGCTCATATTAATATTAATGATACTACTACCAGATATTGTTTAGGATTCTCTGATGAATTTCCAAATCAGATATACCTTGCCGGAGACGATGGACAATTTTTCACTTATGCAATACCACAGACTTCAGGCAAGTGCATTTTAGTTAGTAAAAATACGTTCTTCTAAAGAGGAAAAAAAGAAAACAAAAAATATGATAATGTCTAATCAGTATCGAACAAGAATATATATGTTTAAGTGCATTTAATAAATATTTTTATATTTAAATTGTTAACAATTATCATTATACTCCTTTATTTTATTTTATTTTATTTTTTTTTTTTTTTTGAAATCTTTTTTCTTTAGAACCAAAGGAATTGTTTATACCAAAGTATCTTCTCATCTTCCTATACGTTAGATTTATCATTTCATAACTGTTGCAATTTTCTCTCTAATATATTTTGTTTTCTTTTGTAATTTATTGTTCTTATCATCATATTTACAACTGCTACATCATATAAACGATAAAAGTCATTAAAAAAAATATCTAAAAGAACAATATAAAGAACTTTAATACGTTTTTTCTAGTCACGTTTTGTTCTAGATCTAACTGTTTCAATATGTTTTACTTCCCCCCCTACATATAATGAATCCGTTCTTTCATCAATCAAGAATATCTTCAACTGTGGATCTATATTTTCCAAATAAGCAATATTATTCAAATCATCTAATTTTGTCCTTTTGGGATACAAATGTGATAATTCTGAACTCATTTTTCTTGTCCTATGACCAATATTTTAAATAACTACCATTTTTATGTTAAAATGGTCTTTTGATTAAAATTTGGTACTGTGCTTGTCTCTAAATAACTATTTCAATGATTTTCTAACACCGTTTTTTTTTTTTGTTTTGGTATTTTGGATTTGAAACAGACCATGTAATTATTTCTTCTCTCTGTTTTATTCCTTTATCTCACATAAGAATAGAAACTTTAATCCTATATTTTATTTTCAATCGACTATATATCACAATTATTGATTTATATTTTTCATTTTAAAGCGATACGGAAGTGTTTTTTTTATTGTACCAATCTGCCCTCATCCGTCTCGAGAAGCTTAGGCAGAGGTTAAATCAAATTGATAACTGTGTGATATGGAAGACCTACAACAAAATAAACAACAAGACCAGCAACCAAGTATAAAAACATTATAGAATACCTGTAACAACTATTTTAAACAAAAGAACAACAATAAGGAGACTTCATTCTCTCAATCGATACTTTCCGAGTTGGAACAAAGAGGATTAGTCTGCCAGATATCGGATCCTAGGAATAAATTGATTGAATTATTAGATAATGGAACCAAGATAAAGTTATACTGTGATGTGGATTCCACTGCAAGATCCATCCATTTAGACAATTTAGTACCTATGATGATTTTATTACATTTTTATATTAGGGGGCACGATATTGTCAATGCTGTTGGTGGTGCTACCGGACAAGTTGGAGATCTAAGCGGTAGAACCACTGTTAGAGATGAAATGGTTTAACAAGAAAGAAACAGAAATATAGAGCATATCAGTCATCAGTTGAAAAAAAATTTCCAAAATGGTAAAGAATACTATCTAAGGAAACAACAACAGCAACAACAAAATAGTAATAGTAATAATACAGATAAAATTTCCAATAAAAATAATCAATCGGGGAAACACTTTGTTTTGAATAATTTAGATTGGTGGAAAGATGTTGAGATTTTAGATTTCTTAGCAACTTATGGGAAATATATTCGAGTACAACAAATGTTGTCTCGTGATAGTATAACTTCACATCTCTCTACTACTACTGAAAATGGTCAAAATATGAGTGATGGTTTAAGTTTCAACGAATTTACATATCAAATTCTTCAAGCTTATGATCTTTTCCATCTAAATTCTAAGGAAAATGTCACGATCCAAATTGGAGGTAATAATCAATGGGGAAATACTATCGCTGGTATAGATTTGATTCAAAGACTAAACAACAAAGGTAATGGGCAGAAGCAAATGAACTTAGGTCAATATGGAACCACTGCTTCTTTATTGACAACAGCTAATAGAACCAGATTTTGGAAAGAATGCAGGGAATGCAAATTTTCATTGATTTACATATGAACACACCTTTTTGATTTATACCAATTTTTCTATAACACTTTAGATGAGAATGTGGAAAAATTTTTGAAAATTTTCACTTTGTTACCACAACAAGAGATTAAATCTTTCTGTGAAAGACATTATTTAGATCGCTCGAAATATTTAGGTCAGTCCATTTTAGCTAAAGAAATAAGTGAGTTGATCCATGGACCTGAAAAAGTATATTAAGCGGAACATATTTCAATGGCTTTATTCCACAATTTAGGCCTAAACTCTTCCTTTTCTACTGCTAATACTAACAACATTGATACAGATGTTTTAAGACCTACGCTATTTAAAATGGGTATGTTATATAAGGGTCAAAAGGAATGGGATCTTTTGATTATATCAGTTCAAATAGCAAAAATTTCACATAAGGAGGCCAAGAGGAGAATTGAACAAGAGAGTGTTTCCATTGGATTACAAAGAGGAATGTTATTAAGAATAATACTCTATATAATAAATGGGATAAACATTTGATATCTGACAAATTATTAATATTACGTTTAGGGAACCACAAAGTTTATCCAATTTTAATGCAGTAATATAATATTAGAATAGATAACAGATTCAATTTTGTTTATCGAATACCCAATATTTTTTAATCATGGGATCTATTTGAGAAAAAATCTTGTAAATATTTAAAAATAAATATGCTCAAATATATATATATTATTATTAGAATTACTCTTTTGAACCGTTTTATAACTATTAAATAATCTGTATCAAAGTTTTAAATCAGTAAATTTTATCAAAAGAGATATTTAGACCCAGGAAATGAACCGAAGACTAGATTATATAAGGTTATTAGTTGTTTAGTTTTTTTTTCCACAAAAAGAAATTAATTTTATTAATTGAGGTAACTTTTAAATTTTGGTTAAATACTACTATAAAACTTTCCTACAGTAGGCATATAAACATAGAGAAACAAGAAATGTAAATAATAAGTAAACAAATCAACCTAATTGGTGCTGATAGTCGGGAAGTAAATCAATGTTCTAAGCTTCCAACTATAACAGAATCCAACTTGTTAAAATTAACATGCTTAAAACGCATATAATATAATGTATACTTTATATATTAATACTGACTCTTAGTTATGTGACTGACAGATTTATAAGTTAACAGATGTTAATTTCGAAAAACCCAACAAGAAAAGTTGTGCCAAAAAGATTTGGGGATTTTCCACTAGCCAAACACCAAGGGACCAAAAAATCTTCTTTTCAATCCAGTAAAGTCTTAACGGGAAAAAAGTAGAGAATATGAAAGGCGTGGGGGGGAATGGAAGTTATACAAGGAAGGTTAAAAAGGAGGGAAGGAAGGGGAAAAAAGAAAAGGTTCAAAACTATAAATATTTGAAGTCCATTTAAATATACGTAAATATCACCTTTAGTCCACATTTCAACGTCAAGATAATTAAGTATTAATAATAGAGAGAGAAAAAAGAGGAAAAGAAAGTTAAGGAAACTATAAAATGAATAATTCAATAGAATATGATAAATTAGCTCAAAATTTCTTACAAAGATGGAAAGAATATGTTGTATCGTATATGAGGAAACCATCAGATGCACAAGATATAGTACATTTTAAGCAACTGATAAGTAAGAACCCAGTAGCTCGAGATATAGCTAATAATAGTCGTAGATTATGTTATATATATGATAACCCAGAGTGGCAATCGAAGGTTCTTGAGGCACTAGATTTGGATTTAATTTACTCAAATGTGGATAAGATGCCTTTGGATAATGAGGATCAATATAGTGATAATTTAGTAAAAGAGTTACTAAGATATTTTAAAAACGATTTTTTCACATGGTGTAATAAACCAAAATGTAATCAATGTGGTGTCGACTCATATCAGGAGCCAATTGGGATGGCAGTTCCAACAATTGAAGAACGGAAATTTCAATGTGGGAATATAGAGTTATACAAATGTCAACAATGTAAAAATGTGACTAGATTCCCACGTTATAATGATCCAACAAAATTGTTGGAGACTCGGACTGGTAGATGTGGTGAATGGTGCAATTTATTCATGTTAATATTGAAATCTTTTGGTCTTGAAGCAAGGTACGTGATAAACTTTGAGGACCATGTTTGGAATGAATACTATTCTCCATATTTGAAAAGATGGGTTCATTTGGATTCCTGTGAACAAGCATTTGATGAACCACATATATATTCAATTAATTGGAACAAAAAAATGAGTTATTGTATAGCATATGGTAGATATGAGGTGGTTGATGTTAGTAAGAAATATATTGTTCAAAATCAATTACCAAGGGATAAAATCACTGATTCAGATCTTAATTTAGTGTGTAAAACAATAACAAAACAGTTACGACAAGGGTTAAATGATTCAGAATTATATCGAGTGTATTGTATGGATGAACAAGATTATTTGAATTCCAGAGAAAAAATAAAGGAAACCTCCAAAGATGGTAAAATTGGTAGACAAAGTGGTTCAAAAGAATGGATTACAAGTCGTGGCGAAGATGGTAAAAAGTAAAGTAAAAACAAGAAAACCAATAATAAGAAATATATATATATTTATAAAAAAATTTGATAAAGAAATATATATATGTATGTGTATAGAGCATCACATATGATCTTCAGGAACATCCTCTAAAAATGGTTTTGTGGAGACACCAGAAGAGGTGGATTGTTCAACTTCTTTAATATTTTCTAAATTATTATTGTCTTTATTTTTATTTAAAGCTTCTTTTCTTTGTTGTCTTTTCTTTAATCTTTTCATTTTCTTTTGATAACTGTATGTTTCCAAATCACCAAACCCATACAAAGGTTTAAAAGAATCAATTATTCCACAATCTTCGAAAAAATTTGGGAACAACCAAAACAAACCAACACTATTTTTACCCCTAGTGAAAGGGTATGATAAGATTGCCAAAATTAGCCTAATAATAGCGATAATAAAGAAGAATATAATGACCCATAGAGCAACAATAGAGATATAATAAGTTGCCTTACGCATCTTTAATGGCCATAATGGGTAGCAAACAAGTGCTAAGATAGTAAAAATGATACCAAAGGTTATAATGTAATCCCAAATAGATTTTGGGTTATAATTCCAGATAAAATATTCGTTTGGTTGTAGAATTGCTTTATCGGTAGCAATCAAATTAGGGAAATCTTTATTTGGTTTCAAATTATGTTCTTTAAGTTCATTTGAGTGTAATTTTTTAACAGGCAGAATGATTTGGTTGGAGATTAACATGATAAAGATTTGCTTAGCTTTATTTTCGTCAAAATCGTGAGTCTCGTCATTTATAACTGATGGATAGATATCTGGTTGATTAGAACATTTATTTATATATTCTTTAGAATTTAGAGCTCTTAAAAACCTTTTGTAACGAAAGAAGTCTGTTGGATTATTTTGAAATAAACCTTTTCTTTGTTTTAAAGCTTTATGTTTACGTAAAACCTTAGCAATTTCAAGTACAGATTGTTGTACAGGTTGTTGTTGTTGTTGTTGTTGATTCATTTTGTAAAATACTGAAAACACCAATTCAGTATTCAATATGTTGTAAGAAGTTCCCTTCGTGGATTGCCCTTTCTTCCTGTTAATCTAATTTTTTGGATACTACCAATACTAATAATAATAACAGTAGTAGTAGTAGAAGACACGAATCAGTTGTTTCCCTATTAATAAACTAATGCACTTTACAATAATTCAGAATTCTATTTTGTTTTGTTTATTTCTAATCTTTGTCTTTACTTTCTAAACCAACCAAAAACCAAAAAACCCAAAAAAAGAAGTGTTTCACCTTCAATTTATATCATATTAAACGATATACTTTAAAGAAAAGAGAACTAAATGTATCGCTATTGACGGCACAGGTGTTATAAATAATATTAATAATAATAATAACAGTAATAAGAATAGTAATAATAATAGTATTAATAATACTAAGTGAATACAGATTGTCGCTGCTATTGAATTACAACGATACTAATGACCATTACATAATGTGCTTATTTATATATTTATTTATTAGAGAGTGAAAAAGAGGATATCCCCCTTGTGGTATTATCCATTTCCCTCTATCTAACAATCCTGTTTAAGAACATTTAACTATGTATGCTTGTATGTAGGTATAATGTATATATATATAAGACCATACAATTAAAACACGTCACATTTAACTATAACTTAGAAAGATTTACTGAATAATAATTGTATAACGTAAAAATTGTATCAACAATAATACTGAGTGGATTGTCGTAAACTTAATAGATCATGACACCACTGTTTCTACTAACATAAATGTCAAAATTTTCTCTATCCCAATGAATGTATCTACTACTCCTAGAAAATTGGTCAAATTGACAATATTTAATAGATTTTTGGATCAATTTGATCCCTTCAATTTCATTTTTAATATGGGTATTGGTATTTCATCCAATTTATTATATGTATTCCCATACTCTGCTCGTTTGCTGAAGATATATTCGTATAGAATGTTTGCTATTAATGTTATATTATTCATATCTCAACAATTTGTGTTTGTTTTTTTTTTTTTACATTTATTTTACTTCTCTAAAAAAAATACTCTAGAAGACGATATTTTAATAAATATTTTAGAAATTTATTTAATAATGTCTTTTGAGGTACTTACGCAATGGAACTGGACACCATTATTAATTATTTATTCTTCTTAAGTGATCATTTCTATTTAAAGAGAGAAATCGTAATGGTTAAAAGAATCTTTAGATTAGTTTCTATTCTTTGGTGGTTTGATGTCATTGTACCCATGTTTATTGCATGTGGTGAGTCACTTTGCTAATTTGTCAGAATTATTATTTCCAAGATGGCTTAGGTAAATGGAAATTTTGAATTCGGAAAAAAGTGGCTGCTGAACATTTGAAAAGTGTCTTTATTGCTAGCCGTGATCCCTTTACTCGTTGGTTCTTCAAATGTTTCATTCTCTATTATGTCAGATATAGCTACTATAACATTGAATAGAAATGTTCAATTATTGACTATGGAATGCTTATTTACTTTCATCTCCATAGTAGCACTCATTTCGTATTCAAGAAAACGTTAAAATATAAAAAAAAAAAAATAAAAGAAAGAAACAACAAGTGGAATGAGTAGAACAAGTAATTTCAATATACTCATCGAGTGTCTAAATAAATAATCGAATCATCACCGTTCATCATTTTATTTGCTTTATTTTATAGATATAAGTACATATATATGTATGTATGTATTTTTTTTCCCCTACATTTTAACATTGCACCATATATTGATACAAGTGTATTTATAATAGTGTTTATAACTAGCTATGTAAAATATTAAAGTTCCAAGTTTTGTACTTCTTTAACTTTCTTTGGTTTTCTTTATTAATATGTTTAATCTTCGTTCTATATTTTTTCTTTTGTTTGTTTGTGATTGTCTTGTTAATCGTTTTATCCCTAGTCATTAGAAAAGCAAGGTTGACGTGCATTTTCGTGTACGGCAACTCTTTAATATATAATAACTTGTTCAAAATTATAAATATATCTTTATATCTAAAAATGTCTTTGATAATCATCAATATATTCTCTATTTTATATAAAAAAAAAGTTGAAAACACAGGCACATGTATTATATATATATATGTGTTTTCGCATATAAATATTTGTGTTTTATATACGTATGTTAGTGTGTATATATACCTTTTTTATATCTATCACTCTGTTAGTAATAATCCATTTAATATATGCCATTTGATAAGTTCTCTTTTTTTTAAGATATTAATTATAAAAGAAAGTAAAATGGTAATATAATAAAAAATAAATGTATACGACATAACTTAGTTCTACATTTAATCTATTGAATTCTTCCAGTACTTTCAACAAATGAAATAAATGCAGAGAAATCAGATAATAATTTAAACGCCAGTATTTGAGTTGGTCTTCATAAAAGAAACAGCAGGAAATTATAATAATAAAAGCATAATCCTTCTATAATATGAAAACGTTGCTAATACTTTATATAGTATTTTATCAATGGTATTTTTCTTTATAATAATATTATTGATAACCATCATTTTCATATTCAACAAAAAAAGAATAAAAAAAAGACTGTAAAAAGCAAACAAACAACAATTATCATCATCACCATCATTAAGTTGTGTCTATTATTTCCATCGAAAGCTTCAGAATATTATCTTCCCTATATATGGACAATGCAATTAGAATCTCATAATTTATGAATACCGTATAAAGTCTTTGTTCTGCTAGGAACATTCCGAATCATAAACGCTCTTCCTGACATAGTCAATATTTTATGAATTTTATATTTTCTTATGAACACCACCATATTTTGTAATAGACACAACGTCAATATCATCTGTATGAGATTAGAAGTTCCTTATTACCAGTTTTATATGCATTCAAATCTATTGCACATAAATCAGGTCCAGGACTAGGGTTTTCCCTTAGGAAACAAAATTATGACTCAAACCTATTGAGTTGAATAAGATCGTTAAATAATTTATCTAGTGTAGAATTTGTATTTTCATCAAAGACATATCCAACTTAACTCACTAGTTCCACGCTTGTTGACGTGACTATCTTCAGCATATCTATTATGTGTCCAATTTCATATTATCCTTTTTATTTCTCTTCGGTATTTGTTAATAGACCAAAATTAGCATAGGTAGATCATGCATATTTTCCACCCCCTCCCCTCATCAATTTGCATAAAGAGTCAAATTATCAAAATAAAAGCATATCATAAGTTCTCTATTTATTTATTCATCCGTGGATGTGCAAAACTTTCTTATTTAGTAAACCTATCTTTTACCGATTAATTTATTCTTCTTCTCTTTAGTAAGAAACTCTAAGTTCTTTTATGATTACTAAGCTTTCGTGACGTTTCCTTTCTTTTCTTTTTCGCTATTTTTTTTTGTTTATTGGACTTTTTTCTTATCCAACACTTGAAGGGAAATGCTGAAGTAAAATGGATAAAAGAATGTAGTTTTCTCGAAAAGCATTGGAATATAAATACAAGTAAAAATATCTTTTGTCTTACTAGGATTTGAATTGAGATCGGTTCAAAAAATTCCTTAATTCTTCTAAAAAACAGGTAGAATATTACTTATATACTGGTAGTATTGTTATTATTTTATTTTGTATGAATAAAACAATAGTAGCAACCGCAAAAAGTATACTGAGTAAAATGGCTCCTATCGTTAAGAAACATTATGATTATATCGTTATTGGTGGTGGTTCAGGTGGTGTTGCGTCATCCCGTAGAGCTGCTTCCTATGGTGCAAAAACCTTAATTATTGAGGGGAAACGTCTTGGTGGTACTTGTGTGAACGTTGGTTGTGTTCCAAAGAAGGTTATGTGGAATGCTTCGGATTTAGCTACTAGAGTGTTACAAGCTAATGAATATGGTTTATTCCAACAATATCCATTAACTAAAGAAAATCTGACTTTCAATTGGGAACAATTCAAAGCTAAGAGAGATGCATATGTTAAAAGATTGAATGGCATCTATGAAAGAAACTTGACCAAAGAAGGTGTTGATATCGCTTTTGGTTGGGCTAAGTTCAATAAAGATGGCAACGTTGAAGTCGTTAAAGAAGACAATACTGTGGAAACTTACTCTGGTGACAAGATCTTGATTGCCACTGGTGGTCAACCAATTTTCCCATATAACATTCCAGGCTATGAACATGGTATCAGTTCAGATGGATTCTTTGAATTGGAAAAGCAGCCAAAAAAAGTTGCAGTAGTCGGTGCCGGTTACATTGGTGTTGAATTAGCAGGTGTTTTCCATGGATTAGGTACAGAAACCCATTTAGTTATTCGTGGTGAAACCGTTTTAAGAAAATTCGATGAATCTATCCAACATACTATTACTGATCATTATATCCACGAGGGTATCAATATCCATAAATTGTCTAAGGTCACTAAAGTCACTAAAGATGAAGAAACTAAGAAATTGACTATTGAGCTTAATAATGGGGAGACCATTTTGGAAGACATCGATGAATTGGTTTGGACTATCGGTCGTAAGTCATTATTAGGTCTTGGTTTAGAGAATGTTGGTGTAAAATTAAATGACAAGGATCAAATTATTGTTGATGAATATCAAAACACTAACGTAGAAAATATCTTTTCATTAGGGGATGTTGTTGGTAACACAGAATTGACCCCAGTAGCCATTGCAGCAGGTAGAAAATTGTCCAATAGACTATTTGGTCCAGAAGAATTTAAAAATGATAAATTAGATTACAATAATGTACCAAGTGTAGTTTTCTCACATCCAGAAGCTGGTTCTATTGGCCTAACCGAAGCACAAGCTGTAGAGAAATATGGCGAAGAAAACTTGAAGATTTATAATACCAAATTTACAGGAATGTATTATTCAATGTTAACTAATAAATCACCAATTAGATACAAATTAATCTGTGCAGGTCCAGAAGAAAAAGTTGTCGGGTTACATTTAGTTGGTGATGCGTCAGCTGAAATTCTGCAAGGTTTTGGTGTTGCCATTAAGATGGGTGCCACTAAGAAAGATTTTGACAATTGTGTGGCTATCCATCCAACTAGTGCTGAAGAATTGGTCACTTTACGTTAGATAATACTATTAAAATATGAATGAATAATATCTAAAATAAGTATAAAAATATAAAAAAAATAGAACTATTTACGATTTTTTCGATATGCGATACACATAATTAATGAGTAAAAGTGTTTATATATATGTATGTATCCTTTTGCCTATATGCATGTGTATTCAATCCTTATCATCTTTATCCAATATAGGATCATCAATATCCTCTGCCTTTATATCATTTACATTAGTAGGGCTATTCGTGGTAGTTAATGGTTCATTTTTTTTAATCTGTGTATCTGGAGAATTGATATTACTTGTTGAAAAAGTAAAGAATCTATTAGTTAGTGGGGTTTGTCCTATGCCGATATATGGAGTTAACCCTGTATTACCGTTGCTTGGATCATATCCTTGTGCTGCTAACACTAATGACGAAGATGAAGAGGAAGACACGTCATTGATATTGTTACTGCTATTGTTATTGCCACTGTTATTCATGATAGTGGAGTTAGTAGAAATAGTAGTGGTACCAAAATTAGAATTAGACATTGAGGAGTTTATAGGATTCGTATTGGTGGTGAGACCAATAGGGTTAGGTGGTACCATAAATCTAGTTCCTGCACTCTGTGGGCCCACATTTAGGTTCCAATCCGAAAAACCAGAAGGAGACGGTATCATTAAATCATTAACATATTTAGAAGGTAACGCACCAGATAACAAAGGACCATTGTTGTTGTTAATGTTTGAAAAATTTGTGTTGTTGGTAGCAGAAGTTGGTGCAATAGAATATATAGGTGAAGAGGATTTACCTTGTGCATTTTGTTGATGATACCTTTGAGAAAGGTTTATTTTATTTGTATTTAACTTTAAACCAAATTTATTAGTATTGTTTTTAGTATTCGCTGGGGAGGTGATACTATTGGTGGTGGTGGTGGTAGCAGTAGTAGTAGTTTTATTATTGGTAGTATTTGTTTGAATCAATGGAGGATGAAAACTAGAATTTTGTAAAGGAGTAGCAATATATGGGGACATAGCGGAGAGAGGCGGAAGACCACTAGTGAAGGAGAAAGCAGTAGTAGCAGTAGCAGCAGCAGTATTATTTGAATTGATATGATTATTTCTCAATAATGCAGACGTATCAGAATCCTTATTATTTTTTAAAATATTTGACTGTTTTGATATATTAATGTTTGTTGTATCCGGAGACAATATCCTATAATTTTGTGGAGATGTATTACCATAAACATTTGAATTAATCTCAGAGAAATCATTTTTGATAGAGTTTGCTGTTGTATTGGTAGTGTTATTATTGCTTGTAGTATTACTTATTGTCGTATTGCTATGTGGTATTTGTACTCTTAAAATAGGACGAGAAGATATTTTTTTCTGTGAATTGGAGGAGGAAGCAAAAGTAGAAATAGAAGATGAATTTGAATTTAAAGAAGATGTTAATTTTGTATGCTTTGAAGTGGAAGAAGTGTTCAAATCAACAATATTTGATAAAGAATTTTTAACTGTGTTTGTGGTGATGGCAGGGTTTGCAGCAGAGTTCAATCCAATCCTAAATTTTTTATTCAAATGATTAGAATCCGAATGAGGATCAGTTAATAGACGTAAAGATCTTTTAGATTTATTATCAGTTAAACCTGTAGAATCCATAGTATCGTGGGTGTGTGTAGTATTATTAGTTGCATGAAGATTTTTATGATGATCATGGTTATTAATACATTTTTTTTTAGTAAAATTTTCACCATAGAAGCTTGGATCTCTGATATCATGTAGTAAAGATTTATCATTTTTATAGTGATCCAACATATCCTTTGTATCGACAGAAGAGAATTCATAGAAAGTGTTATTATGACCCAATATAATTAGAGTGACATCGACTTGACATAACACAGCCAATTCGTGTGCCTTTTTAAATAACCCTGCTTTTCTTTTAATGAAAGTGACTGTTCTATTTCTTTCGTCAGTAATTGGTTCAATTTCAATTTTCCTTCTACCCATTATTATTGATGAAGCGTATAGATATATATATATATGTGTGTGTGTGTGTGTGTTTATAATATATATATATATATATATATATATATTAAATGGATATAATTATGTATGTATGAATAGCTTAAACTTCTTTTCCTATCAAAACAAGAAAAAGAAATAGGCCAGTTCAATCAGAAAGATACTTACAAATTAGAATAGACTGAATGGACTTAATAAGTGTTAAATCCCAGATAATCCACAAACAAAATAAAGAGAGGAAATAGCAAAACAATAGTATCAAAATCTTTTTCTTCTTCTTCTTCTTCTTCTTCTTCTTACTGTTATTGTGAAGCTTTAATATTCTTGTTTTTTTGTTAGATGTCTGTTTACATCAGGTCAGCATATAGCCTTTAACTAGAATCAAACGGGTCTATAAATCAAAATGAATTTTCTACCAAGTCAAGAATTAATGCAACAACAAAGAAAGAGATCTACCTTGTTGTTGTTATTTTGTTGTTTTCGATGGAAATTTGTTTATTCTAATTTTTACAAAAAAAAAAAAAAAAAATAAGAAAATTCTTCTGCATCTCCTGCTTTCTCTTTTTCTCGAAGGGAATAGAAAAAAAAAAAAAAAAAACAAGAGGAAACAATCAAATGATTTAAAATTAATTAATTTTTCCCTGTTTGGTAAGATTTTATTTACTAAAAATAGACCATACAAAGACAAAGCCTACAGATTCCAACATTGCATATATTCTCCTTTCTATATCCATTATACTTTGATTTTTAATATCAAAAAAATATGTATATACCATATATGGATGGTTGTAGACTACAAACTAGTTGTTGCTTGAAGTGAATGTTCTTGTCGCCTTGTAGATGTTTATATCAAACGTGTGAAGCGAGCATACCCTTGAAAGTGCTTATATAGTTTAGAAAAGATGTAAATAAAGAAAGGTGATTGTAATGAAACAAGCTTTAGTATATAGAATTAATTTAACAGTTTTCATAAGATAGAAGGATCTTTTATCTTCTTATCTCTACTAGTAGCTTCAAGGGAGTTCTTTTCTTAATATATATTATAGATATATACTTATAAGAGTGAAATCTTAGGACAGGTAGTTTACTTTCAA
This sequence comes from Arxiozyma slooffiae, assembly GCA_017347545.2. Taxonomy (NCBI): domain Eukaryota; kingdom Fungi; phylum Ascomycota; class Saccharomycetes; order Saccharomycetales; family Saccharomycetaceae; genus Arxiozyma; species Arxiozyma slooffiae. Next base: position 668,929 of record JAFHAQ020000005.1, on the reverse strand, counting down.
ACTTACAAACTCTGTTGGTTCTACTTATATGCGTATAAACTAACCGGATTAAGCATGCTTGTAAAAGACAAAGAGGTATTGCAGACAAACCCAAGGTACACAAAAACATTCTTAATTCTTTCTTTCTTTCCCTCGTTTTTTATTTTTTTTTTTTTATCTTTATCTTTACGCCTCCTTTTTTCTTTCCTTTCCTTTCCTTTCCTTTCCACCCCATAATAATTATAATAATAATATATCCGAAAGAGAAAAATCGGAAACGGAACGAACAAAGAAGGAAAGAAGAAAAAACACGTTGTAATGTCTTTTCAACTATTGATAGTATCGTTATTATTCTTATTCTTATTATTTTGTGTCTGTGTCTCTTTTATTTTATTTTATTTTATTTTTTTTTTTATCTCTTATCCTTATGATTATATCGTATCTTATTTACAATTAACAAACGAGATAAATAATAACGATAATGATCATGAAAAATAAAAAGTAGAAAACAAATGAATAAGTTTCAATGTCAATAACGGTAAAGCTGCAATGAGGTAAATCAATATATTATTCTCTTTCACGTTCCTACCATTCCTTCTAATTTTTAAATTAATTATCCTGCTGTATATATATATATATATATCTTATTCCTTGTTTTTTCCTTGTATATGTGTTATACATTCATTTAGCCTTTTTGCTTTTTAAATTTTTTTTTCTTCGTTTTTATTTTTCCTTCTCCGTTACCCTGCAAGTATTACAAACAAATCACACATATATATATATATATGTAAACGAGTATACATTACTAAAAATATACATAAATCAAACACTGATAAATAACACACTTAAATATTCTCGAGGAAATATTTTATATATTACAAATCGAAACGCAATAAAATAAAATAAAGTAAAATAAATATTAAATTATTGTTATCCATAAACATATATCACAATGTCGTTTTTGAAATGGTCTTATCCTGATGAACCAATAGATGGGTATTGGGGTCCAGTTACTTCTATTATAGATTGGTGTGAAGAAAATTATGTTGTATCTCCATACATCGCAGAATGGTCAAATACAATCTCTAATTCAATGTTTTTAATTACTGCTAGTTATTCAACATGGTGTGCTTATCGTAATGGTTTGGAATTTAGATTTTTATTGATCGGTTTAGGTTTTGCACTCGTCGGTGTCGGTTCTTGGTTGTTCCATATGACTCTAAAATATAGATTCCAATTATTGGATGAATTACCAATGGTTTATGCTACTTCTATACCCGCATGGAGTGTCTTTTGTGAATTTAATTGGAAAACTTGGAGGGCTAACACAAAGCAGGCATCAAAGAAAAGACAACTGTTATTTATGCTAGCTGTCTTCTCATTCACTACCATCTTAACGTACTTGTATCTAGTATTACATGTGGTTTTATTGTTTCAGGTGTTATATGGGATCTTGACTTTAACTGTGGTGGCGATATCAAGTTCTTTTGCTATATTTTTAGAAACTAAAAATCCACTGGTGAAAAAGAATCTTTATACTACTATGGGAATAGGTATTATAACCTTCTCTTTAGGTTTTATCTTTTGGGAATTGGATCAATTGTTTTGTCCATTATGGATCCATATAAGAAGAGATTATTTAAAGTTACCATTGGGTGTCCTATTAGAATTCCATGGTTGGTGGCATCTTTTAACTGGCATTGGGGTATACTCTTATTTAGTGTTTTTACATTATCTAAGGGTGTTGAATTTACAGAAAGGTGATGATTTTACATTTATTTGGAGATGGGGTATAATACCAGAGATTATTAAGAATGATCTAGCCATTAATACAAACTATTCTTTGACATTTTGGGGTCCATATGAAAGTGAAAAAATAAAGGATAATAATAATAATAATAATAATAATAATAATAATAATAATAAATCTACTTCAAAAAAAGATAGTTCTAGTACCACCAACAAAAAGACCAAAGATGTCACTGAAACTAATGAAAATTGATCTTATATATATATATATATATATTAATTCATCTTTATTTGTTATTGCTGATCTTTCTATTTGCATAACATTATATAATTAATGTTGTTTTGTGCTTTTTTTTTTTTGTTCCTTATATGTCATGTGATCTTTGTTGTTTATATTTTAAATGTATACACCTATTCATCCATGAGCATAGATTTACATGCACAAATACTTTTATTATATATTCATATCTAAACTTTAAATACAGACATTATCAAGTAAATGAATAGATGAACGTTTTTATGCATAGTAAACTTCACTCTGTTTTCTTTTTCCTAAACACGCCGTATATATATATATATATATATTTGTATTCTTAAGCAATACGCTTAGACATATATGGACCGTCTAATTCATAACCTAATTTTGCATAATAGTTTCTAACACCAACACCAGATATAACTGATAATTTCTCACTACCATGTTCTTCCCTAGCTATTCTTTCTGCTTCCTCCATTAATAATGTACCAAAACCTTGATGTTGGAATTTTCTTGGGTCACGTGAATGTAATGGCACCACGGAGCCATAAACATGTAATTCTCTGACTATAGATGTCCTTTGTGATGTAAATTCTTTACGATATGTATATTTGGATGAACATTTTCTTAATCTTAACAAACCAATCAATATATCCTTCTTTGGATCCTCGTATGATAAAAAGGTTTCCCATCCACCATTCGCATAATAATCTCTTCTTATTAACTCCACTTGATCAGGCGACACTTTATGATGAACTTCTTGGATACCAACTTCTCTAGTACGAACATCTCTACATGTCGTACCAAAATCTTTCATTCTAGCTAGTGCAAGCTCTCTTAAATTACCGTTCTCCACACCAGATGTTACCAATGGCATTGGAATATCTCTTTGAACACGATAGATTCTTGTCCATGGTGGAACTAATGCAAGAATTCTGGCTACAAGGTCCACTAACGCATTGGCATTATATGACTTATATCTGCCTGTCTTCCATAATTCATATAACCCAGTACCTCTAATAACTAAAGTTGGATATATCTTTAACCCGTCGGTTCTGAATGCTGGATTTTCAAAATACTCTTTAAATTGTTCTAAATCTCTCTCCATACCAACGTTTGGTAAATCTGGCATCATATGTGCAACCACTTTATAACCTGCATCTTTAGCTAGACAAAAGATCTCGGATACAGCTTTGACTGTATGGCCTCTATTTGTATCTCTTGCTACGTCTTCATAGACAGACTGAACACCTATCTCTAATCTTGTACAGCCGTACCTTAACATATCATCTAAGTGAGTTTGTGTACAATAATCTGGTCGAGTCTCAATAGTGATACCTACACACTTAGTTAAACTTTGTTGAGAGTAACGAATAGCTTCATCTAAATCATGACCGTTAAACCCGGATAATGCATTGTGTAGTTGAGTAATGAAATCTTCTCGATATTCAGTAGGTAATGACATAAAAGTACCACCCATGATAACGTATTCAACTTTGTCTATAGAATGACCTAATTGTTTCAATTGTTCTACTCTCCCACGTGCTTGTTCATAAGGATCGTATCTTGCTCTAATTGCACGCATAGATGTTGGTTCATAACCGGTATATGATTGTGTGGAATATTCAAAATCAGAATCTGGACCACCGGGACAGTAGACACAAATATTACCAGTATAAGCAATATGAGGACAACGATGTGGTTTACACATAACAGCCACTACAGCAATACCGGAGGCGGTTCTGACTGGTTTGGCTCTCAATTTAGGTAATAGATACTTCTTATATTGGTCAGGTATAGAGTTGATGATATCTGTTAACCTTGGTTGTTGTTTCAATTTATATTTCTTGGAATATTTCGTGATTAATCCATTCAAATTAATCTCTCTTGTTGACCCGTTAGTTAAAGACTGAGTCAACTCTAAAGTGACGTCACTACAACATTGGATGAATCTTTCCTTTTCAGGTGCTAAATTTTTAGTTTTGTTTGTCTTTGGACCTTTTCCACGACGACCCATCTCGCTTTAATCGTTTGATGTAAGACTTGTCCTATTTTTTTGGGGGTTTTTTTTTATCTTTCTTGATATTTCCCAATAGTCTATACTTGCTACACTCGTAGTGTTAAATAGTATACCAGTACCAAATACACTTGTCACCTCTAGTAAGATTTTAACGTAGATTTAGTTAACTAATTGAATGATCATCTCTTCCCTCTAACTTATTAATAGAAAAACCTGAAATTTTTCAAAATTGCTGTCCAACAAACATTTCGTTCATAATGATAAAGACGAGAGGGGAAAGAAACCAGAAAATTTCAATAAAGACACAATTTAAAGAAAACATTCTTTGATAAATATTACAACGTAATATTGAAGGTACTAGTAAGTGTGTTAAAGAAAAGGCTATTATATGTATATACATTTAACTGTAAGAAAATAACCCAATAAGAAGAATCCTAACGAATAGAAACAAAATTGTAAGTTTGATAAAATTTTTAAAATAATATTCTATTCTTATTTTTTTTTTTTCTTAATTTCTTAACCTCGATTGTTATTTTTAAAGGACTAAGTAGTAAATAGTTTAGAATATGACACCAGAGGCAAAGAGAAGGAAAAATCAGAAAAAAAAATTAAAACAAAAACAGAAGAAGGCTGCTGCGGCTGCGGCTGCGGCTGTAATCGCTGCTAATGCTGCTACAGATGTGTCAAGGGCAGCTGCTGATGTGGATTCTATTTCTACTTCAGAAAGTACCGCTATTTTTAAGAATAACAAGGTAACTGATGAAGCAAATATAAATATTGTATCCGACCCTTCAATAAGCAAAGATAATACCAATCAAGAAGAGGAAAAGGGAAACATAGTACAGGAAAGTAAAGAAGAAGAAAAAATTAGGGTAGATCCAGAAAAGCTCATTGAAATTGTTGAATCATCATTAGAGATTGGATCACATCAAATTAGCTCCGAAGAAAATACGCAAGTACAAGAGAAAGAACAACATGATAAATTAGCGGGATTAACAAATCAAATGGTAGATTATCAAAACAGCGATCATCAAATAGTTAATACAGGGTGTGATCAAGAAATTAATAATGATAATTTTAATAAAGAAATGAGTGATCCTCAAAATTTAAATGTGGATGCACATCCATTAACTAATTTTGATGAAGATGTGACTAAAGGAAATTATTTGAATAAAATAACCACTAGTAGTGAAGAATTAGAAAATAAGCAAACGCAACAAACTAATGATTTTAACAAGATAATTAACAGATCAGAAGAAGAACACAATGAAACAAATATTGAAAAATTAGATGATAAAGAAATGAAATATGAAGTATCTGCAGAGGATGTATCTATACAAAATGAAAATCAAATTTCTGAAAAGTTAGTTACAGGAGATAAAGAGAGTGAACCCTTGCGTACTAACACTGTTACACAAAATGAAAATAAGACGCTTCAAGAAGTAGAAGTACATCAAGGACAGACCCATGAAGATTTACAAGAGTCGATTGTTACTAAGCAACATATAGAAGATGTTGATTTTTCTACCATGATCAATTCAGAAGATTTGTCTACTAATTATGGCGGGAATCAAAGTAATGGAGTAGAAGTTTCAAATAAAGAAATTGCTATAACACAATCGGAATCAATCTCGGAAAAACATTTTACTACTCAAGAAAATACGATTGAAGATTTATTTATGTCTAGTCCACATGATGAATTAATGCCATGGGAACAACAAGAAAAAGTACACCAAAATGGAGAAAAAGAAAATCTTCAAAATGTTGCTGATGAACCTTGTGAAAGGAAAACAGAGCCAATAGGGAAAGTGGATGAACTTTTTGCTAATGAAAATACCGAAGAACTTTTACCTTGGAATGAAAACAAAGCGAATGAAGAAACAAAAATTAGTGATGGTGTAATTGCTCATAATGTATACTCCGTTGATGCTTCTATGGTTTTAACAAGTAATAATGAAAATGGAAATCCTCAAAAGGACAATAATAACGAACACTCAGATGACGTGTCGGGTTTATTTGGTGAGGAAACAAATAAGTATCATGAATATTGGTTGCACGAAACGGATAATAACGTTCCTTCTTTTCCATTTGCTTCGGATAGAAACACATTTGAACCTACCAATGATAAATCTACCGCACTAAACCCAGAACCTATAAAATCAACTGTTAACGATTCCTTTAAGAAGTTCTCTTTCTTACAAGATGACAATGACCTTTTAGATGATGATAGTGATAGTTTTTTGGAATCTGAAGATGAATTAGCAACACGAAGTGAGGATAGACCACAGAGTGATATTTTAAGTGAAGGAATTATATTGGATGATACTTATCGTAAGGGTTCAAATGAACAAGTTCAAAATACCTCTAAGTATAAACCCATTACAACTGATCTGATGGCGTCGAATAAAAATATTCCTCCAACACAAGAAAGTATGGTAGGTATAGTTCTTCCTAAACAAATTAACCCTATTTCTAAGACAGTTTCTGATATCCAACCTTCTCAAAGACCTGCTATCCAATTGCCAAATCAGGATCCTACTAGATCATCTTTTAACTCTCAGAACGCAAAGCAGGTTATTGAAAAACTATCAGTTGAAAAGAAAAAGTCTGATGCGTACGATTTCCCAATGGATTTGATTATGGACAAGATAAAACCTGTTCATGCTAAACCTGTTGGTGTTCCAAGCCCTAAATTAAATACCACGTCATTCTTACCTAAAAATGTATCAAGACATACATCTGCATCTATTCAATCTACATCTGGTTATCAATCATTAAATGCAGCTTCTAATATGTCAATGCCAATAAATCCATATGCGGCGGTCGTTAAAAAAGAAAATGCCTCTAAACAGGGGGCTCCCCCGGTAGCTCCTGTTGGTGTAGTCCTTCCTTCAATTAATTTGCCGTCCTTACCAACTTTCCAAAATAATAACAAAAAAATGGCATTATCAATGAATTCTCCACCACTGCATGGAAATAGAAAAAATATCAGTAATACATCTTCTACACCTAATAGTCATCCCGTAGCAATATCAAATGCATATGCTCCTCAAACAGGGGTCATTAGAGCTCCTTCTAAGAAAATATCACAACCACTACAATATGCGCATCAGTCATTAACAACCGTACAATCATCTCAGGTCCCTTCATCTAATACTGATCCGCATAGGCCAGTATCAATCTCACCTGTTAACACTAATTTGAATTACACTTTATCTGCACAAAGGGGAAATCATGCAAGAAAAAATTCTAGCTTGTATTCTCCAAATAGTAATGAAAATTCATCAAGATACACACCCACCGTTCATCCTCAATATCAACAACAGTCACAGACTATTCAATCTAATGTCATTCCACAACGGTTTCCTTCTATACCTGCTACTCTTGAATCAAATACAACAAAACCATTTGCTCAACAAATAAATCATCCTGAAAATACTTACCCATATTCTTCTCATCAAATAAAAAATGATAATACATTGGTGGAATCAAACATTTCTTCACAACTAGAACCATATTCCAGTAGTCAAATAAATCATATGGGTTCGTCACATCCTGTGAGTGAAGGAAATTATATCAATAAACAGCTGAGAAATCATTCTAATGAGATGCTGTCAAAAGTTGATAATGTTTCCTTGCTTTCTCGTCAATTTCCTCTTTTTCAATTTAATTCATCTAGTAAAATTGTATACGGTATTCCAATTGCTATGGGTGGTTATACTGGTACCAACACACCGGCGATTAGCTCATTAAACATTAAAAGTTATGATTCTATTGTTAAACCAGATCCTGTATTGAAGTCGTTTCCAGGTCCTTTGACTCAGAAGTCTAAAAGAAAAGATGTTGAACAATGGTTGTCTACGATTATTGGAGAATTGAATGTAGATATAAATTCAGATGAATATTTGATTTGGAAAATCCTTCAGATTAAATTCGTGGATAATTATTCAACTAATGACTTGTCGGAGGCTATTTATAGCACATATGAGTTACAGACGTATTTATCTCAACCTTTTAATCCTAATTTGTCCCAACTAAATGCTCACAGATTAGACAACACTGGTCTAATGAGGATTCTAGCTTTGCTCCAAGTTGGTGACCATAATTCAGCTTTAAGAGATGCGTTGTTTCATAAAGACTATACTATGGCTCTATTAATTGGCTCTTTAATATCAAAAGATAAATGGGTAGATGTAGTAGATTTATATTTTACTCAAGAGGTTAATAATCCTACATGTATAAATTTATTATCACTTATATTTCAAGCATTTATGGGAAATTCTAAAGCAATAATTGAAAAATTTTACTCAAATAATGAAAGGGCAATTTGGATGCTCAACAATTGGAGGGCAGTTGTTGCGGCTGTTTTAAAACACTGTATTCATTGTGATAATGCTAATAAAATTCCTGCAGTAATTATTGAATTCCTAGTTGAACTTGCTATTTTTTTGTATCACAAGGGACTTAAACTTGCTGCCTCTGTTTTATTTATAATTGTGGATATACCATTAACTAATATGCCAGTTCTAAAGGATTCAGATGTCACATTTACTTATATCGGGAATCCAAAATCTGTACAAGGTATTGTGTGGTCGGAACTTTATCAATATTACTGTGTAATGCAAAATTCTAAACTATCCAACTACGATGTGCTGTTACTTCAAAAAACCTATCACGGTATGTGTTTGCAAGAGCAAGGACTTTCAAATTTGGCTACCAAATATTCTGATTATGTCGCTTCCCGACTAAAACAATTAAATAAGAAAGATGTTGGTTCCCTTAACTTGTCCATTAAATTAGAAGAATTGCAAAGCCGCTTGATTGGTTCCAATTCTGGTTGGTTACTGAAGCCAAAATTAAGTAGTGTTTGGGGACAATTGGATAAATCCTTCAATAAATATATTGGTGGTGATGATGATACATCGCCAACTCCTAGTGACACTTTTGGTAAATTCATGGTAGGAAATAAAGGTGGTATAAGATCTCCTTCAAGCAACGCCTTCAACAACTATATTGGTGATAATGTAGAGACATCATCTGTTGTAATGGGTATTGGGAAAATGTCAAGTAGACCTAATATATATTCATCAAATAAGCAAAGTTATATTAAGAAACCCATAGAAAGACCATCTCTTCTTCCTGCTTCACAAACATATTCTACACCTAATGTACTGGAAGTGGTGAAACCCTCCTCGATTAAACCTGATATGTATTCTCTTAATACAAATAATTCTGTTCCATCAAAACTTTCAAGTCATTTCGATGTTGAAAGATCACCCAATCAAATTGATGAAGAAATTTCAAGTACTATAGCTTCTGAAAAGGGAAATGAGACGCTAGAAGAGCATAGCATGCCAATATTACTACCTAAAGAGACGGAGATCATGACATCTCCAATAGATGATGTTCCTACTGAATTACAATCGATGCAATATTCAATACCATTGCCAGTTGATAACAGTGATGCTTCTCTTATAGGAAATCCTGATATTTTATCAGTTTCTGAAGATGTCAGCAATGTGCCTCCTCATATACTTAGCGATGCTCATGAGCAAAAAGTCGAAAATGTGAGGTCGGATAATTCACTAGTCGACATTGACAATTCTCAACCGTTGGAAAATAACAGTTCTGATACAATAATAAAGGATAATGAAGTACCATACTTATTTACTTCCGTACCTGTTTCTCAACAAGCAAATCATAAAGTGTTTTCTTCTGAGTCTGTAACCAACGATCTAATCCGTAAAACAGAAGATAAAGTTGAAGCAGATATTGGGGTTTCTAAGAGTATTGTTCCACCTTCTGTATCAAAGGGTTCTGTCTCTTATCCAGCAGTTCAAATATCAATGACGGAACCAGTGAATAACAATAATTTAAACGACCATGTTGTACCTAATCCTGTCACTATTTCTACAAAATACAATAACTTTGTATCCCCTGATTCAAGTATTAATAATATGGATGATTTTGAACCTAGAATAAGGCCATCATCTGTAGTTCAGGGCGTTCCATCGGTTAAGACCTCAGAGGAAATAAATATTCAGTATAATGATGAAGTCGAAGATGATTCAGATGAAGAGGAGGAGGAAGAAATTACTAATACTAAAAAGGATACTGTAACTAAAGACAAAGATAAAAAGAATAATACTAGTTCTCAAAAATCTGGGTGGTTTAGTTGGTTGAAGAAAGATCCAAATGAAAAGAAAGTTGTAAAAGCTAAATTAGGTCATCAAAACAACTTTTATTATGACGAAAAGTTGAAACGTTGGGTTAATAAAGATGCAACTGAGGATGAGAAGAAGAAAATGCAGGAGGCGGTGGCGCCACCACCTCCCCCAGTTGTGAGACGTAAAGATACAGTAGTAAAGAGTAAGCCTCGCCCAAGTTTCAGTCATCCAAGTACAAACTCTACATCATCCATACCAGTTGGAGCCCCTCCAGTGACAATTTTACCTGTTAATCCACTGTCTGGACAACCAATGATTCAAACGTCTAATAATTTATCATCCACCAAACCTAAGGAAAATTCTGTTATTCCTAATCCTCCTCCAGTTACAAACGGTAATAAATCTATTAATTTAGCAGGTAAGACTTCAAATGGTTTAGATGACATTTTAAATATATCAACAACTACCACTGCAAGTAGAAGAAAAAAGAAACCTGGGAGAGGTTATGTTAATGTCATGGAGAACAGATAATTTCAACAAAAGTCTTTAGTATATTTAAATTGTTAATGTCAGATGATATAAGATCGTGTAAGTTATATTAAGCAATTTGTGTACAATCTCAATTATTATATACATTGTTTAAAAAATGTAAATGAAATCTAATAGTAATTATAGTTCCTTTTATGTTTTCCTATTTTTTTTATACATTTTAGAAAGTATATAAATGCGCGCGTAGTTAAAAGAGAAAATAGTGGCGGCTACAAATGTATTCAATACTACAATAAGTTAAAAAAGATGCACTGAAAATATAAAACCGAGCTTTTGGAAGAATAGTAGAAAATGAAGATAATAGTTGATGTTGAATTGAAAAAATCCGCAATGGATTTGATCCTAAGACACCTTATAGAAGAGGGATCTAAAAATAAGAGAAAGATGAAGGAATGTGATATAGAAGAAGGTATTCAAATGTTTCTAACAATTTTTCAAGAAGTAATCCAAAAAAGGTTGGATGAATTGTCTAATCAGAAAGCAGATTTTGATTTTGTGAATTCACCTAGTATATTATTGGAGGAACAAAGAACTTTAGAAATTGGTGATCCCCCAACTGAAACTCAGCTTTTAATAATAAAAAGTTTTTTAAAAGTGGTTTATCATCATTTTTATACCAAGAGAGATGAATTTTATTCGAACGAGGGGAATCACAATTTGCTTTTTTCTATTTTTATCAATAAAATTACCGTAGAAGAATCAATTGGTAATATTCAAGACCAAGATGGCTTTATTGAATTTAATAGTTCATTGGAGTCTACTATTGTTGCTCTGTTCAAAGACACGAATAAAACATCCAGAGTAGTTGAACAATCTTCTGGAACAAATTTTAAGTACAATTTTTATGTTCTCCCAGAAATGGAATATTTTCCTGTCTCTAATAGTTTTCTGACTGAAGATTTTACAAAACTTGATTTTGAAGACCAAAATATAAACAAGAAGTTTACATCCAATATAAATAACATTGAAAATTCCACTTTCTTGACGGAAGCTACAGACATTACTCAACAGTTTTCTTTTGATTCTCTAAAGCATATAACATTAACCAAACTTCCTTGTCACAAATTTGAGGGACTATGGGAAAATTTATTTTTTGAAAATGATACTAAAAGAAAGATATTTAATTACGGAGAGTTTTCAATGGAAATTAACAACCATTTAAAATCCAATTGCCTTAAAAAAAAATCTTCTAATATTTTAGTGAATAATAAAACAATTTTACTTCATGGACCTCCAGGTACTGGAAAGACAACACTATGTCAAGGACTAGCTCAAAAATTAACAATTAGAAAAAAACACACCACCGTTGTAGACTCTATAAGCTCCAAGCCTAAAGGATTGTTAATTGAAATGTCCTGTTCACAAATGTTTTCTAGATGGTTTGGAGAATCTGCTAAAAATTTAGAATGTATTTTTAACGATTTAAGAAACACCCTTTCTTCCCCAGAATATCAGAAATATTTTGTGTTTCTTTTAATAGACGAGATAGAAACAATTGCTGGTTCAAGAAAAGATATTTTATCTAAAAACGAATCTAGTGACAGTATTCGTGTTGTGAACACCTTATTAACTCAAATAGATTCATTGAAATTTCATAATAATTTTTTAATTTTGACAACTTCTAATTTGGTGGAATGTTTAGATCCTGCCTTTCTTGATAGAGTAGACGAAATTTTTTTTATTGAAGTTCCTTCTGTTAAATCAATCACCAATATTTTAATATCAATTGTTAACTCACTTCTTGATACTGAAATAATTTATTTAAAGAATCATAATAAAATATGTAAAGAAAAAGAATATCTTAAAATAATAGATATTTTAGCACAGGAGTGTGTCGTATGTGTAGAGGTTTTTTACCGAAACGTTTTTTTTGCACTTTTAAAAAAAAGATGAACCTAGCATTTTACTAACAAATTTTAATATAGAAAATAAAATTAAGTGGTAGAACCATACGAAGATTACCTTTACTTTGTTTGGCGGAGTTTTCCAACAAATTCCCAGTTTCTCTTTGTGATTTTTTGGTGACATTAGCAACAACAATAAAATATCACACAAATTCGAAACAGGATATTCATTGATAAAAAATAAGAAAAAACGAAAGCCACATTGAGTTAATCACTAAGTCAATTTAAAACTATTAGTATTACATTGCTGTATCTATAATAATTACAGAATATATATATATGATTCAAATGTATAATCTAACGCAATCTTTTAATAAATGTATCAAGATTATATTCTTCCTCATATTGGGATGCATCCCACAGTTCTTGCAATTCTCCAAGGGCCTCCTTAGCTTTACCTGTTAAACCAGTCTCATTGGCAATATCCTCCATTTTCTTACTGTTTTCAGTCTTAGAAGCATCTGCATCTTGAGAAGGAACATTAGTAGTATCGAAAAGATCTAACAGCTGCCCTGTATCCATTGATGCTAAACCACTGTTTTGTTGATTAACCACTGTGGAAGCAATATTCATCTTAAACTTTTGCAGACCCATAATCTTTTCTTCTAATGTACCCTTTGTAATTATTCTATAGACATTAACAACTCTTTTTTGACCAATTCTATGGGCACGATCCATTGCTTGTAAATCATTCATTGGATTCCAATCGTGTTCTACAAAGATAACGGTATCAGCCCCTGTTAAATTCAATCCCAAACCACCAACTTTTGTCGTTAATAACAAACAATCAATGGATGGATCCTCATTGAATTTTTTGACAACTTTTTGTCTCTCACGAGGATCCACACTACCATCTAGTCTCATATAAGTAACTGATGGCATATATTTCTTAAAAAGATCATTTTCTACTATATCCAGCATATCTTTTAATTGACAAAATATCAAGGCCCTGTGTTGTGAAATGACATTTTGACCGACCATATAATCACCTGACTTTTTATCATCACCATTTTCACCAATACCACACTCAAAAAGCAACGTACGTAGAGCTTCTAATTTTGGTGCATTAGAAATATCGTGTAAATCCATATTTGTCTGGTTTAAATATTCTTGCACTTGTTTCATTTGTGGATGGTTTGAAGATAACACCAAAGAAGGATGGTTACACAGTTTTCTCATATATTGTAATGCTTGGAAAATATGTTGCTTGTTTTCCAGATTTACTGTATCTTCAATGTCCCTTTGCACAAATGTCTTTTGTTTTCTTGCGAAATCTTCATATAACTGTTTTTGCAAGTCACTTAATTCACAATAATAATCTTGAATGATCTTTGGAGGCAGATCTGACAACACATCTTCCTTTAATCTTCTCAGCATAAATGGTAGAACTTGTCTATGGAGGGCTTCTAATGCTAAAACACCAGCTTCTTGCTCCTTTGAAGAATTTTTACTATTTCTAGACGCGGCAATTGGCTTAGCAAAACGTTCTTGGAAACTTTTTTCGCTACCCAAAAAACCAGGCATTAAGAAATCAAACAATGACCATAGTTCCACTACATTATTCTGGATTGGTGTACCGGTTAAAATCAAACGATGATTTGCACTGATTTGTTTTACGGCTTTAGATAATTTTGATTGTGAATTTTTGATAATATGACCTTCATCTAAAACACAGTAATTATAGTCATATTTAGTGATAATATCAATATCATTTCTTGCAACATCATACGAAGTTATAACAATATCAACAGAACCAAGTAAACTCTGTAACGCATGACGCGTAGAAGGTCCTCCTGCATAGACAATAATTTTTAAAAAGGAAGCGTATTGCTGGAATTCAGTTTCCCAATGACCGGTAAGTGATGGTGGACAAACAATTAAAGAGGGTAAAGGTCTGCTTTCAACTGATGAAGTCTTCTTATAATCTTCTTGTCTCATGTATTGGTCACTGGCAATAATACAAATGGTTTGTAGTGTTTTACCTAGACCCATGTCGTCACATAGTATGCCATGGAGATGGTACTTATTTAAGAAAGCCAACCAATTAACCCCATCCTGTTGATATTTTCTAAGGGTTGCTTTAATTGCCACCGGAAGTTTGAAAGGTCGGGCCTTTGATGGATCCATCATTTGTTGAATAAAGTCCCGCTCTCTTTCACGTCCTGCCATTAGGTCTTCTGGCAGACCATCTGGATCTGAAATACCTTCTTCAAGAGGAACCAATTTAATAATAGTGGCGAATGTAGTAGTAGCCAATGATCTCACTGCTTCATTATTATCACTCATTCTCCCAAGTAATGGAACAATTAGGAATATGACGTATGGCAAAATGTCTGTATCCATAGAAATAGATAGATGATAGATCAATTCTGTACTGCCTTGACGATCGATTATAGAGCCTGCATTGTTCATTAAAGGAAGAACTTCTCTAATAATAAATGGAAGAACAATGACAGATGAGTACTTAGCAATGACAGCAAATGTCCGAGCTGCAGAATAACGCAACACTGAAAACCTTGAGCGCAAAAATTTTAAAAGTTGTGGAAATCTTGGAACAATCTCACTTTCAATTATACTCTTATCTAGATATGGATAAACTGCTCTCAAAATACCTAAGGCATCTACCAAAGATTGTCCCAATACCTCATAATTTGGATTCTGACTGGTTAATTCATCGAGCTTTTCAAGAGGATCAAACATTAGCTCTTTTAACTTTGGAACAGCAGTAAAAACATTGGCGTCAAAAAAATCTAATAATCTATGAAGAGTGTATAAACCACCTTTTCTTTTTAACTGAGCGGCCTCAGCTATCTTTAATAAGTTAACATCATCTTGGATAGCAAGAGAAGTATCTTCTTTCAATAATGTCAAAATTATATCTTCTTTATTGGCATGTGAATGAAATTCTGGAACTTCTGCAGTATCGACACACAAAAAACCACATAAATTCTTAACAATTTTATTGGATACATTAACTTTTCCATTATTGACCAATTCCGATATTAAATGTACAACAGTGTCACCTGCAATATTCTGTAACATTTCATTTCGTTCTTCTTTGATACTATCCATTAAAGACCTAATAATTGGATTCAACTTAGGTGGAACACCATCAAACGACAAAATTGCAGAAGCATAACTAGCTAGCATACTAACAGCCCTTCTTTTACTAGCCTCTTCTGTTGCTTGAATAGCCATATATACACGATGCCTTGCATCTTCCAAGGGCTTCTTTGCAAGTAATTTATAGGAGTTACTCAATGATTTAAATAACTTTTCATAATATTCGTTATAAACTTTCTTAGCCGTATCAATACAGAACGCTTGAGCACCTGCATCAGTTTCGCCTTGAACCACAATTGCAATACTGGGTAATTTATATTGTGGTAACATACCCACATCGACAAATGTTGCAAGTAAACTTTGACATTGTGTCCTTAAAGCTTTTAGATTATAAACTAGCTCTCGGAAAACAGGTAATTTAGTGGGTGATTGTAATTGACTGTTCATAATGTTACTAAATGTTTCTGAAACAAAACTTGGAACAGCTTGAGCTTGATGACAATTTTTCCATGCCACACAAAATTCTGAAATTGCAATAGCAACCAAAACTCTTGGAGTGGCATATGGAAGCTCCAAACACTTAACTAATATGTTAGAAAAAAAAGATTGCAAAGTTGCTTCTTGGAACATAGCCAAAGTACGTCCCAAGGCTTTAGCACCAAGAACCCTCGTATTAATAATGATATCTGATCCTAATAAAGTAACATCACCTGCAATCATAGGTGCATCGATATTAATCTTGTCAATAGTTGTTGGGGATGGAATCTCAGATTCTACACTCACATCATTAATAGATCTCTTTCTTTCTGGATGTAACTGATAATGTTGGGAAGGTTTCAAGATATATTGTCCCTCCATACTATAATTTTTACCGTTTTCTCCAATAGGTGTATTCAATAAATGCAATATTGGTTGCAAATGTTTACTAAAAACATGATCGATGGATTTTTCAGTATGTTTTTGGCTATAATGGTCCAATAAAGAGGTATAGACTTCAAAAGAGAGGTTTAAAATATCTGTGTGTTGTTCCAACAAAATATTTTGAAATATTAATCTGAAGACTTTGCCGTTTAACCAATTTTTGGTGGAATCGTCCTTTATTGAAAGAAATGCATTCAGTAAGTTCAGAACAGATTTTCTTACTGATGAAATAGAATGACGAAGAAAGGGATATAACTTAGGAACCAACGATTTGAATGACCATTCAGATGGATACTTCAAAGCTTTAGCTTTCAAAATATCTAGTACTTTTGGATATTGACACAATTTAGCAAATAGGTCCATGATTGAACTAACGCTTGATGATAAATCGTCTTCTAAGTGGGTTAACGATGACCAAATAGTGGTTAACACCATATCAATACGCTCAGAATCTAAATTTAAAAATTCTTCTGTAATTGGAGAAAGAGTGGATGCTGCAACACTTTGAACATCATCATCTGATTGATTAAGCCCATATAATACTATATTGACCACATCATTCAATAGGTTATTTTCCATTAAGAAAGTTGTCTTTATACTTACAAAATATCGTACCCCTAATAAACCACCGTGCGTTGCTTCCCATATTTTATTGGGTAACCCTGTGATATTAGGATCCTGTAATATTAATTGTTCTAAAATACGAAATATTTGTAATGCCAAATCATCACTGACATGAAGCAGTAAAGCCGCTAAAGTTTGGGCTGCTGATTCCCTAACAGGTGCAACTACTGTATCATAAACATAATCACCAAATCTATCCAAGGCAAATATTGTTAATAGTCTAGTAGCTAAATCTTCTAAGAATTTCTTATTTCTAGCATCATTTTCCTCTCTACTTTTAGTTTTTATTCTACCTACACAAGTAGCATGCTTTTTGATTATCTCTCGGAGTCCTAAAGCAGCACCGTGTCTAATTTCCCATGAATCGGCCAAAAGATTTTCTAACAATAATTCATATATACCTTGTAATTGCCAGACAAGTCCTTCTACCTTTTCTTGTTTCTCCAAGATCGGGGCAGTAACAGTCTCTAACATAAGTGCGTTTGAATTAGCCTGTTCAGTAAACTCTAATTTAGGATTGGTCAACGTTGTTGGTGATGGTGTTGAATCAGATGTTTCACTGTTATAGTCCTGTTGTTTTTTCAAAAGGGACTTCGATACTGAGCTTGCACTGATATCAATTGGTTTCGTTGAGGTTGTTTTACTTTGCATTTTCCTTTTCCTCTTTGCCATTGCCAACATTCTAGCCGATTTCTTAGATTTTGTTTCATTTTCAACTTTTACTTCTGTGGATGGTTCTACTTTTATCTGTTTTCTTTTATCATTAAAACCAGAATTAAAATTCCGTATACTGCTTTTTGTATTTGAATCTTCGTTATAATTATTAATATTTACAGCCAAAAGTACTTTATTGGACTTAAATAACGCATGTAAATCCCAACTTGACAAATTGAATAAAGAAAGATTATTATTCTCCAGGAAAAGATCATTTTCATGTTCTTTGAACTCTTCAATTTTCAATTTAATGTCATTTTCTAATTTAACTTTTACAGATGCCTGATCTTGTTCTTGTTCTTCAACACTATTTGGATCCCAAAGTGATGAATATTGGACAATATTCCCAACTGCTCTTGCAGCAGTGACTCTTGTTTCCCATTTCTTAGACAGTAGAAATGGATAGACCCTAGATAATAATGCCAATATATCTTCTGGATGTTGTTTAGCTAGATCACCCATCTGATCAGCTGCCATGTTCCTGACTATTTTAGTTGAACCGGTTTCTAATAATAGAACCTGTCTATCCAATCTAGAAATTTTAGAGGTCATGTTTTCTTTTTATTTCTGTATAGATAGGAGGAAGAGATATGGGATATTTTAGTAAAATAATACAAATGCAAAATAAAATATATATAAAAAATATAAATCTAACCTTTGTTTTCTTTTTTTTTCTGTATAAACAAAATATGCAATTTGACTATGAATAGTTTATGTCTATCAATGGTTCTGAAAAATGATTGAATAATAAGTATAACCAACGCTTATCTATTTATTTTTGATACTATTCTGTAGATAGAACTAAACCATTAGTATAATACTTGCGGAATATAAGAAATTTTATAAACAGGTAAAATAGCCGCCGATAGTATTTAGAAAAAAAAAACCTTTGTACTTAAAATTTTTGGAAAAAAAAAAATGAACAGTTATCGTTTTAAATTTCGCGAAATTCCTAAATTATTCAACCGTTTAATTTTTTTTTTCCAAATCCTTTTTATATAAAATTTCTGTGTTTTCTTAAACAAAAAATATTTCAAACAATAGAGACATTACACGAATTTTTAACCCGTTTTTTTTTTTTTTCTTCAATGTAAAAATTAAAAAAAAATTAAAATAACAAGAATAAGAATAAAAATAATAATAATAATGTTGAGGACTGTATTTTTTTTATTTTTTATTTATTTTTTTATTTAATTTCGTGTTTCTTCTTTTTTTGGTTATTTCTATTCGTTTTTGAGGAGTGAAAAAAGAAGAATGTTTACAATTTGACGAACATTGGTGGTTTCTTGCGTGTATTTTTTATTGATGTTCTTGTTTGAAATGGTATCCATTGGGCCACTACATTAGAAATACTTACTTTACATATCTAGCTGAATCCACAAAAATACTGCATATACACTATAGAGTCAATGATACAAGGAAACAAAATATATTGTTTTTCTTTAACTCTTTTCTCGTCTTACTCGCATATGTCCAGTGTGAATGCCTAATATATAGGGCTGTTAGACATTTCATTTGGATTGTTTTATATACTTTCACAATATTCTGTAGCTATTTTGGTAAGAGAATACCCTCTTTTTCTCATCTACATAGATATTTTGTGAAAATATAATACTTTAGACTTACCAATACAATTTTGTTATGAAATCAAAACTTTTGTAAACCGAGACATTTATCAAAAAAATATCAAGAGTACCTCCCTTTACGGACATTCTTTCTGTCCTTATTTATCTTAATTTTTTTTTTATTTTTGGTCTTCATGTTCTTCGCCAATTGTGATTTTCTCTATATATATAAAAGAGCTAAGCTTTTTTCTTATGATTTCTTCTATACTTTTCCCCTATCTAAAGTTTGTTGCTTTTTACCTTGTGCACTCTCCAATACATCAATGCTCAAACGAAAAGTAACCAATCACATCCATATTCATGAAGTAGATATCGTATATCCACAATGCCTAGTATGTTCTAAATGACACTGACTAACAATTACCTTTCTTTCTCATGAAATTGAATAGTTTATTATCTTTTCCATTTTTTTTCATTTATTGATTGTGCAAAATATAAGTGGTTTGTCACTTATTCTTTGTAGTGGATCCGAGCCCTCATATACAACGGTAAGAAAGCAAAATAGATGAAACAGTACAACAATAGCAATTTTCATCATTATTTTTATTTTGTATATGTGCACTAATATAGGCAGAGTAGGCAATGATTTTCTAAATCCTGACACTTCAAGGATCCATTCCACATTCGATTACTTCTCCGAATAGGATAAGTGAATTAATCCTAGTGTAAATGACATATTTTACATAAATAATCATGTAGAAGACATCGTATTTAAGTGTGGTGGTATCTTGGCAATTTGTTTTCTTCTATTTTAGTTTTTTTTTATTTATTTATTATTATTATTATTATTTTTTGTCTCCTATACATGTTTTTTAAGTGCTGTTTTTATATCCTCGTAAATAGTAGAATAATTTCCCCTCTCCTCCATTTGTGTTTATTGATATGGCGTTATATCCCAGTGCCATTTTCGTAATAAGTTATACCTTAACTAACCTATCCTATACTATTCATTTCTAATGAGCAATTTTAATAATTGAAGCCCCAAATACTTATTCTAAGATTTACTCTACCTTAAAAAGACCATACGGCTCATTTCGTTTAGATACAGAATCGAAATTAGCATGTGAGTATGGCTTAAACAACAAAAGATCAATATATAGAATTTCTTTTTAATTATCAAGGGTTCGTCGGGCTTCCAGACTAGAGATGAAAAGAATACAAAGAGATTATTTGAAGGTAACGCCTTAATTAGAAGATTCGTTAGGGTAGATGTTTTATCTGAAGACAGGAAAAAGTTAGATTATATTTTAGCTTTAAAAATTGAAGATTATCTTGGAAAGAAGATTACAGACTCAAGTCTACAAGATAGGATTAGCTAAATCTATACATTATACAAGAATCTTGATCACACAAAGACATATTGCTATTAGTAAGTAAATTGTTAATAGTCGTTCTTTTATGGTCAGAATAGATTCTGAAAAACATATCAATTTTTCTTACGCTTCCCCATTTGGTAGTGTTAGACCAAGTAGAGTTGCCAAAAAGAACGCAAGCAAACACTCTGGAAGTACCGAAAAAGAAGAGGAATAAATAAATGACTGAAAAAGTTTAGTTACATGTATGTGCCATATTGATATATAGGATACAAGCTTCAATGTTGTGTTGTTATAATAATATCCCTTTTATTATATTATATTTATCTGCATATATTTTACTAGTTTGTAGTATAAACAAATTTGAGATTGGTTTAGATTCAAGTTACTTTAAAATTAAGTCACTTTAAGACGAGAAATAATTTCAAGACTGCTATAACACCCATACCTCTGAACACTCTTATTCTTGGAAGTATAAAAAGAAGTTTCCAAAATAGGAAATTTCTCTATATGTTTTTTTTGTTCAAGGAAGTTGTATTTTGCAAAATGCTCAATGATTTATATAGATTCCCGCTTTGTCTCAAAAAAACAAGAAAATAATCTTTGCACCAGGAAAAAGTAAATGTGTTCACCTCACTAATTTCCACAAAGGTTAGGAAGACGATGTCCTGGTCTCTTCCATTACCTTAAACAAAGTATGCGTGTGTATAGGGAGAGAGACTCACAATTCCAAGGTTACGGACACACAGTATGCTACACATTCATACCAATTCTCTCCAAACATGGGGTTCCTACCAATAACCAATTCATACGTATTCTAAGTTTGTATGGGTAGACCCGAAGTAAAGGCGTATTATGAATATTAACAAAAGGATATAGAAAATAGGTGTTATTATTTAATATATTCAAAAACTATTGGATAGAAAAAGTTGGTTACACTTACCCTAAACAAAGCGACCAACACAAGAACTATAAGCAAAAATGGGTAAATCGTATGTACCATAACTATAAAATTACAGGAATTTGATCGATAAATGAACTAGTTAATAAGTTAATATGATATGACCAAAGTAGATTATAAGAAAATAGATGTTTTAGGTTTAGATAATGTAGAACAACAATGCGTATGACATGCTGTATCA
Organism: Arxiozyma slooffiae; assembly: GCA_017347545.2. Lineage (NCBI taxonomy): Eukaryota > Fungi > Ascomycota > Saccharomycetes > Saccharomycetales > Saccharomycetaceae > Arxiozyma > Arxiozyma slooffiae. The sequence continues at coordinate 646,903 of JAFHAQ020000005.1, read as the reverse complement.
TGAAAAACCATACAATATTATTACCAGCTTCAAGAACTATGAGGATATAAATCAGTAACTACTAGAAGCCAAGAAGGATCCATTAAATATTTTTAAGTTTGTACCATATTTTCTGTATTCGAATTACTGTATCCGCATTCTCTTAATTAAAGAATATTCATTACTAACTGTTGTTTTTAAATTAAATTCGATGCATTGTTCTGATATTTGAATTTATAATCTTTTATATTATACTTATTGTTATAACTATTTTTTTACAGTCACGGTTTAAGATCTCGTACTCGTTACATGTTCCAACGTGACTTCAGAAAGCATGGTACTATACCATTGTCTACTTACTTGAAGGTCTACAAGGTTGGTGACATTGTCGACATTAAGGCTAATGGTTCTATCCAAAAGGGTATGCCACACAAGTTTTACCAAGGTAAGACCGGTGTTGTCTACAACGTTACCAAGTCTTCCGTTGGTGTTATCATCAACAAGATGGTCGGTAACAGATACATTGAAAAGAGATTAAACATTAGAGTTGAACACGTCAAGCACTCTAAGTGTAGAACTGAATTCTTGGAAAGAGTCAGAGCTAATGCTGCCAAGAGAGCTGAAGCCAAGGCCCAAGGTGTCCCAGTCCAACTAAAGAGACAACCAGCTCAACCAAGAGAAGCTCACGTTGTTTCTACTGAAGGTAACGTTCCACAAACTTTAGCCCCAGTTCCATACGAAACTTTCATTTAATTTATTTGGTATATGTATAATATTTTTAAATCAAATTATATATATATAAATATTACATTCCTCCTATAGTTAACATGTACAACCTCTATATATTAATAACAGAATGTCTACTATATATGAATCTTCAAGAAGTTGTGAATCTAACTTAAAAGATCGCATGCCTAGCTTAGTCCGTACATATTCTACGTTTTCATGTAAGGAAATTTTGAAAGAATTTTTATAATAAATAAATTGCAAACATTAGTCGCGTTTCAAAGTACATTTACTTATTGTGAGAGAAAAGAATATCTAAGAGCATATTAATATATATAAATAGATAAGTAGATATAAAAGGAAAGAAAATAAAGAGACACAATAATGATAAAATAAAGAATATTTAAAAAGAAATAAAAAAAAAAAATAAAAAACAGAAGTCCTCTCAGTCGAGTAGACAGCAAAAATGACATATTGGGGAAAATAAAACGTCAGAAATAAATATAAAAAATAAAAAAGAATACCAGTCATCATTAACAGAAATCCACTTCTAACCTTCTATTTCAAGTTTGTTAAAATCTTTTCAGCATCAGTAATAGCTTGTTGTAAAATTTTGTCTTGGAATTTTGGATCATTTAGTTCCTTTTCCACATTTTTAATAATTGAGTCAACAATCTGCCTTTGTTCTAATTTACGTAGGGAATCTTCATATCTGACCCATGAATCTAAGACTGATTTTGCCTGGTGAGCTAAATCAGCCTTTTGTTTTAACTCAAATGCTTTTGCTTCCAATTCAACAGTCTCTTTAGAGACATCAAAAAGAACTTTTGTAGTTTCGGAAACATTTTGTAAAGCAGAAACAGATGTAATTCTATCCTTGACAGCATCGATATGTCTTTGTCTAGAAGCATTTAATACGTCAGAGACCTTTTTGATTCTAGCTTCTGCAAAGTTATTATATGCAGGTGCAACATATTTGGCCAATAACGCACCGACAGCTAGAAAAGAAACCAATAAAATACTTTCCTCATTGATGACATATAATTCATTAGAAATGGCATACACCAAAGCAGCGGCAGAAGTGCCTAGTATACCTGTCTTTGTCAAAAAGTTATTACCTGGAAGAGCATCAATGATAGACTGAGCTTTAGCCTTTGGATCTAAGACAGATTTATTAGATTGCCGATACATAACTTGGGAAGTTGATAAGTAACGGTGTCCACCATATAAACTAAAACTGGTTACATTTCGTATCAATAAGGCTCTTTGGCCAATCTTCATTGTAGCCAACCTTAGACTCATATTAATAACTTTAGAATACAAACAAAAAATATAGAATATATCTGATCCTTTAGTCAGTACTACCCTTACTTTGATTTATTCTCAAGATGAACACTTATAATCAAATTGCAACCTACTTAAAAAAAATTCCGTTTTTAATGATATTCAAAGCAGTTACTAGGTTCAATTTAGATTAGAAGCTAGTGTACATAACAAATAGATTTAACCTTGTTTAATAAATCAATATGTGTGGTTTGTCTATATGAACAGAAAATTTTTTGTAAATAACTACTTAACATCAACCCCGATTGCTCGAAAGACACTTGTTTACTATTTTAAATTATTTCGAAAACAATTATTTTTTTTAGAGTTTTTCAGCCACAGGAGAAATGAAATCAAAATGTATCCATCGAAGAAAATCTTTAAAGAAACAAACCAAAAAAAAAAGACACACTATGAAATTAAAAAATGAGTTATAATTAGTTAAAAATAAAGGGAAATAGTAATACATAATGAACTTTATATGATAATGCTTATAATAGTATATGTACACACACACACATATATATATATATATCTGTGTGTCCATAAACATGATTACAAAACAATTCTAACTAAAGGGATAATTAATTATTAAACGGTACAATCCAAATATAAAATATAGAATAATGTAATATGTCATATTTACCTTCTCCTTAATTGTGTTTTATTACTCTCTGAATGAATCAACTAAAATAACACCTTTTTTATTGTTTTCTGATTTCAAATCAGGTACATGTATTTCTCTTAATGTAGTTTAATACTGCCTTCTAGAATTACCAATTGAGGTGAACTTTCTCAATGCTGCAAAACATCTACTATCTTCACAATTGAATATTCGTTGTATAATCATAGTATCGATATTATTTATAGAGTTGTCATTTGTAACACTGCTATGCAAAGTTCTCAAAGTTAAATCATTAGTATTGTTGATCTGAATGACATGTCTACTTTGTTCTTTAGTTCTGGCTTTCCTTTTCCTTCATAGTTGGATGATCTTAACATGGAATTGGCATCTTTTATTTATTTCATTTTATTTATTTATTTATTTATTTATTTATTTATTTATTTTTGACTCAATATACTGTTTGCTATTTCAGACAATAAACTGTCTTGTCAATTAACTAGCAACCTTGCCATTTACTAATGCTCTGTCTATCCTCACTGATTAAAAGTAATGATTTTTATTTTAGTCCAACTTTAATTGCCGATTCGCTATCACCAGAATAAGTAACATTCGTATATTTTAGGTAGTCTGACAATGCTTAGATTGTTGCCATTACAACAACTATTTTTAGTATATATATATATATATATATATATTATTTCAGAAAATTAGTACACTTATCCGTCATAACCCTGGTAATCTTTGTAGAAAATATATTAGATATTCGAATAGAGTTACCTTGTTATGGCTAAGAGAAGCATTCAAATGACAGATGTCCATAAATGTTTAAATTAGTTTCAGTCGTACTAAAAGAATGAACACCAAGTAAAATTTTAGGTAAGATTCTGTATTGTGATTGATTGCGTATATTTTTATTATAATGATAATCCTTATAATCTACTGTATATCATTTATTGTCTTCTTCTCCTTCTTCGGCCGTCATATATATGATTGTATGATCACTAATAATACAGCAATATAATAGAAATCTCTTAGTAAATGGATTTACTCCGGAATTATTTTTTGAACATACAGAAGTGCTATTTAAAACGTGCGTTATTTATCAAGGTTACCATTAGTAATAATACCCATACGTGATTGTTGATCATTATATATAGTTTACGCATTCAAAAAATTTTTCCAATTCAGATTCATCTTCACAATATTTATAACTTCCAACATCTTCATTACTCAGCATTCTAACGATCACAGATCACCATTTTTCTAATTCTCATATTTCAAATAACATAATCAAAAATATATTTATCGGTATAATCTATAATTATGAACAAACATGATATAAATAACAACAGATAAACCTGAAATAGATGATGTTCACTTATATTATTCCCACAGATTAATAATAGCTTATCTCATTTTATTCACAAATACTGTTAAACGTATACATATACTTTCTTTTAAAACTACCTTGTGATTCCCCTTTTCTTTACTCTCTTCTCCTAATGTTTCCTTTTAAGCCGCATCTCATTAATTTTTTATTTATCTTTTCTTTCTTTCTTTCTTTTTTCTTAAAACATATATATGTATATAATGAGAAGAGAGAGATCGAAAAAATCTGCAAAGGTTAAGTTTATCTAATAGATAAGAGTTACGTGTAGTAAGTATATGACAACCCTGCTGTCATTTCAATCAAGAATGTCCAATAAAAAATCAATATCGGAAGAAAGACCATCAAAACCATGGAAAAGGTTACTTTGGTTAAGACAGGACGAATACCCAGATAATTACACAGATCCAAATTTCATTCAATATTTGGAGAATTTAAAAGAGATTGAATTTGATTATGATTTTGATAAAATACACAAGGATTTTCTAAGATTTTATTTCATAATCTTAAATACGTGTTTTATATTTATAACGTTCCATCCGATGTATGAATACGATTATGATCCTAAAATACTGACTTTGTTAACTTCGGGTATTATTGTAATATTAAGTATAATAAAATATGGACATTTAACAAACAAACAAATAAAATCGAGTGTTATTATGATTTTCACCATAATGACATTATCTCCTGTATTGAAATCATTATCAAAGACTACGTCAACAGATTCCATATGGGTTATATCATTTTGGTTAACGATATACTATCTTTTTTCAGTATTTAAATCAATGACAAGTAAAGATAACAACAAAAATATCAATGATGATGATATTGTTACCACCAGTTATAGTGATGGTAGTGAAGGTGAGACAATAAAGACTAAGAAAAAAATAAATAGGGTAGAAAACATAACATATAGTAAAAATCTACCAACGAATATCTTATTAGCGAACGTTGCAATGTTATCTTCAAGGTTACCTACAACAACGCATGTATTCTGTTACTTACTACTTTGCATCGAAATCAATATAATTATGCCTAAAATTATAAATTTGTCGAATGTAATCGTGTCATTATTATCAAATATAATAGTTTATTCATATATCAATATAACATTAGGTTTTAGTAGTATGATGATATTCGGAATATTCTCAATTTTATTTACTGCTATCTTACCAAGAATATTTTGGTATTGGGAGACCCATTATAAATGTAAGACACCAGAAATATTGTCTTTATGGGATACGAAGACACCGATCCTGAAGTAATAAATAAAGTATATAATTCCATTCAAAATATATTATTCCATCTATATACGATTCTTCTGTATATAAAAATTAATAAAAAGGAAAAAGAAATGATTACCAAGCCCTAAAGAATGTTGTTTTCCTTCTTTCATTTTTTTTCAGCATGTGGGAAAAAAAACAACAACCCTAAAACAAACAAAAAAAAAACAGACCAGCCCTACAAAAATGTGTCACAAAAAAAAAAGAGCATCCATTCCTCTTTGTAAACACCCATAACCCACCAGCATCCTGTTTTTTATTTTATTTTATTTTATTTTATTTTATTTTTTTGGATATTCCAAATTCGTCAATGCAACACAGGCACAAAGTAAAAAAAGTCAAAAAACACAAGAAAAGACAAGAAAATAGAAGAAGTCGGGGAAACTCCATACTCTTCTTCTCTCTTCGTCCCTTATTCCATATCTCCTTTCATTTACCCTATAACAACACTTCAGAAATTACTGGGGTAAATAGCTACAACTTCAAACAGGAAGCTCTCTGTAACTGTTGCCCTCATCCTCAGATCAATAAATTCTATTTGTTTATCTTTCTTTTGTAAAAACTTCAAATAATAAAGAATCACCCAATTATACTAACAAGAAGTGTTTGATAATCTGACTTTATCTAAGAACAATCAAAGGTATAACTCATCTTCCAAATAGTGAGAGTTAAGTGACGTTTAGTTAAGTGATAAACAAAAAAAAAAAAAAAAAAAAAACAGAAGTAACAGAAACCAAAGTGATAACATTACAGGAATCTGTAAAAGAAAAGTCAGGTTTTTTTTTTAAAAAAAAACAAGGAGTAAAGTTAGACGTAAACACGCACTAATAGTATTAAGAGTGATTGAGTGAGGAAGAATCAACAAAAAACAAAGATAGACCTAGAATACTGATATTAAAGATAATGTTGTTATTATGGTATGTTTAACGTTTTGATTTACATTTTTTATTTTATTTTATTTTTAATCATCCTTTTAGTAAAAGTTGTTGTTACTACTAGTAATGTGATGATTTACAAGGATAAAACCTTTTCCTTTTCTTTTTAACTTTTATTCTATAATTTTAAACCATTGGAGTTAATTAATTTGTTGAACGAATAAGTACTTGTGGTATCCCGATGAAAACTAGTTTTTCATTTTCATTTTCTTCTTTTTTTTGTCGTTTCATTATCTTATATTCTGTATTTCATAATTTTCGATATCATCTTACAACTTATTGAGGAATTCTTAATTCTTATTACTGGGAGGAATTAAAAGATCAAACCCTTAAAAATATCTGAAATAATCAAAATAATCAAAATTGAACATTATCTTTTTATAACATTTCTTTTTGTTTATTGATACTGATCTAATTAGATATACGAGAGGAATAACAGTGGAGCAGTAATACAAAAACATAAAAAACAAACCAATATACTATACAATATCAGTGATAATCTTTTGTTATTTATTGGTTTGTTTGTTTGATTTTTATCTTCTTCTTCTTTGTTTAATCTGTGGATATCTTTAATGATCAATAATGAAGGAAATTTTATGTTAAATAAGAAATGAACTAATGATTAAAATACATTAAAAGAAAAATAGTTTTGATTTATTACACGTTTTATTATCAGATAGTCATTTTACACAGTAAAAAAAATATTTTTATTTTTCCCTTCTTTTTCTTCGTTTATTAAAATCGTATGAATTTCTTCTCTAATTTCAAAAATATGGAATCGACTAGTATTAGTAATAGCACTAATGATAGCAATATTCATGATAAAACTCCTGTAAATATAAATAAAAAAACCGATAGTCATCACAAAACAATACTTAATAATAGTAACGATAACGCCAACAATAATAAATATTCAAATACTAACAAATTGCAGTCATTTTTATCACAACAAGAACAGGTTTCCTCACGAATAAATGGTAATACTCACATTAATAATGATAACCAATCTCTAACCACAATATCAAATTTTTATACTATTACACAATATATTTTACAATCTTATTATAAAGTCAATTTCAATGATCTTCTTGATTTGAAAGTGACTGATTTAATAGTGGATCAGACATATCCTGATTCTTTGACTTTAAGAAAACTTAATGATTCAGCTACATTGCAAACTTACCAATATTTTAACACAATATCTAGGGATCCAGATATTTCTAAATGTCCAATATTTGCATTATCTGTTTATTTTGTTATTAGATGGTCACATCCAAGTAATTTAATTACAGTAAATAACTATAAAGAAATAAAGTTATTAGATCCAAATCATATTACATTTGATCCAAATCCAATGTTTTTTATACAAAATCATCTCAATGGTAATGTTAACTCAACAACAAAGATACTAAGATCAACTTTATTTGAACCGTCTAGTCGTTTAATTAATCTAGTGTTTCCTTGGCTGGAGAATTTCAAAAAACAAATTTTAGTTGTAGATAGAACTAATTATATTTTGCACTCTTTATGTGAATTATTTGAGTTTATGGGTAAGATTATTATCCAAGATTTAAGATATTTACATCAGCATGCCTTATTATTACCCAATATCGTCTCTTTTATGGATAAATTTATACCTAAATTATTAAGTGATGAAGAATTCAAAGGGTTTGAAGACACAAATAGCAATACACTCATTTCCAATGGTAATAATAACAGTAACAATATTAATCATTTGATAAACAATGAAAATAATTCAATATTATTTAATTCTGGTAATACTATTAATAATAGTCGTATTTTATCCACCGAGAACTCAAACAATAATGTTCAACTAAATTCTACTAATATATCAAGGGATTCGAATAATGATATGGTTACTATGCAAACATTGAATAACTCTACAGAACTATTATCTCAGTATGTGGACACTAAATTTGTAGAATTATCAAAAAAATTAACTACGGAAAATATTAGATTAAGCCAACAAGTAGCACAATTAAAGTCAGATTTGGGTACCTTGTCTTCGATGTGTTCCCAAATGATTCAGTTACAAAGGCAAATAATATCTGGTCAAAATGCAGTTCTTACCACTAGCCAACGTAATAAGGAAAATGAAAGTATTTCAAAAAGGAATAATAATCTCAGAGGAATCAATGATGGAATTCTGATTGTAGATAAAAGCTCCTTGCATGATTCATCTTTTAGAAATATAATTGAATCTTTACGTGAAAACATAAATCAAAATAAAAATGTTACTCATAGTGAAGAAAATAACACAGCCAATATTGTTCAACCTCAAGACTCAATAAATTCATCTGTATTAGCGCCAATGAAAGTAATACCCAACCTTGATAATAGTAATATCCAAACAACTGCAGCACAAGTCATTCAAACTGTACCATCTCCAAAACCAGCAGGAAATCATTCTTCTAGACAATCCTCTTTGAGTCAAGCAATTAGCCAACTTTCTTCTGGTCCCAGAGAAAAAAGAAAGTTGCCATTACCACAGATGTATTATGAATCAGTTGGATCGGTTGGCTCTCCATTTTCGATCAATTCCCCTATGTCAGCATCTGGTATGGAATCGCCTTTCACAAAGAAAATGAGGCTAGACGATAGGCCCACCCCTTCACAAACAGCGTTAGACTCATTACTATATAAATCCATCTCTAGTCCCAGAGAAAGAGTGCAGAACAAGAATCCATCTTCTATAACAGAACCGTCTGTCACATTCGAAACCAATAAAGATTTGACTCTCAAATACCCTACCAATTTTATTATTGATAACTCTTCTCGGGCTGGTTCTGAGACATCGACAGTTCAACCAAATAATGGTGATTCTCTTACAATAGTAGAAACGAGAAATGATGTTAAATCAACTCATCAAGAGTCTAATAAGTCACTTCCACAGGAAACGTCACAAGAAATAAATATGCCCCAATCTGTTTCTACTTTCGAGAGAATACCTCAAACAAATTTTATCACTGTAAATTTCCAAGGTCAAAATAGCGACGACAATAATAGTAATATTGAACTTAATGAAAATCGCAATGCCGTTAGAAATACACAAAAAGATATTGATAATAGTATTTATAAGGAAGTTAATTTCCCTGAAAATTTGGAAATTATTGAAAAGAATAATACATCTTTTAAATTATCAAACATAACTGACAATACTGACCGCATTAACAATAGTCAAAAGAATAGGATTAGAATAATTAAAGAATTTACCGTCGTAGGATCGAATCAAGCCAACTCACCGACAACGTCCGGTGTTAGTCCTATACCACCACAAAAGGATGACACATTAAAACCCAAACATATTAATGGTGATCAAATTCAAGAAAATATCATGCAGGTACCATCTCAGTCTTCTTCACAGAGATTAATGGATAAAACTATTTTGGAAGAGGAAAAGTTTAAAGAAAAAGAGACCAACAAAAATGATCAAAATTCGAATCCTAAATCAAAGAAAAAATCTTCGGGTTCTTCAAAGGGCGGTCCTAATCAAAATATTAAGTATAAACTTTCTAGAGAAAATAAAACAATTTGGGATTTATATGCTGAATGGTATATTGGTATTAATGGCAAACCTTCAATAAAAAAGCTAATCGAAGAATATGGCTGGAGACGTTGGAAGGTAACTGAGGATTCCCATTTCTTTCCAACTAGGAAAATTATTATGCAATATATTGAAACAGAGTGTGATAGAGGGATTAGTTTAGGCAGATTTTCTAAAGATCAGCCGAGAGATGAAATAAGAAAAATCATAGTTGGTGACCTTGAAAAGTTTAGAATAAATAATGGTTTGACCTTAAATTCTCTTTCCTTATATTTCAAGAATTTAACTAAAAAGAATAAGGAGCTTTGTATTTTTAAAGATTTTAATACATGGCAAACTAAAAAGATGTCAGAGATTGAAAAAAATAAATACAGTAAGAGGAAGCATACAAAAGGTTCTGATTTAACAAGAAATGACGACAAAAATGGGAAAAATGGTACGACATCTTTTGTAGGTACCACCACTATACCAGTATTACCATTTAAGAGTAAGATATACAATATCCAACCTATTATATCCTCTGCTTCTCACAATGCATCTTCTACGAATAATTCTACTTCAGCTGAAAAAAATCCCATATGATCTGATACTAACATATACCGTTCGTCTGCATTTATTTCAATTATTACCCTATCTTTTTACTAGGAAGTAGAGAGTTTGGATAACTTGTGATACTTTTGCCTATATTTAATACATTCTAGTATATAATAAACGCATAGATATATAAAGTTTCTCCAATATTGAGAAGAGGATAAATAGATGAACTAAAAATTTTCTCAACCTACTTTTTATTTAATATTTATGAATAAAATTTTTTCCGCTTTCACTATTTTTCAATATTTTCTCCCCCTTTCGAAATGAAATATAATATAAAAAAAATAAAGCATCATAATAGAGTTTTGATTTTAGAACGAAAAAGAAAAATACATATGCATTTGTTTAAAAAGTTTTGACTTATATTATACTAATGAAAAAGAAGACCAAAGTGTGTTTACTACAAATTTTTCATCCAGAATTTTTAAAAATATAACAGTTAGAATCTATTACACTTAACAAAAAAGTGCTCGCACATAATACTACTATTTTTCGTCTAGTTTCTTGATGGTCTAGATGGCACACGAAAAGTTTATTATACCTAAAAGTCTCACTATTTCTCAAGCTTTAGAATTATTATATTCGATTGTTGCTACTCAATGTGAAAATTTATTTGAACATTTTGAACAAACCACGAAGTTTGATAGTTATAAAACTATAGAGGAAATATACAAGCAGCTTGAATTCCAATTAAATTACTTGAATTCTGGTTTACATAAGATTGAAAAAAAATTTGGTATTACCAATGGCTGGGATCACTGGATTGAGAATAATCTCGAGTATAAAGAACTATTTGAAGAATTTCAAATATTAGAAAATGATATTAGAATAAAAAGAAGGAAAGCTATTGACATTTTAAATCAATACAATAATGCGCATAATAAAAATAGGCTTATGTTTTGGAAAACTAAAAATAAAATACAGATTAAAGACATTGATGAGAGAGAAGATCAAATTATTATGCAACAAGTTCAACATATTAAAGAAACGAGAAAACAGGAAGAACTAAAGAGAAAAAATGAGGAACATAAGCTGCGAAAACTAAAGGAATTAGAACGTAATGAGATAGAAAATCAAAGGGAAAAACTTTTGGAATTGAGGATCAAAGAACAGGTTGAACAAAAGATAAATAAAAAGTTAGAGGAAGAAAAAACAAGACAAAGACGTTTCGAGTTGAAAAATGAAAGGAAGATAAATGAATTAAAAAATGAAATAACTAACAATAAGAGAGACAGTAAGGTTATTAGTGGAAAACCGGTGCATGGTATTCCGTTTTATCCTAACAACAAATCAACCAGACGAAGTTTGGATATAAACAATAGACATCGTTCAGTTGATCTTCAAAGTAAGGATACTGGTCTACTTTCTACTAGAAAATCATTAGACTCTATTTCTATGAGAAATACTTCAGACAGGCGCTCATTGGATATGAGTCGTGCAGCAATTATTGCTTGGACTGCATCACAAAAACCAAATAAACAAGTTAGTCAAAATAAATCTCGCTCGTATGTATATAGATCTGTTCAAAGAAACAAAGACGATGAGAAAGAGGTAATACCGAAAAAAGTTGATAGCAGAAAGCATGTCACACCAAACTGCGGTTCTACTGTGTTGAAATCAGTCAATTCTTCTAGCAAATTACCTACAAGTAGAGGAATGAAAACAAAGAAAGTTAACAATCCAGCAGATAAGATTCCTTCACATTCTGTTTCAACAAAATCTATTCCTAAACAGAACCTAGATACTTCAATAGAATCATTTAAAGTAGAACAGTCTTCTTTTAATTCACGATTAAAACATGTCATGGAAACTCTACATGGTGTAGATCCTTCTGCATGTCAACAAATTATAAATGATATTATGGTTTCTAATTCCTCTATTCATTGGGATGATATTGTAGGCCTGGAGAAAGCTAAAAATTCATTAAAGGAAGCTGTTGTATATCCATTTTTAAGGCCAGATCTATTTAAAGGTTTAAGGGAACCTGTCAGAGGGATGCTATTATTTGGACCACCTGGTACTGGTAAAACTATGATAGCAAAAGCAGTAGCTACAGAATCAAAATCTACTTTTTTTAGTATAAGTGCATCATCATTATTGTCTAAATATTTAGGTGAATCAGAAAAGTTAGTAAGAGCCTTATTTTATTTAGCTAAAAGGTTGGCACCATCTATTATATTTATCGATGAAATCGATTCGTTATTAGGAGATAGAGCAGAGAATACAAATGAATCTTCACGAAGAATCAAAACAGAATTATTAATTCAGTGGTCTGAATTATCAAGTGCTATTGCAAGAGATGATGATGATAAGAAGAAGAAAGACAATGTCAATAATAAAAGTAATGACAACAAGAACAGAAATTCCAATGATGATATATGTGTAGATAAAAGAGTATTGGTTCTCGCAGCAACCAACTTACCTTGGATAATTGATGAGGCGGCGAGACGTAGATTTTCTAGGAGATTATATATACCTTTACCAGATTATAAAACAAGATTATGTCATCTCAAGAAACTCATGTGTCGTCAAAAAAATAATTTATCAGAAGAAGATTTTCATAAGATAGCTGCAATGACAGACGGATATTCTGGTTCAGATATTATGGGGTTAGCCAAGGAAGCTGCCATGGAGCCCATCAGAGATCTTGGTGATGATTTGATGAAAATTAATTTTGAAAATGTTCGACCTGTTTCATTACAAGATTTTCTCCAGGCTATGGGTACAGTAAAGAAGAGTGTATCAAAGGAGTCTTTAAAACAGTATGAACAATGGACCCGCCTTTACGGTAGTACTGGATCATAAGCTAATAATAATCAGCATTAATGATATAGATCGATATCGGAAATGTATATTATATTATAGATTTTTTTTTAGGTATACCGTTATGGCCATTTGATATGTGGGTGAAATTTACAGTTGATCATTAAATAATCCATTTCAACAGTTTAGTAAATCAAATTGATCCTAAGGAGTATAAATGGATGATATATTAAAGGATTCCTCTTCTATTAAAGCAATTTTCTCTAAGAATTTAAAATCTGTGTGTAAGTATATATATTGCAATGGTAATTATTTAAAAAATAAGTATTTAATTCATATAGGCATATATGTTTGTCTTCTTTTAATTATGATATAAATATTCTGTTTTAAAGAACCAAATATATTATAAACCACCTATCAACGATTCATTCTATAGTCTTTATATACATATAAATTCTCGGTTTAAAAGTTATAAATATGACCTGTATATGTGTAGTCAACATATTTTAGAACATATTTTAGAAAATAAAAAATTCCTTAGATATACTGTTAACATTTCAAATGAAGGTAATAATTATTACATAAATTTTTCTTTGTGTAAGCTTTTAATTCACTTCAAAATTTAACAATATATTCAAATACATATAGTGGGTTATTTGTTCAACAGGCTTAAAGTATATACGGTGGGAAAGAAAAAATACAGGACCGTCATTAAGAGTCTGATACATGGGATATTTTTGTAATATGTTTAAAAAATTACAAGAAGTTATCTTTCTGTATAAAACAATATTAAATTTTCTGAAATTTCGATATTTAGATGGAATCTTTCTCTTTAGAAATATCCAACGATCAAAATAATGAACAAGTAATAGTATATATTTTGGTAAAAAAATGGAAACAGAAAATAATATGTTAGTGCATTAGGCTGATCATAAAACTCTAAAACAATGATGAATTCAATTTCCGATTCTAAAGTGTTATTTGTAGCAATTTATTTCTTTATGAGATGTCAGCAAAAATCGGAGATTCAAAATCAATATCAATTTATATGGACTCTTAATATTCCTCAAAGATACGAATATTCATTACAAGAGATTTTTTGGAAGAATATATATGATCAATACATGCTTAAGCTTGTTTATACTATCAAAGTTTTGCCTTATTAGCGAAAGATTTGAATGATAATTTTACTAATGATGAATTTGAGAACGAGAACATATATCAACTAAAAATTATTTTACCTACATTAAAGATAGATAGTGATATACTTGATAATTTGTTATATTATATTAAAAATAATAATAATAATAGATGTGTTCCTAATAAAATTATGTATACCACCATTAAAATATCAGCCTTTTCAAAACCTCCAAGCAGTTCTTTCTTACAGCATTACGGATCAATGTAAAATGGAATAGTAATGTAAAGAAATTCTTGCGAAATCTCCTTTCAAGAAAAGCTAGAAGTAGATAAATAAAGTATATAAAAGTAAGAAAGTTTCCAAAAAAAAAAAAGAAGAAAGTGAGACATTTAATAAGGGTAATAGTAAAGCATACTGATTCACAATTATTACTAAGAACATTAACAATGCTATAAACTTAAAGTTCAGTTGTCTCTTGAATATCGAACTAGACCGGTTGTAAATAAGACAACGGCAACAATTAAAAGGGTGAATGGTAATGAAATAATATTTGTTCAAGAGATAGAAAGATCCAAGAATATTAAGAGCGTAGAGAGCTTAGGCTGTTGGTTAATCTCAGATGATAGATTAAAGGAAATTAAAAAATCAACTTCACAAAATTGAAATGGAGTATATATATGTGTTATAATATGAAAGTTAAATTAGATAAAATAGGATATGCATGCATGTATATGTATATAAAGATATAAACATCTTTAAAATGATTGTATAATAGAGTATAACTGTTGTTTTATTAAAAGTTGAAAATATTCAACAGAAAAAGTATGCTATTGAAGCGTCATCTCTTTGTTTATGAATATACAGAATGTTCAGTCATCCATATCTATATCCATGTCAGTATTATCAGAAATATAATTACTGTAATCATTGAAGTTATTCTCATTAAAATTACACATATTGTTATAATCGCCTTCATTATCATATATAAGTGACTGATTTCTAAAGTTGTAGTTCCAAGAAATATTTTGATACCAACGAAGCCACATTTGATATATCTGTTTTCTCCAGTCTATCCATGGAATCAATTTCATGGACTCTTCTCTTATCCAATCATAAATTCTGGAATAGACAATTCCATCGTTATCCATTTGGTCCCTATCTCGTGGATCCGATAACACATTTCTAACAATTCTATTCTTAATTGACTTCGGAAGATTAATTTTTGTCTTAACAATTTGTGTTACAGGATTACCCATATCTTTAATATAAGAGTCTCTATCATACCTAATTGTAGTATTATTATCTGATAAAGAAAGTTTTTCAAAATCCTCGATTAATTTAATGCGTTTATAATTCGAGATCCCAATAGAACCACTACGTTCAAAGGGACTATGATGCCTCTTTAATTTAAAGAATGTCATAAAATTATTTTTATTTATCTATTAAATACTATCCAATAATGTTATTAATTTTCTTTCTTAAAGAAGGAGAAAAGTTTGGAATAAGGAGAAGCAATCACTGTTCTATACAGGATGATTGTGCATGGGTCATTCGCAAAGATCTCTTTTTTAATATGCTTTATCTCTTTTATTTAATAGTTTGAAGAAATGATAATACTAGTAGTATAGTGTTCTCTACATTTTCATTCAAAGTCACCAGATAGGGGGGAAGGAGTTCGCTCAAATTTTTTTTTTTTTCAAATTTGTATGTGCGCAAGATCTTTCTATTTGTGACGCCAGATCGAAAAAAACAAAATTAAAAAAGATAAAATAAAAAATCGCTCCTTCTCCTTCTTGTTTTAGTTTAAGAAACCATGGAAGAAGGGATCCATAAAGGACATATGTTTTGGTAGTTGTATTTCTAACTGGGGGGAGATAACTTGAAGGTGATATTTTTTTTTATCAGAAATAAGTATTCGTCAAGAAGAGAGAGAGAAGTCGAGTAACTCAGTTTTTAATCAAAGTTGTGGAGGATAATTTAATCCATCGAAAAAATATCCTTTTTTATTCAATAAAGTAAATACGAGAAAGAAGAAGAGCTAGTTACGCCATCCACTTATACGAATATTCCATATTGCGTGTTCACCTTTGAAAATATAGTTTAATTATGAAACCATTTTACACACCTCCAATTAATAATGATATATTTAACGAAAAACAAGCATTGAAGGAATCATACAACCATGAAGAAATTTCTAGGTTATCAACAGAAAGTAACAATAATAGTACCAACTTGACAAATGATGTATCAGGAAAGGATAGTCATTCAAAGTGCAACTTATCTCATTCTTCAGTGAAAGATATATTGACATCTAATGAGATTGAACTGATAAAATTCGAAATTCAAGAATTACCTTCAGAACTAACGAACTTGATTGATATTTTTATAACTGATTTAAAACAACCTAAATATGAGAATCCTTTAACTGTTTATCAATTATCATCTATATTTCAATTGTTTTATACTGAATTTGATAAGGCAGCATATCAATATTTGACAAAATTATCTGTCAATTCCACAAGTATGTTTGTTAATGCAAGAGATGCACTTAGCACCGGTTTAAGTGGAATATTTGCAAGAAGTAGAAGTAGTAGTACCACGAGCAACATTAGTAGATGTAGGAACAAAAGATCTTCATCCTTATTTAGCAATAGTTCTTTTACAAATATAAATAACGCTACACCCTTATTATCTTCTGAAGAGATTAGCCAACAATTAAAACAAAATGCAACAAATGATGTCAAATGTGTAAGATATTTAGAGTTATGTGAAAGAGATATCTTTAATAGACTAATGGAGGTGGGGACATCAGCAACATTGACGGAAAGTAATAATAATAGTAATAATAATCAAATGACAAATAGTAAAGGACAGTTTAGTATAAAGACCCTATTTAGAAATACACCAGAATATATTGATTTTGATGAAAAATTAGGAGAAAAGATTCAATGTTTAAATAGGTTAAATTTAGATAGTAATGTCGAATTAATAAATTTTTTAGGTATGTCAAATACTATAAGAATGGAGAACAATGATTTACATGACCATCTTAACAAGAATCTAATTGAACTTACAGCAAATCTTATGTCTCCTTATGATAAAATTTCCAAATTATTAGATATGCATAATATAATGAGTCGAAGAGGAAATGCTATATCTAATGATGATTTTTTATCAATTCTGATATATCACATTATTGAATTAAATCCAAAAAATATATTTCTTAATGAAGAGTTTATTAAATTGTTTAGATATAAGAAGAGGTTAATTGAGAGTGAAATGTTCGCACTAACAAATTTAAATGCAGCATTAATGTTTCTTGAAGGATTGACATTAAATGATTTACCTGATAAAATAAAGGATAGTTTAACAGAGGACGACTATCTCTTATTTAGGAATAAGATAAGTGATACAATTACCTTACCAACCAATGTAATTGATAAGGAAAATACATTAACAATAAATAATGTAGGCATGATTGAATCAAATTCCAAAAATTTCATTTGGACCAATTTTACGCGTCAGTCAAAAACAGCAGAAACTAGGGATCATGTAATGAAACATAGTTCATACGAAGGTATTAAATCTGTTTTAGATGGTTCGTTGAAACATATAATCAGTAAAGTAAAAACATATAGTCCGGTTTACCAAGAGCCTACAATTGAACGATCCTCTTCATCCAAAAATAACTCTCAATTGTTCATAGAGACTGATAGACACTCAGGATCTCCATCCTTATCATCATCACTCTCTCAAAGTAAATTGAATTTTGAAGTTAAATCAAAGGGTCAAGAATCAATTTCCTCAGAAAGTAATACAAATGAGATTTCACCCATGGAAAAATATAGCAAGTATAAAAATGTGCCATTTGAAGGAATGACTATTAGTCAGTTACGTGAGATGTACGATATTTATCAAAAATTAGTGGAATAATGGGTTTAAAAATGAAATGAAGAGGTGTTTGGTATAATGAATGTAACTAAATGCATTTATGTGTATATAATAGTCTTTCTATTGGCTCTATTTCCGTCTATATATATATATATATTTATTTATACATATTCTTATAAGATAAACGAATATTCGCTCTTATATTAAACAAAGTTTGTTTTGTTTCCTTCTCTATTGGTGTAAGCAAAATATTTTTTTTCAGAATGTTTATAGATAATCTATAAGTACATGCAGTAGAAGAAAAAAAATCTTGATCATCATCAATGCCAGTTTCATAACATTTATTTGAAAAAATATCCAATCATTCTTTTACTATAATTGTTAAGTTTTTTAATGGTTTCTTTAGAATAATCTAAAGATTTACTTTTCCCTTTTAAAAACATGACGATTTTTAATTTAATACCTGTATCTGAAGTTTCTGATATTATTGTATCGAAAAGAAAATGTTTTTTCGCTGGGAATATTCTTATTTTCATAATTAAGTTTGTGGACTCTTGGAAATGATAAATTTCCCTCTGTTATATCTTCAGTGAATCCCTTGGCTACTGTTGTTGTAACGTCGAATAAGTTTAAACGACTATCTCTAAGCTGATATACAATGCCAAGCAAATTACCAATAGGTACCATATTATTTATGATGTTTTTTTTAATAGTGTAGTATGTAATTAACGCCTCTATTAAATGTAATGTTAATCTAAATAATCCACTTGTTTTATAAATAACCATATTGATATATATTTTCTCCTTTGGGATAATGTTTGCATCTCTTCAATAGACATCCATACCTTGTTTCCTATACAAATTACAAACTTTATTATTAAATATGTGGTATAATTGAATTTATATGTGGTCTTCAGGTGATAATATATCACCTGTGCACTTTCAATTTTTTATGATTAACTTGGATATTAAATTCATCGTAACAAAATACATTTAATTCGTAGAATTTATCGTAATTGGTAAACCATATACTAGATGTGCAGTTTCAATACCCCGTCTTAAAAGAGAATTATCTTCAATATTATTAATTATCAGAAATTCATTATGGAATATTTCAATGATCTGTGTTAAAGTTGATAGTATCTGATCTGGTAATTGATCTATTTGATTAAAAATCTCGATTAATTTAGTTTCAAATTTCTTACTCTTCTGTTTTGATATGAGTAAAAACGTCTTTTTTTTTTTCTTTTTTTCAAAATGGATCCCTTTTTATCATCTTATTCTTGTTGATTGTCTATAAATGATTTAATTATCAATGAGTAAATTATTGAGGAAATTGAAGATGAAAAAAATGGAGAACAATTGAGGCTTCAAAGTTTTAGAAAACGAAGAAATTATGTTTTCGAATAACTACTTAATTAAATATGTTTTTGGTAGACATTTTCAACGTTGAGCCGTTATCCTTGAATTGCACATTTTCCACTCTGTAAACAAATTTTAAATTAAACTATTATAGGAATACATCATTAAAAAAAACGTTGCAGGATTGAATTATTTGTTAATTTTTTATTTTTTATTTCATTTTATTTTTTGTCTTTGCTTTTTGGTGTTTTACTTCTTTTTAACATCCAAAGAAAAAAAGAGTGTCAAGTTTTGCATCAAAAAAAGAAGAAGAAATAAAGGAGAGAAAAACAAAAAATAACGACATTGGAACAAAACCCAAAAATGGTAGTGACACAAATTTAATTCCAAAAATATTCAAATAACTTTTCAATAGTTTCAAATATTTGTTTATGTATAAATATTAAATATGTAAATTTCGTACATAATAATAATAACAAGTATGCCAATTATTTAAATAAAATAAAAACTTAAATGGAATTGAATAATGGAATATTATGAAATTTATATGAAGGATGCTTTTCATTAATGTCTAAAACTGGATTTGCGTTATTTTCTTCATTATTATCACCATTCTTAGGTTTATGTTTCTTTTTCTTCATTCTGGAAGGCCAGGATAAATTGTTGCATCTTTCTCTCAACAATGGTTTATCTATTTTTCTACAGATAGATTTAAGTTCACTTATATTTATATAATCTGGATCAAAATTAATCTTCCCATCAATGTATAAGTTATTACATTTTATATCCCTTACAATGCTTGAATCAATTCCATGAATATTTGCAATCAATGCAGTGGCATCCTCGTCATTGAGTTTATCAATATCTTTATGTTTAGCAATCGAGATCAGTTTTTGTCTATTCTCTGTAGATAAATGTGTTGAGCTATACTGCAAGGTATCATCAATGTAATCATTATTTTCGGCAACATTTCTCTTTTCCATCATTTTACGGTAATGTACTAATTCTTCCAAACTATATGATATTTTTTGTAGATTTATCATATCATCAGGAAACTTTAAATGTCTAAAATGCTTTGGTCCTAGCAATCGAGGTGTCTTTAAATTTTTGTAATATAGTTCCTGTTGTAGTTTAATTAAACGATTTAAATCCTTTTTATACTTTTCTAAGCATTGAATTGGTACAGTTTCAATATTCTCATTATCTTGAGGCAAATCTACAGTTTTCAAAGTGGGTCTTTTTAAAGATATATTATTAATGATATGTTTTAAATTTTTTGTGGTATCCGGCAAAATATTTTTATCAATAAGTAACGAGTCCTTAGTTGAAGATATTGTCGAATTTGGAATTAAGCCATCACTCGAGGTTGCTGTCTCTGTGGTAGTGGGACATAAATTGGAGTTCGGAATTTTAGAAGTTTTCATTTTTTTTATCTTTACAACAGTTGAAGTATGTTTTTCAGTATTTCTAGATTCTGATACCTCAAGTGATTCTAGCTCTCCTTGCTGAGTTCTTTTTGATTTTGATGCTTTTGGCTTTTTACTGACATCTATAGTCTTCTTGGTTGCTTCTTTCCTTTGTACATTGACCACTTTCTTAGTTTCTTTTTCTAAATGTTCGATGCCTTCTGTTTCTATTGAGGTATATTCTACCTCCTTCTTCTCTTGTTTAATATGAATCTTTTTTTCAGTTTTGTTTCCTAGTTTATGTACTGGTACATGGTTTCCATGATTTAACTTTCTGCGTTTCCTTAATTCCATCTGATTTATATATTGATAAATGCTGTTTTGCTAAGATCCTTGAAGAAAGCAAGAAAAAAAAGAAAAGAAAAAGGAGAAGCACTCCACTCAGCACTACTACCACTTCTATGAAAATGATATCGAATAGTATGTGTTCAGATACACAGTGAACTTCAACTCTTGCTTGATCTAATTGATTAATAATTTTTTTTTTTAAATTTTTTTAAATTTTTTTATTTTTTTTTATTTTTTCCTTTTTTTTTTTCTTGTTGTTGCATTTGAATAAATTTATTCCATACCTTTTTCAATCATCATGTGAATTGAAAGGAGAAACGAAGAAACTGAAGAAGGGGAACCAAAGTATATATCTGTTAATGTTAAGATGATATTTGAAACTCATTAATAATTGTCCAGTTGTAGTGAATGTAAAACTGTTTATACTGTTTGTATGTGTATGTAAGAAGGTTGATGTGAAATTATGTATTAAAGAGGGAAAAATGCGAAGTTTCGACTTTCAGTAATATATTATTATTAGTTATAGTAATAATGATATATCTATAGCTCTGATAATGAATTAAATAATACACCCTCCCCTCCCATTTCTTGAATCTAACAATGATGTGACCTGTTCGATCGCCTATCAAAAGATCGGTCATTTTCTTTTGTCTTCTTCTGAGCTCTCTATAATTAAAATATGAATAAGTAATGAATCTTTAACACTTTGTAACTTAGAATAATTGAAAAACAATATATGATCAATACCCTATGAAAAACGACATTTATTAGAGAAAAAAAATGTTGACAATATATATATAAATGTATTAACAATATTCTTGTATTCATATAGGAGAATTAACTACTTTAAGAAATAAAATTATTAATATTTAATATTTGGCAAATATTTTTTTTGACAAGACTCTAATATAGCAAGAAGATACCTTCAGAGAAGAAAGATAGAGTTAAGATATTTTTTTTTAAAGTCCAGACACAATTTCAAAAGATAGAAGAACTAACTGATAAAAAGAATTAAAAAATAGTATTAATGTATCATCAACAAAAATAAAATCGAATGTATATTCAATAAATAAATCTGTGGATAATTATATTATAAATATATAAATAAAATGAGTTAAATAATTACTCTTTTTTCTATGTGAAAATTGCGATATTTGGGGATATTTAAAAATGAATGAAAACATAAAAAGCGAAAGTACAGTATTTATAATTGAAGGGCACAGAGAGAGAAAAAAAAATATTGAGTAGATAAAAAGGAATCAAACAAAAGATCACATAGAGAAATAAATAAAGATATGACCATAAATTGAATCAAGTAGTAAGAAAAGTGATACGTGAATATGTGTGTGTATTGTATCGTTTAATACCAGTTCAACAAAGTGTTCTTGGTCTTGATTTACCTGTGACTTGGAATCCTTGAGAATTTTTCAGTTTACTATTTATCATTGTTTCCTTCATTGAAATTGCAAATGGTAAAGTAAAACCAGCAGATATGAGAAAGATATTTAGTTTACAAAAACTTGGTATATTAGATTTTAAAACCATTTGGACTTTAATGTGTATTATATTATATTGAAGAATAAAATTGGGGGAGGAGTATGTGTTTGAAGATGTGTTATTTATTGTAGTGTCAAAGATTTTTGTTAGTTTTATAACTAATGAATATAGGCGAATTGGAAATAATTTAGAAGAACATGCATATCTTTAAGATACTTCCATATTTTATCTAAATATATATATATTTGTTATTATTATTATTATTATTATTATTATTATTATTATTATTAGAGCTAAAAGGCTCGAGATATAAAATTTCCCTCATTTCTCGAGTGTAGTTACCAAAAAGAATTTTTTGTTTTGTTTTTAAATAAATACTTCTTTCTTTTGCTCCTTCTTATCTTTCTAAATTCGTTTAGTTTTTTTTACTCTAAACTGATCGAAAAAATAAAAACAATTTGAGATTTCTTTGTGTTATTAATTTTAAGTAGCATATTATTAAAAAGAAATAGAAAAGGATAGTTAGGAACTCATCATTGTTTTCATGTTCCTTACAATTTTAAACATATATTAGCAAATTAACACTTAATGGTTATTTTGTGTCACTCTAGGTTCAAAATCTTGAAGACAAAAAAAACTTTGACAATTGATCATAGTTATTATTATTCGAACATCCACACAAATATATATATATTCCTGTTTTTTAAAGTTGACGATATTTAATACCGGTATTAAATCATTTTTATGTTTATTATAAAAATTTTGTTCAAACAATATTTTTATTGTTTCTAAACTTTACATGCCTTAATTATTTTTTTAGAATCTATAAAATCAAAATAAGTGATAGTAAACGTACCTTTTCTTGTCTATCTGTTTTTTTTTTTATCGGTTATTTTTGTTTATTTATTTATATTTAAATATTTTCTATTGACATTTCTCATTTATATATTTTGGAACTCTTAATGAATGTAATAAATCTTTTAAAAGGATGTAGAATCGAAAAAACTTATTACATTAAAAAGTTCATAACCAATCAAAGTTTTTTTTTATTGGAAACATATATAGTTCAGTCTTTGAAATAACATCACTGTTTCATTTTACACATATTTTTGTTATTAAGAAAGACAATTGAACATAAATTAACTTACATATCCTTACGAAGGCTACCTTAATATATTTCTTTGAAATTAAACAAAACTATAACAAAAGAAGACTTCTATGGATTGTTGAAACGTTACCAAGGATCAATTGTCAATTACAAAGTTTATCAAACATTAGGCAACTTTTTTTATAACAGATAAAATAAAAAATAATGTTAGTTACTGTATGAACATTACATTATAACAAATAATACTATTTGTATTAATAATATTAACTGTACACATTGGTAATAAAAGCATTCAGTTGGAGTTGACTTCTACAAAAACGAGTTTAGAGTCCCCGAACAGAAATCTCTGTAATAATCCATTGAAGAGGAGACAGGAAAAAATTAGAATGTATTATAATCCGTTAAAAATCTTTAATGTTTTGGAATGATGGTCAAGGTAATTTAAAAAAAAATAAATATTGATATTGATTTTTTCTTAACTTTTGAAGTACCACGAAGTACTAAAGGAACAAATTATAATGTTGAAATTAGTGGGGGGTAAATGATTTGAAATAAATCAAAATTGAACTTTAACTTCTTTGTTACCTTCCTAACTAAAATATTTTAAGCAATTAAGACAATAAGAGGAATAACCTACATATTTTGTAAAGAATAAATATAAAATGAATAAATTCGATGGCATCATTAAGAAAAATATAGAGGACAATGACAACTAAAGTGACACCAATGTATATATGTTATGATATTTAAATTTATCTCACGTAGAGTATTAATACGATGTACGGATCTTAAACACATTTAGTATTGTATATAATACATAATACTTCTTGAATATGTCCAAAAAGCATTCTTCTAATACTGTAAAAAAATATTACTATTCTTTTCTAACAATAAATAATTGAAGAGTTAGCAATATTATAAAATCTGCTGATAGGAAATGTAGATATCTTTCTTCGAAGATAATCCTATAGATATTAATAATTTTTCTCTATACAAATATATTAACATTTGTGTTTTCCCATTGTTTTAATAACGATTTTTCATTGGCATTTTATAATAATATCATTTCTTTTTACTTTTTTAACAGAGTCGTTTCATTCCAATAATGTGTAAAAATTTTTATAGGCCATATCTAGATCAAATATTAATTCCCTGATCTCGGTATCACTTAATTGTTCATCCACTTTCATTTTGTTGATCTTCACAATCCAATCGACTAACTTCTGTCTATATTCAAAATCTTGTCGACTAACTTTGTTAATACTTAATAATAATTCTGCCATCAATGGGTGTAATTGATCTTTTGCTCTGTAATTTAACTTCAGTGCATCGATCAAAGTAATAAAGTTACCTGTAGCCTCAGCAACACATTTACCATTAACTGTCTTACTTTTACCAATTTTAACTTTACTATGACGAATACCGTTATTTGTATCATCATTTCCTATATCTTTGCCGTTACTATTATCATTAAGATCATCATTTTCATCTTCATCATCACCAATTGCATGCTCTACAGTCATCGGTATACCCCTTTCAAGTCTTACAATAGCATTGGATGCAACAATATTATATTTTTTCACAAAATGATCCAAATCTTTAAATTCATCTCTAACTTTATCGTCGCTCAAATATGTTTTATATTGAGCCAATAATTTATTTACAGTACTTGTATATTGATTTGTATCAATAGAATCCTTCAAATACGCCTTCTCAACATGATCCAACGCTATTATGATAGAATATATTTCAGATAATGTTTCAATAGTCTCCTTTCTTTGAGATGTAGTGGACGCATCAAATAGCGGTACTTCATTATACAACTCATTTGGAAATGGTCTTGTACTCCCTTGGGTCCCATAAAAATTTACTGGTGCAAAACCTGACATATTCTTTACTGATTGAATAACTTTTAATAGGATCGGTAAGTATTTCTGCTCAAAAAGAGAAAGAATAAAGAACACCCACACAGAATTATGAAATTGTGTAGATGTATTCAAAGCTATGCACGTTTTTCATTTAATCTTTTTCTTATTGAAAATGTAACTTTTTTTAGTTTTTCATATTTTTAAGAATTCAGAAGAAATTTTGAAATGAGTGTGATAGTTAAATCTACCCAAAGAATATGTTTCAAACAGCCTAACCCATTAGCTCACTCACCTCTCTATATATTCTAATTAAAAAATATTCAAAAACATATTATTAATCCATTATGATCTAAATGTAAACAAGAAGCTAATTGACTATCTGCACAGCTACACACACTTTGTTCTTTTTTAAACTACCTTGAATCTTCTCGTGGGAACTTTATAGACCTTCCAAAGTCTTCCCACAATTGTTTTGTTCCGTGTAAAATAATTAGTAGGTATACCTAATAAAGTGAAAGAATATTTTATAACTTTCCAAATTACGGAAGATCAAGAATATTAATCAACAAAGATTATTTCCAAGAGTACAGGGAACAGACTGTAAAGCAAAAAAGAAAATATTAACTCATTCTGAAGTATGTTAAAAAGCTCATATTAGTAATAAATTTCATTTTGAATTGTGCGATCTTTTTTAAATAATAAAACTTTGTCCTCCCGGATGTTAATCGGTTAGCCTTAAATCAAGAGATTACTAGGCACTATGTTTTTAGTGCTAAAAGCTTAAAATATTAATATAACCATTTAAATGATCATGTTCATGTTCCTCCTGTGAACGAGAAAGAGATCAATAAAAGTATCAATAAAACTATTGGTTTGGATTATATTTATTTTTATGAGAGTAATACTGTGGCAGATTCTCGTTTAAAAGATTGTGAGCCTTAGAAGACTGTGAAAGTTTCTGTGAATCTGATCAGACTATAACCCTCAATCGCTTTCTATCACTGTTGGAAACGACAACTAAATAGACTGGAGAATTTAATTGAAAAGAATTGCCGTTGCAGAAAATTTAAGAGAAGAAGAATAATCTAATCACCTTAAGCTTTTGTTTGTCCTTCTATTATTGGATATTCGATAATATTACATTTTTTTTTAATAAACTGTTCGCTTTCTTTCATTATTGTTGTTTTATATTAATTTATGCATTTTCTTATTATGTTTTGGAAAAATAGCTATCATTTATTACCTAATATTTGACCTTTGAATATCTATGTTTATAGCTTATCTATTCCGTCCATTATTCATAATATAATTATTTTTTAATATAGTTGTAACCAGTATTAAAGCCTTTTTTTTTTTACTTGAAGTGTCTTAACTGTTAATCATTAACACTTTGAAAATACAAGATCCCTAGTCATCCTACCATGGAATTAAGTTGTGTAGATTGCTATGTCGAGGTAAACTCCAACTGTCTTCAGAAGTTTTAAAAACATGATTTTACCCCAATAAATGAATGATATCGTTATTTATGAATGTGTTCAGATCTGTTAGCCCTAACAAATAAGATTAATTGTAAGTACATTACAAATATCATAAAAAGAAAGTGAAAAAAGGAGTTAGCATATATGAATGCTATATTTTTACAAAATAACATTAGAATTGTCTGTTATTTTTTTTTTAGCATTGGGGGGTAACAGATTTGAGGTTTATCGAGTGACTAATAATACTGTTAGGATATTAGCATAAGACGAAAAAAGTGGGTTTCTACTTGTTTTATATTGTTCATTAAGATAAATAGATCCGTCAAAACAACATTGAATCTAATGTCCTTTTTTGAGTTTTGTACCAAACAAAACTATATGTGTAAGATGTAAAAGGGAACTTGAAACTACAATCTTCAGATAATGGAATGTATCATCAAGTAATTTCTTTATTGTGTAGTTCCTCATAGTTATTATTTTGATATCTACATTTGTAAAGTTATTTAACCTAATGATTCTGTGATTTTCATTAACAATACACAAATGTAGATGTTCTTTGGACCAATAATCTGGACAAAAATGCCATTTACTTAAGTCGGTAATCCACATTTCTATAATTTAATTACCTTGTAAACCCCATACCAACTATCTATAACGAAGTTAGTAATATATTAACAGATTAATATTTGTAAGTCAAAGGGAAAGCACCAATTATTCATGGTGAAATCAACAAGGCTTTAACTAGGGTGATTTTCAAATCTTCATGTTCAACAAAATACAAAAAGAGAGCTTATTAATTTCTTTGGGAAGTGCAAAGATACAAAAAAAAAATTGAATATCAAGTAAAAAGGTTCAATTGGCTGGTCTAATTTTTCAGAAAAGCTAGTTTAGGTTTTTTTTTAAAGAAATTGAACCATCATACTTTTTTGTTGTTATAATGGGTAAAATAAAAACTATCTAGTTTCAGATATTTTAGAATCTGGTCCATATATTATAATCCAACTTCATTATAATGGTACCTTTGGATAATCCATACTAGACAGTTTCTGCGAAAGGCAGATAAACGACTGGATTCTTCTTTACTATTGATTACCTTGTAATTTTTAGATGATTATCAGGAATTCACACTTCATGAATCGTCTTGCAAGTGTTATTATTAAGAAAAAAAACTGTGTTTTACACCAAATGAGAAATAAATAACCATTATTAAAAGGCTACACTAGCATGTGAAGGCATCTTTAACAATAACATCAAGTGTATAATATAATAAAAGGTGAAAATTACATATATTGCTGACAGTATTTGTT
Organism: Arxiozyma slooffiae; assembly: GCA_017347545.2. NCBI lineage: Eukaryota > Fungi > Ascomycota > Saccharomycetes > Saccharomycetales > Saccharomycetaceae > Arxiozyma > Arxiozyma slooffiae. The sequence continues at coordinate 618,314 of JAFHAQ020000005.1, read as the reverse complement.
CGAAGGAATTTGTGACCGTTTACAGCGATATTCCTCGTTTCGTTAATGGTGATGCGAAAAAGTTTTAGGATTACGAAATTGTCGGTGAAACTTTTTAGAAAATTCTTCCTTGAAGGAAGTAAAGAATAAACACATACAGACCATCCGAGGATTGAACAAAGTTCTAAAGGAACTGAAACAAAATATGTGTTCATATGAAATATTATATATTTTACCAGTAACATTTATATAACACTTTTTAGCAGCATTTATTTATTTTTTTTCATATATACACACCCACATCATTGCAGCGCAAATAAGTTCATAGTATACAGGATCTTACTTATTTTTTTTTTTTGTTGGATTCTCTCTGTTGTCCTCTATTTTCTTTTTTAGTGGTACCTGTAAATAGTTTAAGTTATCATTAAATTATATTAGTGGCATGCTATCCAATATTATTAAGGCAAGCACTACAACTTCAAGGGGTTTGTTTGCTTCCAAGGCAATTATCCCAAAATTTCAATCACTACGATCCAAAAGATTTATTTTTACCAAGAATAATATTCTTTTCCAGAAGAAACAAGGTAAATCCACTAAACAACCTCAGTCTATTTTGACTGATGATCTATTGACTAGAGCTGGGATAGATATCGATGATCCTTCCTTAAGTACTAAGAATGGTTCACAATCTATTATTAATGAGATCAATCGAGAGGATAAGGATGATGCTCAACAGCAACAGCAGGATAATACTGATGAAAATCAAGCAAAGAAATTTAAAAGATCAAGAAAAACTACTACCGAACTTAAAAGAGAAAGATATGCCAATTGGTTCTATATATTCTCTTTCTCCGCAATTGGTGGTTATGCATTGTATATGACTAGAGATTGGGAAGATAATGAACCACAGGAATTAAAAGATAAAGTAGCCAATGGGTATACTGCTTCTTTAATGTATGGTAGGTTTAAGGCTAGATTTAGTTCTATTTTTACTTATTTCCAAGAGCCTCCATTCCCAGATTTGTTACCACCTCCACCCCCACCACCATATCAAAGACCTTTAACTCTTGTATTAAGTTTAGAAGACTTGTTGGTTCATTCTGAATGGACTCAAAAGAATGGATGGAGGACTGCTAAAAGACCAGGTGTTGACTATTTCCTTGGTTATTTATCTCAATATTATGAAATTGTTTTATTTTCTTCAAATTATATGATGTACAGTGAAAAGATAGCTGAAAAGTTGGATCCATTGCATGCATTTATCTCTTACAATCTTTATAAAGAGCATTGTGTCTATAAGAATCATACTCATATTAAAGACTTATCAAAATTGAATAGGGATGTTAATAAAGTTATTATTATTGACACTAATCCAGATTCTTATAAATTGCAACCAGAGAACGCTATTCCGATGAAACCGTGGAAAGGTGAGTATGATGATAAATTGATTCAGTTGATTCCGTTCTTAGAATATTTGGCTACACAACAGGTCTCTGATGTAAAACCTATCCTAAACAGTTTTAAAGATAAATATAATATTCCACTGGAATTCCACGAGCGTGTTAATAAATTGAGAACCAAATTCTTAGAAGAACAAGAAAAAAGGGCAAAGGGTAATTGGGCATTGCGTTTATTAGGTGTTGCCAATACAGTTTCCAGTACTAGTAAATTTCCATTAGATTTAATCCGTGAAGAAGGTGAAAAGAATTATATTAGATTTATGAAATTAATCGAAGAAGAAAAGGAAAAGATGAGAATCCAACAAGAGAAGATGAGTGCTCAAACTTTTACCTTGAAGGATTATGTAGAAGGTAATATACCAACTCCGGAACAGCAAATGGAACAACAAGCAAAATTACAGAAGGAAGTTGATGAAATTTATGAACAAAGAAAGAAGGAAAGAGGAGAAACTAACTAATGGTATAATCAATGACGATAAAAAGTTGCAAGTACTATTTTGATGTAAATTTTCTTCTTTCATTTTCTCCTAAAATTTTCTTATTTTCCGATTATTAGAAGCTCATGAAAATATGTAAACATAATAGTAATAATATTTTGTATATATTAATATAATGTATATGGTGATTATACTTTTCTTTTACTAATAATGAAACTGTAACAAAAAGGGTAATATTTATCTCGAAGCTTCTTCTTTCGAAATCTATTGGTATGGTTAATATTTAATTATGCTCAATGAGTTACGGATATAAATGTTTAATACTCTCATAATATATTAAATATTTTACCTGTTGAGATTTTGTATTCCTTTGCTAATACAAAAGTCATTTCACTCCTGTTTATTCTTAAGATCTTTTCACACATGTTTGAATTATTTGTGCAATAATGAATGTATTCTCTATATTATATCCATTAAATTAAACAACTTTCATTCTTCTAGTTTTTTTTTTACTTCTTCGATATTTTTGTTGCTCGGTTGAAAACTTGTACACTTTGTAATTCTATAGTAAAAAGTTTATACAACGCTAAAAACATTTTTTGAACGATAACCTGTATATTTGTTAATATGATTGAGTGTCCAGAATATTTGAACATCTTGCTCTCATTGACACTTACAATATATACGTAATTTTCATTCGATTGTATATTCAATATGTTTTGTCACTTTTTTCAATAAATTAAAATTACAAAATACTTTTATCCGCTAGGCTCCAAGACAATATTTTCCTTCGATTTTTTCTGACATAATAAGTTTAATATCTATGACTATCCCAAGATATTTTCGACTGTATTTAATGATGGCTAATACTACTGCTGCTATATTGCTTCAAAAAAATTAAATCAAGTTAATAACATGTTTTCTAATTACAATTCAGGTACTATATGATATACCGTATTTGATATTAATGCTTATATAAATATATCAGTCAATGAGATTAAAAAAAGGGAACTTGCATTCAAATTTAGTTATTACTTTGACTTTCAATGGTTCTGGAAAACCTTTAAATTTTTCTTCGCATTGTGAATTTTATAAAAGATTTACAATTAGGGTTGAAGGGCAATACTACAATTCAAATAGAAATAGATTTATGATTTTATCTATTTAGAGCTTCAGAGATAACTTTTTTCTCTGCGCAATATAATCCAACTGATAAGTTACAAAAATTATATTAAATCTACCCAATGATATTTTGAAAGTTTAGAATATTGCATTACAAGAGATATAAATTAATGCTTTTATTGATTCATAATAAAAAATTAAATATATTTTATAAAAAACGAGTTTATTAAGAGAATTAATTGATCATCTATTAGACTAAGATGACGTTGTATGCTAGTTGCATTTGATTGATGACAGTTTGGTATTGGATATTGTGATGACGATCACACAGAACTTGAAATGTAACTTGAAACATATCATAACCACGTTGATAAATTAGTAGAGTTGGGGTAAAATGCAATATCGAACGTTAAAACAATGAAGTTAATAATTAATGCTATCTTGGCTTTTAATAAATATCAGTTTTTATTGCTAAGAATTAAATTTAGTTTTGGTTTTTTCACAGTTGGTGGTGTATCCTTTGTTTGTGCTGTATATGGAATAAGTTTAGAATGTTTCATAGAAGAAACCAAAATTAAAGTCATTGGTGTATTTGCTGTTGGTGTAATAGTTACCACCTAGTCATATATAATTGGAATCAAAACTTTGTATATGCTTTGACTGGTGTAGTTGATTCATCATATGAACAAATACAATAAAAAATAAAGAATGAGATATAACAGTAAAGTTGTGATTCGTATATAATACGGTAGAAACTTTCTAAAAATTAGCGTGTTGAAATTCTTTTTTAAACAGCTAAATTGTCAAATACTCACATGGTAAAAATCTAGGTGATTAATATATTAAAACTCCTTCTGTATCCAATGAAAGGTGACTACAAATAATAGTAAATGAACATCTTAAATAGTATAATATTTGAAAGTTAATTCTGAAACATTTTCAGAAGTATTTACTAGAGCGTATAGAAAACAACAGGAAATAAATGAAATAAACAATTTAATATCCCAAAATGATTTGAAAGTTATGTTTTATATTTTTTTAAATCTATTAGATATAAAGTTTTATTGTGTTAAATATGTTTTTAACATATTCTTAAAATACAGTTTACTTTTATTACACTCATTTCTAAGAGAAATTAAGTTGAATTATATTATTTTTTTTATTAATTTTGATATAACTCAATTAATTTATTTACCCTCCCTGACACTAAATGATTTCCCACTGGAGATTTACTTGTGCTGCTAGATTAAAAATATTCTATATTATGAAAAAAAGATAGTATATTAAGTTTTGCTAGTGGGGGAAAACATTTCGTAAGTTCTAAACAAAATACAAGGTTGAAGGGGTAGCTGGAAATAACGACTTTTACTATATTTGAAAAAAAGACTTGGTATATGTATTATACTTTATTCAGATGGAACAACTTTTTATTCGAAAGGTAGGTTGGTGAACCAAAAATAGAAAATTAATAAATTTTTATAATTAAATATAATATTATCGTAGGTTTTCTTATAAATTATACTATCTAATTAAATACCCTACTTTTTATAATATAGTTTTTCTTTCTCTTAATTTGGCTTAAAGTAAGTTGTCTAGGATCATGACTTTTATTTAGTACTTACTACTTTTAAATTAAACCAAGCCAACGACAAAAATAAAGAGTTTGTCAAAAAAAAAAAAAAAAAACTAGGAAGGGTAGAGCAACCATGCTTTCCTAGTTTCCCCAAGAGAGTAATCCATTTTTAAAATTCAAGGATATTACAGACAAACATGTATAAAAATCAGAAGTAGTCAACATAAGTGAAAGAGAGCAATCAACATAGGGAAGAAGAATGAAGAAGAAAAACGATAAGAATAAACATAAAGCATATAAGCATATATTATTTAGTTCCAGTAGATATCAAGATAAAGAAACATATAAAGATATATATTAATATTACACCTAGAGATAAAAATTTATTCTAAATCTTATATCTATTCAAGTGAATTATTATTACTATTACAACTAGGTTAACTGTTATCAGAAGCACATAACCGTATAATAATCACAGAAATATTACGGTAATATCGGGAAAAAGTAAGAGGGGACTCTAACTTTACAATCCTGTTACAGTGAAGGTAACCGAACATCACTGTTTTTTTTTTGTTTGCGTCGTCGTCGAGTTGTTCAGTCTACCGTTGCTTACTTAAGAAAGGAGCTTATGAGTACATTGATTAGGAAGGAGAATACAGGTATATAGTTGAATAGCAACAATAAAAGACACATGTACATATATATAGATATAGAGCTTTATCCATAGGTATAATATTATTTTACCATCCAATACATCTATTATGATAGTTTATGTACAGAATCCAAGTTATTCAACAGTACTCCAAACAGAAATTAGAGTCAAGCTGTGACATATGTTGTTCTGATGTCACGCTAGACGATCTTGCAACGTCTTTAGTCGACGACGACGTTCTTGTTTTTCTTGTTTATAAACATGTATGTATCTGTATATCTGTGTATCTTAGCTTATTCTGTATATACAGTATAGTTTATATATCTTAGATAGGGAACAACAAAGAATCATTTATCTTATTATTTGTTCTAGAAGAGTATATCTCTCGTAGTAGATCTTCATCTATTACACAAGCCATTAGTGTAAGAAATAAAGTTTCGAAAAACTACATATTACTGTGATGTAAAAAACAAAGCTCGCACTCAGATTCGAACTAAGGACCAACAGATTTGCAATCTGCTGCGCTACCACTGCGCCATACGAGCTATCCTACGCATTTTGTGTTGTAGGTGTTTCCTAATCGGGAAATTTTATTCTTTTATTTTCGTGCCCAAAATACCTCCAAGGTTATTATTATTATAGGACACGAGGGGACGACGTCACCTCACCAGTAGTTTTTGTATTGAAAACGTAACACACTTTCTGTTCAGTGTTATGTGGTTTAGCTTTTTTATTGTTTTTCTTATCAATGTTGTTTTTTATATTGTTTCCCTTTCATCGAACTCAAGTTGGTTATTTTCGAGGCAAACTTGTGGACAAATATTTTATATAAAAGGAGAACATTTTTTAGATTCAAGTTCCCCAAGTTCGTCCTCATTTTCTGTTTATAATTTTATTTATATTTCCTTTATATTTGTACATTATATATATTGTTTATTTATATATTTATATATAGATAGCGGTCTGCCAATACATACTATTATCCAGTTCTAATAAGGTTTTTTTCTAACTATTGTAATTCGGTTGTCGATTACAACATTTTGCCATACGCCGAGAAATGTTTCAATAGAATATTTAGTAAACTTTGCCTTTACTCCTTTTATATCTTTGGAACTCATAGATATACACCCAGACATCACCTATGAACTTTGTACCATAAAAAGTTTTTTCATGGAAAACTTCTGTAATAATGTGAGTTATGAAGATAATTCCAGTAATGATTTTCTTCTCTATTCTTGACTTGTTGTTCTTATTATATATATATAATAATATATAGTGGAGAGTGATATTAACAATGGGTTTCAATGCTGAAATATATATCTTTTATATATGTTTAGATATGAGGAGGGTGAGACTGCTAAACATTTGTTTAATTTTGGAAAGTAGTGGTATTGTATTAAATACAGTCATGGGTTAACTTATTAGTAAATTGGATCTCAGGTTTATTAAAAAAACTATAGAAATAATATACCTAATTCAATATTATGTTTATATATATAATTACAAAGTGATCCTTCATCTTTTTAATTCTCTTTATAAATTTTTCTCTTAGTTACCATTCTTGACGAGATTAAAACTGTCCTTAACAAAGGAACCCAATTGGCATACTGTCCTTGTTCTAACAAGTAGAACAGTAGATAAAATATATTAGGATAATAATAGCTCAGATAATTCGAGTTTAATCTTTATATTAGTTGTCCTTTCTAACAACTTCTTTGTGAGTATGAAGTGTGATTTTTAGCAATATTCTGTGTAAGTATACGTTGTCGTTTTCAGCAATTTCTTTTTTTTATCGGACAATTATCCAACAACTTCTAACAAATAAAATTATTATTATATACCATAAGATGCTGACTAAAACACCTTATATATGGTTCAATTCTGAAATGTTTAGCTAACAGTAAACAAACAGAGTGTGCCTAATATTCTATTATCGCTTAAATATCTTTAATATTTCCTTGTCCCAATATATATAAAGGAACAACTAATTCAACATTCAAGTTTCAAGTTTTGTTTACTCTCCTTTAAATAATACTATATAAGGTATATAAAAATAACAAGAACAATATATATATATAAAAGACTATGAACCACTATACTAAATAGCTGTTTAAAATGATTTATATATTATTGAGAGTAAAGTAATTGACCTACCATTTGTAGAAATTAATGTCTTTGAATAATACTTGATATAACTATTCTATTTGAGCTTCCTATATTACATTATTCTAAACACCCCTTATAATCTTACCACGTTTAATCGGAATAGGGTGGGATATTCTAGGATAGATTAGTAAAGAATAGAAATATTTTACATTTAATAAAGTATGTTTGTGTAAGGGGTTATCTCAAGTAATATACTAAAATATGGATATTATTTATATATAAACACTTACAAATTATATAGTTGTTGATTCTAACTAGTAAACCAATTATATAATTCTTATTATAGTTGTGGGATCTTCTCTTGTTATTCTTATTATTTCTCTTAGGTAGAACCTAATAGATCTAATAAGAATATGAATGCTGATAATTACCTCTGGCACACTCTCTCAATAATCAGAGGTCTCTTAAATAAGTTTCTCTGTAATTTGCCACCAAGGTCAATCCGACGATCATTCGTTCGAATACACTCACAACCTGGGCCCAGAGTTTCGGCTGTTCCAAGTCCTTCGCCTCGACATTAAGCGTTACCCGCGGACTACGTATTTCAGGATTTTCCAATTAGGGCTTCTTACAGTTTGTGCTTTAAAAATTTCTTGTTAATTTGTTACCATCTGTCTACAAATCTTCAATATTAAATAGGACACTTAAAAGGTGTTTGTATTCTGTAAATGGTGTGTCATATCTTGGAGAATATTCTCGTTTTCGTTTAAAGTTTTGTTGTTGATGAAAAATTGACAAATGTTTCTGATTTTCCAAACATATATAAAAATAACATTTTTAAATATTAAGATTTTTTTTTTGGTACAATCACTCAATCACTTCTTATATATTTGTTGAACATATAATTTTTCTGAAGCACGACTTTTAATATTTATATTATTTTTGAGATTACTGCAGAAAGAATAACAGTTAATTCAAAAAAAATATTACTGTTGTTGTGATTCTTCTTTAAATTTTTTTTTTTTTGGCTATGGAAGTGTTCTTTTCCCCAAAGTTACCCAATCCATTTTATGACTTTTTTTAATAGTTTTACTGGTTTCGGTTATTCAGTTTTAAAAATGGGAAATTTTTAAATTGTTGTGTGAGGTTTGACCTTGTTGCAGTTAATAATAAAGATAATGTAGCCGTTAACATGAAGTTTTTCTTTATATTGGGAATAAATTGATAGATTGTTCGTATTGTAGCTGAGGCTGGACATAACGGTAAAGTATATATGTTGAAATCACTAGATAATAATATAGTGGTAAATAATCGAGTAAGACTTCTTCGGTTTCTCTCTATGTAAAATAACTCTACATATTATTAACCTATATAGGACTAGTTCTATCTCTTTCTTCTTTTATATATAAAATATTTTTGTTGGAGATAAAAATTTGTCAAGGTGAAAAAAACTAAATTCGACATTGGGAACAGTTTACGCAAAATAAATAGACAACTAGTAAGGTAGTGTTTTAGATTCAAGAAAGTCAGCACTTGTATTTTCACTTTTGGTGATCTTTCCAGGGGAGACAATACATACATGTTACACAATATTTTTAAAAAATATAATTGTCAGAATTAACGTTTATATATACAGGTCATATCAAAGTTTTTTTTTCTATTAGACCTTATAAATTTTTTTTGCAAGGTTACCTTTCACTTTGTATCCTCTGTGTGATAGTAAAATTCGCAGATAATGCCACGAGTATCATAACACCAGAAAAGTGTTCTTGCTTCTAGTATGTTCCCATATTAATTTCTTATATAAAAGTTTTCGTTGCTTTCTAGTGATTTGTATAGTAGAGTGGTCATATTATTGTTCCTGTCTTATTAGGAACACACTTCTATTTCAACACTAACGCATTAACATTACATCTCTTCTATATGATAGGAATATAAGATGATCTTCAACGCTTTTAGGAAAAGAAGTGGTTATACTAACCAAACCCAAAAGAATCGAGAATTTTAGAGTTTTATTATTGTAATAGTTCGATTTTATTACTGAATAAACAGCTATACAAAGGAAAGGAAAATTTTCTTTCTTTTTTTTAGTTAGTTTACAATATTTTCCCCATTATCATGCAATTAGTCTTATCTATAAAGTAATTAGGATATTTTTTTCTTTCGCAAAATAAATATTCACCTCCATGAGTGAAGAAATTTCCTTCTAAATAGCCACAATTGTTTCGCTCCTTTGTTATATAAACCTTAACTAGCTTAACAACGTCGACATGTTGGTGCTTTTCATTGGAAGGTAATAGTTAATAATTGCAGACTGTTTACACGTTTTCATTTTTGATAAACAATAAGGTTTCCAAAATTTTAAGGCAGCAATTTATCTATGGGAAATGAATACTTTCTTTGAGTAAAGTACAATCGTTAGTGTTCTCTAATCAGAACCAGAAAGGGAAAAAAAAATAGAATTATTACAAATTTTTAAGTCGTTTTAGTAAAGTTTCAAATGAACATGGAACAAAGTATTAATAAAAAATATACATGTATGTTTTTATGTATTATGTATTTCCATACAATTCTTTATTAACAGATATATACCTGTTGAGAGATGCAGCTAGGGGAGTACAGCCATAAAATAGATATACAGACAGACTTAGCATTAACATAAGAAGGGAACAACATATATATGTTAATATTATTTGTACAATATATTTTCAATTTATTACAAAGTTTTATTGATTTAAAGTGTGATATGTTTTTAAACATTCATATTGATGTATTATTTATTATTTTTTTTTTTTGAAATTAATCCTTTGTTTAAATCGTCCAAAGATTGTAAATGTTATCGAATATATTCAGGTATATTAAAAATTTATTATATTATGGATTTTTGCACTAATAATGATATATCAATGTAATAAGGAAGTAACATAATTGAGATAACACGTCTACCCTAATTAAACAAACAGTAAGTATCTTTTCCCTTGATAGATACATCATTATCGTTATATTAGAGATAAAAGAAACAGGTTTTTCCTGACTCCTTTATTTTTATTACGTTCCTTTCATGAATAAATTATAATTTGTATACTTCATTAGTTGACGTAGAAAAAAAAAAATAAAAAAATAAATGTTAGATATGGTGAATTAAAGCCAAATCAGTTTGTACAAAAGAAATACGCTGACAAAAAAAAAAAAAGGAACTAAACTGAGGGATAGATGAGATACATGTAATACCAACATAATACAACCAAACTATTAGTTACAACTCTGTATATTTGCCTGTTTCCATTTATTCAAAATAAAGATAGGGGAATAATAATACAGACTCAAACGAAGAAACATAAGACAAAACCTACTTATTTTACTTAGAACAAAAATGTTATTAAATAGAATCATTTTGCCACGAGTCACAACTCCAGTGTTACGTTCTATATTATTTCGTCCACAAATAAAATTGTTTATGAGTACAGAGATCCGTAAAGCTATTGAAGATGCAGTTGCTTCTGCACCTGTGGTATTATTTATGAAAGGTACACCAGAATTTCCACAATGTGGATTTTCAAGAGCTACGGTGGCTTTACTTAGTAAACAGGGTGTTGATCCAGCCAAATTTGCTGCATACAATGTTCTTGAAGACCCGGAGTTAAGAGACGCAATCAAAGAATTTTCTAACTGGCCAACCATCCCTCAACTATATGTGAACAAAGAATTTATTGGTGGTTGTGATGTTCTTAATAGTATGGCTAGTAGCGGAGAACTAGCTGATCTTCTCGAAGAAGCCGATGCTTTAGTACCTGCGGAGGTCGAAGAACATATAGAAGTGGAGAAAGAACAAAATCAAGATATAAGCAAGAAAGATTAGGTATTTAATTACACATTCTTTTAGAAAACCAAATTATTTACTTTTATACATGTACATAAATGTAAAGAAATATATACATTAGTAAAGAATTTATTTTCTTAAGATAATTTTGTATGTATCAAGATTTGGTTTAATGTGTTCTTATGCCTTTAGTCTTGTAAATAATTGATGCTTCTTATCTACAAACTTCGCTCCCCATGTATTGAAATAGCTATCTATTTATCTATTATTGCAACAAAGGAAAAATAGAAAGACAATGAATACATAAAGAGGTAAGAACTAATGATTGTGTTTCATCTAGGGGATAACTTATCATAAGCTTCTTCCTCATTTGATCTAATTTAAAAAAAAAATTATGTTTCACAAAGAAAACGAAGAACAAACGATAGCTGTTTTCTTGAACAAAGAATACAACAAAAATATTCCCCCTATAATATTAACGTGAATAACGTTATCAGTGCTGTCTTTTATTCGAAATATTTAATCTAAAACAAAAAGTACTGTTTCCCAATATTAATTTTACCAACATACTACCTTTTAAAGCTTCTCTCCATGGATAAAAACTCTTTTGTAAAGGATATAATTTTTTTCTTGCTTTGCCTTTCTTTCCTTTTTTGTTTATTTGGTGTTCTTTTTTTAGGGCTTGTTGTGTTTATTATTTTAGTACAGTTTAAATAAAAGAAAATTTAGATAATTATATTACTCTAAATAATGTTATCGTTATTAACAGCGAGTTTTTTTTAACAAACATAACATTTCATGAATTGATAATAACAGTTATTGTTCAATTTTTTTTTGTTGACGAAAAGTTTATCATAGTAATAAGTGCTATTTGACTATTGAAGATTATTGTTTCTTCTCACTTAGGGTAAATTTTAAATAAGCTTGATATAATGTCACATTGATTTAGCTGACTAAAATCTTCAATAAGAAGTATCCATTTTTTTTTTACTTTAATATTTTGATGGATTTATAATTATTAGCTGTTTCTGTTGTGATATAAAAGTGTATTATAATTAAGTGATAGTATGTTTTGAAAATTTTTCATCGCTGAAAATTTTATATAAAAACTAACGTCGAAAAAGGCTATGTTATATATAAGGTCGGTATATACTTTGTTACTGATATAGAAAAAGGCTGAGTGGTGTTGTATTCTCTCCTAGGGACATGATGACACATTATAGAATCTCATAAAGTGATCTAAATATATTACTGTCTATGATTGTGCATCCTCTGTCTAGATTTGTAATATCCTTGTATGTCACAAAGGATTTTTATTTAGTAATTTATGTTATTAAAACAAGTTTACGGTCTATTTACAACAGTTTCTTGAGGAACTATTCTTTGTTTAGAAAAATACAAGAAGTTAGTTTGAAATAAGTTTGAATATATATATATATATATATATATATATATAATACATTCTTTTTGTAAAAAAAAAAATGCAAATACTGACGATATTTTTCACACTGTTTTATGGAATATCGTATGAGTATATCAAATTGTGTAATGACCTTATGCTCTATATGTGTTTTTAAAAAAAATGATGTTATTTGAAAATTACTACCTAATTAATATTTATAAATTTAAACTATTTTTGTTGCTGCATTTAACCTTTTGATTAAATTAAGATATTCCTTAATGTTTTTCTTCTTTAATATATATTTTTGTTACATACTTCCCTATATCCACTAATATTACTTGGTCTAATACAAGATTCAGTACTAAAACTTTTATATCTCTTTACATACGATATTTATTTCCTTTAAATTAAATGCAATTTTCTAAATCTTTAAAAGCAACTATTTTTATTTAAAATGAACTAAGTGAAGTCCTTCACAAATAACTTTTAAAAAATAAAAAAACGACTCTATTTATAATAATATTTTAGTTAAAGTTAGTTGTTGGATGTTTTTTTTTCTCTGATGCCTTGATATTTATCTACTATAAAATATTGTAAAAGTAATCAGAAAAACCTTTCTTGCAATAGTAAAAATTATTCCTGACTTAATTTGTGGTTTATATCAAGAAAATATTTAATCAGAAAAAGAATTTTAGAATAATACTACGAGTTTCCGATGCAATCTAGATAATTATTAATAGATATTTTTGCATGTATTTGATTGTAACCTCATAGAAGAGTATATTTCTAATTTATTTAAACGTATATATTTCTTGGTTAAAAGAATCAATGAGAAACTATAACAAAGAATGAAAATAAGAATAATAAAGTATATTAAAAACAATATCCAACGTTACCGAAGAATTAAAAAATTCTTCTCTAAATGAGCAAAAAATTTTTAATAAATTACTACAGAATAAAATTGCTCTTATATTCATAATAATTTCAGAGTTTCCATTAACTACATAATATTTCATATATTTAATATAAGGGTCTTTAAAAATGTTTCATTTAATAGAGGAAATAACACGTATACTAGGGTTATACAAATTTCAAACCAATGAAATTATCTGTGAAAACAACGGTAGTTAGTTCCTAAAAACATTAACTTTAAGAATTTTTATCTATTAAAAAACAGGTTTTTATTTTATATAAATACCAATAATAACACTTAAGTATATAATATTTTTGTTTTAAAGAGAGATATTCTATTTGGGAAAGTGTTTATAGATTATATTTTTGGTATATTGAGTTAATATAGGTCGTGTTTTGAAGAGATTAATACCTTTTTCTAAATTTCATTTGGATGCAAAAAAAAAGGAATTTGATTCTGAGTGAAATGCTGGAGTACTTTGGAAAATATATTATCTTTAGAAAAGAATGGAAAACACACAGACAATATAATTTAATAATAACGTTTTTTTTAAAAGAAAATAATAATTAGTCTATAAAAAATAATATATAATTTTTATGTATAAGAAAAATGCACAAGTATAAAAATTTAATGCTTTGTAACTCTTTCTTTATCCTCTTTAGTAGCTTTAAAGATATTGCTTTCTTTCTCATGTCTTTCCTTTCTAGGACCGTTGAACCATCTCTTAAAGTCTAAGACTGATTTCAAACTCCATACTTTAACTCTCATAAAGTAGTAACAAACCAACATGGCAATGACGTTGAAGCAAATGTAAACCCACATAAAACCAAAGTTTCTCCATCTATACTTCCATTTAACATTGTATTGGGCAACAACCTCATCGGCAGTACTGTATGGACAATATAAACAGTCTGAAGTAGCATTTGGTTCCAAAAGATAACCGGTATTATCTTTAATATATCTCGATAGATAAGTACCACAAGTTTGACCTTCTGGTGGATCCATTCTCAAAAATTCGTTAGGACCACATTTGATCTTCTTATTATGAATAGCAGGAGCAACCAATGATTGAATAACATAGGTGAATGGAGAAACATCAAACATAAAACTCCAGAATCTTGGAGCTTTCCTTTCAGGTTGAAGAATACCACAGAATAACATCATAGCAGCAAATAAATTAGAGTTGATCATTGATGCTGATGGAACATCTGGTGACATGTAAAGAATCCATAAACCATAAGTTACAAAATAGATTGGGAAAATAAGAGCGTAGAAGAAGTAGAAGTAACCAGCTTCTGAGGCACCAGAATTATAACCTGCTGGCCAATAGTAACAGAACCAAACGAAAAATTGACAAATCCAAGTCCACATCAATTCAACAATGGTATGAGATAGCAACAGAACACTCCAATGGAAAGTATTTGAGGCAGCTTCTCTCACCTCGTATAGTTCTCTTGAATCGTATGCGAAAACATGAAGTTGGTTAATCATAGCTAAAGCGATAATCAGTAACATGAACGTAGAAGAGAAAGCCAAAGAAGCACCATCGACAGAGTGGTTAATACGAACATAGGATAAACCAATAAACAAAGCACATGTAACACATTCTAAGAACTTAGCTCTAATATAGATAGGAGATCTCCAGAATTGAATTCTTGTTCTACGGATGACACACTTCATTTGAGTAAAAAAGGAGGCAGCAAATCTACTAGCTAATTCAGGATCATCAGAAACTGGTTTGCTTGGAAGATCTCTATGCAATTTTTCAACTTCTGCTCTTGCAGCAGCACACTCTGGGGAAGCTAACCATAACTCATGCCAGTCGGCGTTGGCAGAGGCAGTAGCACCAGCACCGATACAGTTCAAGATATATTCAGCAGGATTTTCTGAAACACCACACTTGACGCCAGATTGACGTTCAAAGTAACTCAACAAAGTAGAAGAATTTTCACCAATATCACCAAAATAAACCATTTTACCACCTCTCTTTAACAACAATAATCTATCGAATTGTTCAAACAAAGTAGCAGAGGGTTGATGGATAGTACATAAAATGGATTGACCAGAATCAGCCAAAGCCCTCATAAATTGAACAATGGACCAAGCAGATTGTGAATCTAAACCAGAAGTAGGCTCATCTAAAAATAGTAGTAATGATGGTTTTGCAACTAATTCGACACCAATAGATAATTTTTTTCTTTGTTCAACATTCAAACCTCTGCCGGTCTTACCAACATAAGCCTCTGCATAATTTTGCATACCCAACAACTTAATAACCTTTTCAACATATTCGTATTTTTCTTCAAGAGGAACGGATTTTGGTTGTCTCAATTCAGCAGCAAACCTTAGAGATTCTCTAACAGAAAGTTCTGCCATGTGATTATCAGCTTGAGCGACATAACCACAAGATCTATTAAAAGAGGCAGGTAGTGGCTTACCATTGACCAACATATCACCGGTGATGACACCCATATTAATTCTTTGAGCCAAAACATTCAACAAAGTGGTCTTACCAGCACCAGATTCACCCATCAAAGCAGTCATCTTACCAGGTTTGACATAACCAAACACATCTGATAGTAATTGTCTAGTAGCACCATCATAAGGAATAGTGTAGTTTAGATGATTCCATGTGAAAACATCCTTAGATGCAATAACCTTTTCCAAATCAACACCTGGACCATTCAATGCTTCCATCATTTCTGTTCTTGAAGCAGTCTTACCTTCAGCGGACTCAGTACCGAGTTCTGGCATATGACCTCTCTTGTAAAGCAATAAGTCACCACCAGCAGAGACTGGTTTCAAAAATTCAGATAACAAAACATTAGCACATATGTAACCAAAAGTCCATACAATGTTTACACCCCAGTCCCTCCAGGCATGTTTGTAAGCAAAGTGATATTGGTGGTCAATATAAGCATCACCACTTACATATTTCCTACCCTTTACGGCACCAGCAGCATTACATATTTGATTGGCAACAGATACATCTTCGTAACCTGGACCACTTGGAACCAATTGACTACATAACATCTCTCTTCCGTGGAATTCAGTGGACATTAAACTTTCGAAAGCATAAGTTAAAGGATCTAAGAAATGAATCCATTTAATCCAATGATGCATTTCACCGATAGGTAACACAAAACCACAGTAAATACAAAGGATCATGACCCACAAACCACCGATGGCATGGGCAGTAACTGCGTCAGTAGTTAAAGTAGCGACAAATTTAAAAATAAAAGATGTGCATTGTTGTACAGTTAATAAGTACAAGAGGTATTGGAAAAATGCACCTGCTTGATATTTCAAAATTGGAATCCAATATGTAACCAGAGATAAAATTAAGATAGCAATAAACTTGACTGGAAGTTCAGTAATGATTTCTTGCAATGACTCAGCGGATAAATGGTACATGGAATACGATTTATGTTTCACGATAATTGGTCTTGTAGCGAAGGAATTACCGATTTCTGCCAAAGAAGTAAGAGAAGCAAATAATAAGACATAGAAAAGAAGACCACCACGAGAATAAGCACCACCAGTTGTCGATTGACTTCTAGGATCTATTTTATGGAACATAGAACCAACAATTAAACCTTTAATTAAGAAAGAGGACAAATAAACTTTGGTATAAGTAGAATCACCCTTGATTCTCTGGAACCCACGAATCATACAGTAGTAAACTTGTGTCCAATAGTTGACGACGTATTGAGAGTTTTCTCTTTGACCAGCTTGTAATCTTTGTTTTTTAGCGACTTGTAGTCTGTCCCTAGTTTCTTCAGTTGGATGTCTGCGGACATAGTTGTCATAGTCTGCAAGTAATTCTTGATATTCAGGGGAGTTTAGCCAATATTCTTCGAATTCACGACTAGATTTTGGAACTTTATCTTCAAAACCTGGTTTAATATCCAAAGTTCTATTTTCGAAATCTACAGTGACAGATGTCAAAAATTCGGCAGAGGTCATTCTATTAGGTTTAACCCAACCCATTCTTTCGAAATAGTCTACAGCTTTGTCAGCAGGACCGAAATATATTTGTTTACCATTGTATAAAACGGTTGCCTTATCAAATAATTGGTATATATTTTCACCAGCTTGGTAAATAGCAACGATAGCAGAATTATTCATCATATTTGTAGCAGTTCTAATAGCTTGAGCAAATTCCAAAGCGGTAGATGCATCTAAACCTCTAGTAGCATTATCCCAAGAATATATTGAGGCGCCCATAGCTTGAGCTTCAACTAAAGAAACTCTCTTTCTTTCACCACCAGAGACACCTCTAACAAAATCATCACCGACTTTAGTAGCGTAAGTGTGTCTCAACCCAAATACTGTACACCACATATCTCTCATATTATCGACATATTCTTTTCTTGTCATATTATCAATTCTGGTACGTGGAGTTTTACATTTAAGGGCAAAATCGATGGTTTCCTTAACTGTAATCTTGGGGAAATGGAAATCTAATTCTGGACAGTAGATGACATAACCTTTGTATTTGTCCATCATTTCTTTTTGTTCTAACCCATCGTAAGAAAACTCACCACTAACAGAGACAAAACTGTCAGTTTCACCAGATAGAGTCTTTAGAAGAGTAGAGCACCCAGCACCTGGTCTACCGACAACAAACAACATTTCACCTGACTCCACCACACCAGTACAGTTTTGGATAATGTTTCTTAAAGGCACATCATCTTGTTTTCTAAACTTGTGAAGTAAATGTTTTGGCCAAGTAACCATATCCCTTAACATTTCTCCTACGGAAGGACCGAAAGCAGCAGAGGCGTCGACACCTACAGTAGTGACACCTTTGAAGCCAATACCTGAATCACCAGGCTCAATACCTTGTTCTAATTGACGGGATCTTAAGTAGTTTAATAAGGATCTTAAATCAAAGTCTAACTCATTAACTTCGAAGGCATCCATTTCTTTCTTAGTCTTGGTAGAGATAACTTTGGCTAAAGATTCTAATTTTTCTACACCAACCTCATTTGATAGCATATTCGAGATATGTCTAGACAGTTGTGACGTAACATTTAGTTGTTCCTCATCCATATGCATTTCATCGAAGGAACGAATAGACTCAGCATATGAATTGTTGTCACTATCTTCAGATTTGGACACTACGTCCTTTTCTTCTTTTGAAGACATGATTTTGTGTGTATATGCGTATGGTTACTTGGAGTTCAACATAAAATAAACTTGGTGGAATACTTAAGATGAGATGATGAAAACATTCACTCATGAGAATATAAGGTCTTTATATATATAAATGTTTTGAATTAGAAATCGTCATAGTTTAATTTTTTTATTTTAAAAACTATATAATACGACAATGCGGCTATTATCATATGTACATCAGCTTAGAAAGTTACATTTTTAACTTAATAGTAATATTTGAGAGACATATTGCAGTTTATATTAGCTATCAAATACAGAATAATAGGGATATTTAAGAGCCGATATGTTAATGATATATTTAAAAAAGAAAAGATGTTTTTGGAAAAAAAAGTAACAATTAGAATTTCCTTCCGATGAGCCGTTAGAAATTATTTTCTAAAGAATCGACCGCTCGAACAAAAAGAAAAGAGTAAACAGGGACAGTACCTTACATTAATAGTTGGAAAGAAAAAGATTTTATTTTGAGAAAAAATATCTCATAAAATGAGCCGAGATTAAAATAAAAAAGAAGAGATTAACACATTAATTTTAAAAAAAATTTTAATGGAAAACTAATTGTTCTCAGTATGTGACATTTCTAAAGATAATAGTGATTTCTAATTTTCCGAGGTTCCTATGTATGAAATAAAATATGACGTGGAACCAAAGTTAAAAAGGTGCGGTTTTTTTTTTTCGAGTTAATATATTTCTAATTAATTTCAAGCCAAAATCATATGGTAATTATATGTCGGTGCGTTGAGACAAAAAAATAAAATAAAATAAACCATTTCAATACGGTGGTTAGTTATGACAATAATTGAGTTCTATCTAAAACTTGTAACGATAATAAATAAATCTTGATTAAATTATTGAAGGAAAGGCATACCAAACAAACTAGTTTACTACTTTGAAATAACTATGAATATATAGGGATAAGTATCATAAGAAAAAAAAAAAAAAAGGCTTTTTTAGAAAATGGCAACAAGATCTTTTCATGTAAAAATTGTATTTTGTAACTACATAAAATGCCAGGAAACAAACATGAAATATCATTACGTCGTTATATCTTTAACGAATAAGTCCGTTGATAAAAGAAAATGGTGCATAGGCTGTAAAAAAAACATTCGTGAATTAAATCTAGCAATTGATATATGAAAACAAGTTATTGTGTTTAAATGATGACAGTATGAAATATTTGATGTAGATTTTAAAAGAACTTCATAGATTGCATTACTTTTTATTGCAACTCTTATTGTAGACTTTGGTGTTTAAAATTTGGCTAACTTACAAAAGAAACTGTATCAAATAGTAAACTTGATACTAAACTCTGACCTGTTCAATAATTACCAATATATAGTACTATATCTTCTGGGGGAAAAATGGAAAAGAGTAGAGAAAAAATTTAATAGTGTCAATATGATTAGCATATTTTGAAGAGATGAAGTCATTTTATATTTTTTTTTTTTCTTAAAGAGAAAAGGACGTATTTACAATTTTAATCTACTGACAAGAAACAACAGAATATTATGGTTTCTATAAATAGTATTTTGCACATTAATTATTCTAACATAAACGGGTATTATGTGAATTGCTAGAAGAAAAGTTTCCTTATTATTCTCGATCTATTGAGTGTCTTTTAGTATGGAATATAATATCTAGAGTTGAATAAAATAAACTTTTCAGTTAAACTCGAAAGAAAACAAATTTTGAATTAGGACTTGGTCATTGTTTCCAAAAAAGGACTGAAATAATTTCTTTTTTTGTTCCCTCCTTTGGGGAAAACTCTGTGAAAAAAAAATTGCTTAGTCTGAATGAATATGTAATTCAAGCCAGCTCATATTTTTAAATTTCTGTCTTTGCGCATGTGCCGAGTGAATAAGCCATAGATTTCCTCTTCTCGATGACTAAGATAATTGACTATTAAGTTACTTGTCTATTTTTCGCTTTTATTTGAAAAAGTAGGTGCAGCTAATTAAGGAAGAGTAGTAATTATATTTATTCTAAGAAATAGAATACTACTTTTATTGTAGAGTCGATGTCTTGTTTTAACGGTGATAACTTTTGTCATTAAAAACAAAAAAAAAAAAAAAAACGATGGAATGGTGGGTTTTGTATATTCCTGGAATAAATAGTTCATTGAATTTTAAGATATATATATATATGTATATATTATGCCACAGAGTGTCTTTAAGTAGTATGTTATTTGTTCAATATATATTTACATAGTATGTAATAATATTTCTAAACGACATTTGCTTTCGTGTTAATGTTTCTTTCTAAATCAATCATATGTATTAAGTTGTTTGAATCCTTTCTTAATCTAGATGGAGTTTTACGATTGTTTTCATAACCAGGTGATGAATAATAATAACTGTTATAATCGTCATTGTCGTTACTTAATTTCATATAAGCTCTACTATTTGAGATAAACTCTTTAACAGAATTCCATGTAGATGCCAAGCTATAATCCTTCTTGGAACACATGAAACAATAAATGGAATATTCACCATATAATAATATGAACCCGATAATGAACCCCGCTACAACACATGATAAGATATGAGTCAGAAAAGATTTAATAAAGTTGGCATCGTCAAGGTGCCATGAACTCCCCTTCGATATAGTAAAGAAAGAAGTTGGATAATCTTTATAATCCCATGGTTGTAAAATCCGTACACTTCTTTCCGAATCTATGTAATGATAATTTGGATTCCAATATTGTTTAATCTTTTCCCATCTTTTATATTGCTTCCATATTATACTGATAAAAACAGGGCCAGTTGATGCCATGATTGTGAAATAAGGGGCATACCAGTTTTTATTATAGTGTTTTAATGAATGGATAGCTTTATAGAAAAATGGATGATTTGGAATTGCTCCCATTACATCATTGGATACACCGAATGGCGCAGTCTTTCTTAAGAATACAGGGTATTTCAATAATGGATCAAAGCTACGTTGACATGTATCGTCCAAATCCACATATATGCCACCATATTTCCAAAGGACAAAATATCTGATAACATCAGCCTTTTGAATTGGATATTTATAAGATTTTAGAGTTGGTAAGAACCAAGGGAACTCTTCGCTAATGAAATCTTCGATCATTTCATCTGTCCAAAGGATGTACTCATAATCTGGATTTAAACTCTTACACTGGGCTTGACCTGCTTGCCAATGTGATGGAATATTTTCGTCTTTGTAAGTTTGATGTATGATTTTTGGTATTAGTATTTTTTCTTGTGAGTCAATTATTGGTAATGTGCTGTTTGGTGCGATATCTTCGCTCGGAATGCTATCTTCTAGAGTGTTGTCAACGATCAACATGTGAAGATCGAATGTGTAATATAGGAAAAATAGCACAAAAAAAAGGTTTGCGTATAATAATATTTTTATTTCTCTTCTCATTGTGTATGATGTGTTTTTATATGCATGTATAATGTTAAAAATAGAATTAAATCAAATTAAATGGAACTAAAACATATAATATTACCAAAATGTTTATGTTGATAGGAACAGTTTAATACGATGTTAATATTTACTTATTTTAATTTTTGAAAATGAATATTAAAAGAAACAAATGAATTAGTGATAGAAGCGTTTAATTGTTTAATGAGGTGATAGATTGGGAAGAAGAAAAAAGAAGAAGAAGAAGTAAAAAGAATGGATAAATTAATATTAAGATAGGACACTTTTGGAGAATAACGAATTTTGACTAGTTATGTATTCTTGTATGGTTTGGAATAAAAAAAAAAGAAAAAGAAAAAGAAAACCGAAACAAAAAAGAGTGACAACGTAACTAGTGAAAGATAAGAGAAAATACTTTCAAGAGCTAATAAGATATATACAAATGTCGATAAAATGATTAGAGGATATATATGGCAAAAATGGCGAATAATCTTGTTCGAAGTATGGCATGATAAAAAGTAGAGGAAAAAAAAAGTAAGAAAAGAAAAAAATAACAATAATAACAATAATAAAACACGGCTGTGTTCCTTCTTCATAAAGAGAAATAATGATAATGATAATAAATAAAAAGAAAACTAGAAGAAGGACATGTATTTTTATTAAACATTTGGGAAGGCGAAGTAAATTTTGCTTTGCTTTTCCTTTGCTTTTCTTTTTCCTTTGGTGTTTTATTTCTTTGTTTGTTTTTCGCCTGCTATCATGACACGAAATATTTTTGGTATCGATTAGGGTTATTAGACTTTTGCAAGAGTTTTTGGTCGAAGATTATTAGGTTATTTTTATACAAAACAATTTTCGTTTTATTATGGAATCTCGAAAATGACATAGGGAACGTGAAAACAGGTACAAATTATTTTAAATTCTCCATGAGGTGAACATCGTTGGGTACTAAAGACCTCCGTTTTTTTTTTTTTTTTTTTTTGTTGTTAAGGTCACGTATAAACCATTTTATATCTTGTAGTGTGCTTGGTAAGGGTTATCTAGTTCCAAAAAAAAAAAAAAATTGGTTGAACGTTTTTCTACAGATATTAATAGAAACATAGGGTTACTCTATAAAACTGTGAGAAATGTAAGAAATTTTCTCAGACCATTATTTTATTTTTTTTGCATCAGGTTTTCTGAAGAAAAGAAAATGTGGCGTTTTCTAAACAATAAAATGAAATGTTTTCTTTTCTTTTTTTTTTTTGCCCAGAAAACAAAAACAAAAAAATGGTACATTAGTGATAGATCTTTTCTCGGTTTATCGCAGATTTACGAACGTGATACTCATTTAAAGAGAGGGTAAAGAAATCTAAAATACATTTTCCCTGTATAACTGCTTCTGAGTCCAATTATTGGTTGGTGATTCTGATATGTTACAGGTGGGTGTTTGAGATTTTGTACAAGTAATCTATTTATTTTGGAAGGAGTATGGAAAATATAGTATACATGAGTAGGTAAGTGGTTTATTCAATTGTCACATGAAGAAGGTAAATGGATGTAAAGGAGTCCTTCTATGATATTTCGAAATAAAAATATCGGAATATATATATATGTTAAAATTGTACAGTAGAGAGAGTAAGATTTCAACTAATAACGTATCTTTTTTTATACCGCAACCCCACTCGATTCTCTTAAATTTTTTATTCAACATTAAAAATCCAGATTACAAATAAAAATAAAAATAAAAACATAAAGGAATATAAGTAAATAAAGTTGGGAGGAACTAAAAAGATTTCAACTAAAGAGATTAAGGGAAAGTGAACTCCTTTTATTCATCACTTTTTTTTTTGGCATTTTATTATCAGTTCTGATGGAAGAATGATACAATTGCCGTTTGAATATTAGTTATTAGGTTAAACATCTATTTGTATTTGTAAAATAATTTTAATCATTTATTTTATTTAATTTCATTTCTTAGTCTCCTACTGTCTTTGAAATCTAAGTAGTTATTATAACTTCTCTTAATCAATTGTGTAATTATTGGAACTATATTATAATATAAATTCAATTTTATCCTAGTGCTTCCATTAAATGTTTATTCAATTTGATTATCGAGAACATATATACACTTAAATTCAAAAAAAAGTGTGTCAAATTCAAATTGATCGTAGTTTATTCTTGTTTGTGTTTTCTTTATTTTTTGTATTAATTATATAGTGTATATTTAATATATATATATAAACTTCGCGAATTAAGCAGAAATAATAATAATAATACCCATCAATCCTTTTAGTTTCTTCATGGTATTCAAGTGTGAGATTACACAAAATTGTATATGTATCTATATTCATTCATTGCGTCAATAATAGATTATCCAATTTCTCTTGTGTCAACTGAACATTTAGAGTATCCTTCTCTGATTGATTCATTAACAACTGATATTCTAGATTTAATTCGATGGACGATATAAGGTGATCTTCTAATTTAAGATTTATTTTTTCATCTATCTCATCTATTGATAGTAATCTATCTTTTGAAGTATTTGTGTCTAATCCAATAATATGAGAAATAGGATTTAACGTATTTTCACTATTATTATTATTATTATTATTATTATTATTATTACTTTCTATATGTTTATTAATGATAGTAATACTCTTGCTATTATTACTATTATTAACAGATTGCCCTTCGTTATGAATAGGATCAATTGGACTAGTGGTAGTAGAAATAGTTGTCGTCGTTGCAATGGCAGGTTTTGAAGTTGTCGTAAGTCTTGGTGATGGAGATCTTCTTGAATAGTCACCATGTTCAAATCTTGTATTCTTAGCAGAAATATTGTTGTTATTATAATAGTAATCAGAATATGGTAAATTTGAAGATGATGATGACGAAATTTTATGTGTTGTATTGGGAGGTTGCCGTTGGTGTGGATATGGTAGTTGATTGTTATATCTGTGTTTTATATGATCATTGTTATAGTAATTATTATATTTTGAATATGGATGATTTCTGTTATTGTAGTGATATTTTCCTATATTACGAGACGTAGAGTTATAATAATTATGACGATAATTATATCTTGGACGTGGTATTTGTTCCTGTTGTAAATACGAGGAGGATGAGGGGGGAGGGGAAGATTTATAGCGCGACTGTGGGGTTTTTAAATGATCATTATCTGGACTCCCGTTAGTATTGTTATTATTATATTCACTCATTTGGATCTCTCTATATATTTATTTACGTATTTAAGGTTTGTTCTCTTATCTTTTTTTTTTTTAATAAGATTGCTATATGTATATAATTTGAGAAGGGAAAATGGTGGAAGAAAGGAAGTGTCTTTGTATATAAATATTTAAAGTTTTATTTCTTCCTTAGTTTTGTTTTGTTTCTTGCTCTTTTTTTTTTCTTTTATTTTTTTTTTTCGTTTGCTTCTTTATTAATTGAAAATGGACACTTGTCGTGTAGTGTGATAATTATAGAGGTTTGTAGATGAAGAGAGAATAATCATTCTACTGATTATTAATAAATAATGTACTTTAGTAGTTGTTTGTTCTTTGTTCAAAGGAAAGGATAGAAATTTTTTTTCATGAAAAGATATATATAAAGGAGGAGAGATATAAAGAGAAATATATTTCATGTGTGTTAAGTATGTTAGAGTGTCTGTGTGGGAGTGACATTATTTAGTTAACAAATTCGTTTTTTATTTTTTTTTTTTGAATATTTCCCTTTTATATATAATTATATAAGTATGTATATAAGGAATAATTTCTTTACAAACTCAAATTTAATTAATGTCTCATGAACTTTTGTTGTAATTACTTCTTAATTTGAGTGAATAAAAATTTTTTCCTATTTTTATAGATAACTTTGTCATATTTTCCCTTATATTGGAACCAATGTAAAAAAACGTATATTTGTATTAATTCTACATTTTAAATATTTTTATTCAATTCTTCTAGTAAATATTTTTTTGTGCCATTTTTTAATAAAAGTGAAATTTCCAAACTAATATAAAAAAAAATTCACGAAAATCCAAGAGGCCTATATAATTCCATATTATCAAAATAATAATAACATAATAAATTTAACTTTTTTTAACACTTAGTTCTTACTAGAAATGTTGAAATAAAAGATTCTAGAATGAAATAGAATAAATCAATAAAATTTTAGCAATAGATAATCCCCTGAAGATAAATATCACAGCAAATATATCTCCTAGTAAAATTGTGATTAGCAAGGTACTTTACCTCTTAACAGTTAAATAGGATATTATTAGTTTCCTATTAGATTAATGGGGTAAACTATCACTTATCCCCCCCCAAATAAATATGGTGATATATAATAATTAACTATAACCTTCGATGATCATTTCCAAACATATATAAGGAACCTGAAATTGTCGATAATTCAGATCATTTCTTCACTCTTCTTATATATCATATATTTGATTTTACTTTATATCATCTATTAGTAATATTTCTATATAACCAAAGAACATTTACAGAAGAAAATTTACAGAGGAACATCTTCGATATAAATTACATATACAAGAATCGAATACATACACAAAAATATATTTTAAGATGGAGAATGATAACGAATTATAATATTAGTAAAGGCGCCCATTCTCAATAAAAAAGAAGTCCTGAACATATAAAAAATACTTTTCTCAAGTTACCTGTAAAATGTTTTGAAAATTGTAATTATAGATATTCCAGACCTACTTTCTGACTCCTCAAATATTAATGAAGAAAAAAAAAAAAAGACCATGAAAATATTTTAAATTCGGTAGTAAATATGCTATTTCGCAAATGTTTTCAAATAAATGTACCCCTAGTTGTAATTAGATATGAGACTTGTGTATTGATAAATCAACTTCATAAACTAAAATTCTCTATACACACGCAAGGACAATATAAAAACAGATAGAGGATACACATTCATAGACTGTTGTGTATAAATACCACCTTATAAGATACTAAAATGTGTCCTCAGGTCCCTATGAGGGGTTACAGCTCCCATCAGTTATCTTCTATATAGACGACAAGGTGTATACAGATCTTATACATAACAAAGCTTTTATATAAAATTTTCAGTTATGAAAATTTTTCCAAACATACTATTACTTAATTATAATACAGTTTTTTGTCACAACACTTCTTCATCATTTTTACCTTCAATAAATTTTCTATCACACTTTGCTTCTTCTTGTTCCTCGACTAACTCATCATTACTCTCTTTTTCTAATTATTTTTTTACAAATTTAATTATTCAATGACGTTTTAACTAAAAATATTTAACAGATAGTAATTTTTTTTTATTACTATTGTAATACAACTGACTAAGGTACACCAAAAATATCTACCGAATTTGAAGAATTTAAAAAAAATACGCAGAATTAATTTATAGAATATATTTAGTCACTAATTTTTACTAATATTCTTCAGTTTTGAAAAGTTCAAAGGAGGAAACTGATGATAAAGAAAATGTTCAACTCATAAGTTAACCGATATCTTTTATTACTTTAATATTTACACACTATCAGTTTTTTGATTTAAATGATTCATTTAGAAATAGTTAAAACCAAACAAAAATAAAAAAAAAAAAGATTACTGAAAAATTTCTTCCCTTTCCATATTTGCTGTTTTAGAATATATATAAATATATATTTAGGTATATGAGTTACCCCCCTCAAAAAATTTTTTTTTTCTTTTATATTTTTGAATTTAGACCTCTTAAATATTTTGAGTGTTTACGCCAACTATCAGGAAATGGTATTTTCAAAATATCATAAAATTTTCTTGAACATGTATTATCAACAAAAGTCATATCATTACCTTGGTCACATTCGCAACGATATGCATGATATACAAAATCCTCAATTGGACAATTATAATAATCATCATTTTGGAAACCTAAATTATTGAAAAATTGGAATGATTTTCGACTCATTAATAAAGTGGCAGCTAAAGTTTGAACTTTGTTGATCGTCCAACCGTTATGGAAAATTGTACCTTTTTTATCGATAATCTCGAAATATTTTTGATAAGTCTTCGATCTCCAAAAATTTAAATTTGATATAGAAAAACTTTCCAATAATAATTCACATTTATCAAATACATTATCCTCTACAGGTTCTTCTAATAAAAATGATTCAAAATTATCACTTTTGATTATATCCTGATGTTCATGTTTTAAAAACTTGTAATGTTTCTCCAAATCAAAATCTTTTAAGTTTTTAACTTTAAATGAACCAGCCACACCAACAAATTTTCCAGAATCCTGCATCAATCTAAAAACGTCGTAATCTATATCGCAGAATAATTCAGTACCAGGTTTTATATACCACATCCAATCATAATTCGACATAAATTTTTCCAGAGGTAAAAATCCAGTAAAATATCTCGTCCAAAGCCTATATTCCATTGATTCAATGTGTGGTTCGAATCTTAACCTGCGCCATGATTGTGCTAACTTTCCTAAATCTATCCATTTAGGTATTTCCCAATATTTGGCAGAGATAGTCTGTAAATAAACATCTGTTTTATTTTTCATTGTATTATTAAATAAAACTGAATCCCTTAATTTACCAACCCATTCCGTGTTATTATATTCTTTACCATCAACACTAATTAAAGTCCAGGGATACTGAGCCCAATAATTAAAATGAACGTGTACGGAATTAATAGTCTTGATTATATCATCAATATTAGAATCGGAGATAAACATAACCAAAGAACCCTTTGGTCTAAAACCATGACGGGCAAAAGATTTTGCAGTGAAACCTTCTAATGTGTCTTCGAATTTAAGATCTGGATTATCTATAGAGGCATCACTTTGCAACCATTTATCCTTTAACTCTTTGACCCTTGCCTCAACTTTTTGATTAATTTCCACTTCTTTTCTTCTGTTAATTTCAGCTATTGTAACATTTCTATTAATTTTAAAATTTTCTTCTTTAAACAAACTGTTAGCATATGGATTTTCAATATCTTCTTGCATACCTGTATTTTGTGAATCTACCAAAATCTCATTTTCATATAATTCATCAAAAACATGATTTACTGATTCCAAATCTAGAAGATCACTGTTCGCATTAGCAAAATGACCATCGCCATAAAAGCCACCACTGGCCTCATAATTATTATGTTGGTTACCTTGACTAGGCAACGAATCTTTATTAGAGCTCTCTAAGATAGAAGAATTGTTACCAAAAGTTAAAGTTAAAGCAATAATAATCAAACTTAGTAATATAACTTTCAATTGGTTTGCCTTTAAAAGACCTGGTATTGTATAGATACATCTTAATAATGACTTTAATTTAAAATATCTTCTACTTTTTTGTAAAGACATATATAAGTATGAGTGTTTTGGTATTTGTTTATATTTTCTACTTGCCAAAGAATGCATTCTTAGTGTCATAATAATCTTAATCTTATAATAAGTTTATATGATACAATTATTTTTAATATTCAATAAGATCAAAATACAAATCCCCAACTTGCTATCGGCATATATAGAAAAGGTACGGTATTTACAAGTATTTAAATAAATATATATATATATATATGTGTGTGTGTCTATATTTTACAAGTACAAGACAAAATTAAAATATAAATATCGTAAGTGATAAGGTATGATAATTTATAGTTATTAACATTCCTCTAATATGTTGCAAAGAATAATTGTCTAGCTGTTAGTCTTCTCCTTCTACTGTAAAGAAAAAGAAAAGACAGAAAGAGAAAGGAGAGGGGGAGGGACAGGCAGCAGTAACATTATAGAAGAAGAAAAGACCAATGGCACTCTAAGAAGAAGTTTAAGGTATATTCATGAACCACCATGAATTAAAGTACATCACATATCCTTTGCATTCTCATTTTATATATACAGTATACAACCACAAAGATGATCATCTTGATGCATTATAGGTTGTAAAGTATAAACACAATAATAATAGCACTAATGATCAACACTACTACTACCACTACTACTGTTAGTATTATTTGTGGCCACAAATACTTGCAACAAACACATTCTCCACATACCACAGTTTTTTTTCTTCATTTCTTTCTTTTTCCCTTTTTTTTTTTCCCATATTTTTCCCCAAATGTTTGTTTTTTACACTGTGGATTTTTTTTTTTTTTTTTTTGGTTCATTTGATTTAAAGATGATTGAAAAAGTGTGATTCATATTAGTATTATTTATATAACTATATATATATTATATATAATTCTGGTAGGTTTGACGTACAAAGAAAGGATAAATAAAGTTACAAGAAATATTTAAACGTTTTATTCAATTAACTTAATCAAAAAATAAAATACAATATCCACTATTTAAATCCCTGTTCACTTATGGAAGAAACGCTAATTAAAAAGAAGAAGAATATATTAAATTATATATTAAATAATAATCTTATACCAATAAATAATAATAATAATAATATCCACAACAGCAACAATATATATCTCCCTGATGTTATTGCCTTATCATTCCCCGTCACATCTTTAATTAAACATAACTATATGGTTCATGACTTACTTCCAAATGT
This sequence comes from Arxiozyma slooffiae, assembly GCA_017347545.2. Taxonomy (NCBI): domain Eukaryota; kingdom Fungi; phylum Ascomycota; class Saccharomycetes; order Saccharomycetales; family Saccharomycetaceae; genus Arxiozyma; species Arxiozyma slooffiae. Next base: position 587,746 of record JAFHAQ020000005.1, on the reverse strand, counting down.
TTTGAATTATTCTACTACGTTGGACGGGTTTCCAAATTGGTATGCGTGACATCTCTAGTCCATCCTTTAAAGCTAATAATAATATACCTAAATTAGACCATTCTCAATTAATGGAATTTTATTGGGATATTATTCTACTAATTGAATCTCAATTTCTTTGTAAAGAAATCACTTATAACCAATTCAAACAGTTTAGAAAATTTTATCTAATTAATAATATATCTGAAAAACTAAATAACACTCACCCTATTATCACTACCACAACCACCGCTATCAAAAATAAACTTATACAACCTTTATGGAGATCCATGGCTGATACTTATTTTTTACTCTATTTTAATATTCCCATATCAAATTCAAAACAACATTCCTGTCCATTTATATTATCGAAACAAATTGATGATATTCTAAATATTATTATCCCTTCATATTTTAGTAAACAATTCCATTACATTATATTGAACAATAAATTAAAGGATTGGTTGATTTCATTGTTGGAATTTTCTGATAACTGTAATTGTAGCGAACTTAGATTATATTTACATAGAGATTTGAATTGGAATGATACAAAAGTTGTATTGAAAAATTTAAATTGGATAAGTGGGAAAATTTTACCAAATGAGAATAGAAATCATTTTAATGATTTGAATTTAGATGATTTATTACTGACTGATGAAAACTTCATTATTTTACAATTTGATATATAAATACACACACACATATATATATATATATATATATATAAACATATGTATGTATAAATTTGTGCCTTTTAGTTTTTTTCCTGATATTAATTGATTTTATTTCAAAAGAGGAAAAAAGCAAAAAATATAAAATATAGGTGATAAAATAAAAGACAACCATATATACATATATAGACGTACGTAAATATCTTCCAACAAACATTATATAGTTACTACTACATATAAATATGTATATATATAGATATATATTATCTCAAATATCAACCAATAACAAAAGTATGGAAGTTTGCATATAATGTTTCATTTATTACAAGGACTTTACCACAATTGGAATAAAAAAGAACAATACTCAATACTTATCTTAGGTTTAGATAATGCAGGTAAGACAACATTCCTCGAAACATTGAAAAAAACATATAACTTGTCGTCAAAGGATCTAAGTAGAATTGTCCCCACTGTGGGACAAAACGTTGCTACAATAACTACTAAAGAAAATATCCTACTTAAATTTTGGGATGTTGGTGGTCAAGAATCATTAAGATCCATGTGGTCAGAGTACTATTCTCAATGTCATGCTATCATATTTGTGGTGGATAGTACAGATAGATCTAGAATAGATGAATGGAAGCATACATTGACTTCAATAATGATGGATGACGAGATTGAAGGTGTTCCTGTCCTTATGCTGGCAAATAAACAAGATAAGCAAGATCGAATGGAAATTCAAGATATTAAAGAGATTTTTAATCAAATTGCGGAACATCTAAGTGCAAGAGATTCTCGGGTACTACCTGTTAGTGCTTTAACTGGTGACGGTATTACAGATTCAATGGATTGGTTGATACTTAGATTACAAAGAAATAAAAAATCAAGACCACCGACATACAAATAAACTATTAATGTAAAAACAAAGGAGAAGAAAAAAAAAGGTTTATTAATACTATCTATTTTATCCTTCATAATTCTTATTTTAACCTTATTTTCTTTTTTTAACAAACACAGATATATATACAGAGATACATATATATTATATATAAAATCATATATAGAATTTTGTGAATTTATTTATTCTTCGATATGATAAACTAAATAGTTTGGTAACCCATACACATCATAGTTTAATCTTTTAGCCATCTTAGCAAAACCTTCGGTTTCAATTAAATGATAAAATGGGAAATTTGGGAACATAGCACCGTCTCTATGAACATCTGCTTTTACTAAAGTACAACCACCACCAACACCATCAAGGCTCATTTCTTCGTTGACTGGCTTAAGTGGGTCATAAAAATGTGCCATCAAAGGTCTATAAGTAGCAATCTCTGCATATCCTTCCACAATAATTTCATCATCACCCATTTTTGAAGCTAATTCAAGACCTGTTTCACTCTCTTGCCAATTATTAAAATCATATGGTCTAATATCATCTTTCTTTTCCTCTGTATTGTAATATCTTTGATAAACATTAGCTGCGAGAACAGCTTTGTTATGTGTTGTCATATCTTGAATCAAATTAACAGGGGTCTCCACAATATCTGCATCTAACCACAAAACCCACGAAGTGTATGGACTCAAAGTAGAGAACAATAATTCATTTCTAGCTGTTGCCATTATAGAACGTCTCTGTTTTTGAACATCCAAAGCATGCCTTTCCTGTTCCCCCAATTTATCAAAACTTGGTGACTCTTGTCTTAATATAGTAATTTTCGAGAATCTATCATTCTTTTTGCTTGATTGAATCTTTTTGACAGCAGCTTCTAATTTTTTCAAAGCTATATCACCACTGGGAGATCTTGGAACAATGAACCCTAATTCAATCAATTCACGTGGATAGGACAATTGTAAAAGGTTTTCCCAATACTTTTCGTGGAAAGTTTGCATTGGTGTCAAAATCAATACATGTTCTTTATTAAGTGCTGCATTTGGTGTGGAATGTAATTTATTTAAATCAAAATGAGCGATATGACTCTCTGGAATAATATCTTCTACATGGTCACTGAATAACCAATCTCTTTGTTCTTTATAGACATACTTTGGCATTCTGTATTTTCTGGTAAATGAAAAGTACCATGTATTTTCGATCTCATTAGCCCATTTCTGATTTATAATACTATCTGCATCAATACCTAAAATGTTATAGTTTCTGTTGGATATTATAAAGAGAACGAAAGTGAAAACCACCAATGGTAATAACATGGCCCATATGGGGTGTTTCTTCAAACGATATTTTATCAATGACCAAGAAATCATTGTGTATGCTTAACCTAATCTTTTTATTTTTGTTTTGTTTCTTGTATAAATTGTTTCAAAACAGCAGGAGGTAAGAAGAGTAAAAGGATTAGGGTCACAACGGCTTATTACCCAGTAGCAAAAGTTCTCCTTTTATTGACTTCTCTTACTCTAAGCAAACAAAGATTTTTCAGTTTGTTTCTTAATGCTACTTTCTTTGTAAAAATATATATAATAGAGTCGACTTTCATTTTTTAATTTATTTTTTATTTTTTCTTTTTATTTTTAGAGAAAAAACATTTTCAAGAGGAAACAACTCTATTTTCCGTATGAAATGATATTTGCATAATTTTTTTTGAAGAACGGTCTTCCACTTTTTTTTCTTCTATATTTTTTTGATGTTCGTCTTTAGTGATTAAAGAGTACATGCATAAATGTGACACGAATTAAAGCCAAGAAAATTATCTATTTCATTTGGTGCTATAAGCCACAGTCTAGAGATTACCTGAATACGAATATCATCCTACATAGCAAGTATTATATACAATCATAATTGTTTATTATTAGTCGGGTTAATTAAAAAAAAAAAAAAAGGAAAAAAAATGGATGAAATAATAATTAGGATCAAATATATATATGTATATATATTCTTTTTTTTTTTCTAATCAAGTTTGGTATGTTATTAATATTTACTTTTGACACTCATTCCATATTTGATTACAAATACTCATGAATATTTTCTTGTTCATATCTTTATCATTTCCTTGTGGGTACTCAAAGGAGTATCGATTATCAAGTATTCTAATTTCTCCAAACATCACATTATTATTATATTTGCTATTACTGTTATTATTATTATTATTTTTGGTAATATCAACTCTGTTTCTTGTTGGTATTGCGTCATGTTGAAATCTCGTAAAAATCGGTGTTGGTACTGCTCCTTCCTCAATAGCCAAATCTGATTCTTCAATGTTGTTATTGTCATCATTGTCATCATTATTATCCTCATCACTTTCGACACTACTATCCTTTGTTATATCGTCTTGGGGACTATTTTTATTCAATTCTGTTTCGTACCCTACAGAATTCCTGTCATTTCTTAACTTTATTGAATATTGTGATCCATTTGGTTTCGTAGTATCTCCATTATTATTATTATTATTACTATTATTGAAATCGTCATAAGATTGTGGATACGATGGAACGGGATTCGAAAACAATGTTGGATCCGTTGTATCTGTATTTATTGGCATTGTAGAATATGGGAAATAATTCTGATAATAGTTTTGGTAATAATCACAATAAGGAATATAAGGTGGCATAGATGGGATATATGATGTATTAGATGTTGAAAAGGGTGTTGTGCACGAAGCAGGAAAAGGAGCAAGAGGAGGCGGGAAATGTGGCATCTGTAATGGTTGAATAGCGCTCATTGGATATGCCTTATTAGTAGGGAGATTAGAAAATAAATATTGTTGTTGTTGTTGTTGCCTTTGTGAATGATACATTGAATTTGAACTGTAATTATTTGTTCTATGTTTTTGTAAATATGGGATTGTAGAAAATTTTGAGTATCTTTTATTGAATGGTATTTTACCCAAATACTGAACTCTTGGTTTTTTCAAATTTTGATTAGTATTTATAGTTTTATATTTATCTTGAATTGGATCCTTCAAGTTTTGATTCAGTTGATTTTTATTTTGAGCCCTTTTATTTGTTTGGATACTGGCTAATGGTGGTGGAATTCTTTTTCTCTTTAGAGAAGTATGATGATTTAATTTATTCGTTATTGGATCTTTTACCGTTGTAGCATGACTGATATTTAATTGATCTGATACTATTCTTTCAGAGGAGGCAGAGGAAGGTGTTTTATAATTTTCTGCTAACGGATCCTTTTTTTGAAATGGTTTAGTCTCTGAAACAGCTACAGGAGAAATTATATCTTCAATTTTACCATCGGCACTTGTCTTTACAATCAAGTTACTATCAACATTAGAATTTGTGGAATCATTTGTTGCGACACTTTCTGTTTCATTTGGTGAATGTGTTATAGTAAAAGAGGTATTTAAATCTTGTTTTGTTTCTTCTGTTGGTGTCACTTCCAATTTCTTCGATTCACTGCTATTATTATTATTATTATTATTATTATCCTGCATCTTACTCTTTAGGTATGATTCTTCTCTATCTATTTTATTTCTTTTTATTGACTTTGAATATATATATATATATATTATGAAAATAAAACAGAACCCCTTTACAGATGTAAAGTTTCTCTACAGATGTATTTATTTATGTTTTATTATTATATTCATACGAAAAGATATTTCAAGGAAAACAAAAAAAAAAAAAAAAAGATACAGAGAGAATGTTTCTACATATATATATATGTATATATGTGTATAATATCGGATTTTTATTCTCCTGTTTTTTTATACCTGTCATATTGTACTGTATTATTATCTATATATTTAAAAAGATATACAGATAAATATATATATATATAAAAGGAAAACACTTCTCTAACACTTTTTTTTTTATATAAGACATTAATGAGGTTCTTCTTACCAAAAACAAGAACACACACACACACACACACATATAAAATAAAACAAAACAAAAAAACAAAAAAACACTAGAGAAAAATGAATAAACCAAGAAAACAAACCTGATTCGTGGTGTATTTGTTTGTGTGTGAACTTGCCCTCTCTTACCAATTCATTCCTTTGCAATGAAACAAATCCTTTTCATTTTTAATTTGTTTTTTGTCTTGTTTTGTTTTGTTTTTTCTTTACAGAACCAAATTGAAATGGAAACTTGAAACACCGCAGTTTCCTAAACAGGTAAATACACAAAGTTTTGTAACATTCAACGGTCGCGGAACTGATTATTTTTTTTTTCTCTCTTTGTCTCTCTGTTTCTCTGTCTGTTTCTCTCTGTCTGTTTCTCTCTGTCTCTTGCAACGGTTTGGAGCCAAGTGGGAAATGCAAAACCTGCTATCTTTTTTTTTGTTTGTTTGTTTTTTTTTCTTGTTTTCTCTCTCTTTCTCTCTTTTCCCCAGCCGGTGCCTGCTTCTGAGGGGTTGTCCATTCCTCCAACTTTCCTTTTGGTCACGAGAGGAGAAAAAAAAAACAAACAAAAAAAAAATAAAATACAAATATATAGATACAAACAACTAAAATGAAACTTTTCATAAAACATTTATACGAAAAATATATACACACACATACATACATATCTAACCCTCTATACTTGTTCTCTCTCTCTCACACTTTGTTATCTTTTTTTTTATATTTTTCTTTTTCAACACAGTAAACTTTACATCTACACATAACTGTGCAAAATGTCCTTAGGTACCTTATATGCCAACTTCAGAGTTAGATCCGTTGTCCCAAGATCTCTAGTCAACTACTTGAAACTAGACGTCAATATCGTTGACCCAGCAACAAATGAAGCTCAATTCGCCAAAGACTTCCCATTGAAGAAAATCCCTGATTTCATCTCTCCCAAGGGTTACAAATTGACCGAAGTTATGGCTATCGCCTACTATCTAGTCAAGCTATCCAATGACTCCAAAAGACAAGCTCAGTTATTGGGTGCTACTCTAGAAGAACAATCCCAAATCATCAGATGGCAATCCTTCGCCAATAGCGACCTATTACCAAACATTGCCTACGTTTTCCAATCTCTAAAAGGTGATAAACCTTACATTAAGAAGTTTGTTGATGACGCAAGTGGAAAAGTCGATCAGTTCGTCGATGTCTTTGAGGAAAGATTGAGGGATCACACCTTCTTGGCCACTGAAAATATCTCTTTGGCTGATATTTTGTCTGCTACTGCTTTCACAAGAGGTTTCAATTACCTTTTCGGTACCCAGTGGAGAAAGGAACATCCTTCTATCGTTAGATGGTTCAAGACTGTCATTGCATCTGATATTTTGAAAGATGAGTTCAAGGATTTCGAATTCATTGATCAACCATTGAAGTATACTCCTCCAAAGAAGGAAAAGAAGGAACAACCAAAGAAGAAAGAAGAAGCTAAAGAGAAAAAGGCAGAAAAACCAAGTGAACCTGTTCAAGAGAAGAAACCAAAGCATCCATTGGAATTGCTAGGTAAGCCAACTTTCGTCTTAGACGAATGGAAGAGAAAGTACTCTAATGAAGACACTAGACCTGTCGCTTTGCCATGGTTCTGGGAACATTACAATCCAGAAGAATACTCTTTATGGAAAGTTGAGTACAAGTACAACGATGAGTTGACTTTGACTTTCATGTCCAACAACTTAATTGGTGGCTTCTTCAACAGATTGACCGCTTCTACCAAGTATATGTTTGGTGCCATGGTTGTCTATGGTGAAAATAACAACAATGGTATCATTGGTGCCTTCATGGTTAGAGGTCAAGACAATGTCCCTGCATTTGATGTGGCCCCAGATTGGGAATCCTACTCTTACACCAAATTGGATCCAACCAACGAGGATGATAAAGAATTTGTTAACAACATGTGGGCTTGGGATAAACCAGTCGTTGTTAACGGTGAAAACAAGGAAATTGTTGATGGTAAGGTCTTTAAATAAAGAATTTTTCTTTTTTGTTTTTTTTGTTTTTTGTTTTCTTTTTTGTATCGACTCTCACCGATTTATACAATTTTGTTTCCTCCCCTCCCCTCTAATTTAAGATATGTTTTTTTATGTTTATATATATATATATATATATATATTGAATAAATACATAAGATTCCGATCTTACTACCTTAACTTTCACTACTACTAAGTTCTTCTTTTTTTATTTTTTGTTTTTTTTTTTGTGAATGTATATAATAAAATTTTGCATATACGTTAAAGGAAGAAAAAATTTGGAAAAAAAAGATATAAGAAATTTAATGAAAAAAAAAGAGAACTTTAAAGCATATGAAGAAGTATGTAAATCTGATAAAATATAACTTTTTATAATATAAATAGAGTATCCAAAAGAAACTAACAAACGTAACCACTCTCAAAACATTTATGTAATAACACAAATAATATGTCAGAAAACGAGTCTCAAATTACTATTGAATCAGTATCTAAACAAATAATTGAAAATTTATTACATTCCATGATCCAAGATATTGTATCAAGGGAAACTGTTAGACAAAGACAATTGCATGATAGGTACCCTAACATTAAGCCTTATTATTATGATCCAAATGGAATATTGGATATTAATGGGTTACCGAAACAACAAGAATCATCACAGTATTTTCTTTGTCAAAATTGTAAAAGAGAAATATCTGCCAATAGATTCGCTGCTCATTTACAAAGATGTTTGAATAGAGGTCCTAGAAGATGAAGTCATGTTTTATATAATATCATGTCCTTGTATTATATCATTTTATATACCCATATACACAAATGTATTAACACACATATATATACCTATATATACTCATAAAATATCCTCATTAAATAAAATATTCATATATTTAAATAATCGGCAGCTAATAATAATTCTAATGACATCTCAGGAGGCACATCAAAATCGAAATTGGTTATATCATAATCTTCTTGTCCATTTGATTCATCTAGATGTTTAAATTTCAATTCTAAATACTCAATAACTTTATATAACACCTCTGGATCAATATTTGGTAAATCTATTTCGTCTTTCTCTTGAAAGGGACCTTGAATAATGGCTTTCAAGACTGGAGATATCATGGCTGCATCTTTACTAATAGCACATTTTGTACCATCTGATGCAATTAACGTTATTGTACTATTCTCCTTATTCATATCTACAGAATCTAATTGTTCAGGATTCACCTTGGGAATCTTAATAAAAAAAAACTCTCCGAATATTACTCGAATAACTTACCAGTTGGTACTGTTACCACTAACCAATACTATGGTAAAAATTAACTTTACTCTCCAGTAAAAAAAAAACTCGTTTTCTTTTGTTTTATTTCAATATTGGCTATATCCCTAATAGTTCAAACATATGAATCTATATAATTACACCCTATAAGTTGTGTCCTTCTCCTTCTTTAACTACTTAGTTATATTCAAATCACATTAAATATTATTCTTTTAAGTGTACTCTTTTTTTTTTTAAGTTTTTCCTTAAAACTTTTTATCTCTAAGAAATTCCATGTTTTCCAGCTTGACTAATACAAAACTTATATATTTATAAAAAATAGTTGTTCACGTATAGCATATATAGATTGCCTTACACTTTTAAGAGTTGAAAAATCCTAGATCTAAAAAATAAATCATTCAATAATTAAGATAACAGGGCTAAAAATCCAAACTTTAATTGGGAAAAATTGCAGAATTCACATCATAGAAACAGAGAACTGACTACTTTAGCAGAGCCTAATATCATTAAAACATAAATTTAATAATGATAATTATAATGCTAAACCTCTAATATTTTGCACTTCTCTATGTTTTATTGCCCTATTTATTGATGAAAACATCGAAGTTTATGATCATAAGGGTACATTAGTGAAGATTATTCCAATAAGATTATTTGGAAATTCTCGATTGATTGGTATCCAGTTTAACGAAAGAGAGGGACTAAATTCGGTAATTATGATGGAAGATTCGATTAAATAGGTCTAGAATTGGGATAGATTGGATATTCAAGCAGTAAATTTACCGATTGATGTTGCTTACACCATATGGGATTATAAAAATGATATAGTTATCTTAAAGTCAAATCAAGATATATGGAAAATTAATTGGGAAAAAAAATACCTTTGAAGTGTCATATAAAAATAAATGCAAAGAACCTGGAACCAATTCTAATACCAACGTCAATAATAAAAGTAACAATATTCATAACTCTAATAGAGATAGTCCAGCAACTCCAGGTGATAAATTGTTAACTAAGAATCACTGAAATACTTTTCAAAATGATACAGTCATATTGTTGGATATCAATAATGTATTTGGTTGTAAAGAAAGAAAAATGATACAACATAAAAAATTGCACTAATGGTATATTGCGAATATTTCCAACAATGGTAAAATATAATTATTTAATCACAAATATAATAAAGGTTGAGTGTACAAAGACTTATCAAAAGATTATTCAAGTGAAATTGTGTTAGATGATAATCAATTATCACCAATATATATTAGGTGGTTATCAAATAATTTAATTGGTCTAATATTTAATGACGAAATCGAAATTTATTCCAATGATGGTTTATATGTCGCTTTTTTATACCTTGATGATACGCTATCTGTAAATTCAGAGATAGATGGATTGAAAGTTATTACTACCATAGAAATAAATTTGATCACACAAGTGAAACAATCAACTGCAAAGATATTTAGAATTGGATCTGCAGAACCTGGTGCTATGTTGTTAGATTCTTGGAAATTAGTATCTGAAAATCCGGCAAAGGCTATTGAAAGATTGAATCATTTCAATCTAAGACAAGCTGTAAATTATTGTATTGATGCCACAAGAGATGAATTCGATCCTAATATCCAAAAGATTTTATTAAATGTAGTTGTATTTGGTAAGAACACATTACCTCATAAATAATATGATTCAACAAAATTTGTTAAGACTTGTAAGGTAGTAAGACTTTTAAACATCTTAAAGAATATAGGTATCTTGTTATCTGAAAAAGAACATGAATTCTATGGAGTTAAACAAATAATCAAGGTTTTATTTTTGATGAATAAATACGCAGTTGCTATAAAAATTATCAAAATGACTGGAGAAAATAAATTACATCTGTTATTATTTTTATCAATTGGATAAATTTCCGAAAGGTGTACAACCTTCTAGGGCGAAGATTGCCCAGATAGCGCTTTTCGAAGGGAGACACAAACTTTGTCGTAATTTATCTTTACTAGAACCTGATCCAGTTTCCAAAATCATGTCATTATATTCATTAGATGATGATTCTGTTACTAATAAGGAAGCTTTAAATACTGATAATCCAGAATTGGTTATTTCATTGTTATTAAAATTAAAAGAAAAATCATCACCTACACAACTAGCCAAATTATTAATATTAAATACATCGGATAATTAATTATATTGTTATTACAATGGACACGACCTCAATTTCTTAATTAACTTTTACAGCAAAACTGATAAATATTTAGATTTGTCATATTGTATTGTTGAACAAGGGAAAAAAACAGGGTGATATTAGTGCTGTTCTTCCGCAAGTAAAAGAATTATTCACCAAGTTTACCCACAAAAAATCATTAGAGGTCTATGATGAAGTTTTACAATTAGCTACTAGTAAGAAATCTCCTATAGGGTATGAGATATTTTCATATATATAACGACTGTTATGTTTGACTCATAGCTTGATTTTATCCCCTCAATATCTGTTCATATGTCTTCCTACCATATCCAAATATTCTATCCTTTTTTTTTTTTTTTTTTTTTTTTTTTTTTTTTTTTTTTTTTGACTATCATTCAGAGTATATATGTGCACATCTGTGCTATGTTTTGGTTGTTATATCTTTTAGCAAAATAGTGTCTACGGGTACTGTGTCAATTCATTCGTGGTTTCCTTAAGAACCTATACTCACTTAATTGTTTCTTTTATAAGCGGTGGTCGGTTGGATAAGCTTTCTTTGGTTTATTCTTCTACATAGTTCAAAAAAAAAAAAAATGGTAAAAATACCAAAGCACAGGAGGACAGGATAGGATAATTGTAAGACGTACAGAAGAAATAATAATCAGATCAGAACCATGATGATGGATAAAGGTCATAAAGAAGCTTTTAAATATATTGATATGATTCCCAATTTATTTCTTGAAAGAAGTCGCCAAATGATTCAAGCTTGTCAACAAGAACAACCAAACCGATTAAGTAAATGTCCTTTCTTGAAAAACTTTATATCTACGAAATTCTCTTCACTTATCCATTCACTGTGGATGTTTAACTCATAATAACTCCTATCATCGAGGAAATTTTTAAAATGTTTTTTTTTTCTTTTTTCAGATTACCTCTTTTTTCTATTTAATTTTTTTTTTTTAACTTTTTTGTTTTTTGTCAAGAGAAAAATTTTTGAACCAACAAGATGAGGTGAAAATTTTTCTCTTTCTATTAATTAATTTCCCTTTGACCGTTGAGATGAGCCTATTTGTTGTTTTTAATATAGAACGAGGTTATAACAAAGATTGTCTTGTCTTAGTCGATATTTTGGAAGCAATTCTGATATAAGGATAGAAAAGGAACGTTGTAAAGTACTTTTTTAAAATTATTTGATTATTAGCGTTGCTTTCATAGGTGCAACAGTGCATTAAACACCAAGATCACTTTAATTATTAAATTTAAAGTAGATCCAAATAATAATAATAATAATAATAAATACAGGATGTCTGAAATGCAAGAAAAATATGCACAGGAAAATGTATCCGATAATAATTTGGATATGAAAACATTGTTTGTTCGATCCATTCCAATGGATGTTACTGATGAACAATTGACTGAATTCTTTTCCAACTTTGCCCCAACTAAACACGCTGTCGTTGTCAAGGATACTAATAAAAGATCCAGAGGTTTTGGTTTTGTAAGTTTTGCCACTGAAGAAGATGCGCAAGAGGCTTTGACCAAAGCTAGGAAGACTAAATTACAAGATCATCAATTAAGAGTTGATATTGCCAAAAGAAGAGATCGTTCTAAAAAAAATGATATTAAAGACAACTATGAACAATATAGTGATTCAAAGGAAAACAGAGAATCAGGAAAAAAAGAAGACACTGACCCTGTTGATAACAAAGACGATGAAGAAACCTTAAAGGGTAAACCAAAATTAATTATTAGAAATATGCCTTGGAGTTGTCGTGATCCAAATAAATTAAAAAAGATTTTTAGTCGTTTTGGTACTGTCGTTGAAGCCACTATTCCGAGAAAACATGATGGGAAACTTTGTGGGTTTGCGTTTGTCACTATGAAGAAAATCAGTAATTGTAAAAATGCTTTGGAAAATACTAAAGATTTAAAAATTGATGGTAGACCTGTTGCAGTCGACTTTGCTGTCCAAAAAAATAGATGGGAAGATTATAAGAAAAGACATGAAAATGATGAGGTTGCTGAAGATTCGGTTGAACAAGATGAAGAAAATATATCTGACGACGAGAAAGAAGAAGGGGAACAATCATCAGAAGATAGTGATATCTCTTTGGATTCTGAAGAAGAGGTGAGTGAAGAAGAAGATTTGGATGATACACAGAAAGATGAAAGTAAACCAGCTAAACAACAAAGAAATAGAAGGGAACAATTTTCTATTTTTGTTCGTAACGTTCCATATGACGCTACTGCAGAGTCATTAGCTGATCATTTTAGTAAATTTGGTCCAGTTAAATATGCTTTACCTGTTATTGATAAAGAAACTGGATTGGCTAAAGGTACTGCCTTTGTCGCTTTTAGAGATGAAAAAACATACAATTATTGTATTGAGAATGCTCCTGCTGCAGGTGCAACCTCTTTATTAATTGATGATGATGTTTTACCTGAATATGTATATGAAGGTCGTGTTCTTTCTGTGACCCCTACTTTAGATAGAGAAGAAGCTAATTTTAGAGCTGAAAAAAACGCTGAAAAACGTAAACAAATTTTAGGCAAAGCTTCTGGTGAACGTGACAAACGTAACTTATATTTATTAAATGAAGGTAAGGTTGCTGAAGGTTCCAAATTATCTCAATTATTGACACCAAAAGATATGGAAATTAGAGAAAAGTCATATAACTTAAGAGTAGAACAACTGAAAAGAAATCCATCTTTACGTTTATCCTTGACTAGATTGGCTATAAGGAATTTACCAAGAGCTATGAATGATAAAGCTTTAAAGGCACTTGCGCGTAAAGCTGTCGTTGAATTTGCTACGCAAGTTAAGAATGGTGAAAGACATCCTTTAAGTCAAGAAGAAATTACTAGATCTACAAAGGAGAAATATAAATTTATGACCCCAGAACAAATTGAACAGCAAAAAAAGAAGGATAAGAAAAAGGGTGTTGTTAAGCAAGCAAAAGTTATAATGGAAGTTAAGGGCTCTACTGTAGGAAGAAGTAGAGGTTATGGTTTCGTGGAATATAAAGATCACAAACATGCATTAATGGGTTTAAGATGGTTAAATGTTCATTTAGTGACCAGAGATGAAGTACTTGATGGTTTAACAGATGAGGAAAAGAAATTGGTAAACTTTGATGATACTAAGGGTAGACGTTTATGTGTAGAGTTTGCCATTGATAATGCTAATGTTGTTAAGAGAAGAATAGAAAATAATGCGAAGGCAAGAACTAATGCCAAGAGAAAGAAGGAAGAAGACTTGGCTGAGCAACAACAAAAGAAACAAAAAATTGAAGAGAAAAACCAAGCTAAGGCTGGAAAGAAAGATATGAGTAATGATGTAAGAAGACTTATAGGGTTTAAAAGAAAGAGAAAGAATTCAAAGAAATAGACTAAAAGGAACCAAGTATAAGTCTAAATTTAATTCTTGAAGTATATATCATGATTCATTAAAACACATGTAGGAAAATAAATAGTTATATTATGTATTATATTTAAAAAATATCATATCTAAATAAATGCATTATTATTAGTGAACCATCAGAATATTTTTTCCATTAAAGGTTCTATTGTGACATTAGAAGCATGCAAAATGGCTGAAGAAGGGAGTTGTATTCTTGTGTAGTAAAGAAGATGACAAATAATATGATTTGCCTAAGATTAACGTCTTTTTTTTCTTGAGGGTTCAGATACTCGAGATCCCAATGATAATGATCCACCTGATACAGCAGCAGCCGCGGCAGCAGCAGCAGCCAAAATTCTTCTATTTACACCCAAACCACCTAATGTTGTGCCATTGCCACTGTGTGATATCATTTGAGATTGTGAATTTATGTTTCTAGATTTATGGACACGTCCAACATTCATGATATCATTATCTTCCGTGTGAATTCTTCTTGCAGGATAGTGATAGTTTAAACCTTCAAATATATTTTCACTAACAGGAGTATCGCTGTTGGTGAAATAACCATGATCTAAAGCGGCAATTGCATCAATTCTCGTTATTGGATCATAATTAAGTAATTTACGAAGTAAATCCAACCCTTGTTTTTCTCTTCCACCAGTAGAATGATACCATGCAGCCAAATTTTCCCTATATTTTGGAAATTTGGCCTAAATTTTCGTATTCCGGATACTTATGTAAATTCTTCCAAATCTTAGAGCTTGGTGTTCCAAGAATTTCTAAGATCTTTTGCATTTGATTTGATTGAAATGGTACACCTTTTTTAGAATCCATTTTAGCTTCTTCCCCTTTAAATAAAGGCTGTAACCCAATCAATTCAGCAAATATACAACCAACAGCCCATACATCTACTGCAGGCGTATAGTGCCTAGCCCCAAGTAACAATTCCGGCGCTCTATACCAAATAGTCACAACCACTTTGTCCCCAGTATATAATGTTTGTAAAAGATTTGAAAATTTCCTTGCTAATCCTAAATCACCAATCTTAACACAACCACCTGCAGTAACCATAATATTAGCAGGTTTCAAATCTCTATGAATAATCCAGTTTTGGTGTAAAAAGGACACGCCATCCAAAATTTGCCACATAATAGATTTTACCATTTTTGTTGGTATTAATCTTTTCTTTGGATGCGAATGATAGTGAATAATTTGTAATAAATCATGTTCTGCATATTCATACACTAAATAAATGTTTTTCTTTTCCAAAAAAATTTCTACTAATTTGGTTAAATGCTTATTATCAAGCTCTCTACATAAAGCCATCTCTCTGCATGCACTTTGTGATATACCGATATAATGTACCTGTTCAATACCTTCTTTCTCACTTTTAAATTTCTTAATTGCATAGAAGACTGATCGGTCCTTTTTCCCATTAGGCGTTCCAGGTTTTGATGTCACCACATTTGTGTCGTTACTATTAACATTTATGTCATCTTTCTTTGAAGTGTTTTCTAAAATAGAATTGGTATCACTATTTGTGGATCTCGTAACATTATTACTGTTGTTAGTGCCATTGTTAATAATAATGTTATTATTACTGTTGTTACTACTATTATCATCACCACTATTTATCGACAATGCATTACCAGCTGTAGACATTATTTTTCCAGTAGATTTTATGTTTACTCTGTTTAGATTATTATTGTTATTGCTATTACTATTATTACTAGTGTTTGATTCTAAATTTCGTGTAATTCTTTGTTGTTGTTGCTGAAATGTATTGCTGTTAACTCCAATATTAGTAGTGTTGGACGTTTGATAATCAATTTTATTATCTGGATCCCTCCTTGAATTTATTAAAATATCGGCGGTTCTCGATTTATTTATATTATTATCCGGATCATTTGAACCAATGTTTGTTATTTCACGACTTTTAGCTTTATAAACTTTCCCATACGTACCGGCCGCGATGTAACCAATAATCTCATATTTCTCCAAAACAGATATTCTAGTGCTATCCTTCCTTGATTTATAAGGTCCAATTGTGAAAACATCATTATTAGCCATTAACATTGGATTTCTACCATGAACAGTAGTACCACCTAATTGTTTCTTACTTAACAATTGGGATTGAATATGATTTTGCCATACATCCCTATTATTTGAATTTTGTTGTAAATTTTGATACATCGGATACTGTTTTTGTTGATTTGAGTATTGTTGAGATGCTATCCTATTGAGGCCTTGGGAGTATTGTTGATATACACTGGATGATCTTTGGTTTTTATTATACATGCCCAGAGAGAGACTCCACTCAATTGCAATTTCTATACCGATCTAACTATTATTTTCTTTTTTTTTTTTTTTGAAACAACTATTAAATAGTAGAATAATATTAATCAAATATTGAAATTATTATATAAAGTTTGCTTTAATTTAAATGAATTATCTTATTCGATTTAATATATATATATATATATATATATTACACTTTCTCCTCACAATTATCTAAGGCAAATAGAGATACATATATAATTAGATAGTATATGAAAGCGGAATTTTGCTTGAAATAAAACAAATATTTTTCATGTTGATTACAGTCATCTCTTAAGGCACATCAAAATACACTTTAAAGTATTGGCACTATACCAAGTGGATCACTTTCTTTCACCCATCAACCAAAAATTTCAAGTTCGTTCTAACTTTCGAGGAATTTCACAATCCGTACAAAACTCTAAAAGGTCACTTGCGGAAATTGAAAACCTAAATAAGGAGTTTCAAAGAACTTATCTGTTTAAAGAATAGCAGCAAATATAACAAATAGTATACATGCCTACACAAAAAAAGAGACAGTTTGTCCAACCTTGTTCAGTAGAGAAAAGAAGATTAAAAAGGGCCAAAAAGGTGCCAATTTGTGCTTTCCTCCATCCCCTTATCTATCTATTTATATCCTTTTATATATTCAACACATTATCATGTGGTAATTATCTGAAATCCTGATAGTTGGATATACCTATTGTTACTACTATTGTTATTTTGACAAAGTTCGTTTCAAGAATAGTCTTAATTCATAAAATGCTACTATTAAGTATCAACCAAAATATGAAGCTACCTGTAGACTTATAGACATTCTTAAAGCTCCAATCGCCCTGAAAAAGGAATAATAAATGACACCTATAATGACTAACTTATGTTTATTTAAAGATTTATATTTATGTTCAATTAGATGTTCAATAGCTTTATTATGTTTGGTTCATAATGGATTACTAGATTCAGTGATGTTAGCTTCACTCCAAGAGTCTGAATGATGTAATATATACTGGATCGTAAATAGTTGGACCACTGTCGCCAATTCATGTAAAGTGAAAAATGATGTTGGTGTTGGACTAGCTCCAACTTCTATTAGTTTTTCAAAAGAACTTTTATATTTATGGTTACCATTTAATTGGGTCAATATCTTTGATTTTTTTAATGGTTTTTTTAAACGTTTCCTTTTTTTTTACTTTTAGCGACATACCTTGATCCCTGGATGTTGTATAAGTTCTATTGATTATATATTAAGCATTGTTTTTTTCAAGTTTGTTCTTATAATAGCTAATCTATGATATAAGATTAATCTCTTGTAATTGTTGAGTACTAACTTATTAGAATACATTGGTATTGTATACTTTTGGCGTGTCTCCTCTGTATATTTAACCTTCTTTGATACTCCTTGGTCATATCAAATGTATATATACCAAATATGTCGTTTTATAAAAGTGTCAAAAACAGAATATGATAAAACAAAAATGGCAGATATAGAAAAGTTACAGGTGATGTACTTATTCCATTTTTTCAGTATCTTATTTACAAGAATATATATTATTTTATGTACTATGCAGACTTTCTTAACCTTTCATCAATAGATAAATCGATGCCATAAAAAATGGGTATACTTATCCATAATTGACAACGCGATCACATCTATGACAAAGTTCATCTTTTTTTTCAGCAATATGCTTCCAACATCTTGGACATTTAAAGAATTGACTTTCGTTAATTTCCATCTTGATATTACATGATTCTATTTTAACCAAATCACCATTTATAGATTGTAACTCCCTTCTATCCACTCTTTTAATCTCGACAAAGGCCACCTGTAAGATATCTGTCAATTCATCAACATCTAAACATATATCATCTACTGGATCATTTATATATAAGGTTACTGCTAATTGTTTTGTCTTGGTAAGCTTTTTAGATAGATTTTGTTGTTCCTTTTTAAATAATTTCAAAATACGTAATTGTATTTTGTAGAAACTTTCCATATCATTCCTTAAGGAATCAATCTTTTTGAAATTTGGAACTTCTAAACCGATAATCGAATCTAAATCGTATTTCCTTTTTTGGTTTAACTTCCAACCTTTTGGTAGATGATTCCAAACTTCTTGTAATAATACAGGTAAAATAGGTGTTAGAATATGTCTATAAGTGTTTAAAATATGATACAATGTAGTCTGAATTTGTTTCCTTTTTAATGAAAGGATGCTGTCAGAATAAAGAATATCTTTTGATATATCAAAATAAAATGCAGATAGTTCACTATTTAGATGATATTGAATTAAAGTCAATACTTTTGCAAAATTATAAGCCTCGTATGCACTTTTACAATTTGTTAACAATTGGGATAATTTACCAATTGTATATTTATCAATTGGTCTTAATTCATTGTATGGTAAGACCTGGCAATTATCACTTTTATTCAAATTACCAAGAATAAACTTGAATGATAATCTTAATCTTTTTAAAGAATCTGCAACATGATTAATTACTATCGAACTTGCTGTAATATCACTATTGAAATCTGTCTGTGCCACAAAATATCTTAACCCATCAATACCAATGGAAGGTAATTTAAGTTTTTGATTACCTTTTATTATATCTGTTGGCGAGATAACATTACCTAAAGACTTAGACATTTTCAAACCCTTTGAATCTAACAAAAACCCATGGGTGACAACGGTCTTGAAAGGAGCCACAGGGTTCTTGTCTCCAAAATTTTCTGCAACATAAGTTAATAAAGAACTTTGAAACCAACCACGATGTTGATCAGTACCTTCTAAATAAATGTCTGACATTGGTAAAGGTAAATCATCCAATTTCAAAGTGTCTTTGTAAAAATTTTTAATTACACTCCATGATGTACCAGAATCAAACCAAACATCCATAGTATCTTTACCCTTCGAATATTGGGGGGCTAAATGTTGATATTCTTCGGGTAACCATTTTTTAATATCTTCTCCTTCTTCTGGAATAAACCATGAGTTAGTGTTACCTTCAATTTCAAGCCGCTTGATTATATGAGATATAATTTTTTCATCCATCAAAACAATATTTGGATCTGCCTTGTATTGGAAATAAGGGATTGGAACTCCCCAGACCCTTTGTCTTGAAATACACCATTCATTTCTATTTTTGATAAAGGATTCTAATCTATGTTCACCTCTCTTAGGAATGAAATTGACATTTCGTAAAACATTAGTTGCAGTATTTTTAAGATTATTCAAATCAATAAACCACTGTGGTGTAGCTCTGATAATTACAGGGCATTTAGATCTCCAATCATAAGGATATGAATGTTTATAATTTGACTGTGAGAATAACATTTTCAATTCAGCTAATTTGTCAATTATAGCAGTAGCTGTTTTATTATCTAAAACGTTTCTACCCTTAGAATTATCCATTGGATCAGTTAAAAACTGCTTCAATTGTTGATTGTTGAATTGACTCAAATCGTAATTACCGTAAGAATCCACGGGAGAAAATATCTCTAAATTATTCTTCACTCCTATTAAATAATCATCTGTACCATGTCCTGGTGCTATATGAACTAAACCAGTACCTGTAGTGTTAGTTACATGTAATCCAGATAATAATGGATATTGCTTGTTGTCATTCAACAATGGATTATAATAATACAAATTATTTAATAATTTTCCATCGAATATCGCCAGGATAGACCCTTCAGAAGTTTCTAGTGGAACAATATCTAAAGTATCTTCAGCAATAATTAAATATTCGTTTGTAGACTTATCATGAACTAAAGAATATTTAAACGATTCATTGAAACAAATAGCTCTATTAGAAACTAAAGTCCAGGGAGTGGTGGTCCAAATCATACATTTAATTGTTTGAATATTATCAATTGTTTGAGTAGAGGTATTAAATAGCGACCTAAGAATATATTGAGTAGAATGTTTAGTTAAGGGAAATTTAACATAAACTGCCTTTGAGACATGGTTCTCGTTATATTCTAATTCACTTTCAGCCAAGGCAGTTCTTGTTACAGTCCCCCAGTAAACAGGTTTATTACGTCTTTTTATGAAGCCTTTATTGAAAAAAGTCTTAAAAATCTTCAATTGATCAATTTCATATTTTTGTTTCATTGTAATATATGGATCTTTCCAATCAGTCATAACTGCAAATTGTTTAAATTGTTCCATTTGTTTCCTCTGAGTATCTTTTGCATGTTTAGCTGCTATAGACCTAATATTCGTTGGATCTGTTAACAGATTTGATGCTCCTTTAGGTAATTTATCTAACGCTTTTAGTTCAATTGGTAAACCATGACAATCCCAACCAGGTTTATAAAACACATATTGAGATTTTTCCAATACATGATATCTGATAATTATATCCTTTAAAATTTTATTTAAAGCATGACCTAAATGAAGATCACCATTAGCATAAGGTGGACCATCGTGTAGTACAAATAAATTATCTTTACAAAATTTCAGTTTTTCATTCGGATCCTTTAAATTTTCTATCTCAGAAATAAATCGATTTAATTGCTTTTTATATGTCTCATCAGAACATTGTGGTATTAGTTCTTTTAAGTACTTATCTAAAGAGGATCTTGTGGGGAAAGTGGTCTTTGGAAGATTTAAAGTGTGTTGAAATGAATGTTCTTTTTTTACTGTAGACACACATCTAACGAGCCGATATTTATACTGAGTTGCTTTCAGACGATAAAGCATTCTTTATTCCATTAATAAACACAATTTATGAGCACTCTCTCTGTATGTGTCAAATTGATTAATCTATGGTAAGTTATATCTTTCTCAAATTAAACAGGAATACTTGTAAAGATAAAATGGTATTGACAAAGGGCTTTTCTTTGTCTCTCTCTGTCTCTCTTTCTCTCTCTCTTCTGGTTTTTGGTTGTTTCCATAATAAGCTCCTACATAAACAACAACCGTCTTCATTAACTTAAACCCTTTTCCTTCGACATTCCTCTTTGTATCATTCAAATCTTTCTTTGTTTGTTAATAAACTCCTTATTGGGATATAGGTGTCTAAAATAGGAAAATATCAACAAGTTGAATTTCTCGACGTGAATTTCTCGATGGATTTCTGATGAAGTCGTGTTTTTTCTGATTTATTTATTCCTTTTTGCTTTTTTTCTTTGTTTTTCCAAAAGCAATAAGTAAAAAAATGACAGGTAAGAAGAAACGGTAATTAAAAGGAAAAAGTTTAAGACAAAAACATTTGTAAGATATCAATACTTTTTTTTTGTCTTCTGTTGATGTACAAAGTTATTCTGTATATAAGAAGCAGTGGATGCATCTTATATGTATTATTTGTGGTTTTAAGTGAATGCCTACACCCATATTATATCCAAACTTATAAAAAAAGAGTGAATAAAGAAACAAATATATTTACAAATAACCAAATAGATAACTCTTCATACTAATCGGCATTTTATTAAATATATTTTGGTAGCTTATCTGTTTAAGTTCCTATCTCCCTCCTTTCCCTTGTACTTTACCTTTACCACTTTTTTATTTCTTTCTCATCTCCTCCCCCCTCCTTTCAAAAGCAGTAATGACAGTTCATACGTTGAAAGAACAAACTGCTCAATTGAATAAATTCATGATTAAACAATTTATTCGTGGTGTCAAATATAAATACATTAATCTATTGATACCAGATGAAAATGTCGGGCTAAGTACCACAAAAGTGTTAGAGGCGATCAGTGACAATAAATTGATCTATTTTTTAGAGACAATGTTGAAAAGATCACAGGCTACAATATCTCAATTTAAAAGAATATGTTGTATTATAATCAAATTCTTAGAATGTTGTGAAGCCGAGTTTAATTATTTAAAGAATTTGAAGTTTAATTTAAACAAATTAATTGTTGCGGCCTTTATAATGAGTAATGTTAATACAGGCACCAATGAAGGTGAAATGATTATGGAAAGAGAGAAATGTTATCAGTTATATTCAAGGATCACTGGTTTATCTGTCAAAGAATTAATAAATTGTTGTTCTATCGTAACTCCCGTTCTAGTGCGTCGTACTAGAAGACAGAAATTATTACTTCGGTGTAGAAACAATCAAATTAGGAATCATCTATTCAATTCAGATGAGAATTCTTCACCAACTTTAATAACTAGTACTACATCATTACATCAAATTTATGGGTCGGCAATCAATCAAACTGATGACAATAATAGTTTAGGATCCCTTTTTGAAAATGATGTCAATTTTCCATCAACCACGAATATAAATAACCATTTAAATACTATTAATCCATCACTGGTTTTGAATCCAAATATGGACAATCATCCCAATATAATAAATCATGCTAGTAATAATATTCATAACATTCATACAGATAGTCATTTTAATTATAATGATGCATCGCTCATTTTAAATAGAGAATGTACGACTAATCATTCTTCTTCTTCATTAACAACAACTATCCAAGGAGACAATAACAGTGATGACATTTCAGAAGATAGAGCACAAGATAATGATAGTGATAACAACACCAATGAGTCAAGGCAAAATAAGTATACTCAAGGAGGCAGTGAATATGTCCTATCTAATGAGATTGAGCAATTTAACATTATGGGTCAAAAATTGGTTAGAGATTACTTTAAAGTTGTATAATTAGCAACTGGTCGATATTAATATTATGTATAGATGTATGTATATTTGTAGATATAGTAAGATAATAAAGAAATGTACAGATACATCCTTACAACTTGGGTGTCGCTCAGTGAAAAGTCTCATGTTAACATACTAATTTTGTTTCCTAAGCATGGTGAGGAAAGTTTTTTCACATTTATACCCTATACCTCGCTTAGATTTTTAAGAGTTTGATTAGAATTTTTAAAAAGGATATTTTTACAATGATTATTTTAAAAATAACACCTATATAGAGTAGAAATTCGTTTAATTTTATACCAATTTGTTAAAAGTGAAATAATTTACTAAATTTTCGATTTGAAATCTCGAAAAAAAGAAAGAATATACGATTATTTTTTTTTTACCAATTTATGTTTCTTTGAGTCAAAATTCTTCAGCTATCCCCTTGCTGAAATGAATATTAGAACATTTACGTCATTAGTATAGAATCCCATGTGAAAGTATATATCAAAAATTTTTAGTTATATTTTATTTTAAAATAGTCATTTAGTTAGTGGAACTATAGTCTAAAAAATAAACTACTGATATTAAAATAATTTCTAAATGGTATCATCTGTCAAATCATATTTAAAAAAAAAAATACATGGAGAGCAATTCAACACACTAATATATCACTGAATTGGCAGAAAAGACTGAAGTAACGTATTGGAACTTAATAAAAGTTGGTATGGGAGGAATATTTTTTTAGAAAATTCAATACTAGAAAAAAGAAATATAAATATAAATAAATATAGTGAAAAATTTGTTACAAGCAGTATATACTAGAATACAGTTTTCAAAATATGTAGAAAAGGGGGCATATAAATTGCAAGTTACTATTTTACTTCAGCACTCTTACTTATTTTTGTATAATAAATATATAAGAAAAAATAAAAACTTAAAATATTTAGAATAATTAAACTTGTTTCTGCAAAAAAGTTTACCTAAGTGGACGATCAGATTTTGTTTATTTTTTACAAACCCTCTGGAACTGATTTTCTTTTTACCATTTGTTTAAAACTAACATAATTTAGAATTTCAAAAAAAGAAAAAAGTTTACTAAAATGGACACCTAATATAAAAACTTTATCTTTAATTTGAATCATCCTCCTCAAAAACCTTTTAATATATATATATTTTTTGCTTAAATAATAACATTTTTGTTAAAATTGGAGGTTCTAGAATAAGATATGAGGGACCACTAAGCATTTAATAATATATTATCTCATGATAATATATCTTACAGCAAAAAAAAACTCATAGTAGCTTTACCAGTGATAAGATATTTCACCCCCTGATATAGAACACTCAAAGTTGTAAAATATGTTGACATGGTAATCTTTCAATTGCCCCTGAACTAAATATAGTGACAAATAATAAGTAAATATAAATACAATATTCAATGATCCTTTCCAAACATATATAAGGAACATGAAGCAGTTGAAAATTCAAAATACTTCTTCACTTTTTTTTTTTATTTCAGTACATATTATTTAGGTCGTATATAACTGAAGAACAACACTTCTATTTTATATACCTAATACATCTTCTCTATTACACAACCTTCAAAAGATGAAAATGTTTGCTAATGATAATATTTGTAGGTGTGCCACTTCTCATTAATTATTCAAACCGTGCTTAGACATATTCAGTAATTTTTATCCTTACCATAACAAGAGTAATTCGTACTCAAAATTAATTTTTTCAAGTTTCAAAAAATTTTTTGAACAAAGTGAACTCTTATATATATACTTTTAATTACTACGGAAAAGACTTAAACACTTATCCGTTCGAATATTTATTTCTTCACTTCTTTTTTGATCGTATACTACTTAACTTAGCTGACAAAGATAAATTCATGCAAATAATACTCTTACTTTTTAAGAGTTTAAAAAAAAAACTCTTTTCTTTTATTTTTTACGGAACCATTTTCAATATTGCGGAATTTGAAACACGTAATTCGGAATGAAAACCCGCACAACAAAACATCAGTTGTTCTGGGTGTATGCGTTCATGAGTCTTTATCAAAAAACAAAAAATAATCTAATGACTCTTTTCTAATCTTTAAAAACAAAACAAAACTCTCTTATCTTGTGTACTCGAAATATAAAACATGTATCTTTTGTATTTGGAAATACTTAGTGCAACGTCTTAAAAAAGTTAATAACACTAAAAGGAAATATCACAATCACGAATAAAGGCTGAAAATCAGACCAACCAAAAATATAATCTAATTTAATCTGAACAAACAAAATGTCCGAAGAAATACTATTTATTAAACAAGCCATCGATGCTTTGATATCTACCTCGGAAGAAATACCTACTGTGAATCCAACTGTACGAGAATTATTAGAAAGAATGAAACTAACTGGTATAGATCAAAGTATAACCGCACATTCACCTAATAGTAATAACAATGATAATATAAATCATCTAACTAATAATTCTTCCTTACCTCCACACTCCGTATCATCGTCTTTTACTCAAACTAATGGTACCATACAAGAAAAATTTAAATATGTTATCCCTAATCAAACAATGATGGATACAATGAATTTCAAGCCTATAAGTATACCCTCTGTTCTCAACAACAATATGCCACAAATAGACAGCACACCAACTGGCACTTCAATATCATCCAAAAATTCTACTCGTTCAACACAAAAGGTGGGTCGTAGAAGGAAAAAAGAAAAACCACCTGAAGAAAAATTCCATTGTAATAAATGTGAATTAGTATTTACTAAAATTACTGAATTAAGAAGACATGAAAAGGGCCATTTGCTTATATTGCCACACATTTGTCCAAGATGTGGAAAAGGTTTTGCAAGGAAAGATGCTTTGAAAAGACATGGTAATACTCTAACTTGTGATAGAAATAGGAAAAAATTAAGAGAGACCCTTGGTGAGAAATATGAAGAATATATAGCTAGGGCACAAAGAGATGGTATAAGTATATAGTTAATGCTATTGTTGTTACTAACATTATACATTTATATGAATCAATAAAAGATCGAATAATCAATGAAATCTTACTCACTTACTGTATATTTCATTAAAAATTAACATATCTGGTACATACGTAGACCTAAATATATTTATATATAAGTAATTATTTGGAAGAAAAAAAGAGTTTGATTCAGCTCAAGCATTTATATATAGCCTAGTTCTTTTTTTGTGCTTCTTCAGCCTTTTTAGCTTCCTCAAATTCTTTAATCTTAGCATCTAATTGGGATAAAGCAAAATAAGCCTCTGAACCTAACTGTGGTAAAACATCTTGGAACATATCATCCAAACGTTTCAATTCACCTTTACCATAAATAGCAGAAACGTTATATCTTGGTGCAAATTCAAATTTTTCTAATTTATCAAAATGTAATACATTACCATCTTCTTGAAAGAAATTGGCTTCTGCAATATCACCAATCGTGACACCACCCATCTTATGCATTTGATTCATTAATTTTGGCTCGTCTGGAAATAAATGTGTCTTTTTCGTTTGCTTTCTTCTGGTGCCACCAACTTTATTTGTAGATGATAATTTTTGTAGCTTTTCCAATTTCACTTGGTCAATAGGCATCTTCAGAAATTATTTTATTTTCGTCTCCTTTATACACTTATGTAATGTTTTATAACAACAAAAAAAAAAAACACAATGAAAGTGAAATAACTTTCTTCTTCTTCTTCTTCTTTCTTTTTGTCGAAACATTAATATTTTAACCTTATTAAACAAAGAAGAAGATAAAACAATTATGAAAGGATCGTTATTCTTATCACAACTATTTACTCTTCATCTCTTTGTCTATTTTTATTTTTTTTTTTAACATTTTTTTGTCAAATCATATTTACAATATTTTGTTTTTAGGATGTTGAGAAAGATTTTTTGAATTTTTCTCATTTCTTGAAGCTTTTCATTTTCCGATGATCTTCTTTTTTTCTTTTCTTTTCTTTTTCTTTTTTAATTTGTGTGTCTGTTAATTGTTTTATTTAGAAAGTTCATCAACAACCATATATCTTTATATATAATTCTGTGTATTGAATATAGAATATTTAATAAGTTTTTATCTTAGTCGGAATATTGAACTGTGTTTTAAGAATGTAAGAAAAAAAATTGTGGAAAGGTTTGTTTTCTTGTTAACTGTTTTTAATTAAATTATCAACTGACTTTGGTTACTGTTAGAGTAACTATTTACATACTCCACTCTGAGATTAATCAACATCCAACACTTTAAGAAAAGGTTAAAAAAAAGTTGAAAAAGGAAAGCAAATTTCTTTATGATTGAATCATAAAAAAATTTAATCTTTCATATATATTATAAAAATTTTCTATAGTATGAAACCAATATATTACTTAAATTAATATTTTAAGGTACAATTAAAGAATATAAAAGTAAAAATACAAAAAAAGGAGGACAATCAATGGTATGAGGTGTTTAAACATGCATTTCGAAGTACCCATGTATATTTTATTTGTTACACCAGGGAACTGTTTTTTTTTTTATTAATTTTTCAAAAAAATACACAAAAGGAAAGTGCTCGAGGTGGGGATTGAACCCACGACGGTCGCGTTGCTTTTTAAAGAGAGACACTTTAATCCCCTTAGGCATAGAAATTTCGCTTCACAAACAAAATCACTATAAGCACGAAGCTCTAACCACTGAGCTACACGAGCATTTTCGAAAACTGGATTTTAAATATCAATTTTTAATTGGAGAAAAATACATCTAAGCAATATTATTGAAATTTGGTTGTACGGCAAAAAATGTCGTATTAGTAAGTTAATTTTAAGTTTTTTTTTTTGCATGAAAGGTGTTGTATTATTCAACGAAAAAACCTTTATGCTAAAATAAGTTTTATTTTAATTGCCGAGAATCGAGGATTACTAAGTGTCAGTTTAAAATAAACGAGTGGTCCAAAAGTGAATAAGAACATAAAAATTGATTGATAAGAAGTAGCACCTTCACAAATATTAATATTAGCAAATATTCTTAACTTAAAACGTATTTCTGTAGGTAATGAATGGCTATATATCTATTTAATTTCGAATATGTTCTTAGGTTATCTAAAAGTTACATAAAAATAATAATGCACAATAGCATAAACATGTAATATGTAAAAAGAGGTAAGGAAAATCATTTAGAATATCTAATACTCACAGTTCCTTATATATGTTTGGAAAGGATCATTGAATATTATATTTATATTTAATTATTATTTGCCACTATATTTATTTCTGGGACATTTGAAAGATTACCATGTCAACATATTTTGCAACTTTGAGTGTTTTATAACAGGGGGTAAAATATATTATCAATGATAACTCTGCCATGAGATATTTTTGCTGTAAGATTTAACTTCGAGGGATTATATTTTGTTAAAATCTTTTTGGTTCATTCTATTTATTTCCAGAACCTTCTATTCCAGCAATGATAATTATAAAAATTGAAGATTTAAAACTCTTAGTTTTGAAAAACAAATTTTAAATAAAAAAAGTAGGAAGATTAAAAAGTTAAAAAGAAGGTATATCAAGAAAATATGTATGTTATAATATTGTATTCAAGTACGTATAAAAAGAGAAAAAGAATAAGAGATTACTTGTCAGAAGATGAGGTATAAGGGCGTTTACCTGATATTTTTCAAAATGGAAGTATCACATATCATTCCAATGAAAATGGATTCAAGTAATTCTAAACAATTCAACAAACAAGTATCACTTTAATTAAGTTTATCAAAATTAGCTCTAAGACACATATACCAAATGAAAAAAAAGTTGAAGAGTTGAAACAACTTAGAGAAATAAAGAAGCTTTACGATGATCTTATTCAAAAAGTAATCACTTTCTAAAAACAAAACAACAATAAATCAAAAAACAATGAAAATAAAGAAATGGCAAACACCTTGTTGTTCCTTCAAAATAATAATATTTTTCCAAAATTTTTATAAAATAATTTGTAAAAATGAAGATAATGGAAACCTAAATATTTAATTAACAATAATAAAAATAAATATGTATCATAAATATTAAACAAATATCGAATTTTTGTAAAAAATGGAAATTTCGATGTATTTACTTAATTAAAACTTCACGGAAAGATCAATCTAAAACAAAATAAAACTTTAAAGCAAGAAATTTCTGAATATTTAAAAGGAAAAAAAAAATGAAGAATTCAGTATACAATATCAAAAAAATGTTGTTATTTGCTTAAATAGTTTAAAAGAAAAGTTTTCAAGACATTTTCTTCGTGATAGAAAGAATAAATTATGAAAGAAAATACTTTGTGATATATATATCTTAATGATGCTGAAAGTTGGGAAGATAGAGAGTTAAAACTTAGTCGAATTGAAAACACAAGTGTTAATAATTAAGCTTCCAAAACAAATAACAACTTTTTCCTCAATATATATATATCAAGGGAACTTTACATTTCAAGTTATATGATATTAGTTAAGAATTAAGTAGTTGGAGAAGGTAAAAAAAAAAACGTTTTGTATATGAAGCTCTCCAAATATATTTTATTTTGGTCATAGTAAATCA
Organism: Arxiozyma slooffiae; assembly: GCA_017347545.2. Classification (NCBI taxonomy): domain Eukaryota; kingdom Fungi; phylum Ascomycota; class Saccharomycetes; order Saccharomycetales; family Saccharomycetaceae; genus Arxiozyma; species Arxiozyma slooffiae. The sequence continues at coordinate 557,898 of JAFHAQ020000005.1, read as the reverse complement.
AAATAGAAAGATGTGTTTTTGAAGAAAAAAAAATATTAAAAGCGAAAAATGTCAAACTGGATTTCTTCATATGAAGATTCCTAAGATAACCATATAGTATACAACAAATCAATAATAATTTATAACAAAATACGAGCCTTAATATTAAAACTAAGGAAGAAGTTATTGCCACACCTAATACAAATGTTAATAAAAGTAAATATAAAAACAATAGCAAAACTAAAAAAAAGTAACAATAATAATATATATTAGAACAAAAAAAACAGAATGATCTTAATAAGCAGAATTATAATAAAAAGAAGGGAAAAAAAAATAAATATTTTGTCGATAAGATAAAAAAAAATGTTCAAGATTTTTCTCCTACTAAACATACTTTAATTGATAAAATTTTAAAAATTCATATTTCCAATGAATAAAAATCTCTTGAATGATTTATGTGAAGGATGTGATATTTGAACTCGTTTTGAGATATAATGTGACGAAGCTTTGAATATGGCTAATCTCATAATTCTGCAACTTAAAGTTAATGATAATAAAAAACTTGATGTAACTGCTTTCCAATCTCTAGAACAAGCTACTACTATTTTATTGACTGGTCAACTTTGGAATAGGTTGGGTATAACACTTGCCGAAAGTTATCAGTTTCCCTAAATGTAAAGAATTATATCTTCCAGAAACCGTTAAAAAGTTTTTTTTTAATTCTTGAAGAACATACTACTTAATTATTATTATTATTATTGCTGATTTTTCAATTATTATTATTATTATTATTATTATTATTATTATTATTATTATTATTATTATTATTATTATTATTATTATTATTATTATTATTATTATTATTATTATTATTATTATTATTATTATTATTATTATTATTATTATTATTATTATTATTATTATTATTATTATTATTATTATTATTATTATTATTATTATTATTATTATTATTATTATTATTATTATTATTATTATTATTATTATTATTATTATTATTATTATTATTATTATTATTATTATTATTATTATTATTATTATTATTATTATTATTATTATTATTATTATTATTATTATTATGAAAAGAGTAAGTAATTTACAGATGTCACTTCGCACTTTTAAAACTTTCAAGCATATGTAATAAAAATGAATTTTCCTATTTTTTTTTTTTTTTTTTTTTTTTTTTGAATTAATATCCTACTAAAATAGAATATCTATTTTTGTTTAATTTTTTTTTATTAAGAAAGGTACTAAGAATATGATTACATGTATGTTTTTATTCCCTTTATAAAATATGACATTGCTATTGTGTGCTAAAAAAAAAATACTAGAAAAACTTATCTTACTTATAAAAATTAATATCTATTATAATATAAAGTCAACATTGATATCTTAGCATACACACATTCATCATATTTTCTTTTAAGATTTATAAGAAAAAGAAGCAAAAAAAAATAGCAAGATATAATTAGAAACAAAGAGATTCTACTTCCTATATGTTTATTAAATTTACTAATTTTAAGATTGATATCAATAGTTACCATATTTCTTAATATCAACATTAATCAAAACAACAACAACAACAACAAAAATACTCTTTTCCTTTTTATATCTTTGCCAAATTGGACAAATACATATATATTTAATTGATAATTATAAATATTCACAAAATATCCCCCCGTTTTCCTATTGATACCATGTCTTTTTAAAGCAATCTTCCGTGTGAACAAGTATAATTTAAGAATCTTTAAAGAAAGAAAACAGACTAACAATTACCAACAAATTTAATCCAATCAAAAGAGGAAAAACAAGCAAAACAAAAATTTTTCTAAATTGACCTGAAAAATTCCGTAGTTTTAAGGGTTTTTCCACCATGTGAAAAAAAAAAGATTTATCTGTTTTCTTTTTCCACTGCCATTGTTTTCAAAATTTACAGGGCCCTTTGATATTTTGAAAAAAAAAATAAAAAAAAAGGCTTTAAATAAAATTCATTGAAGATTGGAAAGATAGAAGGGCTCTACTAAAAAAAAAAAAATTAGCCAAATGGTTTATAGATTTCACAGAAAACTTTACACCCGTACACAACATAAGATAATTGTGTGGTATATAATATAGAATAGTCCGTGTGTACTGTGTAACTTAAACGAGAAATATGTCAATCCACAAACGAACATTATTGTGACCATTGTCCACTTATCTGTCGTTTAAAAACTCTCTATATTGTTTTCGTCACTTGTTTTTTTTACCCTCCGGAACCAAACTTAAAATAATAATAGATCTAAATAAAAAAAAACCCACCCCAACAACAATAACAAAAGAAAAACTCAACAACAACAATCAAACCAAAAAAAACTAAACGAATTTTTACAAAAAAAGTAGGGGGGAAGACAAGAAAAATGTGGAGTTGCCAATTTATTTTAACCCAAAGAAAGAAAGACAAAAAAAGACAACAAGTTCGATTTTCTCAATGTCAACCCTAAGCAAAAAAAAAGTTCCTTGTTAAATGGTTTAATAAATACGTCTAACTTATATGTTTATTAATTGGAGACTCTATATATATTTCTTTTAGGTTTTATACATTCAGTTGGCGAAGTCGAAATTGATAGAAATGAAAAGTGATCAATTGCTACAAGGATTTCCATAACCCGTAACAAATGTGTTCTTTTAGGAGTATCTTTTCCTAATATACCCATACAGAAACAAAGAGTAACCTAACAGACTGTCTGAAATAAACGTGTAAAATTATTGATTATCTTCTGTAAAACCTAATTAATATTCAACTCTCCATCGACACCTCGTAAACAATTTGTTTTGTCCTTTTTTAAAGTTCGTTTAAAAACGCTCTTTGTTTTTTTTTTTTTTTTTTTTTTCAAAATACCCTTTTCTTTTTTTATTGCATATTTTTTTTTGTTCTGCATGATTTTTCATTATTATTACTTTCACAATTAATAATTAAGGTAAAAAACAAACAAACAAACAAACCCATTACAATTACTTTATTCATTAAAACTACCACCACTTTTTCTATTATTAATAAAAATTATAATCAACTCATTCAAACAACAACTCTGTCAAAATGTCACCATGGAGATAAAAAATACTTATGGATTTTTCAATAAAAAAGATGATTGGCAACTTTTTTTTTTCCCACCCTCGCCTCTCTTTCTACTTACATTACGCTGGGCTTAGTGGAAAGAATTTTATTTATAGTACTATATCTCTGTCATTAATTACATTACAGGACAAATTTTAAAGCCGTTCAATTTTTATTTATAAATTCGACACTAGTGATAATAATAGTAGCATTAGTGATGCTATTATATATTGTTTCCATATGGAATATCTTGTCCAACATCCATTTTTCATGTATCTTCAAATTTTACTTTGTATCAACAAGAATATAACCTTTTCAAATCTTTTAAAAAGTAGCTTATTTTTTCCCTCTTAATTTTATTTCATCGTTTTCTTCTTCTTCTTTTGTTGTTGTTGTTGTTTCCTTTATTACCTGTCTTCCTAAATCATAATCGATTTGAAAGTATACTAAATATTGATATATTATTGGAACAACTTTGAATTTATTTGGCTTGTTATAAAACAATTAAAAGTCTCTCTCTGTTTTTCTTTAAAAAAAAAATAATAATATAAATTTTAAGACTAAACAATACATTTAAAATAAGAAAAAGGTAATCCACAGTCAAAAGGAAGGAAAAGATTAATTTCAAAATGGCTAAACCTGTAGAACTAATAGATATAGGTGGGAAAAAAGTCTCCAAAACATCAACAGGTAAAAGGAAATTTCACAATAAATCTAAATTTGGTTGTGATAATTGTAAAAGACGTAGAGTGAAATGTGACGAAACTAAACCTGGTTGTCAGAAATGTCAAAATATGGGATTAACTTGTATCTATTCTCCACCACAACCAAGGAAAAAGAGAAAGCGTACCGTTAAGAATCAAGCAGCTGTAGATAACACGTCTATCTCTGAGACTGGGTCTGCACCCAATCCTCCTACTACTATAAATAAAACAGAAACACAAATTCATCCATCCTTACTCGATCCTAATAACACAGTGCCCATGTCTGCTCCTGCTACTACCACTATGTTACCATCTCAAAAGGATATAAATATATCATCGGACCCATCTACAATCGATTATATGAAGAAACTACACCAGTTACAACAACTTCAGCAACAACAAGCGATCATCTTGTCTCAAATTAATTCTTCTATGATGAACAAAAGAGAAAATACACCAGATCTTCAACATTTGATTAATACAGCCACTGCAGCTACCACCACCAACAATAATGGACATAATAATTTTAACGTTTATTCAGCTCAAGAAGGTATTTTATTACCTCCCCTTGTGGGTAATAGTCCAGTTATTCCTAACCTAGAACCACATATCTCCTCATCATCAGTTGATAAAATAACATCTAACTTAAGTAACGTCAACAACAATAGTAATAATAACAATATTTGGTCTAATCCTTCTTTAAATTTAACACCAAAGACTAATCTTCAATCCTTAGGAATGTCTATGCCTGGAAGTTTGAATAACAATTTTTCTCCAAACAAATCCAATTCTACTTCTTTAAATGCAATGACATCATCAGCAAATAATATTTACAAATCATTGAATAATCTCCCAAATGTACTCTCCTTAGCTACCTCTTCAGATAATATCAATAACAGCAGCAAGGCAACAACAACAACAACAACACACCTCTTCCTTTAAATACTTTAAATGTAGCACCTGGATACGATCAAAACTATTTTTATTCTGAATCACAAAATTTGGCTAATTCCAAAAATCTCAATAATATCTCATCAACGCTAGCAAACTTTTTTGGTGGGAATAATAATTTGCTTTTAAATGGTAACATTGATTTATTACCCTTTAGTAGGAACAATAGTAGACCCAATAACAACAACAACAATAGGACTTTAAAGGCTAACAATGCCGAGGTAGCATTAGCCAATATGCAACAACAAGAGGAACAACAACAGATCGCATCCAGAAATAATAACAATAATAATAATACCAATAAAGAGGACAATAATAGTAAAAGGTCTAGTGATTTGGAAGAAAATCCTATGAATCCAATTAAGAGTATATCGGATAATACTACTTTATCAAATGTATCGAACAATGTTATGGACAAAGATAAAATTTCTCCCACCATTAATACAAATAATAAGAATGATGATATGAAACCGAAATTGGGAGATTCTCAAATTGATTACTCTATAAGTAATACTAGCAGTACGCATAGTTTAAATGGAAATGAATTACAAATAACAGAATCTACTAGCCCTATGAACTCATCATCTGGAGAACAGACTCCCACATCTTCGAATACGATACCTAGATTAATTGAACTTTCAACTATTGCAAAATTAAATTTAGTAGATATTAAACTTTTCCATCATTATTGCACTACCGTTTGGGCAACAATTATTGCTGCAGGTATATCCGGACCAGAAGTTTGGAAGACATATATTCCAAATCTAGCTTTTGATTACCCTTTCCTTATGCATACCATTTTAGCATTTAGCGCTTCTCATTTATCAAGAACTGAAACAGGTTTAGAACAATATGTTTCATCTCATAGATTAGAAGCTTTAAAGTTACTAAGAGAGGCTGTTTTGGAAATATCTGAAGAAAACACTGATGCACTGGTTGCGTCATCTTTAATCCTTATAATGGATTCATTGGCAAATGCCTCTAACACTACAACATCAAGTGATTCAAACACATCTGCTTGGATTTTCCATGTTAAAGGTGCGGTTACTATCTTAACTGCTGTATGGCCATTAGCAGAGTCTTCTAAATTCTATAATTTGATTTCAGTAGATTTAAGTGATTTAAGTGATGTATTAAATCAGGAAAATAGAACCATCTCTGAATTGGTTTGTTTTGACGAAAGTATATCTGATCTTTACCCAGTAGAAATAGACTCACCATATTTGATCACTCTAGCATATCTAGATCAACTACATCGTGAAAAGAACCAATTAGACTTCCTTTTAAGAGTATTTGCATTCCCTGCTTTATTAGATAGAACATTTTTAGCATTGCTTATGACTGGTGATCTTGGTGCAATGAGAATTATGAGGTCTTACTACAAGATGTTACGTGGGTTTACGACTGAAGTTAAGGACCGTGTATGGTTTCTAGAAGGGGTGTCTCAGGTATTGCCACAAGATGTTGATGAATACAGTGGAGGTGGTGGTATGCATATGATGCTCGATTTCTTGGGAGGTGGTTTACCTTCCATGACAACAACTAATTTATCTGAATTTATGTAATACTACCATATAAAATATGATTTGATCTTTTTTTTTGCTCTTTTTGATAATGTGTCAAGTTTTAGTTATTCTTTTAATATAAAGTGAATCTTGTGACTAATGCGACTTTTTCATGTTGTTCTCTCTGAGTGTAGTAAATTTCATAACTACGTAAGTATTCAAGATGGAAATCCATTCCTTTTTAATTTCATTCTTTTTTTTAAAAAATATCAGCGAATACGACATGTATATACAATTAATAGTTGACTGACAATGTTTTAAAATTTTAAGCGTCACAGAATCAACAAATGTGATTACAATTAGCACTAGAGTCAGAAAAATCTTAAGGTAAAATGTTTAATAATTAGGAAAATTGAATAAAAACCAATCTTAAAAAATTTTTTTGATAAATTTATTCACTTTAATACTTTATCTACCTCAAAAACAAGACAACTTTTCAGATATTTTGTATCTTCAATATTTATATGTTGCCTAATCCTTTAAAATTATTACCTAATTATTTCACTTTTATTTTTGGCTTTAAAACAAAGCGGTTAGCTCATATATAAACAACAAAATAAGCACAAGTTTTACCTTTATTACTAAAATCTTTAGCGATTGCGACTGCTTTTACCGTAAAATTTATACAAGTATAAACAATTCCTTTAAGTTGTGTAGTAGATTACTTTTTATTTACAAAAACCAATATAACTGTTATACGGGTAATGAAGTTGAACTAAATAAAGTCAATGTTATTTAATAAATTTATAATATATCTTGTGCACGTTATCTTGAAAATGAAATCTTCAAGTCAAAGAAATTAAAAAAGAATAAAAAAAAATGTGTTAGATTATAAAGTAATCTCCAATGGCTTGTTATACGTTACTTTGAAGCCGGTTAGATATTTATCAAACATTTCGAGGTCAGTACAATTATTTGAGAACCACAAAAAAAAAAAACAAAACATTAGAAAGTTTGACAGAATTGGTCCACTTCATTACTACTTCAAAATATAGCTCAAAAAAGTATGGAACAAAGCACAGAAATAGTTATATTAAACTTGAACCGAATCCCATTAGCAAACATAGTTGAAATGATTATTGTAGTAATAAGTTTCAAACCATTTGACAAACCCAGCCTTAAAAATTACCGTAACCCCCATTCATCGTATATTTCTATATAGATATATCTGGGTGAACGAACTACATTCCTTTTGTTCTCTATATTTTTATTATTAAGACCATTTCCGTCACTATTCAGCTAGGTCTTTTGTACAACCAGAAGATTATTATATTAAATTTTTTACATTATTTTTTCCTACCAAAACATAAATGAAAATTATATGAGGTGACGCAATGGATATATCGTTATCGACTCAATTCCACAATTTTAAATAACACATGAATACGAAACATCACCGATAGTTGATATTTTCATAACAATATGACGAAAAAAAAAAAGAAAACAAGAAAATAGAAATAAACATTACATTATATTTCTTGGTAAAACTGGTTTAAAAATTGGACAAAACATTATATAAATAATTGTATTAATGTTTTAAATCCCAAAAACACCTGATATATATGAAAGAGTAATAAAATCAAGGTATCAATTAATTATTACATCCAAAGATAATATATATCGGATTCGAGCCATCTAATGCATATTAGTTAATATTAAGTAGATTTCAGATTCACCCCCCCCACTCAACTTTTCCTTTTCATTAATTAATATCACATTGTTCAATAATAAAATCTATCTAACATTATATTTTAATTTTCTTATTAGCTCCAAGCTCTTCACTTACTGTATCACCAGAAGAACGTTTTTTGCTTTCAGAGATTATCTTCTCTTTTAACTCATTAACTTTAGTATCCAGATATTTTAATAGTTCATTAGTAACTTCACCTGACTTAATTTTTTCATAATTTTGAGAACATAAATTTAAACTATGTGTAGGAGTATTATTGTCATTTTTTCCATCCTCATTTTGTATTTCATCTTCGTCTATTACTGACAAAATCAGTTCTTTATCAATTTGTAATTTATTACCTTTATTACTCTTCAAATCGAAAAAATTCTCTTCCAATATCCTATAATCTGTGAAAAGGTTCTGAAACTTCTCTGGATCAACAAATATTCCTAATCTTGCCTGGAAAAAGTTTTTGGGATACTTAAATTCCTTATCTAGTATTTCTTTATATTGTAAACCGCAATATAGTAATGATAAAACAACAAATGTATATCCATCACATAACAATGATATTGGTTGAGTGACAGCCTGGATAATAAAATTCCTTGCCTCTTGCAAAACTTTAGGGAATATTTTCATAAAATCCATCGGTAAATCAAAGTCTCTATTATATCTATAATAACCACTAAACAAATCCTCGATAATTTCCTTTGGATTATCAATATTTAAATCAAAACCAAATATACACAAGATTCTCTTTTCATTTTCAATTAATTTGTCCTTAACTTCCCATTTCAATTTATCCATATTAAACCTTTGTTTCAAATTTGGTACAGTTTGGAACAAAAATTCACAAGTAGCCTTCACATAGGCATCTAATGGTCTATTATTTTCCATTGTTTTACAAGCAGTAACCAAAATAGCGTGAGATATATGGATACAAGTTAATAAATTGCTTGGTAGTCCATTAATGTACCAAAACCTAAAGAATAGAATACTTGACGCAGTATAAGTATGATCAAACAGATTCAATTTTTTCTTTAATGTGTAAAAATAAAGCAAACATTTTTCCATAATCTTTTTAGTTTCAATTATTGGAATGTGTTGCCTTTCATTAATTGCATTCAATCTATCAATAATTTCTTTACATGTGAAAGTCCATTGATTCGTTGGTGTTTTTATTATATCTGGCCAAAATTGTCTTGCATTAAATCTTTGTTGTTGAGTTGGAACTGTAGATGATTCTTGAGGTGTGTTCGTTTGTGGTTCTGAAGAGGATGTTTCATTTGTGATATCGTTAGACTCCATTGTAAAATATCAACCGTTCTTATCGTTATTAATTAGATGATGTGTAACAGTAAAAGAAAAGATAAATAGTATACGGTGGAAAAAAAAAAAAAAAAGAAAAAAATAATAATAGTAATAATTTAAAGTAAATAGGTATGTCTTATAGTATTAAATATGTGCATATATACGTATGTTTTCGAATATAAGTTACATCTGTGAGAAAACCTCCATTAAAAGTTCACCAATTTTGCATCTTCTTGTTCCAATAATTTATTCCAACAAACACTTCCCAATTCAATATGTTGTGTCCGTTGGGAGTGATTTCCACAGGAGGAGAAAAAGAAAACCACAAGCAAAAAAAAATAATTTCAAAAACCCTAAGAAAAATAAAACAGGAGTCTTGTAAAGAGAGAAAAACAAAAACAAAAGATTATTCTACAACCCTAAATATTCCATTTTTTCCATAGATTGGCCAATTTAGGCAATCTCAAATCTTTTATATACCCGATTGGGATATTCATCTGCTCTTGTGTCTTTATGGAGACATTCCAAGGGAAATATGATATTGTTGTTCTTGTCTATATGATTTTCATGATAGTCATTGGTTAATAGTTCTTCCAATCTGTTATAAACCTAGACAGAATGTAGAATCATAACTAATGTCCCACCTTATAATGCTCTGCTCTAATTTATTAGTCTTAAAATGATTTTAATTGAATAACAATTTTATTTAAATATCTGATATAGAGAGTATCTTCAATATATAACCAAACATTAAATGGGACAATGACAATTGAACGACGTGACTTCAGAGTGCCATAAATATTATTAATTGGTAAGATAAAAATGACCGTTAGTGATATAGTTAGATGTTGGGAAAGGGGTTAGTTAAGAGACTAATAAATAACTTCCCACGAATTACAAATATATTCTGTAGTCTCCAAAGGATCCAATTGCGAAGAGTTTGAATTCAATTGAAAACAATAATTTTCTTGAATGAAATCTAATTGAATCCAATTCTTTAAGATAAGAAGAAATAAATACAGATAAAGGGAAAAGAGAAATTCCAGATTGATTTGTTTATTGGAATCAGATTTAAAACTTTTATGTTTAAACTAGTTATTTCTAATGGAATGAAACTTTTTTTTTTTCTGTTGTTTAAACTAATATTTCTATTGTCACAATGCTTTAAACAATAAAACAAAAGTTTATCAGGTAAGGAAAAATAGGTTATTCACATATATGTCACTTACTTCAAAAGGGATGATGAAACATATAAATATTTATGTTTGTTTTTGTGGTGTAATGAATGTTTATATTAATTCAAAAAACAAACAAGAAAAAAAAAAAAAAAAAGAGTATTCAATAAAAATAAATATATTGGTTTCCTTCCCTTATCAACAACTATTTTAGAGAACATGAAAAGGATAAAACACAAGAAAAGAAAATGAAAACCCAATATATATTAGCAAACAAAAGAGAAAGGGGGAAGCAAAGAAGTAAATGTGTCCAATGTGACTTCCAATCATTTTTATTTAGAAAAAACCAAATAAAAAATAGGTAAGAATAGAAGATAAGGTTGAAAACGATAGATGATAGTAAGAGGTAGAGAAATAATGATAGGTCCTTTACGATATTGTTAATATGTTCCATATTCTCATCCCTTTGACTAAACAAAGGTCTCATCAATTAATAATAATGATCGATAAGATTATTCACTGCAAATCAATGGTAAATAATATTGCTTCCTTTTGAAAGTTAGGGTTTCACGCCTTTTTGACCTTTTTCCCTCCCTTTCCCCTTTGTAATAAATGAGGGGTTTGTTTTTTTTCCTTTTTCCTTTTTCCTTTTTGAAAAACGGAGAGAAAAATTTTTTTTATTTTCTTTTCTTTTTAATAGAATTATTATTTTATTTTGTTTTCTTTGGGTTTGTTCGATGAGCTTACTCCACTGCAGAAAAATAATAAAAAAACAAAAAAAATGTTGGAGCAAGGAAATAAAACTGAAAAAGAAATTTCTTGGTTTGAAATAATTTAAAGATAGGAAATGGAGAATTTAGAATAAAATAAAACCCAAATCAATAACATTAACTGTATATTTACATACAAAACACATACACACCCTCTGCATATATTAAATACCTACTCTATTAAATTTTAAAAGAAGAATTACTCAAAAAGAAAGGAAAAAGGAAAAAATATATATAAATAAATAAAAACATATCCTAAATATATTTTTGTAATTTTTTTTTTGTCCATCAAAAGGAGAATAATAATAATAATAATAAAAAATAAAAAATATAGATAACAATCACTCAAATTAATTTCATAAAGAAGTTACGTTGTAGTTATCCTTTTTTATTTTATTTTTTATTTTTATTTTTATATTTTTTTTCTGTGTGTGTATTTTTTTATCTATTACTGATCCTCACTCATTTTATCTACTTATTCATTAATTCGTTATTTAATTAGTTATTCTATTATTCTTCATAAGGACACACACAGTTTAACTTATTTTGTTTTCTATTTTTAGTTGATTCTTCCATGGTAAGTAAAAAGAGTCCCAGAAAAAATGTGGTTTTATCCACTTCTCCAACCAAAATAAAACCATCAAATACCACCACCACCACCAAACATACTACAGTTCTCTCCAATAATAAGACAGTATCAACTACATCCAATGCTAGACCAAGACGATTTAGTCTTATTTATAGTTCCGATGAATCTCCTTTAAGTGATATAGATATGAATGATAACAATGAAGATGTCAAAAACAACAACAATAATCATGGAGATGAAAAAGGTAGCAATAAGCGTAGTAGCAATAATAATAATAACAACGGTAGTAATCATAGTAATATTGCTATGAAGAGTAAAATGATGTCTAATAATTCAATTGGTAAGAAAAGTAAACTTATACAAAGTACTTCAAATAACAATAACATTAATAGTAGTTTTAGTGATACTGAATCTTCTGATTATGCTCTAGATGATGACGACGACGATATGTCTAGCGAAGATCCTGATGAGGATGATGATGATGATGACGATGACGACGACGACGACGACGATGATGATAGTGAGACAAGTTCCGATGACGAAACTATTGACTTCGTTAAATTGACTGCTCAAAGGAAGAAAAGAGCCATGAAAGCATTGAATGCTATGAAGAGAGGTAAAGTAGCTGGTAAAAATAGTCCAATGTCTATGCTTTCTAATAATACAACAAGTAATAACTCTACTTCCTCTACTTTTAATAACATAAATGGTGACAATACAAATTCAACACAATCCTTAAAATATTCCTCCGGTAAAATTAAACCAGGCATGCAATATTTACAATCAAATAACTTTTCTGCTTCGAATAATAATCAAGATGATGTTGAAAAAGAAGAGGAAGAGGAAGATATTGGAGAAGAAATATCTGAACAAGAAGAAGAAGAAAGGGACAAAATGAATAAAGATTCAAATAAACTTACATCTATAAAGACTAAAGTAGACGAAATGCACGTCCCAAAATTTTCTGAATCAGAAGAATCTGATTATGATATAGATCAAGACGCATATTTCAATGTTGTAATGGATAATGACGATATTGCCGGTGAAATTCAATCAAACGTGGATACTTCTGACGATGAATCACCAATACTTCATGAAGAAGAACAACAAATAGTAGCGGATTTACAAAATGATGACTCTCTATCCTTTGATGGTAGTATTCATGAGGATGGATCAGATTCTGCTGATTTAGACAGCTCTTTATTGGACAATAACTCTTACCATGAAATTGATAATAATAATAATGACAATAGTAATGATTTTGATGAAGATGAAGATGAAATTATGTCTGATTTTGATATGCCATTCTATGAAGATCCAAAATTTTCTAGTCTATATTATTATGCAGATAATTCAGAACCGAAACTAAATTTAAATACTGATTTACCGTTAATATTGAATGATAAAAAAGAGTCTAAACATCAAAGAAGAGAAGCTAAGAAGCGTGAATTAAAAGAAAGATTAAGATCAAGAAAATTATTGAGAGAGAGAGTAAAGAAGACTGCCAACGTCTCGGATGACGAATATATATTTGGCGTATTTTTTCATAGTGATAGTGACGACAATGAAAACTCAAAGGAAGATAAAAATAACGGGGCTTTACAGAAAAGGATGAATATGGATAAATCTTTGAAAAAATTGGGTTCTTCTGCATTAATAGATACTTCCGATGACGAATATGATAACATTTTGTTGGATATTGCTTATCTACCAACAACCGACGAGGAAGAAGAAGAAGATGATGATGAAGATGGGGCAGAAAATTCACAAGATGATTCAGGCAATAACAATAATAATAACGGGAACCTCAAAGGCACACATGATAAAAATGGATCGTATTCTTCCACGGAATTATCAGACAGTTCACTGGACGAAGAGGACGACGATGACGAATATGATTATGATAGTAGTGTAACAAACATTTTTATAGATATTGACGATCTAGATCCTGACTCGTTTTATTTCCACTATGATGACATTTCTTCGTCTGACACAGATATTCATAATTATGAACAGAATAAAGATGATATTAATGATGCTGTAATATATGTTGATGATGAATCTACAGACGAGGATGACAATCTTCCACCACCAAGTGCAAGAAACAAACTTACTTTTACCAAACCTAAAGAAATAGTGAGTGCTAATGTCGTTGGTTTAAATCCACCAAAGCTAGGTACTTGGGAGACTGACAACAAACCATTTAGTATTATTGATGGATTATCAACAAAGTCATTATATTCCTTGATCCAAGCACACCAACAATTAGATGATCAGCACCAGAGAGGTGAAAATCCACAAACAGTTGATATTACAAATAATGAAAAAAATAGCTCTGCTGGTGAAGAAATGACATTGAATGAATTATTAAATATGAGTGAATTAGAGGATGAAGAGGCAGATAGCAAGAATTCTTATCAATCAGAACTTATAGCTGAATGGTACAATAAACCAAAGATTCCGCTATCAGCATTTAGAAATAAAGGAGTGGATTATAATGATACTACTGAATATATGATTCCAAATTTTTCTACTAAAAAGATACCCATTGGTTATATCGGAGTTGAAAAGACTAGAAGGAAATTAGATAAAATAAAAGAATTACAAAAAAGAAGAATTGAAAAGAAAAGAAGACTAAAGAAGAAAAGAAAGATTCAAAAACTAAAAAGAGAAAGGGCTCGTATGGAAAAGGAAAAAGCATTACTGGGTGATGTATCGAATGCCGATTCCAAGAATTCACAAACTTTAGTTAACAATTCTAGTGAACCAACATCAAAGGAGATTGAAGACATAAATATGATAGATTCAAATGACATAGGATTTTCTAATAATAATGATGATTCTAGAAAGAATTCAATCAAAAGTGTTGGCATTGATGAAATTCATAAAATTTTGAGCAAAAATGATGATAATTTATTAGGCGATCATAATATTATGTTAGATTATCCTGATATCACTGACAAGCATGAAGGTGTTGTAATAGATGATACGGATGCTGATATTCTTGCCTCGTTGACTGCACCTGTTGATTTTGAAGATTTTAATAACAAAGATTTATGGAAACAACGTAGACAAAGTATGGTAGAGGCAGCTGCAGAAAATATGAGATTTACCAAAAATGGGTTGTTCAGTGAGTCTGCTATTGCCGATATTGAAAGTATAATAAATTCAAATCATAATAACGGTGCTAATGAATTTGATTTTAATGAAGTTCTTCAGTAGTTTGAAAAATATCATTTATTTATTTCCTCAGTCACATTTGAATTTTTTATCTTTCCCCTTGATAATAAGAAGACTATCCTTTACATTACCAGCTTGTCATATTTTCTTTGGTGAAAACTCACATCTACTCATACTAATCCAAATAAGACTAGTATACAACAATTTTCACAAATTATAAGAAAATGATATTGAAATAAAAAATAAAATAACCGATAATACGATTACTTTCCATCAATAAAAGGACTAAAACTTATATTTATTTATTTTCATTACTAATATTACATTTATATAGTATTTTTGTATTTACTAACATTTTCATGTATATTCAATCTGATATGTTTTATTTTTATTTTATTTACTATTTTAGTATGAACGTTATTCAAATATATTACAACTTAATTACATCCAAACATCGTTGCAGTTAAACATTTCTTATGCATTATTGTTGGATAGACATAAGACGGATTATCGTAGTATTAGAAGAATTTTCTTTTAGTGTCACTTTACACTCTTTCCCGTGAAAAGTGATAGGAAATTTTTCATTTGGTCAAGTGAAAAAAAGTGAAAAATAAAAAAAAAAGTATTTGAACTTAATGAACATCTCATCGCATCTCGTTGCGTTAATTTGAATCTTTTCATACCTAGTATTAAGAGTTACACCATTTAGTCGTCCCTTCTACAATTAAATTAGAATTAGTTGTGAACATCTTATTAGATAAAGGTAATACTCAGAAATAACAAAAGAAAACCAGAATAAAATTGTAATGGATCTTAAAACAAGTTTTAAAAATATTGAACTAGATCCTATTTATGCTGGCAGTGGTGCTATCGCCACTATTAGTGAAGATGGTTCTCTTCTAGCAACCCCAATCTTAGATGAAATTAATATTGTTCAGTTGAAACCATCTCAAAAGAAATTAGTTACAATATCAAACGATGATGAACAAGAAATCACTGCTTTGAAATTGACTCCAGATGGTAGATATCTATGTTACGTGTCTCAAGCCCAGTTGTTAAAAATTGCTGAGGTGGCAACAGGTAAAATCATCAGATCTATGAAAATTTCCTCCCCATCATATATCATGGATTCCGAATTAACCTCCACTTTGGTAGCAGTTGGTGGTACTGATGGTTCGATCATAGTTGTTGATATTGAAAATGGTTATATTACCCATTCTTTTAAGGGTCATGGTGGTACAATCTCTAGTCTAAAGTTTTACGGTGAAATACATAGTAATACATGGCTATTATGTTCAGGTGATACAAATGGTGTTATTAAAGTCTGGGATCTTGTCAAAAGAAAATGTATTCATACAGTTCAAGAACATAACTCTGCCGTTAGAGGTATCGATATTCGTATAAAATCCGATGAAGATGATTTATTAGAAATGGTTTCTGGTGGTAGAGATGATATTATCAATGTTTGGGAACTAAACACTAAGAAGAAATGTACTCTTTTGAAAACTATTCCAGCACATCAACAAGTAGAAGCATGTGGTTTCATTAATATTGATAATTTAAGAAGCATAATCTATACTGCTGGTGGAAATGCAGTCATGCAATTTATATCCTTAGATGACGGTACTACAGTGAAAAGAAGTAGACAACCTATCGAAGAGTTGTTTATAATTGGTGTTCTTCTAATGAATAAAGAATCTGAACTATATGCCGTATTTTCCGATCAATCTTTACATTTCCTAAATATCGAATCCATATTGCAGTCAGAAAATAAGGAAACAGAATTCACTTTCTCTCGTTCTATTGCCGGTAACCATGGTACAATTGCAGATATGAAATTTGTAGGTCCTAATTTAAATAAGTTGGCATTGGCTACTAACTCTCCAACCTTGAGAATAATTCCTATTCCAAATGAAACAGATAATGATCATTTACCTATTGATGTTGAAATGTATGAAGGTCATGAAGATTTGCTTAATGCAGTTGACTCTACTGAAGATGGCTTATGGTTAGCTACAGCATCCAAAGACAATACAGCTATTTTATGGAGATATAACACAGAGACCAATAAGTTTCAACAATATGCTAAATTTATTGGCCATTCTGCTTCAGTTACTGCAGTTGGATTACCAAATGTAACTTTAAGAAATTGGCCTGAGTATTTATTAACCGCATCCAACGATTTAACTATCAAAAAATGGTCTATCCCCAAGCCAACTGGTCCGGCAGCCACTAATGATAAGATGCATATGATAAGATCATCCGACTACACTCGTCGTGCCCATGAAAAGGATATTAATGCATTATCTATCTCACCAAATGACTCTATTTTTGCTACAGCATCTTATGATAAGACCTGTAAAATCTGGGATCTTGACACTGGTGAATTGAAGGCCACTTTGGCTAACCATAGACGTGGTTTATGGGACGTTTCTTTTTGTCAGTTTGATAAGATTCTAGCTACATGTTCTGGTGATAAAACTATCAAGATATGGTCATTAGATACGTTTTCTGTATTAAAGACTTTAGAAGGGCACACTAATGCAGTTCAAAGATGTCATTTTATTAATAAACAGAAACAATTGGTAAGTACTGGTGCAGATGGTCTTGTTAAGATTTGGGATTGTTCCAATGGTGAATGTCTTAAGACTTTAGATGGTCACAACAATAGAATTTGGGCTTTATCTGTCTTAGAAGACGGTAATATGATAGTCACTGCTGACGCTGATGGTGTATTTCAATTCTGGAGAGATTATACGGAAGAACAAAGAGAGTTAGATATCGAAAAGGAGAAACAAAAAGTTGAACAAGAACAATCGCTACAGAATTTCATTGCAAATGAAGATTGGACTAATGCTTTCTTATTAGCTATTACCCTTGATCATCCAATGAGATTATTCAACGTTTTGAAGCAATCGTTAGATTACGTTTCTGAGGAAGATGAGAATGATAAAGCTATTATCTTTAATAAACAATTAGATAAAGTCATATCTACTCTAAACTCAGACCAATTATTGTTGTTGATGAAAAGATGTAGAGATTGGAATACCAACGCAAAAACTCATATTATAGCGCAAAAGACAATACGGTGTATAATGCTGCATCACAACATTTCTGAATTGAGTGAAATACAAGGAATGATTAAAATTATAGACGGTATCATTCCATATACGCAAAGACATTTTGCTCGTGTTGATAACTTGGTAGAACAAAGTTATCTCTTAGATTATGCTCTGGTTCAAATGGATAAACTACTGTCATAAAACGACCACTACTACTATTATTATCATAGGAAGTAACTACATAAAGAACAGCATATTTTTTTTAATTAAACAACTATATATTTATATTGTATAAATCCAGCTATTGTGATTTCATTATATATTATACAAGAAGAAATTTTAATATTAATAATAGCATCTTTTGCCTTTTTTATAGTATATATTTTTGTATAAATATATTTTTTTGTTTGTTTTACTGGCGAAATTTTTTATTTAAGAGAAAAATTTTTCGATGAAATAACACAGAAAAGAAAATGGTGTAACGTATTAACACAATGTCTACAACATAAACGATAAAGTCAATAAAAAGATATAGCTATCAAAAGGTGAGATCATTTTACATAGAGATACAAGTGCAAGATGCCTGTTGAAGATATAAATGTGATTAAGAATAAGAACGTTAAGAAGTCTAGAAGAAGAAAGAAAAGAAGAACTGCCGATATTTCTGATTCTTCTGAATCTGATTCTTCCTCTTCATCTTCAGACAGTGATATTCAAGTGAATGCAGATGATAATAAAAACAGTGTCAACAGTAAAAATGGACAAAGAATAGATCAACCTTTATCAGATATTGAATTATCAGATGATGACCTTCCTAAAAAATCTCAATACAACGATGAGCTGCTAAGTCAAGACACTAAGGAAAAATTATCTAATATACATTATACTACTACAGAATTAACCCAAAGATTTACTCAAAACCATAAATATGATCATAACCACAATACAGACTTGAAAAAAGTGGGTGAAATATTAAGAGAAGCCACTTCCAATTTAAATAAAGCCTCAAGTAAAACAGCGAGTGCTGATCTACAAAATGAATACCTAGGAATGTTGTTTCAAAATTATGGTGATGATATCAATTCTTTAAGAAATGCACCTGATTTTACAAATAAATCATTAGTATTACTAGCCAATGTTTTGAAGGATGGATCAAAAATGTTTGACGTTGATACCTTAAAGGCTGTAGTAGAATCTAAATAATAAACTTTAATCTCTCTCTCTGTCTCTCTCTCTCTCTCTATATATATATATATATATTACCTTATAACATTTTACTGTATATTATAAAAACATATTATGAGTTCAACCAACTTTTATCAAGACTCTGATAAATTCCTAAAATTATTGCGGGCGGAAATCAACAATGGTAGGTAATATTTAAACAACAAAAGACGACTGAAGTATTTAATTATAGATTTGACTATATTATAGATGAATTAACCACTACAAAAAAAAAAAAAATAAACATTAAACTTATTACTTAGATCTTTTGAAAAGTCTTGAGAAAAAATTAGATTTAGTCTTTTTTGAAGATGAACGTGAACTAACTTTTTCAATAGTTGGTTTAGAATTGGTAGAAATATTAGTGGTATTTGCAGAAATTCTAGGCACATTAGTGTTACCCTTGGTGAATTGTTCTTGCTGCGGTAAAACTTCTTCTACGGGAGTAGTTGAATCAACTAGTTGCCCCCTTGAAGTGCTGAATACACTGGACGAATTTGTCACATTATCATTTGATGTTCCTTGATTTGTTCCATTACTTTGTTTTCGGAAAAGAACTGAGCTTGTTGTAGGGACGATTCCATTAGGAAAATGATTCAAAGACTGTTGTACGGGTAATGTGGTAGCAGCACCATGAGATACATATGGCTCTACTTTTAAAGGTGGCGGGTGGAGTTGTTGTTCGTGAATATTTTCTGCCTTTGCAAGTTCAATTTGTTCGACTAATCTACGCTGCTCTTCCATTTTCAATTTTTCCTTCTTTGGTGGTTGATAGCCACTGTTTTCATTTGAAAACTGAACCACTTTATCGAACATGTTTCTAATCTTAGATTTATTCTTTTCGACATCAATCTTTGGACGGTGAGGAAATAGATGCTTGTGCTTAGAATTACTCAATGCAGGTTCCAATTTTGGCATTGGAATAACATTATTTGAATCAAACGGTTCTTCTGGATGTGCTATTAATAACAGTCCATCTTGTGAATTATTCCCCAGTTTCTGCTGGAAACCATCGTTGTTTGATTTCCCTTCTGGATTAGGTTGTCCATTGGCATCTAAATTTTCTGTGCTTTCTTGGATACTAGGTAACTGTTCAACTTTCAGTTCATTATCTGTTGGTTGATCAGACACAACAGTAGAAGTAAATCCAAGACTTCCTGCCCCTTGAATATCTTTTTCATTATTTATACCATTTCCTTCCTGCCTTTCTATTTTATCGAGAGAAACAGAAGATGTAGTATTATCTTGATTTATAGACTCTACAAGGTCACTTTTCACCAATTTTTCTGGTTCTTTAACAATATTCATCTGTTCTTGTCTTTGTCTCTGTATCATTTTCTTTTGTGCATCATTGAATCTTTTCTGTGCAATCTCTAAAGCTTTAGCATACATATCTTCATCAGATAATGCTTGCTCTTGTACATTTCTAGAATTATTTTGAGTTGATGGGTTATTGGATACAGAATGTACCCTGGATTGAGAATGTGGTAAAGAGTCGATAGAGGCCTGTCCACTTGAATTGTCATTAAATTTCTTTGTCATTGGCATGGATGGAGAAGAATATGAAATTCCTGTTGGTTTATTCTGTGTATGTTTATTCTTAGAAAATAAAGATGATCCAAACAACTTAGAAGAATGCTTATTATTAGTACTGTGCGAATTACCATGATAAGATATTATAGATTCTTTAGGGATAGATTGATCACGTAAAGTCATTCTGGATCCCATTGTACTTCTTGTATCACTATGTACCATATTAATATGGGTAGATGCCCCCGTGTCATATGCATTTTTGTACACTTTTTTCTTTGCTACTTCTAATGCCTTTAAATACATTTCTTGTTCAGTTAAATGTTTCTTAGGTTGTTGTTGTTGTTGTTGTTGTGATGGCATTGGTTTAGTATTCTTTTTTACCGTAGTCCTTACATTCAATGACGGTTCATTCTTGCGAGAAGGTTGACGATTGACTACTACTTTTTTCTTTATTGGCATTTTATTAACTGTGGGATTTCTATTTATTTTATTTTTAAAATTATTTGCAGTGATAGACGATCTTTTAGACACATTTGATTTATTAGGAACCAAATTTTCCTTTGAAGATGGTACTGATTCCACAGCATCGGAAAATTTAGATAAACTGCTTGTTTCATCCAATGGAATCAGACTAGAAGAATAAGGATGTACAAAATGTTTGTTTTGTATCTGTACCCGATCGAATTTATTCAAAACAGTTTCATCAATGCCATTCCCTTCATCTTCACTCTGATAACCATTACTGTGAGAACCGCTTTCATTATTGAATCCTTTATCTAGTTCCCTTTCAAGCTCTTCTACTTCATCATCTTGTAAATTTTTCTCATCTTCCTCGACAATATCATCAAGTAACAAATTGTTGTATTCATCATATTCGGGTCTCCCATTTATATCATTCTCACGCATGCCATTATTATTATGGTCATGATTGTTATTGTTAACGTCACGATTATTGTTGTCCATGGATATATCAAAATCCGTTTCTTCAATAATTTCTTTAGGTTCAGACAAGCTATCGTCTAATTCTTGCAACGTACCATTATCCAAAGTAGTATCAATATTACTATAATTGGGTCCATCTTGTAAGAGTTCAT
Organism: Arxiozyma slooffiae; assembly: GCA_017347545.2. Lineage (NCBI taxonomy): Eukaryota > Fungi > Ascomycota > Saccharomycetes > Saccharomycetales > Saccharomycetaceae > Arxiozyma > Arxiozyma slooffiae. Next base: position 535,977 of record JAFHAQ020000005.1, on the reverse strand, counting down.
CATGATGATGATATGGAGGATCAGGTCCGTTAGTTAAAGCCAGACGACAATTATTGGCGTTGTTACCATTACGAGTATCGTTGAACAACACAGAATCATGGTCCTCATCTTCAGTGATGTTAAAATTATCACTGAACTCATCGAAATGTTTCTGAATGGAGGGATTCAGTAGCTTCTCATCGTCCTCGACTTCATCCAAGGGTACCAAATTTGTGGTAGTTGTGGTAGTCTCCACATATTCGTACCCGTCGATCCGCTTGATTGTCTTTTTAGTGATTGATGTAGTTCTTCCAAGTGGATCAGTGACTCTCGTGACTGTTGTTGTGATTGAGTTAGTCCTAGAGGACTGCCCAAGGGGAACATTCGAGTCGTTTATATTATGCTGCTGCTGCTGTTGTTGTTGTTGTCTATTGAGCCTTCTTGCTTGACCATTTGAAGTCAAAGAATTCAACCTTGAAGTGCGTCCATTGTTAGAGGACAAACTATTGAGTCTTCTTTGTTTAGTTGTAGTAGTAGTTGTTGTTGTTGTTGGTATACTAGACGATTTAGAACGAACAGTACCATTATTATTAATATTTCTTTGTTTAAACGAGAGAAAATCGACATTTCTATCAAAACTCGACTGTGATCTTAAAGAATAGGTCTTTTTATAATTAATATTGGAGTAACGGTTACTTTGATCTCCTAAATTTTTTCCACTTTGAATATTATTATTATTATTATTACTTTCGTTTATTAAATTTCTTCTTCTCCTTGAATGATCATCATTAGTAGTAGTGGTGGTGTTATGAGTTGAATGTGTATATGGGTTAGAATTATAGATCATGGATTGACTTCTCCTTGAATTGACGTTATATCTATTAATGCGAGGACTGTTGTTGTTGTTATAGTTGGATGTGATAGCGGCCGCAGCGGACGCGGCAGCAGTAGACAATCTATGTGATTTATTGTAGTCTGCATTGTTTTGTTGTTGTAGGTAGTAGTAGTCATACCTTGATAGATCAGGTACTCTACGTTCCTTCTTTATAAAACCAAACACCATATTTCAAATGTAAAAATAAAAATAAAAAAAAAATAAAATTGATATATATTCCTTTTGTTTGTTTGTTTGTTATTATTTGGAATTGGATTGATGTGATTTTGAGGTATATGAAGATTAGAATGAAAGACAAATGAGAAATGAATAAGTGTAAGTCAATCAATCAATCAATCAATCAATTGAAGCATATATATATATATATATATATATGTAAATGTTTATTTATTTATTTATTTATTTCTTTAGGTATCTTCACTTGGTATGAAAGTTAAATGAATACCCCTTAACTGAAACGAAGATAGGAAAAAGAAAACAAAACAGAAGGAATCAAACCAAACCAATTGACTCAAATTAAGTGTATTAGAAATCAATCATATATATATATTATGATTATGTATTATTTGCAAGTTGACACACTGTCTCTCCCTTTGTCACCTTGAAAAGATAGATAGAGAAACAAAACAAATTAAAAACAAAACAAGTGAAAAGTTCCTTTCAGTCAAACCAAACAAAAACACCAAAGAAAGGAAAGAAAGGAAAGACAAAAAAAAAAAGGGAAACTAAAGGTTAAAAGAATCCAAAACAAAACAAAACAAGAACAAGAACACCCACACACCACCACCAAAATATTTAAAGGTTCGTTGTCGTTGTGTACGGAACAAACCCTAAGAAACAAAAGTAGGGCTTCTCTTGGTTTCCACCACCCATACACCCATACACCCACACCATTTTTTTTTTGTTTTGTTGTTTGTTGTTTTCTCCTTCTTTTAATTTATTTACACGAAATTTTGTAAACAAAACCTAAAATAAATGGAAAAAAAGAAAGAAGGAAACAAAAAAATTAAATTAAATACACAACTTGAAGTGATTGATTAATTATATGGATATTCTTTACTATTATTATTATTAATCTCGTAACAAGTTTAATAATACACTAATCTTATCTGAAAAATATATATTTACATCCAAAAAACAAAAAAACTAAAAACAAAAGAAAAAAAATAAAATATACATAATTATCATATAATGGTTTCTTCTACGATGGGGGACATGCAATGGAAACCAATTAATACCATAAATGAAAAACAACCTCCACAACAATCCTCTTCAATCAAAAATACACATCTTCCAGGTCATAACCCTCGTTTGTTAAGTAACGGTCATTCCGCTATCATTCAAAAAAGACAAGATTTTTCCTCCCATCATCAACCAAATAAAAAATTTCATATATTATCCATTGATCAATTCAATCCACAGTTTAGAAGAAAACAACAAAATCAACTCACTCCTTCTATCGTCTCAAATCATCCTACTTCTTCTTCTTCTTCTTCTACTCTACCTAATAATTCGCATTTTACTAATGGCACTACTAGTAATAAATCTAAACAACAACAACAACAACAAAATAATAATAGTAGCAATAGCAGTAGTAATACTGATAATGATGATACGGATCCTCTCAATACTAGCAAATTAAAGAAAAAGATCAGAAAACTACAGAGCAAGATCGAAAGTTATAAAAAAAATGAAATTCTTTTCAAAAATAATACTGGCACCATCACAAACGAAATCCTACATAACCAATTCAAAATATCTAAACTTTTCGGCCATTTGAAAACTTTACAGATAAATAATCAAAACTTAAATCGTTTAAATGATTATCTGATTAATGATCTCATCACCACTAAATTAGACCTTCAAAAAATTAGAAATAATTTTATTGATACTATCAAATCAAACCATCTATCTACCAATGCTCAAAATAAACAGGTTCCATCAAACAATAAATCATCAACAAAGAATGTAAATGATGGTATCGTAGTCACAAAATCTAATTTACAGAAATTGGAAAACAATATCATGGTAAGGTTGAAGCAATATGAAGATTTGCAGAACTCCCTAAAGGACCAAATCAAAGAAAATGATCTTTTGTCAAATGCTAAAGATTTAACAATATCATTGGAGTCCCCCTATGTTAAAAAATTGAAAGATATAATAAAGACATATAATGAAGATTTGAAAAATTTACATTCGGCATTAAATAACAGAACCGCAAATTATCAAATTTTATTGGATAGATCACAAAGGACTCTCGCTGAAATGGAACAGAAGAGACAAAGTGATGCCAATAATATGAGGGACTATATCGATAAATCACAGAAATATATGCAAAATGCAAGTATATATATTGCAAAATTAGAGAAGGAGAAAAATGAATTAAATAAATTGGTTAATGATTTGAAAAGTAATTTCATTCAACAAGACAAAAAATGGCAAAATGAAATTGCTCAGTTAAATGCAAAACTGGAAAATAATAATAATAACAATAATAACAACAACAACAACAACAACAATAATAATAGTAACAATATGAATGTTATTAGTATAAACTATGAAGCTAAGATTCAAAAATTGAAACAAGAATTACAAATATCACAAAATTTAGAACAGACAAAACAAGCAGCAATAGAATTATTAAACAATGAATTATGTAAAGCTAAAAATGCATTAACAGCTGTACGTCGTAATCAAAATCCAAACGTTCCCAATTATGACACCGTCAATGAAATTATTAATAATCAAAAGAAAAGTTATGAAAGTCTGCTTGATTTAGCCAAAAATGAACATAAAAGGGAAATGGATATATTGAAAACACAATATTTGGCATTATTGAATCAATATAAACAAGCTACAACCAGAATAAATCAACAGTTTAGTCGTGCTTCTCCCGTCATCCAAAAACTAATGAAAGAAGAACGCCAAAGATTATTAAATGATCTATTATCTTGTCTTAATATTATTGGCAATAAACCAAATATAAGGGATCAAATTAATAGAAAAGATATATCTAATGCAATAAATTTATTAAGTATGGTTGCCTTAAAATTGGTTGACCCATCAAATAGCTCTCAAAATCAAATAAATCAACAAATTCAAAATAGTATGAATTTAGCTCAAAGAAATGGTCTTCTTAAGAGTCAAAACCAACAAATGATGATTAGAGATACTAATACTACTACTACTACTACTACTAATAATAATAATAATAATAATTTATTCCATCAAAACAATATGGTATCAACATTGCGAGATCAATCAGGAAATATTAACTCATTCTCAAATAGAGCAATTCAACTAAATGCATCTAATGCTTTATCTGCTAATGCACAGCAGATTATGAATAATATTAATAACTTGAAGAAGGCAATCAACATGAATGCAAGTAATAACATTAATCATCAAACTCTTCCAAACAATAATGATCATAATACTATTACTAAGGATACAGTTTTATCAAATAGTAGATATCCTGCTTCTACTACTACCGCCAACACCACAACTACTACTTACAGTAACACTACCACAGATATTAAAAATAAAGCTAATACTTTTAAACCATCTTTATTTACACCAATTAATAAAAATAAAAACATAGTCAACAGGATTACTTCCAACAACAATAACGTAACCACATCCGATACTCCTACAGATACATTATCTAATATTGATCCTACTTCCAATGTTACAATGAATAAAAATCATGATATAGTAACAACTACTACTAATACTGCCAGTACTACAAATACAAATAATCATAATAAATCCATTGAAACCATTGAAATACCAGATGAAGGAGAAGCTCCACTTACTACAAACAAGAGAGAATTATCTCAAATAGTATCAACTCCATCAAATGAATCCAATAAAACTGTAACGGCTTCATCTTTGAGTACCCCCACTATAGAAAGTTCTGCTATTTCAACAACCAACTCAGCTGAGACGAATACTCCTCCAACGGAGAAAAAGGAGTCAGCTGTGACTCCAGTAATTGACAACAATAATGATAATGATAAATATACGCAGAAAGAGGGCTCAGCGTCAACTCCGTTCCCGCAAGCTAACAAGGAAATGGTACCATCTACTTCAACCACTCCCACTTCTACTAATACATCTTCAACCACAAATAACATAACTAGTAAAACAACAAGTTAAAGGAACTTTTCATAAACATCCTGTAAGTATGTGTTTCTATATATTTTCTGTTTATATACATAAGTGGGTAAGTAAATAACTCAGAGCCTTAGGGAAATTAACTTTTTTTTTTATCAAAAACTTCTCGTTTTATACTTTACTTCAACATCTTTTAATTGTATAAAATCGTGAATACCAAAATTCAAAGTAAAAGAAAACCTCTTGAATAAGCTCAATTACTCAGTATAATTATTTTTAGTCATCTTTAAATTCTCCTCAGTTAACAATCCAATGATATCTAAGGGTTGTTACAAAAAGTTGTTTTTGTTTTATTTCAATAATCCTTTTGAAGAGGTGTCTATATACACTTTTCCAGTCCTTTTTGTTTCTTTTACAATCCTGTTTTTTTTTTTTTCGATTCCTTCCCTCGGACAAAGAATTCCTTTAAAATCTGGAAAAAAAAATTTTTTGTTTGTTTGTTTACTTATTTTTTTTGTTTTAAATTTCTGAGTCATTTTGAATTGTCGAGGTCGATGGGTATAACTAGCTATGGGATATTATAGAATCTTAATATTAAAGATATAAAACTAGATAATATGATGGATGCGGATAATATTAATTTGTGGTTACACTTTCTTATTTTTTTTCTTGTTAATTGACTGTTGCTGCTACGGTTACCGGAGGTAAGTGTACATATATTTTATTGGTCTGATATTATTCTACAATTAAAATGACTAACAATGATAAGAAACAATCCGGTAGGGCTCGTCTTTTAGGGTCTGCTTCTGCAGGTATATTAGAAATCGGTGTCTTCCATCCAGTAGACACTATTTCTAAAAGATTGATGTCGAATCATACCAAGATTTTAAATGTTTCTCAGTTAAATTCCGTCATTTTCCGTGATGCAGCAGAATATTCAGTTGGTAAGAGATTATTATCTTTATTCCCTGGTTTAGGTTACGCTGCATGCTACAAAGTGTTACAACGTGTATATAAATATGGTGGCCAACCATTTGCTAATGAATTCTTGAATAAGTATTTTAAGAAAGATTTCGATTCAGCATTTGGTGAGAAAACTGGTAAAGCGATGAGATCTGCTACTGCAGGTTCCATGATTGGTATTGGTGAAATATTCTTATTACCATTAGATGTCTTGAAAATCAAGAGACAAACTAATCCGGAAGCCTTTAAAGGTAGAGGTTTTATTAAGATCTTAAAAGATGAAGGTATTTTCAATCTATATAGAGGTTGGGGCTGGACTGCAGCCAGAAATGCACCAGGTTCATTTGCTTTATTTGGTGGTAATGCTTTCGCTAAGGAATATATTTTAGGTTTACAAGATTATTCTCAGGCTACTTGGGGTCAAAATTTTATTTCTTCTATTGTCGGTGCCTCTGCATCTTTAATTGTCTCTGCTCCATTGGACGTTATTAAGACTAGAATCCAAAATAGAAATTTTGATAATCCAGAGAGTGGATTCACCATCGTTAAGAATACTTTAAGGAACGAAGGTATCACTGCATTTTTCAAAGGGTTAACACCAAAATTATTGACTACTGGTCCTAAATTAGTTTTCTCCTTTGCCCTGGCACAGTCTTTGATACCAAGATTCGATGCCTTATTAGCAGGTAAATCTAATTGATAACTAATGATTATCATTATTTGTTTGTATTTTTTTTTATGCGTTATCTTATTTTTATTTTTATTTTTCCCCATAGTTGAAGTATTCACTTAATGGAGTGAGATCAAACTATAGTGTTAATATTTAATTAGTAATCAACATATATGTATATAGTGTATTTAAGGCTGAACATATAAACATAAGTGTTTATGTGTTTTTAATAGTAAAAGTGTTAGTACTTTATATATCAGCTATAATATCACTCTTATTTATTAACATATGTAAAAGAGTAACAGGAAGAGTAAGAAGGAAACGATGAAAGAATACAGATACGCTTTTATCGAAGGTGAAATTACAGATGCTTTAATAATTATAGATTATGATAATTGTCATTTAGTTTATGCCGCTCTAGGTAAAAATAAATTTGATTTATTAAAAACAGCTAAAGCAGATTTTAACAAATTATATTGCAAGTCAAAGGAAAGATATAATTTAACAATGATCAAAACCAATGGGGAGAAAAATATTCACAATGATGATAAAACTATAGTACAATTGATTGATGATTATAGAGATCTTTTAAATTGCAATACGTTTTATTATAATACAAATATCAAATATGATTTAATATTTGGTACCCCGTTTCAAAAAAAAGTTTGGAATCAATTACACAAATTGACGCCTGGTAAGACTATAAGTTATGGCCAGTTAGGTAAGTTGACCATGGGGAAACCAAATGGACAAAGAGCTATAGCAAGAGCATGTGCATCGAATAAATTGGCATTAATAATTCCATGCCATTTTGTATTGAATAAGAATGGTGATTTTAATGGGTATCGATGGGGAGTTGATGTTAAAAGGAAACTATTAGAGAAATTACATAATAAAAGAAACAAATAAATGAGAAAGAATAAACAATATGTAGTTATAAAGAGAATATTTTCTTTTAAAAATGTATTATAAATTATATATCTTTGAACAAATGGATGAATGTATATTTACATGGAAAATGGGGGGAGAAAGAGGATTGAATTCCGTATTGGTATTCGTTTATTTACTTATTTATTCGATTATCTTCATTAGACAAAGTATGTTTATGAGCAGATAGAAAACCAACTAGTTCATTAGATAATAATTGCAAAGTATTAACTAAATTACCACCCGCATTATGACACAATTGGGATATCAACATTTGATACAATTGATCTTGACTAGCATTAATTTGATTAAATTTATTAATCCAATCAAGATTCAAAACCTGTCCCTCGATTACACCACCTAGTGGGATCAGTTTCCCTTTTGAATGAGAAATTAATTGAAAGATCAATTTCATCATATTGGAATCTACTTTGGGGTAAGCAATTAAAGCAGTTGGACCTTTAATCAATTTATTTAAAGGATGGTTGAGAATCAATTTGGAACTATCTTTTACCTTGTCATATGGTGCTACAGGATCATCAAGATTCATATTTTGTAAAAAAACTTTAAATAAGTTATTTCTTATATGGATAAGACGAACTTTATTTCCATCTTGATCTTTCGTATCCTTGCAGAGATTAGAAAATTGTAACCTTAAATGGTGATCTTCTTGTTTTAAAAGGTTGTTATAATGACAAAATATAATCATTTTGTTGTTATCCCAAATATTTTTATACTGGTCAATCAATAAAGTTTTCTTTGAGTTCAAAGGTTTTACGGTTAGTCTTAAACCTTTCTGTTGCTGCAAATCTGAAACATTTTTTGCTGTAATAATTGGTGGATATCTGATATTTAATTTAATAACATTAGCATGAAAACCTCTATAAAAATTATTAGAAATAAGATTTATTCTATTCATGACACTTTCCTTCCTTATTCACTACACTTGGGAAACTAAAGAAATAACAAAAAAAAAAATTATCCCAATTATCACCCTAATATTAGTGATGAAGTTAAAAGAAAGCTATACTAGCCAGGTAGTAAATACTGGAATCATATGTTTGTAGCTCTCATATATCAGATCTTTGTTCTCCATTTGTTTCTTTACTCTTTACTCTTTTTTTTTCCCCCTTTGTCTGTCTGATTGTCTATCATAGCAAACACAAGAAACGAATATTTTACAAGTGAGGGGGAAAAAAAAAGAAAAATCACAATTGAAAATTTCAAATTAATCGATGAAAAATATTTACAGGAAACTATTGAATGTTTAATAAAAAAACCTTTGTTTAAGTTTGAACAGATGGGATTACTGTTTTGCACTGGATAATATTATGAGGGGTCCTGTTTTCGTTGTTTAACAGGGAAAGCAAGTTAATTAACGCAATAAACAAAGAACTGTATAGCAGATACCTGCTTAAAAGAATTATTTTTAGTGAGCTACTTATAAGCTATCTATAAACATATGAATAGATAGATAATTTCTAAAGAGGTTCTAAGTTAGATAAGAAAGAAAGTATTTTTTTTTTTATTTGTTTTGTTTTTAACTCTGTTTATATTATAATGAATGGCACAGACAGATACAATAACTTTATGAAATTTTATCCAGACGACAAACCTATTAGTAGTAGTAATAATGATAATGGCAATAAAGATAAGAATGTTAAAGGTATCAATGAGAATAGTCAAAGAGATTCGGTATTGATTGATAAATTCTTAAGGATATATAAATTAATAATTAAAGATTATCAAACATTTACACCAGCGTTACAGTTACAGTGGTGCGAAGTATTGATTGAAGTAGCCATGAATGAGACTTTTATATCGCAATATACAATAAATGGAGAAAAACTGCCATATAAATTGACTGAACAGAAAATGTTACAAAACCAGAACATCATAATTGAACATTCAATGAAAGTGATAAGTAAATTAATGAGATTAAAATATGGACCGTCATTTTATTTAATGGGATGTTTATTTTCGAACAAGTATAAGTTCCCGATCACGTTTTTAGACCATGACGATTCGAAAGCATTAAAATATTATATAATGGGAGGTAAATTAAAACATAGTGAATGTTGTTATAGATGTGGGATATGTTATGAGTATGGAAAGGGTACAGAAAAAAACATTGATCAAGCCATCGAGTGGTATAAAAGAGGTAGTGAATGTTGTGGTAACCATAATTGTATGTTTCGGTTGGGTTACATATATTTATATGAATTGAATGATGTTATACAATGTATCGAGTGGTTCGAAATGGCAGATTTGAACGGATCATTCCATGCATGTTTTGAAATGGGTAAAATATATGAATTTGATGACTTGCCCGAATGGTTACAAAGGCGTTTGAACAAGAACATTAAGAATTGTAGGATGGCATTAAAATATTATTATAAATGTGCAACTAAATATAATTATTCTTTAGCACAATGGAAACTTGGATATTGCTATGAACAAGGATTACTAGGACTACCAGTAAATGGATTGAAATCTGTTGCATGGTATTATAAATCAGTAAAATCGATAGAAATGAATACCACTACTACTACTACTACTACTAATAATAATAATAATAATAATAATCCAATGTTAAATATAATGAGTATATTAGGTATAATTGGATGGTATATTACAGGTATTCCAGGTATATTAGAACCTAACTTAAGTCAAGCATTAATATGGTCCAGAAGGGCATACACGTATTTACAAAATAACACCCAGACAGCGGTTAGAAGGAAAGTAGAACATGCATACAATATATTATCATCAATACAACAACCAATGCCCTAATGCATTATAAATCAAGTAATATCTTATACCATTGCTAATGAAACAAATTTTTTTTTTTTTATAAAAAAAAGGAATTAAAATTAATGTAACAATATAATTTTTCCACCTTTGTTTGTATTTTGAGAAATCACCACTCCAATGAATTGAACCCTGGCAACGCAATCAAATCTAAAAAAAAATAAAAACGGAGGAGGAGGCAACCTGGATTTAAGACATCAATGTCGGAGATACCGGACAGAGGATATATACGATAAGGCCTTAAAGCAACTCCAATTCTATATAAATAAAATAAAAAAAAGAGGTGTTAAAAAGATGATTAATGAAAGCTGCACATGCTATCTGATGGGAAGACAGTTTAAAATAGGACATTCAGTTTAATTTGATAATATGTTTCACACATTTTAAATACATACATACATATTTATATATATATTGGTACTTCGTATTCACATGTATAAATTGACATATACATGTGTGGTAAGCACAAACAGAGAAAAATATATTTGGATTATATCATATATCATAAAGTTACGTATTTTGTTTTGAAGTTTGTATCTAATTATTAGTTCGATATCCTGCTAGATATTGCTCATATCAGTTAAATGTTTTAGTCAAGAAATTTTAACATGTGTCGAGGTATAATAATAATAGAATATAAATATATTGGTTCGCAATAGCAAGAATTAGTAATAATAAGAACATATTGCTTGGGAATGGTTGACCTCTTTTTAATTTAGTGAATGTATCGCCATTAATGTCTTCAATCACACCCCCATTGATAAGTATATATCCTGAACATAAATTTCCTTATATTATATACAAGAACACAATTTTAGTTGGTCAACAAAATCAAGAAGTGAAAAAAATGGAAGGAAAAAAGATTTTTTTTTTTGACAAACTTCCACATCTCATGGTCCACATATTGTTATTATTTATAACTGTCTTTGAACAGAAGAGTAAAGAAAGATTCTTTCAGAGTACTGCATATAAAGACACAGCACCGTTGTGCCTAACATTTTGTCTTCTTCAACCAATCAACTGCAAGAGACTTATTATTGGTGTTTCACATTATGTGGTGTTTGGATGTTATTGTTTTCCTTTGCTCTTTTATGGTTTTTCGATTTTTTTTTCCATCCCTCTTTCTTTATTTTCTCTTTTAAGTTAATAGTCGACAAATAATAATAAAATGGTCAATGAAAAAGGAATAAAAAAAAATTTTTTTTTTTTCAAGAGGTTTGATTAGTAATGTGGAAATGTAACAAAAAAATATAATGCAATTATGATAAAACCTTTTCAAATCCTGGAGGGATGAGACTTCTTCTTCCCATATCGTCTTTATTATTACGGTATTATTAAATTTTCATCTGGTAGGTTCTTTATTGTATCCATAGAAACTCTTTTTTTTTATATTTTTGACAACATCTTCAAGATAATTGATTTTTTCGGTTTCAAATATACATATATATATGTATATGCATTTCAATAGGGACAAGAATTAATTCTAAGAAGTCATAGTTTACTCAACCCCTGCTCCTCTACTTTGAAGTTATTGGTATCAATTCAAATTAATTCACTTGTACATATCGTTTTATTATTTTCATTGCATTCCCATTTTGACGTTTTGGTGTTTATTATTAACATTTAAAACATCTTTTCAGCTTTTGTAAGAGGTGAATGACTTTAAATCAAGAAAATAATTCTATTTATAAGTCGTCTTATCATATCCCATCAAATATAGCTGCTGTTCCTTCTCTTTTAACTATATCACCTACTAACATTATAAACCAAGTCTCAGAGTCTATTACAATCACAGATAATACTAAAAGAATGACTAAAGAAGTTATTAATATTGGTGGAAGATCATCTAAATTGGCAGTAATTCAGTCTGAATCTGTCAAAGAATTGATTGAGTCAAATACAGATAATCAGTATATGTGTAACATTATATCTAGGAAGACTTTGGGTGATCATATCCAATTCAAACCATTATATTCCTTTGGCGGTAAATCTTTATGGACTAAAGAATTAGAAGATTTGTTATATTGCGGTAAAGAATCTAATCTTGATCATTCTTACTGTATCGATATGATAGTTCATTCTTTAAAAGATATGCCTACTACTCTGCCTGACAATTTCGAGTTAGGTTGTATTGTGAAAAGAATCGATCCAACAGATTGTCTTGTTTTCCCACAAGATTCTACATATAAAAGCTGGGATGATTTACCAAATGATGCTATTATAGGGACAAGCTCAATTAGACGTTCTTCACAATTGAAAAGGTTGTTCCCAAATTGGAAATTCAAAAATATTAGAGGTAACATTCAGACAAGGTTGAACAAATTAGACAGTTTACCAAATAATCCAAACGAAAGACGCGAATTCGATGCTATTGTTTTGGCATCTGCTGGTCTTATCCGTTTGAATCTACAAAATAGAATATCTCAAAGGTTGCCCACTTATCATGCTGTTGGTCAAGGTGCTTTAGGTGTTGAAATAAGACAAGCTGATGATAGAATTAAATCCATTCTAAAATTAATTGAAGATGTAGAATCCACAGTCTGTTGTTTAGCTGAAAGATCTCTTTTACGTACAATGGAAGGTGGTTGTTCTGTTCCTATTGGTGTCACGTCATCTTATAATAGCAACAAGAAAGAATTGACTTTAAATTGTATTGTTATTGATTGTGATGGTGTTGAATTCGTGGAAGATTCAATGACTATGGAGATTCATGACATTTATAATGATTCAATTAAATGCGGTAAGGATTTAGCCACTAAAATGATAGATAATGGTGCTAGAGAAATCCTAGAAAATATCAATGCATCTAAGTATTTGTAATACCTATAGTTTTTAATGTTTACTAGAAACAGTTTAATGATGAGACCTCTTTTGTTTTTATGTATTTATGTATTTATTTATCTATATCGTTCAATTGTATAATTTATTTAATGAACCATCAAAAAATTTGACTGTCTTGAGTATCAACTATCAAACCACTACATTCTCATTTTTAACTCACCAGAATCATGACTATCATCCCCTCTTCTTTTTTTTGTTTTTTCATTCTACCATTTCAGGGAAACTTTTGATAATACCTGTGGTTTGCCATTCTTCGAATAAGATCCTTAACCTTGCAGCGCCAACAAATTTCTTTTCACTTACTAAATTAGTCATATCATTAGCTATCAGATTTAGTAATTTAACACTCTGATTCCCATATTTTTTAATAAAATCAGATGCGCACGCATCCCACCATCCACCAAGTATAACAAAATGGGTATTGGTTAATAAAGATTTAGGCAAATTAGCCATTCTTGCCACGAACCTCCAACTAGATTCAATGTTCCACAATTGTGATTGATTAGGATCAGGTAAGTTGACAGAATTCAATCTGGTAATAGTGGCATATAGAGTGATCATCCCATTCATTCTTTCATCATAGGTGGTATCATTTTCCCATTTTCCATCACTTTTACGTTTCCAACCCATATTGATTCTATTTTGTTCGGTGTCTTGCAAACATGAAAAACCAATAATGTATGGACATTTCTTGACCAACCTTGCCATTAAAAAATCCGATAATTCAGGGAATTGATTTAAAAGAAATATTGTTAATCTTGCCAAGGGTAATGCACTCTCTGGCTTAACACCAATTTCAGATTCACTTTGATGTACAATGGCTTTGGCTACAAAATTTAGTATCCATTTAAATGCTAATGGGGATGGGTTTGTGGTAGATGTAGCTGCATCTTTACATTGATTAATTAATGTTACCAACTCATTTTGGATTAACTGTAATTGTTTCCAAGAATTTGTCAATTGACCGAATTTAGGGTTGATCTTTCTCTTCTGAGCCATTATCGGTGATTTAATTGGTTTTTGAGCCATCTTTATAGGTAAAACAATTTCATCTTTAATCGACTGGATCTTTTGTTTGTAAGACCAAAAAGTGGATTCTATTGAATCTCTATTAGTAATATATTTAGCAGAATTTTGCTTTTTTAACTTATCAATTTTTTGTTGTCTTTCAATCTCAGCTTTCTCTCTCTTTAATTTAGCCTCTTCTTCACGTTTCAATTGTTCCCTTTCTTTTTGCAACCTTTCAGCTTCTAATTTTGCTTCTTTTTCAATCCTCAATTTTTCTTGTCTTTGTCTTTCCAATTCCTTTAATTTCAATTCTTCTTGATGTTTCTTCTCTTTGCGTATATGATCAACTTGATCAATATTAACTTTAGATAATTGATCAATTTTATTCTGTAACAGTGAACTTAAGGACTCAATTAAATTTACATTATCATTATTATAACTCCTTTTAGATTCGCGAAAACTTAAAGAAGAAGACTCATTGTCCTCTACATAGGACAATTTTTGTAACGGAGTGTTAATATTCTTATTATAAGTACTGGTTTTTAATGCATTTGATTGACCAATCGATCCAGGCAATTTATTAATATCAACAATCAATCTCTCCACAAGCCTATTCAATTCTGGATCTAGAGTGATTTCAGCATTTTCCTTCGAATTATCGTCATGTCTTGTGTCGTTATCTATTGTGCGACTGTTAAATTTTGAGATAGATGGGGCCACAGTAACTGGACCATTAGTTGATTCTAAATTGGCAGATAAATAGTCATCTAAATTGAATCTCATTTCGTTTTAATAATTAGCATGGACTTGTCAAACACAGTAAAGAAAACAAAAAGATGGTTCAAATCGTTTATGTTGTGTTTATATAGTTCTAAAGTAGGTACAGATAACTTTCTGTACTGCACAGTATTCTAAAGAAATGGTCCTTCTATAGATTGCATTACTACCAGTGACTCTGCATGAAAGAAAAAGAGAGAAGGAAGTCATTTCACACGGCTCAAAATTTTTCTCTGCCTCGAAGATGAAAGGAAATCGCTTGCGGAATTTTTATTTCCGTATCGGAAAATATTTGTACCTGTTGCACCCAGACACCACACACAATGGGTCTTTCCATTTTGCCTGATTCTATTTGGGCCCAAAGTGTTTTCTACACGATCACTGCAGAATTGTTTATTTAAATTAGAGGGAGAGAGAGAGAGAGAGAGAAGAGATGAGGAGATATAGAAGTGCCATTTAGGTATATTCAACCTGATTTAACTAGCCGACTCGCTGCTTGTTGGGGGAGGGAGAAACTGGAAATATATATGCATCCGAACGTAAACACTCCTTGCTGTGACAATGGAAAACTGGAGAAATCGTAAAGCCAGAAAACAGGTTAAAGAATCTGATTTACCATCAGGCATCCCACCCCAAAACGGTACAGTATTTAATATATGGTACAGTAAATGGTCCCATGGGACTGGAAACAGGAATAATTCCCACAGATACGTGTCACCCTTCAGATTAGACCCTGTTAAGGACCCCGGTTTAACAGATTCAGATCCCGATTGTACTACATTCTGTCTATATTTTGCGAGGGGTTGTTGTGTAATGGGTTCCAAATGTAAATATTTACATCATATACCAGATTCAGACAGGGATTTGGAAAGACGGTCTAGAGTCAGAGACTGTTTTGGCAGGTTGAAACATTCACATTATAGAGACGACATGAGCGGGGTTGGATCATTCCAAAATGATAATTCAACTCTATATGTTGGAGGTATATCGAATTCTTTAAACGATATGAAATTGAACCCTGTACAGATTGAGAATAGATTGAAATATTTATTTAGACCGTTGGGGTCAATTAATAAGATACGGTACTTAGATGATAAAAATTGTGCGTTTGTTGAGTACAAGTCTTCTGTTAATGCTGAATTCGCTAAAGAAGTGATGTCTAACCAGACTTTGTTGATACCTAACGATAAAGAATGGGATAGGCGAATGGATGGTACCGGATTGCTTGTTAAATGGGCATATGAGGATCCTGATCCAAATGCTAAGAGACAAAAATCGTTACAAAGACATGAAAAATCAATAAAATTAATGGAATCTATATTAAAAGAATATGACAAAAAAAATAATAAAGGAGATATGAGAGACCAGCATAGAGAAGAAGAAGAGGAACCTAACACAAGAACAGACACTATTCAATTGGCCAAAAGAAGGAAACTGTTTAAGGAGGATACAGAAGACAACAAAGCATTACCTTTAATATCAGGGTATGGTTCATCGTCATCTTCAGCAAGTGATTGAATAGACACACGTGTATAGTGATGTATATTTGCATTTATGTACTTTTGAACGAATGTAATTTTTATGTCACTTTCAACGTTATGTCATTTTGTACGTGTTTTTTTTGTGTCCGTTTTCCGTCGAAACCATGAATTGAACAAATTAGAAGAAACCAACTTTAAAAGAGAGACAGAGATAAGTGAATCAATGAATGAATAATGACGACTATCTTTGAATCCCAAACATAGTAACACTATCTAAATCATTCACTGTCTTTAAAAGGTTGAAATTACTCTGTGTTTGTTTGTATATATCTGTACTGAAGAGCTATATCGTATTTTATTTTGCTGTTTTTTTTCCCCTCTCTTTTTTTTATTCATTTTTAATAAAGAGGTTGTCTATATAACATATTATATTATTGAGGAAAATTGGATATTTATTACTGCCTGTGATTAAGATATATAAACCATGAGCACAATCAATATGTTTTCAATGGATAATAATAACAACTACTCTGGAAGTAATAATGAAAGTGGAAACAACACAAGTAGTAATGCAAGAGATAATTTTAATGCCTTCTTTGATTCAATGGGTGGGAACATTAATAATTCCAGTAACAATTCTAATGCGTTTGTGAATGGCCAACCGTCCAATATGGTAATGGGATCCCCATATGAACAATCTATAAATCTTAGCAATAATAACAACGGTCAAATTGCTAAGAATATCTCCCCTTCGCAATATAATTTTACACCTGCTACACCACAGCAGATTTTAATGTTTAATAATAATAATGATAATAATTCAAACACAATAAAATCTACCCCCGGTTCTACTAATATTAATATTCAACCACAACAGATATTATCAAAACAAGTTTCTCCAGTCTTATCTAATACGTCACCTCTTGTTAGAACTATCAACACGAATAATAGTAAAGACAATAAAAATCTATCAAAAGTTGGTAGTAGTCCAAATATCCAAAATGTTTCTGTTGTAAGTAATAATAATAATAATAACAATGGCAATAATAATAATTCTAACACTACTAACGCATCTAATAATAATGCATTCCCTGATAGAAACTCTATGATGACAAATTTACAACAACAAAGATTGATGGAATTGCAGCGACAGCAAAAATTGCAAAGATCGATGAATTCACCGGTAGCAAATAATATTATGCCGTATAATAGAGATGACACTAACGCTATTAATAATTCACCTATGCCAACTACATCCTCATTAAACACACCAAGTAGCAACTATAATAATACAAATATAATGCCCATAAATCAATCCCCTAATTTGACACCACAACAAAGACAACATTTACTCCAGTTACAACAACAAAAAAACATTTTACAAAGTTTAAGTCCATCTTTACAACAAAGAATATCTATAGAAGTCAATAACAAACAATATGAATTGTTTATGAAATCTTTAATTGAAAATTCAAAGAGAAGAAATTCACCATTACAATCAATACCTGAGATTCAAAATAAAAAGGTTAATCTTTTTTATTTATCTTTAATGGTCACAAAAAATGGTGGTTACGAAGAAGTTACAAGGAAGCAACTTTGGAATCAAATTGCTAATAAATTAAGGATAGTGGATCCACAACAACTACAAATAGTGTATTATAATATTCTACTTGAATATGAAAAATATATGAATACAGACGAAGGTAAGAAAGAATCGTTAGCTAAAAAGAATTTTTTACAACAATTTTTACATGAATTATTAAGAAAGATTCAATTAGAAAATGCTCAACAACAACAACAACAACAAAAAATGACTTCAAATCAGTTTAATGATATTAATATGCAACAAAATAAGATTCAAAACTTTACAAATTCTAATCAAAATGCATCATTTAATAATAACACTATTAATAGTAGTATTATATCTGGAGTAGGCTCACCCAATGTGATGCCAACTACTATGAATCCGGCTAATATGTCTACAAATCCCTTAGTATCTAACTCATACAATGTGACTGCATCAAATTTAATGTCTGTAAATCCAAATCCACAAATGGCACAACCTCCTATTTCGACAAACTCTGCTCCAGAAATAGCAAATAATTCAACAACTAACAAGAAGGGTCCCAAGAAACCAAGGAAACCAAGACAAAAGAAAAAGACTAAAAAAGAATTGGAATTAGAAAGAAAACAAAGAGAAGAACAAGAGTTAGAAAAAAGAAAATTATTAGAAGCGCAAACATTACAACGGAAATTAATGTTGGAACAAAAAATAAAACAACGTTATGAAACAGAATTAGCAAAATTGCCAAAAGTGTATAAAAGGACATTTATTAGAAACTATCAACCAAGAGAGAGGAAGATAGATCATATAAATGGATATGACATTAATTATATATCACAAATTGGTGAAAAAATCGATGCGCATAAACCATATTTCTTGTCTGCTCCAGAACTTGGAACAGCAAATTTGCATGCTATTTCGATGTCATTACAATGTACTAATTTAGGGGAGATTACTACTGCTTTGAATACCTTATTGGTCATAAGTGCAGATGCTCAATTAAAAATATCATTGAATCAATGCCCATCTTTATTGAATTCTTTAACTAAATTAGCAATCAAGTTATTAGGTGATTTAACCCATACCAATGAATCAGCAGAAAGGAAAATATTACGTGATAAAAGGCTATCTTTTATGTCAGATTATGCAGATGATTATGATGTAAAAGGGTATCTTAATAATACGAGTACCTCTTTTTCTGATGGGACTAGGCGAATAGATGATGTCTTTAATAAATATGTAAAGTCAAGTAATGTTAACTTGACTTATTCAGATTCAGATAAAGTTATTGTAGTAGATTCCTTAACCGGTTGTGACATTGAACAAATTGATGTAACTGAAAGGACCATGAATATTGAAGTTCCTTCAAATTCAGAAGTAGATGCTGTTATTCTTAAAAAAAAGAACAATATTTCAAATAAAGTCCCGCATAAATGGACATCATTCACACAACAAATAAGATCACAATATGAGGTCGAAAAGACATCCCTCTTCGTACCATCCTACATGGAAGCTTTAAAAGACATCAGATGTGAAATCGACTCACCGTTTTCAAAAATTCACACAAGAGGTGCAGAAAATATTTCTGTTTTAATTTTAGATCAACTATCAACAATCTCTATGATTCTTAGAAATATATCCTTTTCTGATATAAATTCCATTGTTATGTCTCAAAACTTCTTTTTGAAAAGATATTTCAATGATTTGTCATGGTTATTATTCATAGATCATGAAAAATTCAAATTCCATAGAAAGTTATTAAATTTCAAAAAGGATATACTAATTACCCTATCTAATATTTCACATCATTTGAAAATTGAATCGTATTCTTTCACAGTAACATTAGTTTTATTAATTCTAAGCTTCAGAATTTCGAAATACAATAAAGGGGAAATGAATGAATTAACATTTGATGAGTATCCATTAAAAATGAGTAGTTACCAAAACTATGGTGTAGATACACTTGCTAAGTTACTGTCGCTTACTTACCCAAATAGGCAATATTTAGAAACTGTATTGTTAAACAAATTTAACGATGAGAATATAACTATTAATGATGATGTTAAAATGGCAAAAAAATTGGTTTTAAAGTATAATGAAAAGGGTGATTTATATCAAGACTTAATTTGTTTTCTATTCTCAGTTATTCCTTTCCAACAACTTAGAGAAGATCCATCACTTCTTGAAGAGGTTTCACCAGTTATATCTCAGGCTTTGACCAGTTTGTATTACTTACTTTTGTCAAGAACTGAAAAAAAAAATAATAATAGAAGTAAAATAGGGAACGTCTTATTAGAATGGTTGACTGGTGATGAAAGTTTAGGAATAAAATTTAGAGAATTATACGAGCTTTATCAAAATTTTTCAAGAAAGAAATTAGAAAATCGATCATTTTATAATAATTTAAGCTGTAAAATTATAAGATTGTTAAGATTGTTAATAACGGAAAGTGCACTTGATTCTGCTTCCTGTCAAAAAATTGCTGAATCCCCTAATATACTGCCTTCTGAAACTGATTTGTTGAAACATATGCTAGATCCTTCTGGAAATGCTGCTTTTGCAAATGAACTGAAATTGCTCTTGAATTTAAGGAATAAAATTTTAGGTAAGCTTTAGAATTTAAACTTAGTGGTGGTAGTTTCCTTAAAGTTTTTAATGTGTTTCTTCTTCTGTTAAAATTTATTATATTAAATCAATCGATATTTAAATAAATATATAGTTCTATGTAAATAGTAGTTGAATAATATTGATATCTTTAAATTACCTTATTTATAGTGTATTTTGATTCTACTAATTCTCTTCCTCTAATTCTTCTTTTTGTTCAACAATATATTGAAAAATTTTATCAGCAATTTTATGTGTTGTCACACACTATAGTTTATTGTAAGTTTTTACACACTTATAAAGATAGAAATGATCTATCTTAGACAATTTCGGAAGCTTTAGCAAATCTGTAAAAAATTCTGTTTTCCCATTTGATGTTTTTATTTTGTTAGTTGCATTTTCTTCTAAGCTAGTGCCGTAAAATAATGCCACTGTTGGTTCTGGTTACTCTATCCCTATTTTTAACTCTAATATATGATTCATAGTCTGAAATGGCGACAATGACTGTACGACCTTTAATATTGGAAAATCCATTACTATTTTTTAGTACGTTTTAATTGAATTTCATACTTGAATATTATATTTAAAATGTGATGTGCACCAGAGTTTTTTTTCGTTTATACGTCTTTTATTGAACAATTCTAAAGAAAATGATTGTCTTTGATCGAACACAATTATGAAGTCGGATACTTATAAATTTGAACCATTTTTCTGCATTGTGTTACTAAACTTTTTTTTTTGTAAAGAACCAATCAAATCAGATACAAATTTTCTTTCGATACAAATATTAGGAATAATTACACAATCGCTAACTGATAACATACAGTAAATAATTATGGTACCATAACGAAATAATACTCCAGGTAAAAATACATCAAATTCATAGGTATTTACAATTGCAGCATTTTCGGTATACATTTGAATTCCATTTTAACCACATGCATTTCTTGTATTTCTTTGCTTTGATCTAACATATTTGGGCTTTCTTTCTGCCAATGTGTTAAAATGAAATAAATCTTCAGCAAGATTAGCAATCGCTTTAATTAATTTTGTAAACTTATCTTTTTTTTTCTCTTTATTGTGGTTAGATGGCTTTGTTCTTTAACACTTTCGCCAAAGTATATAAAAAATACCTTTGGAAAGATACTATCAAATGAGGCCCTATATATTTCCACTCTCCTGATGAATGCAAAATACGGCTCATATAGGATAATATCGGAGGGTAGAAGTTCTTATAAAAAAATTCATCGTTAATACTGTAAAATCTTTCATTTATTATTTGATCATTGGTGCTTATAAGTTCAAACTAACCTTGTTTCTCCTTTCAGGTTTCTTCTTTCAGTTTTTAATATCCTTTTTCATCAAGTACCTGATAAAGCTGTTGTTTCATCTGCTATATTCTAGTGAGTATTTTCATTTTGCACATCATCTTCATGATTGGATAAGTAAATGAGATTTTCTGCTTCCTCCTTAACAATAATATTTTGACTTTTTAATTTGAAACTAAAATCATCATCCTGTAGCATACTTTCAATTTCTTCAAAAGCACCGGGTTTCTTCAGTTGTTCCGAAGTGGCTGCTAATGTTATATCTCTAGTTCTTCTCCTGTTCGTAGTTATTTCTCACTTGGCAGCCATAAAACTAACAGTGAACTCTTGTTCCGAAGTTTCATTCTTATTTCGTTTAATCTCATTAACTACTCACTTACGTTCTTCTCTTAAATGTTCATAAACTTTTAATTTCACAATCCGATATCGTCTAAATCCGTGCTTTGTTTTGGATAATTTAAAAATCTTCGATAATTGTCTAACAGTATGTTTGTCTTGACAAACAATTAAAGTAAATCTTGTGCTATGCAGTAACGGTTATTCATAAAATATATCATACACAATGATTAAGGGTTGACTCCATTTAGATACTTTTTTCAAATAACATTGAACATCAAAAAGTGTTTTTTTTTCTTCCATAAATGATAGTCATTTGAGATTCTTCTGTTGTCAGTCAAAGTGTCTGGATTAATTCCTTCTAATAAATGGCTTATTCGTATGTAAACTTAATTAAATCTTCTCTTAAACATTGAAACAATTATTGCATAGTAAAACTTTTAATAAATGTTTTGAAAATATGATATCTTTAACTAGTCATTTTGAATCATATGAAATTCTATGTCAATTACTCATCATGACTGCATTTATCGACTTTAAAATTTTTATTTATAACATTATCAATATTCCATAATTCTAGCAATAACTTCAGGTTTTTCCTATTCAAATTTTTCATACATTTCTTTAAACGTCCAATTTATATCCTAGTAGATAAATGGCATTGCATCTTTTATTTGAAACTTACCTCCTATATGATTATTTTGATTTTTATTATTAAAATTGGACATAATTTCGTTTAAAATAGTGGTAATTTTAAGACAAAAACTCTGGCTATAATAAAATCTTGTTTTTTTACGTTGAATTATTCATACTTCACAATAACGGAGAGTTCCATGATAAACGTCTCAGAACATTCAAAAATCTGTTTAATAAATATCCAGTTAGTTTGACTTCTGTATATTTCAATTAAAAAAAAAAAAAAAAAAAGATACATTACAATAGTCTTAAAGTGTATTAATGTTTAAGATATTAATTCTTGTGACTATATGTGGATGAGGTATACCGAGCAATAAATTCACAATAGAGGATATTTGATATAATCTTTATTATATGATCATTAACAATATTTCTGTCTTCTCTTTTCAACACTCAAAGAACTTGCAGTTACAGTATAAAAATTTCCTTCATTTGTTGTGGAATTATCAAAACCTTTATCGTCAGTGATACTCTTGAAAGCTAACTATTATAAGTTTTATAATTTTATCTGGTATTCTTTGGTTATCACTTCCCGTTGCATTTATCGTTATAAAAAGGTAAATTTTCTATTTATTTTCATTCTTTATTGGAGTGGCTAATATATTTAGTAAATTTTCTATAATTTTTAATAAAATCAAACCTTTGTCTACCTTTGGTAAATGATAATCTGTAATAAGAATGTTTTGTAGCATTTCATGTCGAAATGTGAGTGAAAATAACAAACGGATATCAACCAATCTAATTTCATGTAAATCAGTTTTATTATCAAATTTTTCTACACCATTATCTATTGAAACCAAAGGATACGGTGTAATATTTCCTTCTTCTCCTTCTCTTTGTTCCTATTCTTATCTGTTTCGTTGGTCTACTGAGATAATGGCATTCTTATCTAAGGAGGAATTATTTGATTTATAATTAAGTTATATGATATGTGGAACCTACGTTACTAATTTTTTTAAAAAAAAAATAAAATAAAATGACGTTCACAATTATCATAGTCATTCTCACTAATTGATTCCAATTATATTTAACCTTAACACATGAGGATTAATATTTCCTATACCTAAAAACAAATTGACCAATGCAAGTTTAACTGTCTTTAAATATACGTTAAAAAGGGGTTTTACGATTTAAAATTTAAACTCCTATTATCTAGTTGTTGAAAGAGTTGGTAAGTTCCTTCTTTTATATTGGCTAAAAAAAATCCAGGCATAATCAACAAATCTTTTTGTGGTAAATATTACTAAATTATTATCACTAATACTTGAAAAAGAATTGTTAAATATATATATATATATATAATATACTAATGTAGTCTAAGATATTAAATAGCAGAAAGATTTATTCATTTCATGGAAGAATATGATTACCAGCCCTTAATTTTAGCTTTCAATTTCCCCTTCAAAAGTAGAATCTGGTTGGAATAATACATCAGAACGTATTCTTAAAATGAGTGTTATGGTTCCAAGTCTTGTAACTGTTACATGGCATGCAGATGGTACTACTAGAAAAAAAAGATTGAACTAGTTACTGTAATATCCCAAAATTATCCTAGTATACCTGTTTGTGCACATTTGACCAGTACTAATACGGAACCTGATCTTATTAACATTGAATTAGAAGAGTGTTGGAAGGTTAGGGTTTAAACTATTTCTGCATTTAATGGTACTCCGTCTATCAATTTAGATGATCGTATCCCTGATCCTACATTATTAAATGATAATATAAGTAATATAAATAATGATAGAAGCAGAAATTTTTTGATAGATTGGCAACATAACGATGTAAAGGATGAGTAGTTGTAGAATTTTTAGAAGAACTAATATATATTTTTTATAGATCTGATTAAGTGAGGTATATTAAAGGTCAATATGGTAATGAATTTTGTATAGATGTAGCCTGGTTTCCTTAAGGAATTTTTGACACTTCTGAGGAGTATGATAGGATCCTATTTGAGATTTCGCATATTTAAAACAAAAAATCGAAGCAGATGCAAAGTTGATCATAACACAATCATTATATGATATCTATAAATTTATATGGTTTGAAAAAATGTTTAAAGAGTAGATTTCTAAGAATATGCTGCAATTTTCTATATTCATGACAAAAAATTCCTTCCATTTATTTAAAGGAGCTGCAAAATTGTTTTATGCGTTGATTCCAAAAAATAATACCTTTCACAGGTTCAATCCTGAAATATAATACGAAAATGACTCTGTAAGGTTTATTAGTGTTGAGATTTTAAATGAAATCTGTAGTTAAAAATATCTGTGGGTATTAGTATAGTTAAATGGATCACATAAATCAACTTGAATTGATTGTAACTGGGTGGTATATTTGGTGGTTGGAACTTTACCTTTGTTATATCCTTCAATAAGAAATGATACATGTGCAAAAAAAAAAAAAACTTTGTTTTTGTTGTATATCTTCTTCCAATTACATTTACATAGTGAATACTGACAATATCGGTCACATATATATTTTTGTTTAAACATATGTACAAAGGTTCAACCACCATTTTAGATGTGTAAAATGTCTTTATTAAACAGTTGAAGGGATCGATTGATGAAGTTCCTTGGTATGATCAAGGTTTATTTACAGAGATAGTTTTCCTCCAATAGGAATTAATTCAATTAAATGAAAGATGTTTTTTTAATGTTATCAACATACAACAAAAGGAGCATTAAATTCTGATAAAGTTTTTGATGGGGGTCTTAGAAATGGTGGGCTTTATCAAAAAACTTTTACAGAAATGGTTTTTATAAACCACAATGGGGAATACTATTAAAACATAAGTTAGAGTTTTAAGGACGTCGTATTGTTAGGTACTATGTAGGCGACTTTTAAGAAAATTTTTTAGACAAATGTTAATTCAAATAGTTCAAATGTTGTCACTTGGGGGAATTTCAAAGAGCCAGATTATTCAAACTACGAGAATTGAAAAAGAATAATTTAGAATGGAGAAAGATGAAGCATTTAGTTAATAGTCTGAATGGCCGAAACTGTTCCCACCTAATTATCTATCAAACAATTTTTCAAGAAACCCTTATTCGGATTATTGCTTAGTTTCAAGAATTCATAACGATTTTGTAGATCCCGATGAGTTATGTGAAATGTTATTAGATTGAAAGCAAGAATATGTGTAAATATTATATATATATATGTATGCTAAATGTGATAAAATTAACTACAGGTAATCATATGATTATAATATGAATTTAATTGTTCTATAAGACGATTATGGTTATTTGACAATCTACCTTATATCAGTTGCTTTTCTCTTTCTAGAACCTGATGTTGTAGTAGCATTAATTCTATCTCTGTTTAATTTCGCAGTTAAATAATCTTTCAATTTCAGATTTCTATTTTCATTCCATATTCTATTAATTCCACCAAGAAAAGTCACATTTGTATTATTTCGAAGAATAAATATATTTTTGTTAAATATTGTCCCTTTTTTAATAATTATCTTTGCTCCTAAAGTGCAATTTCCCCATTTTATAGGGAAAGTGTTAATTGCAAAGAATATCAAACCATTTCTTCCTTGTATAGTAAATTTAAACATATCCTTTTCACTATTATTTAAAGAATGATTAGGAAAAGATGGGGAAGAATCATCATCACTATCTAAATCGATCTGTGCAACAAACTCTGGCCTCTTTGATTTCAAATTAATTTTACTTGCATTCAACCTATCTACACGTTGTGTCTTTGGATTAATTTTGGTGTTAATATCGTCCAATTGTGATTGTTTAGATTTAGATATATTTTCTACCATTAATATTTGAAATAAAAGATCTCTATTCACGGTAGTTATTGGATGTCTATCTGAGATATCGTTTTCAGTCCATGGTGTATTTTCATATGCTTTGACTATCATTAGATCTCTTTGAGATAGATCATCCTTTTGTGAAGATAATTCAACATCTGAAGTGATATCTTGTGATATTATGCTAGACATTAGTGATTGTTTTGAAATAAAAGAGAAAGAGAACTTGGAATTAATATATTGAAGTTACTTCCACGTTAGTGAATATAAGTGCGTTCCTGATAAATGAAACGACAGAGTTTGCCGATACAAACAATCAAGACTTTTCTAGATGATAGGACAAACTTACAATTAAATCTCCTCTTGTATTCTAATATATTCCTTTTGTTTTGTTTTTGTTGTTTACATATTTAGTGTTTCCTTGCTATTTACTTTGTTAAACCTCTACAAAATCCCAAAAAAATTGTTTTTTTTTTCCCTTGAGAGATTATGGAAAAAATATTAAAGATTTATTAATAATACAACAAAACATATAACCTCAACTTACACCAAACGGTCGGTTAGTTCAAGTTCAATAAATAAAACGGTCTATAATTCACAATTTATCCTTTTCAAATAATAATAAAAACAATCGAATCAATGGTAGACAATAAGAAAACCATTCTTTTTTTCCTTTTTCAAATTGAGAACATCCGTAATAACGTTATTGATTATTATAATAAAAGTAACAGTTATTTCGACTTTTCCAAAATGACCAAACTATATACTAATGACTTAATTCATTTACCATGATTATTCTTTACTTTTAATTTATTTTCCTCAAGTTACGTATGATAATCCTAGTATCCAACAGGAAGATAATTATTGCTTTTATTTTTTAACAACAAGTGTTTTAACCAACCAATACAGACACCACTAGACAATCCTGTATTTTTTGATAAAATCATGCAATTTTTTTTTCTCTTCTTGTAAAATATTGAAAACTCGAAAATCATATAATGAAACATCTTAAAGAAATACTGTTATTATGTGAATAGGCATAACACTAACCTCAACAATAATTAACTTTTAGGAACAACTGAACATTTATTAATATCTATGTCTATATGTATATCTTTATATAAACTTGTTTTATTTAATTATTTATCAATACGCTATAAATCTCGCACAAAAAAAAAACACCAAGTGAATAAATGGAAAAGAGTAAGGAATGAAAAGAATATAAAAAAACTTCAATCAGGGGAAAAAATAAGAAGAAAAATAATTACACTCTTTCAATAACAATGGAGGAAGCACCACCACCACCATTACAGATGGCAGCGACACCAAGCTTACCCTTTTCTTGGTTCAATATAGATAATAAAGTGACGATAATTCTTGCACCGGAACAACCCAATGGATGACCTAAAGCGACGGCACCACCATAGACGTTAACCTTATTTAAGTCATTTAATTTTAAGATCTTTGGATTAGCGATACCCACAACAGAAAAGGCTTCGTTGAATTCGAAGAAATCTATATCATCTAAAGTGACGTTACTGTGTGCAAGAGCCTTTGGAACAGCCAAAGATGGAGCCCAAGTGAAATCCTTTGGATCATGAGCAGCCTCACCCCAACCCTTGATGACACCTAATGGTTTCAAATTCAATTCTTGAAGTTTCTTAGCAGAGACAAGAATCAATACAGCAGCACCATCATTAATTGGAGAAGAGTTAGCAGCAGTTAAAGTACCATTTTCTTTTTGGAAAACAGTTCTTGCAGTCTTCAATTTTTCAATGTTCAATCTAGATGGTTCCTCATCTTGATCCACTATTATATCTTTCTTACCACGTTGACCTTTAATGGTGACTGGAATAATTTCAGCTTTAAATTTACCTTCCGCTTGGGATCTTTGTGCCTTTTGGTATGATTCAATAGCGAACTTATCTTGTTGTTCACGATCTATTTCCCAATCCCTAGCACATTTTTCACCATGGACACCCATAGCTAAATTGTCATAGGCATCACAAAGACCATCTCTTTGTAAACCATCTATTAATTTAGTTTCACCAAATTTAGCACCCTTTCTAGCAGCTGGTAAGTAGTATGGCACGTTAGACATGGATTCACAACCACCTGCGATGACAACATCAGCGTTACCACAAAGGATAGATTGTGCACCCAAGATGACGGCTTTCATACCAGAGGCACAAACTTTGTTAATAGTGGCGTCCACAATGTGATTACCAATACCGGCATTTAGAGCAACTTGTCTAGCAGGAGCTTGACCTAAGTTGGCAGACATAACATTACCGAAATAAATTTCATCAAAATCTTTCTTTGGATCCAGTTGTGGAACTCTTTCTAAAGCACCCTTTAACGCAATAGAACCTAACTCAACAGCAGAAAGAGAGGATAGAGAACCTTGGAAGGAACCTAAAGGAGTTCTTGTAGCAGCAACAATGTAAACTGGATCAACCATTTTGTCTCGTATTATGTTATTGTGTATTATAACCTCTATAGCACTCGACAGAGTCGTGGATTGGTTTATTCACTTCAACAGAATTGAAAAAAAGGAATAAAAATAAAAAAGGAAAAAAAAAAATACTTTAGAGCAAAAAGTGAATAGAGGAAATAAGAAAAAATGCTCTTTCTTATAATCTTCCAACTTATATATATTCAAAAACTATCTTAAAAAGATTCTATTTTATTTCAGTTCGTGTGTTTTATTTTAAGAGGTTAAGAGATCGAAAAAACAAACACACAAAAAAGAAACGTTAGAAAATCGATGAGTTACAAAAATTTTCTTCCTTCTTTGATTTCTAGTAAAAACCGAAAATCGCAGCTGTCGTTTAAAACTCGAACTGAAAAAAAATGAAAAAAAAAAGTTTGGAACGACAAAAAATAAACCGAAAAACCCGAAAGCCGTTAAAAAAAGGTTCTTGTGTGGATCTTGGCGGAATAAACATACAGAGATAAATCAATATCTGCACTATATACACATACACACCATAATGACCACAGTCTGGATATAAAAGAACTATATTACTTGTGCTTACAAATAAACTTTTCAAAAATAGGCAATTTACACGGGGAAAAGGTGAATATGGAGAATGTAGCAGAGCCTGACGCTTCTTTAACGGACTTTGAATGATGATGTATTGCAATCTAAAAGATCTAATCTTTGAAAATTAATCAAATCGCAGAATGTTTTTAAATCTCACATTGATTATAAGTCAGCAAAATATTCTGAGTATCTATTATTTAATTAGAAAAATAGTCTGGTAATATTGATTAATGAGCAGTATTTTTTTTTAAGACTGATAGGTTCACTAGGGTTGTGTTTATAAGGCAAATAATAGAATGAATCCTGGTATGATAATTTTATTATATATGTTATATAGTTCCACAAAAGAAAAAAAACTAGTACAGCTTTTAAGAAACCAGTATTCTTAAGTGGTGAGATTCTCAATTTCAAGTTATCACAATATAAAGATATCATTCCGATGTCTAAACATAATGCTTTCAACTTATTCTAATCGATTTACTAATGTGTGTAATAAAGAAATTTACATTCGTGGTTAGTGGATATTGTATCATTAATTAAGACCAAGTTTCATTTGTAGGTCAAACCACTACTTTGTTTAAATTTTCTACTGATTGCTTTACTTGCAGATCCTAAAACTTTTAATGATGCCTCGTTCACAGTTGCGATAAAATATCATACAATACTGTAATGTGAAACTTTTTTTTTTCTTTTTCTTAATTTACCAATTTCAAACTAAGAATTTTCTTCTTTGAAAACATCTCCTATTACCTTTACCATCTTTTTTAGAATATTATATGTGTTTCCTTTGCCAGACACATAAATATTTTCTAGTGTACACACCTAACAATACATCGAATCATGCGCAATCTCAATTTAAATCAGTTTTTTTTTTTTTCAAATCTTATCAATAACAATACCATAAAGTATTGTGCTTATTTGGATCATTTCATTGATATTGTGTGTAATTTCCATTTTATTGTGTATTAAATCTAAATTCCTGATTACTTTTTTTTACCTGTTCAATCGACTATGTCGTATCCCTTAATTGGAAATTTTCTCATACAATTTGCCTGCTAATAAACGTAATAATAATCCTTCTTGATAACATCTTTCAGTCTGTTTCAATATTTGTATTTCACTTTAAGTTCTTTTAGAGTTTGTTGTATTTAAATACATGATTATATGTTTTTTTCAATTTTCTTTTCTCATTCAACCATTATGGAGGATTTTAAAGTATATACCGTGATTATTTTATGACCCTTATCTAGTTGCAAAGTAAACGAGATAGATTGTTGTTTATATATGCATTTTTAAAACTGAGATACCAAATAGTCGCATTTGTTTTGTTCAGTAATAATATTATTTTCTAAATAATAATAATGATATGTTCTCACCAAGGGTCTTACCTGTTTGAACAAAGTTAAAAAAAAAAATTAATATTGTTAGAAGACTTGGCTAAATATTTTTAGGTTTTCCCAATTTGTTATAATTAAATATGTATTTAAAATCAAATGTATAAGTCATTTAGAACTTATAGGGAGATTATTTTATATATTGCGGGCTTTGTGTATTTCGAAATAAAATTAGTCGTTATTTAGAGTAAAGCTTCCAACAGTAACCACGAAAATCTGTTTTAACAATTTTTATATACAGTTAAGGGGTGATGAAAACGTACAGCAATGAAATGATATAATCCTATAAAATGGTGTTAAACGATATGTAATAGTGTTCGTTCTGTAGTTAATTCTTATTTTTTTTTTTTAGAAGAGTGGGTATTTGCAAAATTTCTATTCCAAAAGTCCTAGTGTAGGCAATGTATATTTTCTGTCACTTTTTAATGTTACCTTAAACAAATAAGAACGCAATAATTGTACGAATGTAAACGTTTGAAAAAAATATAAAAAAAGACAAGAGAGTATAGGATAACACAACAGAACGTGTAAACAAATCTTCATAAAAAATATATGTTTTGTTGCATTGTTATTGCCCTATCTGTCTATTTATCTATTTGTTATATTTATGTACAGTGAAAACTCATTAAAAACTAATTCTTTAATGATACATATTAATCTGCTTATCTTCCAACTTCATAAAATACTTTTTGTCTGATAGTATTAATGACCTCTTGGATTCCTTTTGGTAAGTGCCATAGTATTCTGAATCCAACCATCTGCCCCACCTTCTTCAATAATAGTTTCATATACCTTCGTTGTAGGGAACTCGCCAAGATATTGGTTTTCATATCCAATAATGGCTGCATTCCTCGTGCTGGGTATTCTCAACATCTCCTTTTCAACTTTCCATCCTATTTTCTTAGCAATTGACTCGACATGATCTACCAACCCTGCATAAGTACTATTTTTCACTTTTGAATTCTGCTTTGTATCTTGGTCATTACTATGATAACGTACTCTTTGACCAGAAAGGTTATGAGAACAACAAGGTATAACCATAAATGGGTACCCAAGTAATGGGATCCAACAAGTTAATTCATCAGAATGATTTCCGATAATAAATGTATCCCTTGGATACTCCGCAATATTAACTTGTGGCGATTTTAATAAATCCTGACTTGAATAAACTATAGTAGCTGGCGCGATATATTCGTGTGCAACTTTAACAGGGAATAGACCACCGTTGTGTCGTATATATGGCATTCTTTTTCTTATTTCTGGGTGTGGTCTTAATAAAACGGATGGTATTATGACTTGTTCCTTTAAACAGTGTTTTACCTCTTGTGGGTAAATATTCCATGATTTTCTCTGTCTAGCATCAATACCTATCCCGTTAATACCTTCTTCAATCAAGATATAGCATAACACACCATTCCCACAACCAAGATCTCTAAATTGTATTTTTTGCTTAAAATCTGCACCATATATTTTGATCCAAAGTTCGATTAAAAAAGCAGCAATACCAAGATCTTCAAAAACATGTTTCTTTGGATCAGTTGATTCAACCCAATTTTCTACCAAAAATTTAGAATATTTTTTCTTTAAATTAGTGTAACGATTCTGAAACTTCACCTTTTCTACCACTTGATCATGATTGACCCTCTTTTCATAACCTTGCATAATCCCATTTGAATGTTTGAAAGCCGTTTGTAACAATCTATAAGCAGTTCTAACTACTCTTTCAGATTCATCAGACAGTATTTCCCTTTGTGACTTAATATGTTTGTCTCTATTTTCATCGTCCTTATTCTCCTTAGTAATATTATCAGCAAATGGAATATAATGTACAGAAAGATATTTGTCATGTAATAGAATCGCTACAGCGTCAACATGAGGTATATAGAATGGACATAAATCTATCTTATTTATATGAGGCTTATAAATGATAATTGAGGAATCTGCATGTGTAACACTATTCATAACCAAACAAGTCTGATTCATTATTGCATCCTTATATGAGTTTCTCGGAATAATTCTTCTAACGATCTCATATTTGGTGAAAAATTGTAGAGACTTTTCAATTGGTACCTCACGTAGATCCATATCATCGATATTAATCATTTTTGCATCAGGATCATTGATTTCAAAATCATTTCTTTGTGACTTAATTAAACTATGTTCGATAGATACTTGATACTCTTTTTCACTTAAAATGTCTGCTCTTAAGATAGCAGTTGAATTAATGTTTGGTTCTCTAATGATATTTAACATGGCCTTCTCGAAATGGAGTTTATCAAAGGAAACCCTTTCAGGTGTCGTGTACATGGGGACCCAAGAGTCACCAAGAATACTCTTTTCATTGATACAAAACTTGAAGCCATCCTTCAGACGGGCTGCCACTGCTGCTTTCCCCATATTTATCTATCTACTTACTTAACTTGATAACTTTAAAAAGGAAATAAATAAAAGCAGACGGCTGTACTTAGACGTATACAATATGATATATGATAACGAACTTTGACAATATAAAGACACTTTACAAAGATAAGATATTTTCTATTTGCTGAATCCGAAGAGCTGAAAGTACTCAAGATCTTGGATTTTTCTTTTTTTTTTTTTTTTTTTCCAGGTTTTTAAGTTTTAAGTATTTTTTTTTTTCAATCTATAAAATTTTTTTACATATTAGTAAGTAGAAATTACTCAGCTAAAATAAAATAAAATAAAATAAAAACACGTCTACGTGGCTATATTTTATATGTGTGGGATGAATGTGTTACAGAAGAATTCAATGAAAGAGGGGGGGATGAAAAAAATAAAAGTAAAAAAAATAATAATAATAATGATCTGTGTAACATCAATAACCAATGTGGAAATGTATTCGATAACAACACTGACAGATATTGCTAGGTGGATGTTGCCACAAGTATCTGTTTATTGGATTAGCTCTCAATGTTTGTTTCTTCCCACTGCCCTGCTTCTCTAACACACGGTATTCGCTGTCCATTCAAGCCTCGAGAAACTTTACTGCCCTTTTAGGAAACTGTGTTGGTTTTCTCTGTGACTGAAAAGAGAATGGAAATTTTTCCTAAAGAAGACAACAGAACAATTTACTGTTTTCAAGGAAAGGAAAAAAATAAAAAAAAGAAACATAAAACAGCAGTTACTACAGACAGTGAAAAAGTTTTGTTTTGTTTCTATTATTTGTATGATATGAATTTAAGAAGGTCGAAGACTATATACGTTTGTTGTTTGTGAGGATTATAGATAAGTATTGACTGTTCTCTAAGGTGTGATTTTATCTCCATTCCACACTTTGCTTTATTTTTTCTTTATATTCTTTTATATTCTTTATTTTCTCTCAAATTTTCACTCACATTCATACAATAAAATAATAATAAAAGTAATACATATCCTTCATGTCTGCATCTCAATTTAAACAATTAGAAAAATTAGGCAATGGTACATATGCTACTGTGTATAAGGGTCTAAACAAGGCCACTGGTGCGTATATTGCTTTGAAAGAGGTTAAATTAGATTCAGAAGAAGGAACACCTTCTACTGCCATAAGAGAGATTTCTCTAATGAAAGAATTAAAACATGAAAATATTGTCGCCTTATATGATGTAATTCATACAGAGAATAAATTAACTCTGGTCTTTGAATATATGGATAATGATTTGAAAAAGTATATGGATTCAAGAACTGTTGGAAATCAACCAAAGGGCTTGGAGTTGCATTTAGTTAAATACTTTCAATGGCAATTGTTTGAAGGTATATCCTTTTGTCATGAAAATAAAATTTTACATCGTGACTTAAAACCACAGAATCTTTTGATCAATAAAAAAGGTCAATTGAAAATTGGTGATTTTGGCCTAGCACGTGCCTTTGGTATCCCAGTAAATACGTTCTCAAGTGAAGTCGTCACTTTATGGTATAGAGCACCTGATGTGCTAATGGGATCGCGTACTTATTCCACATCTATTGATATTTGGTCTTGTGGATGCATCTTAGCAGAAATGATCACAGGGAAACCTTTATTCCCAGGAAGTAACGATGAAGAACAATTGAGACTAATTTTCGATACTATGGGGACACCAGATGAATCAACTTGGCCCTCAGTTGTGTCATTACCTAAATATAATCCAAATTTTTCGAAAAGATTACCAAAGAACTTGAAATTAATTTTACAAGCTCACTGTGATTTCCCAATAGATGATACCGTCGTTGATCTATTACGTGGATTATTACAATTAAACCCGGACATGAGATTAAGTGCAAAACAAGCTTTACATCATCCATGGTTTGATGAATATTACCAACGTCCACAGTGAGGTACTATTGCGGTATAAAAATGAGTAACTATACAAACATAAGATATATATATATATATATATATAATGGCCAGTTTTTTAAATGATATTATTAATTGTCGTCTTTTACATCCTTAGTCTACTTTTTTTTCTTGTTTTCCTCTCATAAGAGATCGAATATTATGTACTCTTTATGATAGAATATCATCCATTGCCTCGTTATTCCAAATATCATTACTCCAATTAATATTAAATTCATTCCAAAATTGGTCTGTCATAGCTTGTAAATACTCTTCGGGAGTATCATATTTCTCCATAATATTAATCGCAGTTGATTCATTACCATATTTATTGGATATATCATTTAAAAGTACATTGTTATTCTGGTGATTATTCTCATTATTATTATTATTATTATTATTATTATTATTATTATTATTATTATTATTATTATTATTATTATTATTATTATTATTATTATTATCGTTTTTAAAAATTGGGTCCACTGAGGGCCTAGCAATTTCACTTGTGTCGAATTTTTCTGTTTCAAATGAATTAACAGGTGAATCGATTTCCCTCGAGGTGTTACTTCCAATTTTCTTTGAATGAGCTAGTGAAACTAACTCGATATCTTTATCCATCCAACACGATTCTATTTGACTACGAAACTCTAATGTCTTTTGGATAATTGTTCCGTAAAATTTTTCAATCATCAACACAACATGTATATAATGCGATCTTTCCAAAATTTTCTTCAATTTAAAACTTACAGGCTCGGTAATATGAGAAATAAGTTCACAATATACATAAAATGCTTTAATTAAAGAAAACCTCATTTCAGATGTTATCGATAATACAGAAAAATCCCAATCTGTGTTAATCTTTTCTGTATCTTTATTTAGATTGTCATCATCAAATCGAGTAATTTTATGATACAGCAATGGACAAAATACAGATGCTACTCTAGGAAGTAAACCATTAGTTGTATATAACATTAAACACATATATGGTGGAAGTGATGTTTCTGTTTCAAAAAAATCATTGGGATGATATTTTTCATCTAATTCAAAACATCTCTTCAAAAGAAGAACGTTCATTTTAAGTAAAATAAGAGAGGTTTGTATGCAAATATCTCTTAGTAGAATTGACCGCTCGTTATAAACAGCAAATCTTAACGAAATAAAGGAAAGCAACATTTGTAAAGCAAGAGAAAATAACCTAACGTCTCTAAATTGAGTATGTTGGAATTTTTCTTCCTCTGTGAACATTTGTAATGGTGGCAAGTCATTTTTGATAAAATTGAATAACTCAGTACAATATTCTTTTAGATTTGGTTGTCCTGTTGGATGTGTAATAATAGACATCATAACCCTCGAAATCTTCAAAAATTTTATTAACTTTATTTTAAACCTGGAATACATGTCATGTTCCATAATATTATTTTCATTTAATGTAATAAATGATATACAAAGTGGTTTTCCTACGTGGAAAGAACACTCCAAATCCAGAAGCAAAATGTGTAACCATAAATTTTCTAGCGAATCTAATGTTCCTACAATATTTTCCTGGCCAGCGTAAAGTTGCCTAATATTTCTGTTTAAACCCATACTAACAGCTATTTCCGAAGTAATATTTATCAAATTTATCAAGTTGGAAGCATCACCATCTGTGTTAATATATAACTGGTATTCACAACGTAATGCAAAAAATTGCAACCTTTCAATATAGTAGATTTTTGAACCAACCAAACCAGTTACTCGTGTAATAAATTGTAGTATTGATTTTGGAATATTATTTTTATAATGAACAATACAGAATATCATTAGCACGACAGCAATTTTATAATAATCAGAATTCTCTGAGGATAGTAATATTAAAATAGACCTATTTCTACAAAGACTGGATGAGTTATTAACAAAATGCTTTGAAAAATATTCATCGATAATACGATGTCTATCCAATATATTATTCATCGGGTATATATCATTATTTTTACTATCAAAAAATCTATTTAGCATAGAATAACACTCCTCATATGTTGGGAGTTCATTACAAACTTCTAAAATTAAATCGTTACATTCACTGTCATCTCTATATTCTAATTGTTCCAGTAATATTTTACGAGATATGTCATCTCTTTTATACATCTCATCGTGTCTCTCTGATCTATATTTAATCATTAACTGGTGAAATTTTTTGCCAAAACCCCATCTATCTTTTATAACATATGCTCTCATTGAAGTGGGTCCATATAATATTCTACTCCCCGAATTCTTAATATGTAAATAGGTAAATTCATATAGCGGATTAGTTGGTTTCTTTATATTAATCTTTGTAGTACTGTCTATGTAGGTTGGTGTATTATTAATAGAATTAATCTGATTACTTAATTGCAGTACTTGTTTTTGTAAATTGATAATCTCTTGTAAAAGTGTTTCAGTCGTAACAGATAGATTCACCTTCCCTTCACCCGATAATTGCTGCAGTTGAGTTTGTTGTGGAATTATTAGAGAAGAAGTATTATTTGATTCAATAGGGTTAAAGTATGTGCAGATTTGATTTCTAACTTTACAACTTGAACAAAAGGGCCTTTGTTGATCACATTTCAGTTTTCTTTTCCTACAAAATAAGCAAGATCTAATTAACTTTCTCTTCTTAAATTCTGATGGCATATTGATTGAAATAATGTAACTGATAATTGGCCATATTTTTAGCAACTTAAGTTCTTACGATATGAATGGATCGAGAAGAAGTTGTAAAGGGAGATTGTCTGTTTTTTGAAGGGGTAATATTGTTTCTCCTTTACATAAATAAAGCTGGTAAATATTATTTTGGATAATAATATTAATGTTAGAGCAAGAACAAAACCTTTTGAAATTTCCTATTTTTTATTTAGGACTTT
This sequence comes from Arxiozyma slooffiae, assembly GCA_017347545.2. Taxonomy (NCBI): domain Eukaryota; kingdom Fungi; phylum Ascomycota; class Saccharomycetes; order Saccharomycetales; family Saccharomycetaceae; genus Arxiozyma; species Arxiozyma slooffiae. The sequence continues at coordinate 497,578 of JAFHAQ020000005.1, read as the reverse complement.
AGAAGGAAAAACAAAAATTTTGTTCAAAATATCTTGCAGGTGGACAACGGCATGAAGAAGCGTCATAAAGATATACATACGCGATGAAATAATGTAGAGTGTTTGGAAGATGCTGTCTAAATTACTATTATTGTTGTGTTAGAACTTTATGTTGCTATGTATTAGAGTGAGTTTTGTGGAAATATAGGAGATATTATTAAACAACATAGAACACTATAACGTTTTATAGAACATTCGACAATATAGAGTATGTAGTAGTGTTATAACACAAATAATCAAAACGTTAGAGATTTAACAAAAAGAATGTTTCATACGAAAGATTAGAAATGGACAACTAGAAACGATTATTGATATAAAAAATATGTATCATATTTAGAAAGTTATTTTATGAATCTTTGACCGTATATCCACTACATTTTTTTTGGGATAAAGAATATTGGATTTGATATTAATATAATTTTACATTGTATAGAAAGGCATTTTTGCAACACTTTTACCTATATGAACTTTCCTATAGATAATTGTCAAATAACTCATGGATATCTGTTCGGTTTAATAATTCTTCCCAACCAGTGTTGTAATTTAGCCAAAATTCATCACTTATCCGCTGTAATATATCAGATTCTTTCTCTTTTATCAATTTTTTATTTGTATCTCTATCATTATTTGTCATAGTCTTCTCAGATTCATTATCGTTTGGAGAAACTAGATCAGGATAAGTAATGATATCATCGTTCCTTCTTTTTAAATCTTTTTCAGAAAAATCAATTTTATTATCTGTCGATTCATAGATTTTTTGACTTCCAGAGTAATTATTTTCTTCCGTGTTTGGCTGAATTTGTGAAGAATTTATAATGGTGGAAACTGGGAATTCCTTCTTTGTAAATGATTCATTCCTTATTAAATTAGCATCTATCATCTCTTGTAGGCCTTTTGATTTGAAACCATTTAAAGAAACTTTTGGATTAGATATTATATGATCATTCAACTGAGTAATCCAAACATCTTCTGTGAGTTTTCTATACTGCATACATTTTAGTAACACTTTCCTCAATGTTACGTGTATAACATTAGTTACTGTAAATATATATGAGTTATTCATTATTTTATTCTTTAATGGATCATCTGGAGATAATCATTTGTCGCCAAATTTATTATATTTATCAATAGCATCCAATACCGATATTTGTTCATTACCAGCCCTTAATGTGTTAGGATTCAAGATTTTTTTTTTTGATTTTAGAATAAGAAATTATTATTTTCAAAGACAATTAATCTATTCTAAGGGATGGAACAAAAAATTATTGATACTCTACGCAATAAGCCAGCTATAAACTCAATGGCGTGTATAAAATATGGAGTATAATTCGGTGAAGCATGTGTGAAAATTTCTTGGTTTTTTTCTTTATCTACTTTAAAGTATTTATCTGTTACAGAATGTAACACCTGGAATGCCAATAAAGATATATGAATAGTATTGTATCTACTTTCAGCACATATACCTCTATTTACAGCTGAATTCAAGGAATCCAAACATAGTATCAATCTTAAACAAAAACTTACAAGTCTAACATCGTTAATACTTACCTATGCTAATGTCTGAGAATCCACAAATAATGATATAGGAGGTAATTATTTTTCCAAAATTGTACAATATATTCCACTAGACTTTGAAATTTTGTTGTACCCTTTTTTAGAATTAATACACATTAATACTCGTCTCCCTATTTTTGTCATTCTCATTAATTTGGTTATATGAGGATTTTCACTTATTATATCATTGTGATCGAGATGATCCAAATCTACGTTAGAGAGAAGTAATGGTCTACCAATTAGGAACGAGTATTCAAGATCTAAGAAAATGACCACTTTCAAGAGAATGTGTAAGGATTTAATATTCCCCACAATATATTCTTGATCTTTATAAAATTATATCGATATCTCTATCTAACCCCATCGTTATAGCAGTGGAAACAATATTACTAACAATATTAATAACATTGGCGCTATCACAATCAGATTTATACATTTTTGAATAATAATAATATCGTAATAATATAAATTGCAATCTTTCAACGAAAAACATTTTAGCTGATATTTATCCTAACATATATAAAAAAACAGATCAATTGATTGAGGGCAATTTTGATAAAAATATCTTAATGTTATGATTTGAAAAATGATTGCCACTTTATAATAATTTTTTTTACTACCTGGAAGCAAAACTTTAATTTGTTTACCACCATTAAGTAAAAGATTTTCTGAGTCAGGGATAACATATGTCTAGAAATCGTTAATTACTGTGTATTTATCTAAAGTTGGATTAACTAAACATAGGTCTTTATATGGCGAATCAAAGAAACTATGAATAATCTCGATACATTTGTTATATGGAGGTAAATCTCGGCATACTCTCTTTAATAAAGTGCTAAATTTTGTATTAATTGGTAGTTCAAAAAAATTTAATTCGGTTAAATTTGAGGCATTATATGAAAATTTCCATTTATTTCTTTCAAATTTTATTTTAACCCACAATTGATTGAATTTATGACCAAGTCCACATTAATGTTTAAATATATTTGTCCTCATTGACGTTGTTCCGTATAAGATTCTTCTTCCAGATGCCTTGTATTGTAAGTAATAATAAGCCTTTAATGGATTAGGTAAGTGTTGATTAAAATTCTGGGACACTTCTTCATCGTTATTCTTATCAAGGGTATAGTTATTGTAGATTCTATGTCTAATTGAGTTAAAAATAGAAGATATATTTGTATTTGAACCATGGTCAGCACATGCATTTAGATTTTGATTGTCAAATAAGATTATTTTTCATTTCATTAATTTGTCCTTTTAAAAATTGAATCTTCAATAATAATAAATTAGTATCAGGGAACACGGATGGTGTAGGCGATGGATCATAGTTATTATTATTATTAATATTATTTGTTGATCTATTTAGTTCAACTTGATTTGAACAAGGTTGTGGAGATAAATCGTCTACAAAATAAGTACAATAAATTAAATTTTTTGATTTACATAAGGAACAAATAGGTTTCTTTTGATCACATTTCAATTTTCTTCGACGACAGAATGTACATTATTTAATTAGTTTTCTTCTTCTAATCTTTTTAACAGTATTATATGCTGTCGCATTAGTTGTTAACATTTTGTGTGTGTGTGTGTGTGTGTTTTGTCTCTTAAAAAGTAGTGTTTCTAGCCGAAACTATGGTATTATATAATATTGAAAGAATGTAGATATATACTATTATTGTATCATATACTTTATAATCTTTCTTACAATAATATTCAATCCAAAAATAAAGAAAAGGTGATAAAATCTCCTGTGAACCACTCTAAAAAAGAATTGGGAATTTTGTATTATTTTATTTTATTATCAAAAAAAAAGAAAAAAAGAAACATAGAAAAAAGTTTAATATATGAAGAGTACTTAGTTAACGTTACAAATTCTGGCTTTTTGCTAGCGTATGTTGTTGTAGTTTAAAACAAACCTTTGTTCAAAAAAATGTCATAAAATTGAAATTTATTGTGAACTCTTTTTTTGGTTCCCTATGACACCTTAGTTATATATACTCTTTCGAGAATAGTAGGATAAAAAATGAGTTTTAATTCAATAGATATTATATAGGAGGGTGGAAATAAAGAAATTTTGTGTAATTGAAACTCCGAATACATTAAATACATGTTATAAAGTACTAGTTCACATTTTGGGTTTCGTCAAATCAAGCGATGTAGGTACCACTTGTTGTTTCACAAATAAATAGTGTACTTCTTTTTTTTTTTTTTCAAATAAAACAAAAATAGATATGGCTACAAAAATTATGAATTAAATTTTTATATTCAACACCTCAAGTAAATTAGAGCTGTAAACATCAACACAAGATTCATTGTATATGCTAATCAAAATTGTTTAAAAGAAAAGAAAAACAAGAGGTATTGTAAATAAGATATAGAAACAATACCCAGAATCAGATTTATAGAGTCATGCAAAATCATTAATCAGCCATTAGAAATTCAATAGGAGATAAGAAGTGGTCACATCCTGTTATTTATCAATTTTAGTAACGAGTATATTAGTTCGTCCTGTTTATCCAACGATAGAATCTCTCTTTTTATTGTTATTTAATAATGCAACCAATACTGGGAATATTGATTGAATAAACAATTGACTATCTTTAAACAGCAATAGGTTTTAAGAAAGTTATGTTATAATTCTATTACAACAAAAAAAAAACATACATGTCATAACTTTTTTATTTTCTTATATTCCAGTGAATATAAAACCAATCTTAAAATAGTCTTTAGAAAGAAAAACGTCATATCAATATTAATAAAATCTTTATGCGTAACAGATGAATGTATATGTATTCGGAAAATTTCATTAAAATAATAATGTAAACGAACTTAATATGGATGTCCTCTCACCTGCAAAGGTAATTATATAATTAAAATTGAATTTTAAATTACAATGTGCCCAACGGTAGATTGTTAATACTTTATTGTAATATTATATTTATTAAGCTTAAGGTGGTGATCAGCTTGCATTAATAACTCTTTTTTGTTGTTGTTGTTGTTGTATATATGTAAAGGTTTGTTTGTAATAATAAGAAATCCACTGTAATTTATTTATTTATTGATTTATTTATCTATTTTGGAATATGAAAAAAATAAAAGGGAATATTTACTTTTAGAAAAAGTAGCCCTTTTAGGAAACACTATTTTTTGTTTTATTTTATTGTTAAACAATGGACCACAGTGGAGAGGGAGAAAAAAATTTCTCTCTATAAAATTCTTACTACTACTCTTTTGGAATAATAAAAAGAATCTTTTCTTTTCTTTTTTTTTTTTACTAGAGTGAAGAACAGGTATAGAAAGAATTAAACAAGTATAAGATCATATTAGTGGTTATTAGTATATACTGTACGCTATTGGTTTTTGTGTTTCTTTATACTGCTTGGAAATGTTTGAGTTATAACATAAGTGGGAAAAAGAAGAAAAAGGAGAGATATCACGCATAACATGCGAATATTACCAGGGTATAATATTATTAACTTATACTTAATTAAAAATCGTAAGGACCCGCTAAGGCGGGAATAACTGGTTAACACTATCTTACTATTAATAAAAGCATAAAATGGTAGTCTTACATTTCAATATTTGTTCTTTTTGTATTTGTGTTGTGCTATGATGGGAGGGTTCTTCAAAGAAACGTTTCCCTGGCTTTAATAACCGCCGAAACCAGTACATCGAAGAAAAATGAACCGTATGGCAGAAATTGGGACAAGAAAGACTGCATCAAAAAATTCTTGGCTAAAAAGGTTTTGAATTAGTCTTCGCTAACAAAATACCAACGTCAAAATAATAAAAAAAGACTATTTTTTGGCAGTTTTTCTTTCTCTTTTCTAAGCCTCAAATTAAAGGGTAAGTTTTGCTTTTTCTTTTTTTTTTTTTCTTTCCTCTCGTTGCTCGAAAAAGGAGAATAGATAAAATAGGAAAAAAAAATGCGGCCTTTCGAGACTTCGTTTGTCTTTTTTTTTATTATTATAATATATATTTTATTTTTCGAGGAGAGGGAAGCAATAATGAATTGGGGGGGGGAAAAGGCTATTTTTGGAAGTATTTTCTGTTTGTGTCTATTGTTATTTGTCAACAGGAGAACGGATCTGCTTGTTGCTGCTGAACGTCATAAGAACGCGTTTTTTTTTTGTTTGTTTGTTTTGGTATTTGGCATTTGGAACTTCATTGCTGTCAAGTGAAACTTTTCATGTTGGATCAACAAAGTTCACTAAATCAAAAAAAAAAAAAAAAAAAAAAAAAGCAAGACAAGATTGATAGTGGTTTTTTCTTTTAATAATTTTATTTGCTTTTTTCTAAACTTTACACCATTCAAGGTTACTTTCGTGTTGTTTTTGCAGGCGCAGGTACTTATTACCTGCTTGATTCAATTACTGTTGGCAAAGAAAACAAAAATAACAACAAATAAACCAGATAGATATCAATTTTTTTTTTCGAAATCAAGATATTTGTAATTCTCGATAAACAATTATAGATTTTTCTTTCTTTTTTTCTGAAGAGATATTGCAACTATTTTTATTTTTTTTTTTTGTTTTATTTTCACTTTGTACAAAGCTAGGGTAAATAATTGTTTATCCTTTTGTTTATATATATTTGCATATCCATATTTACTAATATTACTTTGTTTTAGTATCAAGGAAACAAAAAAAGGAGGAAGAAGAGAGAAAAGAGAACAATTATTATATAATGTCATCTTTAAAAGTTCTTTTGGTTGGGGATAATCCTAATATTATATTATTAGCATCTAGATTCCAATTAGCTAATAGTGTCGATCTTTATCATATAAGTGATTCGAGTACAAATCAATATGAGATTGAAAGTTATTCTTATGGTTTAGTAACTTTCGAATTAAAAAATCATTTCAATTCAGTCAACCAATTAATTCAAATTACAAACAAAAAATTCCATTTGGATATTATTATTCTTAGTGCTACTTCTTTACAACAGTTGTCTGTCCTTTCTTCTCAATTGTCACCTTTAATAGCTCATAATACAAAAATATTTGTTGAGAGTACGGGAAGTGTTCAATTAGAGCCATTTGTTAGAGTCTCTATTAATTCAGACAATCAGAATAATGTATTAAGTATTGTGTCAGATTTAGATATTCGTCATGTTGAATTTAATAACAAAATAAATAGATTTAAACAATTCGGTGTAAGAGATAAACAAAATACAATTTATTTAGGTGATAGTAGTTCTGAAAATTATGATTCTATAACACAACATACATTAACCACTTTTGAAAGATTGTTCAAGAGATTGTTCCCATATGAATCAATAAATTTATGTAGTTTTTCTTCGAGACAATTCTTAAAGATTCAGTGGGAATTATCTTTAACACAAGTATGTTTTGATCCACTTTTAATTATGTTAGAAGAAGTTGAGACCAGGAGTTTACCAAATTTGATTTTGGCTAAACCTTTAATATCTGGGTTAGTCGCTGAAGTTATCACTCTAATTAATAAAATGGGGATTGAATTGGATCCCTCAATGAATAGCGAATCTAAACTTTTAAAATATTGGCAATCTTTGTATCCTGATGAGATGCCGCCTTTAGTATACCATTTTCTTAATAGAACATCCAGTTTGAATATCGATTTGATTTGGTTACAAATTATACTATTAGCAGATGAACGGAATATTAAGACCCCATACTTGGAATTTTTGTATTCTATGATGTCTCAATTTCAAAGAATTAATGGTGATGAATCTAAATGGTTTACAAGAAAGTTAACTGACGGTCAAGGAACAAAAAATGGCAGTGCTGATGGAATTATTAACGATTTAAAGATCTCAAATAATAAATTGGAGGAGGAAATCGGCCAATTAAAGGAAAATTTGAAATCAAAGGATAATCAAATAAACGACAAGAATGTTAATATACAACAATTGGAAGAGCAATTGAAATCGATTAACAAGAGTCATATTATGACAGTGAATAACTATGAATCACAAATTCAAGCATTGAATCACCAAATAAATGAATTGAAATTAAACCAAGGCAACACAAATAACAGTAACAATATGGCTGCTGCTACTATAGATAAGAGTATGGATCGTGGTGATGAAAATAAAGCTGTTAATAAGAATTTAGAAAATGTTCAAAACTTTTCAACGGGATATAAAGCGACCGGTACTCCAGATTTGAATGATTTACAAGATATGGCTATATTTGGTGTATCGTATGGTGATTCTCCGTTAAGAAATGTGAGCAACACTAAAAGTAGTGAGCAACAACAACAACAACATGTAAATTCTAACCGTAGTTCCTTTTCACAAAATATGAATACAAATAATAGTAGTTCAAACACATCACAAAGTGAAATGGACGAAAGTAGAACCTTACAGGAACGTGAATTGGATTTAAAAAGAAAAGAATTAGAGTTACAAGAACGTGAGTTAGAGTTACAAAGAAGAGCATTACAACAACAGCAACAACAATTTGTGGGTAGAAAATCCAATTTGATTATTCCTAACAATTATTTAGCTCCCCAATCAGGTAATCAAGTAAACTCTAGAAATCAACAATTTAATCAAGTTGCTCATCAAAATCACTTACCTAATATGCGTCAAAGTAGAGTCATATATGGGGCTAGCTCTACTTCTGTCTCTGCACTTAATTTCAATGAACCGATTTCATCTGGCATGGGATATACCGGTAATTTTATGCAACCACAACAATCATTTCCACATACAATCAAACCTACAAGTAGGAAAAATAGAGCAAGTAATATGCCAAATTTGCGTAATCCTTCGAATACCAATATAGATATGTTCCAAAATAATATGATGAATAATGTCCCAAATTCCGTTAATAGTCAAACTAGATTAAACTCGTTATCGAGTCAAAATTTGAATTTCCAAACACGTTTAAGAAATACACAACAACAAACACAACAAAATATTCATAGTGCATCTTTCAATAATTTGAATTCTGCTATGCGTGTAAATAAAATGCAACATATCCCCACCAATTTTAATCAACAGCAGTCACAACAACGTCAAATTAGTTCTTCCTCTGCAGCTAACCTTGGAAATGTTTCTATGAACACAGTGGTACAGGCTCAACTTTATCCTGTTGGTGCAACTTCTGATATTAAAACAATGCCTAAGTTGCAACAACCACAACAACAAGTTCCTCAACAGAAGCAGGAGGAATCACACCTTAAACTTCCCATCAATGCACCAATTCACTTAAGTACACCTGTGTTATCTTCAAGTGTTCCAGATACTGTAGAATCATCACCAGCTTCCCTTATGAGTAATAATACATCTCAAAGTATCCAGGGTGGTAAGAGTAAGAAAAAGAAATTTAGTTTATTTAAGAAAAAGGACAAAAAATAGATATTTGTGAAATACTTTTTTAATGTAATGTTATTTGGGGTTTTTTAAAAAAAAAACAACAAAAAAGCATAAAAGGTATCGTAGTTGTGCTGTTTTATATATTTAACATAAATAATTAATGTATATCTCATCTATGTATTTTATTTAATACACTAGTGGTTTTCATACATAATATAATTCCTTTCTTTTTGGTAAATGGTCTTTTGCATTCTATTGAAGTTGGCAACAATATAAATCTGGAGAAGAAATATATGCCTACTTTTATTTTTTATACTATATATATATATCACTTGATATTGTAAAGTTTTAAGGTGGGTACATTACTGTGTATGAGTAATAAATTGTCATTTTTAGAAAAGAAATACAAATTTACCCTAAAATATGTAGTTTTCAATATTTGTTTTCATTTAGTCACAAAGAGACCATATAGTATATTGTAAACTATTTCAATCTTTATAGGTAATTCAAAATATTATTTCAACTATTAGTGAGCACGCCAAGTTTTGCAAATAAGTTATTAATATTTGTAATATTTATAATATGATTGTTAGTGTTACTTAATTATTTTATTTCTAAATAATACCAAGAATTGTGTATAATTTGAACGTTTATTTGTTTGTTTGTTTTGATTTGGTGTTTCCTTAAATAATTAATATGTGGAAAGCAAACTAACTTAAGAAGTTTCATGTTATTATCATAAAATGAAATGTCTAAACGCAATATCTGAATTAGAAAATAATAAAACGGGATAATTGTGAAGGTCTCTAGAGTCTCGACATTCACCAAAAAAAGAACCAATTTTGTCCCCACAAAAAGTAGTCAAGAGAGCCGATCCTTATATTGTATGGCTAATTATATGATTTGCTAACTGTAAAATCTCAAAGTGAGATACTTAGTGTCTTTACCATTAGTATTGGAAAATATAGGAATCCTTCCTTTTGTAAATATTTCCAGTAACTTTTTTGTTTGGAAAAATTTAAAGGTGGAGCTTACTAAAAGAAAGATAGGGATCAAAAAAAAAAAAAAAAAAAACTAAAGAATGCAAAGTTATAGAACAGGAAACAATCAAGTATATAGATAAGTTAGTAAATTTCAACGTGGTATATAGAAATATAGAATTAGTCTATTCCTCTATTCTTTATATTTCTCTAAGTTATTAACTATTAAAATACCTTCTTAACTAGACTATTAACCGAATATGCCTTTCATAAGAACAGTATATGTGAATTCAGTGTACCAGGATAATCTCAAGGTTCTGAACTGAACTATGTTTATATATTTGTAGAATTAAAGATATACACAAATAATAAACATAGTGTAGAGGTAATATACAACGTATATTGAATATACCTCAGGTTCGTTTGTCAATTGCTCAGTTCTGGCGCTTTCTCCAGTAACAGGCCAACAAAGAACCTCTTCTTGGGTGACAACATGTTGAAATATAGATAGGTAAATGGAAAAGATTTGTTGGGTTAAAATTTTATATTACAGGATATTACAAATAAAGGTTACTATTGTGCAACCTTTTGTTGTGCAATATCCAATGATACAAAGTATGATTCCAACATATATTTTTTTAATTCATTTTGTTAATTATTTTATTTTTTTTTTTTTTGGCAAAGTACTGTTGTCCAAGAAGAGCTTATTTGTCACATATTAATTTATAAAATATAATGGAATATTGGGAGCCTCCTGCGAAAGAAATAGACAAGGTTATAGACAGAAGAGCAAAAATTAAACTGTATACTATCGTATAATAACTAATTACTCTAGTTATTAGTTTTTATATATTTTCATTTATAAAAGTTGGTTTATTATTATATCCCTGATATTACTGTTTAGGTTTCGTTTAGAAAAATGACACTATAACATATATAAAAGGCAGGAGTAACCAACTCAGTTGAAAAGAAGGAGCAACCAACATAAGAAAGAAGGCTGAAGAAGAAGAGGAACAACTACAAGAATATATATAAAACATATAAGTATATATATTATTTAGTCCGAGTAGGTTAGATATGGAGATAGAGATATAGAGTGAGTCTATATCTTATATCCATGCAAGTGAATTATTGTTACTATTACAACTAGGTCAACCGTTATCGGACGAACATAACCGTAAAGTTATCACATCTTCATCATGTTTGTATAAGACACTTTTGTTCTTACACTAATGGTTCAACTCTAATTTCTGCTTAGGGTACTGTTGAAGAACTTGGATTCTGTAAATAAACTATAATAATAGACGTATTAGATAGATAAATAATAATTATACCTATGAGCAAAGATCTATATCTATATATCTATATATCTATATATCCCTGTATATCTATCTCCCTATATTTGCTGCTACATAAACTATATACATGTATTCTCCTTCCTAATCCACGTACTTATAAGTTCCTTTCTTAAGTAAGTTACGGCAGGCTGGACATCTCGAGGACGACGCAAATAAAAAAAAAACAAAAGTGCTGTTCGGTTATCCTTACTGTAACAGGATTGTAAAGTTAGATTTCCCCTCTTACTTTTCCCGGATATCATAATTACACATGTTAAAAAGAATGGTTCCTAGCGGGATCGAACCGCTGATCCCGGCGTTATTAGCACCGTGCCTTAACCAACTGGGCCAAGGAACCCCTGACTAACTGCCTTTTGTAAAATATCTGGTTGGGATAGAGGGTTAGATAAAATATAATATTAAAATAGAAAAGGTTAAGATAGACTTTACCTCTCCTAAGACTATATAACTATATACTGGGCTTATTTCCCTATCTTGTCTTGATATACTTCTATATAAAATATATACAAATTACATAAAGGAATTAAAAGTAAAACAAGATTCTTATAAACTCACAAATTCGTGAATCTACTCAGATATCCTGCCTACTTATATATGTCCACATGTGAATCAGAAATCGTCTAATGAAACTTGTCTTAAATTATTGTATCACCATGAGGCGTCCCTCGATACAATAGAAAATTGCTCATGAGTCTTACTAACGTGGAAACACGTTCTTGCAGTTACGCTAACACAAAATAATAGCCTGATGGCTCTTGCAACTACGATAACACAAAATAATAGCCTAATGGCTCTTGCAGTTACGATAACACAAAATAATAGCCTGATGGCTCTTGCAACTACGATAACACAAAATAATAGCCTAATGGCTCTTGCAGTTACGATAACACAAAATAATAGCCTGATGGCTCTTGCAACTACGATAACACAAAATAATAGCCTGATGGCTCTTGCAGTTACGATAACACAAAATAATAGCCTAATGGCTCTTGCAACTACGATAACACAAAATAATAGACAATTATTGTTTCATTGATTTGTAATTCATTTAGTTCTCGACTTCTTCTGATCCACGTGGTCATAACAAAACATCAATCCCATGAGTCAATCTTTTCCTTATTATTATTTCAAAGCCTCTTCCTCTCACATTTACTTTCCTACCTTATTGTTCTTCTCCACTTCTTGTTCCTCTTTTCCACTTCTTGTTCTTCTTCTCCACTTCTTGTTCTTCTTCTCCACTTCTTGTTCTTCTTCTCCACCTCTTGTTCTTCTTCTCCACCTCTTGTTCTTCTTCTCCACTTTTGTAATTCCTTTTTCCAAATCTCTTTTTCTCAAATCTTTCTTGAAACTCTTTTCTTTTTCATCGACACGAATGTGCTTCTCTCGAGAATCGAACCGAGACTGTTGTCTTACATCCGTACATCTAACTAATATTCTTTGACTTTCACTACATATGTTACACCTTTGACTGGAGTTAGTTTTTTCTACGTAATGTGGTTAAGCAAATCGGAAGTATAAATATATTGTAAAAAAAATATATTTTAAAACGAAGACGGTAATTAATACAAATGGTATGTAATTACTAAAATGGTTTTATAATATATAGTATGTTATATAACTTTCTTGTATTTGTAGTTTCTTTTTTGTTTGTTTTTTCTTCTCAAATAATTATACAACAGGTTTCCGTTGGAAACCTGGCAAATATGTTGAATTGACTTCAAATAAAAGGGACACTTTTATAACTATAACGGAAAGAGCTAAATATCTTATATTTAACGAAATAAATAAATGCCTTATAATCCCAGAGTACTTCATGTAAAACTTTTTATATAATGTGATATTTTAGATTATATACTTCCCAATAATTGATGTTCTGTTTTTGTTTTTGTTTTTTTTTTTGTATTTTTTTTATTTTTTTTTTCTTTTTTTTTGTGTATTATCCTATAACTAATACAAAAATGATTTAACTAAAAACTACTTTTCACCTTCAAATAGTTTGTCTTTATAAATGCTTAAAATTGGAAATATTTGTCAAGATTTCATCTACAACAAAAAAATTCTGAAAGAAATACGAAAGAATTTTTTGAGAGGACTAATTAACTATCTTTTTTTGGAATATTTTCCATATAATAGCTATATATAGGATTTATTGGACACTAGAAAACACCATGACCCAGAATGTTTTAGAAATTTTTGAAAAAGCCATAGGTTATTTTTTATTTAGACTTGTATTTTACAACAAATTGTATTTCAGGTTGAGAGGGTTTGGTATAAAAATTAAAATGGGAATTGTGTCACCTAAAAGACGCTGCTTTATTAAACAGCTCTTAGTAACATGGAGACTCTTGAATAAAAAGTAGGTATTGAATAACTATTAGTGTCTTTTTCTTATATATATAAAGCGTAAAATAATTATTTTTTTAAAAATATGATATTCAATTATCTACTTTTTCGGCTAGTTGGTACTGTCATATATTTATCGCTAATGTGTAATAGAAATATAATAAAACTATAATAAATATTTTTCAGAAATTTAATGTTCGTTTTTTTAACTTTGTAAAGTGTATAGCAAGGATCTAAGAAAACAGAAAGGTTACGAATTGAATATAAACCAAATGACAACAATTGATATTTAATTATTAAAAATTCAAAAACAGGTTGACGAAAATTGATGAAATGTTCTTCAATCCAATAAAACAACTTTTAGAACATCAAAAACCCTGTGCTTTAACCAAGGGGGAAAAACATATATAAAAACACAGTTAATAATAAAATTTCTGAAAAGAAATTTTCTAGCCTAAAATAAATAGAACGATGAGGTTTCATCCTTTACCTAGCAATAGTTTGTTGAAATATTTACCGTTTTGGTACCACCAAAGGTTGAAAAACTAATTGTTAAAATTTTTTTTTGTGTGTAGAAAAAAAAAATTGCAATGCCCTTATATATAATATAAGGCGAAGGGTTTTCTCCTGTCATATTTTTATTTTACTTGTACTTTCTTATTTATTGGTACTTTTATAATAAGTATAAAGAGAAAGAGGGAAGAATTTTACTTCTACTTTGAAAAAAATATAAACAATAATGAATATATAGTGAACAACTCATGTTTTTCCATTTTTCCGACAGGTGTTAATTATCATTAAAAATATGTTTCAGTTTCCAAATTTATGACTTTGAGTCTAATTATTAAAAGTTTCTTTTATGTTACAAAAATTGTCCTATCTTAATCTTCTTCAAGAACTCGGGTTGAATATAAAAATTTTTTTAAACCCTACGTTCCGTTGAATGTTCAACTAAACAAAAACTTGTTGAAATAAAAGGTTCTAGAATAATTTGTAAAGAACCAAAAAGCTTTTAATGAAATATAATCTTATGAAAATAGTTTTGCTGGAATTTTTCCAATTTAGGAGAGTAGGAGATTACTGTGCTAGTTGTTTATTTATTATGCTAGAACTGTTCCCTATATTGGAAATATATTTTTCTTATGGAGAAAATCTTATCTTCCAGAATTTATTTTATATATAAAGAAGGAATAGATAGATTTGACCATATATATATAGGTTTATATAATGTATAGTTATCATACATAGAATAAACCGAAGAAGTTTACACTTAAAAACATTACCATATAATTATTATCGAAGATTACAACAGATCTACTTACTATCATGTCAAATATTACCACAAATCCAAATAACCCTATCCCTTTCCTCTCATGGCACTCACGCAGGCATTAGCTCTCAGGTTGATGGAGCTAAGAATGGTAGTCCCATTCCAAACCCAGCAAGTTTTTACAGCAAAAATATCTCCGTACTAAACTTATTATTAGCAAAATGTTTTACCTTAATGATATTTAGATAGGATAATCCAAGTTTCCTAATAGGGTAACAAGATAAAATATCAATTATCTCTGAAAAGAACACAGTGGCAAATTAAGAACGATTTTCGTTGCTCATTTTTTGATATATATAACTGATGGAATGATATCAAACCTATTTGGAAAATGAATCTTTATTATGAAAGAGAAATATTTGTAACGTACAACCCATAGTGGTGAAAATTTTTCACATGTTCCCAAGATTATAAAAGATGAAACAACAAACATTACAAAAATTTTATATTCCAGAAGTTAAAAAAATATAAGTGAGTAACTTTGTTCAATTTAACTTCCAATCTGGATGAAGAATATAATTACGTCTTTTTTTACACTTTATTTATATTTATATAATTGTTTATTCCCTTGAAAGAGATCTAGGGAAAATTTTATATACATATTAAGAGAACTTTAAATATTATTTATATGAAATGATCCAAGACACTAATAACATGTATTATAATATTCTTCATCCAGAAGACTAATAACCATGGATTAGTTAATAATTCAAACTTTTTGTCTCACTAGGTTTTACACAACATATTTTTTACTTTACCTTATTTCAATACTTTTATGTAGACCATTGAGAGGAAAGGGATAGATTTTCCATATTTTTGGTGATGTTGGATATAATGGTTAGTAGATCTGTTATAATTCTTGATAATAATTGTTGAAATATAATGTTATGGAACGAAATAAATAGAACAATAAGATTTTAGCAGACGCGAAACGATAAATTGTTGACTAATAATTGTTGCGATGTCACGAAATGTTGTTGAGTTTGTTTATTAAATATCTTACTGTTTGTAGAGGAAAATAGCTTAATATTAACATATATAAAGCCAAGGATTTCATCATCCATTCTTTTTGTCTTATTTACAATATTTGTATATTTTTACTTCTATGTTGTATATAGAGAAAGAAAGTGAAGAACTTTATTATAATTTTTGTATACTAGATCTAATAAATATAATATTGAGAATATTTACTATATATCCAATGACTACAGGCGCTCATTCTCAACAATAATTATATGGTTATGTTTTTATATGAAGACTTCTTCGGTTTATTCTATGTATGATAACTATACTTTATATAAACTTATATATATGGTAAAATCTATCTATTCATTCTTTATATAAAAAATAAATTCTGGAAGATAAAATTTTTTCCATAAGAAAAATATATTTCCACTATAGGGAACAGTTCTAGCATAATAAATAAACAACTAGCACAGTAATCTCCTAAATTGGAAAAATTCCAGTAACCATATATAACCAAAGAACGTCTTTGCGAGTAATTATATAAAAAAATATCTACCACTTTCATTATTATATTTTAAGTTAAGAAAATCTGTTGTAAATAACTACATTAGCTCTCGTTCTTTTCACTAATTAAAATAATTTTTTTTTTTAATTTATGAAAAATAATTGTGTATTTTTAAGTTTTGTTTAATTTTTGGGGTTAATATTGATAAATTTAATTTTTATTTACGCTCTTTTTTTGAATTTTGTCAGATTAAAGTGATTTTTTTTTTTAAAAAAATTAATAGATAGATAATTGATAACTTTTATTGTTAAACAAAGTCATTAAAATTATGTAAAAAATAGTTACTATAAAAAGCTTATGAAAGCAATGTCCCTAGTTTTCTGAAAACTACACAGTTTTAATTACTTTTAATTGCATAAACCCTAATGCAATATTTTTCCTAACTAATAATAACTAATAATTCTTCTTATATTCCAAAAATAAAGGTTACACCTTAACACTAAAACTAAAAAAGAAGATAAACAATACCTTTTGACTATTCCTAATATTTTTTTCTCTATAACCAAAGGTTTCTTAAATAATTCTATTACACTTTCACTATTCAAAAATCATTTAATATTTTTTTATCTACTTTCGTACTAATCTTTCATATAGACAATTAGGAGTCAGTTAGGGGATTGCATTTTCAGTGGAATTTTTTTTGGGCCTTTTTAATTCATAAAATAATATAACTGTAGAAAAAATGCTTCCAATAACCTTTTTTTAGGGATCAGGGAGTTATTTATAAGAAATATTAAAACTTCTCAAATTTTACTTAAATAACTTTTTATCAATTAAGAAAACCAAGAAATTAGCCTCTTGTCAAAAAAAACTGTTAGTTTCTCTTTCCCTATAAAAAAATAAAGGTTGAGATTTAGAGAAAAACATACATAATAACGGAACATGCTTATATGAAGTTGTAAAAAAAACTATATTAATTAAACATATTTTCCGTTTACATTTACAAAACTCTTAAAATATATTCTTCACATAAGAATATATTTTTATTGTCATTGAAAAAATAAAAAAAAAACTTTGGTGAAACATTTAGGGTTGTAATAATAACATATAAAAAATTGCATTTGATAACCTAATATTTTCCCTATTTAAAAATATTAGTATTGCTGGATTCAACAACTACTGGGCCCAATATAATAAACATACTTAGAAAACAAATAACTACCTTTTCACACCATCCACATATTTCGATAATATTCATAGACTATTATTTTTATGTAAAAGATTTATTTTTAGACTGAAACCCAAGTAGTAGTGTAATAATTTATAATATTCCAAACCAGTTGTGGAATAGCTTCATCCTCTTCCATAACAAATTTAGAAAATGCTGAAATGGAAGGTTCTAGAAAAAATATGATGACCCAATAAGCATTTAATGATACATGATATCATGAAAATATATCTTACAAGTTAAGAATGTACGATGATAATAACAACGTAGACGCTACTTCTTCTCAGAAAACCTTGCCTTATTTTCCTAGATATAATTTAAATTATTTCAACTATTATTTTCATTTTCTTGGTTACTCCCGTTCATATATCTATCAAAGTTGAAACTCTTTAAATCAAACGTACAACCCATTTTAATTGTTGACTTGAAAAAATTATTTATTGTTACAAAATAAATTTTATGAATTTGATTTCTATTTTTAAAAAATCCATGTAATTCAACTCTATGAAATCCATAATATTTGTATATCATTAAATGTTTATTACCTTTAAACATACACAGAATAAGTATCCGAAGATTTTCTTATATATGAATTTTCATTTTGATGGGTTGTTTTAGTAATATAATTTTTAGAAAAAAATAGGTAAATAACTTACTTTTACCTGGTATGTTAATTTACCTAATATAAATTTTGATATCAATGATCTTAAATATTTTCCCCCAAAAATCATATCTCGTACTAGTGAAAAAATTTTCTCTATAAAATTAGTTGAATCTTTAGAAAGATTGGATATTCCTGATTCATATGAAGTTTTCAATTCAATTAACATACTATGAACGATATTAAACTTTATTTTATTTATACTAGTTCTTTGTTCAATATGACAAAGATAGACCTCATTGAAATATGCCAATATTGTTTTTTTTTTTTACTTTTGCCTGTCTAAATCAAATTTTATAAAGGATTTGATTGTTAGTATTTCTGGTTTAAATTTTTGGAAAGGTTGGATTGTTGATATTGCTAAGCTACAGCCACTATTTGTCTGATATTTCACCATTTTCTGATCGAAGATTTGATAATAACATCGACAACAACATTGGTTTCCACTTATTAACAAGTAGAGTACTACAATAAGTGACCGAGTTACCTCCATGCATAAATAAAATAAAGCAAAATAAAAATAAATGAACAGAAAGAGGCATGATTTAATTAAAATGGTCAACTTCCAAGAAAGAATGATTGTTGAAATTAAAAGTACATGTGTATGGGGAATACACGACAAGAGAGTACATATATACACAAACATATATGTACCTGTATTTTATAACTTTATTGCTTACAACTGACCCCAAATCATCGATGATTTAATTAGTGTTTTTGATTCTTCATAGTTATCTTTCTATTATAAAAAGAAGCTCTTATAGGTTTAATGCTTGTAGATTTTTTAATACTGGAATTTCCTTAATTCTAAATTATAAGACTCTACTATTTCCTACCGCTATTGTCAAAAGTGTTCAAACATGTATTGTATCTTTGTATACAAACTGTATCAGATTTTTTTTTTGGTATAGGATTGACATTTGAAATGTTTAGATTATTATTGATTTTCTTATAAAAGGTATCTGAATTAATAAATATCATTGAAGTGTAGAGTTCGCTTCAATAATACTAATACATGCATGTACTTTCAGTAATCTCTACAGCAGTTTCACTCAATTATTTTTAAGATATTTTTTTCCTGTTTTTTCTTGTATATTTACTGTTATTTCACATTTATTATATTTAAAAAACCAGTTCATTGTTGTTATAATGGCTACCATTTTTAATTCAATTTTTGTCCTTTAATTAAAAGATCTACCTTTGGCGCACCTCTCTTTAATATACTAATAAAACATTATTCATATTATAAACTTCTGTATCATTAATATCTACCAATTTACAACCAATACAGGAAAATTATCTTAATGAAACATAATCCAAAAATAGATATGATCTTTTGAGTTTCTTATTTTTAATGCAAACAAAAAAAAGTTTTTTAGTAGATCTTCTAATTTTATTGTTACATTTAGACTTAATATGAGATATCGGTAAATATCTATGTATGTATTTTTAACACTAAATTATCTGAATTAACCCAGCAAGCTATCACTCATAAAATGATTAGTCGTGACTTAATTTTATCTATGTTATTTTCTTCTTAAAATACCATTTTATTAAAACACATTATTATTTGGAATGAAACTTCAAATATAGATTATCTAAATAATTTCTGTATCTTTTCATTTTAATTAGAAGAAAGGGATCATTGTGGTGATTTATTATTAATATTATTGACTACAATTAATGAAGATATTCCAGTTGTTGTAAAAAACATATCATTTCACAATGATTAGTATATGAACACTTAAGAACCTTGATGTTTTAATAAAATATTATATTTCAAATCCAGCAAGTTCACATCCTCATCAAAAGATGTATATGTTCATATAACTTCTAAAACGTCGAATGAAAAGTAATACCAATTAATTTACTCATAAGAATATACTTAACATCATTAACTTTTTGAAGGTATCTATTTTTTTGATTCAAATTTCTTTCTCTAAATTATTAATATAATCTTAATAAATATTTGAACCCACACTATTAGAATTATCAAAATAGCTTCTAATATATAACAAAGTGTTTTACAATAATTATTTCTATTTATAGTTCCAATCATTAGTGAAACTAAAACAGTTACCATAAACTAATATCATTTTGCTTTTTGAAAGATATTATCAGATAGTAGTAGTTTAATTCACTTACTTCTTTTAATTATTATATAGAACAGATCTTCTAATATAATTTGATGATACCTTATTTTACCTAGATACAATAGATAATAACAAAATTTCGGTATAATATGGATTAGTCTCATATCCATGGATTGTAATATTAGATAAGGCACTAATTTATTTCGATATTCGATCTTTTAAAAATATATGGCATTCTTTTTGTCAAATTCTTTAAAAAATAATTATCACATAATACTCTGTTGGAATCACACCCTAAAGTGGAAACAATCTTTTCAATCGCCGTGAGATACTAATATATCATTATCGTTTATTATCATTTAGTTCCGCTATTCTATGGAACGCACTTTACTAAACATAAATGCATAATGGTTATGTTATTTTACTCTAATGAAATAAATTTCATCTAATATACATTGATACAAAACCTTCCCCTAATAACTTTACGCCAGTGAACCAATAACTACTTCTGAACATCTCATTTTATTATTGTATAATTGAAAACTATTTTTTTTTTTTTCGTTTTTTTTTTTTTTTTTTGAAAAACTTTAAAGTATTTGTGACAACTTTAAAGAATCTGTCATCGCTAAAAAAAAACACTAAAAAAAGGCAAACATCAGATTGGCTTTCATATAGAAGATATCAGATCTAAATCAGATCAGAATAGTCACAATCAGAATTCAATTTGTCAGATTCAAAAAAGCGGTATATTTTCATTGTTTTCTGTTCACTCGAATATCTTCACCTACCGGTTTACTCTTATAGCGAAAATATATGTGTTTGAATAGCATATAATGAAAGTTTTATGTGTAGCAGAGAAGAATTCAATTGCTAAAGCCGTATCTGCTTTCCTTAGTGGCGGACACTCAACTTCTAGGACCTCTGATTATGTATATGTCAAAAATTATGATTTCACATTTCAGGGATTTCCATTTGCACCATATTCATGTAACGTGACAATGACAAGTGTAGCAGGCCATTTAAATGGGGTAGATTTTGATGGACAACAATATGGTTGGGGTAAAAGTGATCCATTTACATTATTTGATGCTCCATTGATTGAAACCATGGATAAAAATCAAAAACAGATCGCAAATAATATACGTAAAGAAGCAAGAAATGCTGATATTTTGATGATTTGGACAGATTGCGATAGAGAAGGAGAATATATAGGTTGGGAAATATATCAACAAGCACGAAGAGAGAACAGAAATTTAACTAACAATAATGTTTATAGAGCTATATTTTCACATTTAGAAAGAAATCATATTCTTTATGCTGCACGGAACCCAAAAAGGATAGATCAAAGAAGTGTAGATGCGGTGGCAACACGTATTGAATTAGATTTAAGGACGGGTGTGGCTTTTACTAGATTGTTAACAAATACTATGGCTGCAAGAGTTCAATCTAATATGAATGGAGGGCAAGCCGGATTTAATAATAGGAATAATAATGGCAATAAGAAAGAAAAAATTATTATATCATATGGTCCTTGTCAATTCCCAACACTGGGATTTGTTGTAGATAGATTTGAAAGAATACGAAATTTTGTTCCAGAAGAATTTTGGTATATTCAATTACAAGTGGAGAGTGAAAATGGAGAAAGTAATGATACTGGATCTGGTGCACTATCTACAACATTTCATTGGGAAAGGGATCATATATTTGATAGACATAGTGTTCTATCCTTATATGAAATGTGCCTTGAAATTGGAGGTGATGAAGCTACTGTATGTGATGTAAAATCTAAACCTTCTACAAAATATAGGCCATTCCCACTGACAACTGTTGAATTACAAAAAAATTGTGCCAGATATTTCAAGATTAATGCAAAACAATCTCTAGCTGCTGCTGAAAAATTATATCAGAAGGGATTCATATCATATCCAAGAACCGAAACAGATACATTTCCAGAAACAATGAATTTAAAAGATCTAATTGACAAACAAGCACAAAGAGACCAAGATCTCAATAATAGGACTCCATGGGCATCTTATGCTGCAAGTTTATTAGATGAAAGTACTCCAAATAAATTTACTTTCCCTAGAAGAGGAAAACACGATGACAAAGCACACCCTCCCATCCATCCTATTATTCCATTAGGGAAAAATGCACAAGTCGATACTACTGAAAGAAAAGTATATGAATATGTAGTGAGACATTTTCTAGCATGTTGTTCAGAAGATGCTAAGGGACAAACAACCACATTAACTTTAGATTGGGTAGGAGAGAAATTTACTGCTTCTGGATTGGTAGTCTTAGAAAGGAATTTTTTAAATGTTTACCCATGGGCCAAATGGGAGACCACAAAACAATTACCAAAATTGGAATTAGGGTCAGTTTGTACATTAAATAAAGCGGAAATGAAATCAGGAGTGACTTCGACACCAAAACCTATGACAGAGAGTGAATTAATTGTATTAATGGATGCAAATGGGATTGGTACAGATGCCACAATCGCCGATCATATTGAAAAGATTCAGACTAGAAATTATGTTCGGAGTGAAAAGTCAGGGAAGGAAACTTTTTTACAACCTACGACACTGGGAATAGCCTTAGTTCATGGATTTGAAGAGATCGGATTAGAAGATTCCTTTGCAAAACCATTTCAAAGAAGGGAGATGGAAGAAGATTTAAAAAAAATATGTCAAGGAGAGTTAACTAAAAGAGTAGTAGTCTCCGATATTATTGAAAAATACAAAGGTTACTGGATGAGAACTAATCAATCAAAGAATGTTCTATTGGATGTTTATAATCGGATTAGTAGAACTATCACTTAAAATAAGATATAAAATTACTCTGCTTTTAAATATACAATCAGGTAGATGAATTTGGGGAGGATGTCCTTTACCACACAAAGTGTTTTTTTATATTATATTTACTATTGCATACACACACACGTATATATATAAATATATAAATATTCCACAATAAATACAAAGATTCCATTGGGAGTTTTATGTACCTTTTTTGGAAGTCCACTGTGGTCTGGCAATTTTTTTGTTGATACCTTCTATTCCTTTGGCAAGATGCAATAAAAGGGAAATTTCCGACTAGAAGAAAATACATTAAAAATGAAATAAAACAAAAAAAAATGGGATAAGATCATCTCGATGGAAGAATAATAATAAACAGCTTTACAGCCACTCAGTTTTTACCGTTAATCACATCGTAGAAGTCTTGTGTAAATCACCCGTTACTAATACAGTTAATAATATCACTTATCATTATTAGTATTACTATGAGCACTGAATTGTATCCATATGATTATTTTGGTGGACCAGAGAAATATGATTTTGAAGAAGACAAGATAAATGAACGTAAGTGGCTTATAAATGAAATAATACGACCTGAATTGCCCAATATTATCGATAATGTGGAAAGGTGTATTGATATGCTATACCGTGATCAATTGTTTAAGATGCCTGTCAGTAGTGGGGTTAAGAAAAATGCAACTTCCCCTTCTGTACGTGGAGTGTTAACTAGAAGTGGTATAAATATTGTTGATTTCCAAATGGCTTTACAGTTTCCACAATTCGACAAAGGTAAAATGATTATATATCGTATGGATTCTGACAAGAATTTCACTCTGTCGCAATTAGATAGTATTGGAAAAAATTTACAACAAGTCTTAACTTTTTTGGAAGACTTAGAAGTGGAACAAGACTGTGTTACTTTCGTAGACAAATTTAATCAATCTTTAGAATTGATAACTAAATCAATAAATATTTTACAAAACCCACCAAAGAATCTGATGTTCCCATATAATAACAATATAACTATGAAACAAATGTTTACAAACCCTGAACAATTGTGTGAATCTACACACCATATGATAAGTTTAGAGTTGCTTGTTTATAAAAGCGAGTTAACTATAGATTTCCGTAATTTGACTAAAGTAACAAAGAAGCCTTGGTGTGAAATTGATCCTGTCAGCGGGAAATCTGTAGTTGATAAGATTAAAGAATCATTGAAGTCCAATAGAGATAAAAAGTTGAGTGAAATATTGGAAGAGCATAATATTATTCTGGAAGAATCAAATCTTTTGAATAATTTTATTATATCGACATTTAATAAAGAAAGTACTACATTACAGCAAGCACAAGAATTTATATCTAGATGTATAACATTTGATGGTAAAGTTGTTACAGAATGTGAAAAACTTCAAATCAGTACAAGTGACCCAAGTTTAATTAGTATCGTATCTAAACTAAATTCGTTGGAACATACTATCGGTAATCATTTAACTAATCTTAAAGTGTAAGAACAAGAATATCAATGATTAGAAGACAGTATTATATATATGTGTGTATATGTATGTGTCTACGATTATTTACCAACTCGCTGGATTAACACTTAGTTATTTGTTACTTTTCATTCCAATATGTCAGACGCAGTAACCTGAGTTCTCTCTATTCTGTAAATCCCCAACATATTTGCTAATTGTCTAACAAAATTTATGGCAATAACTTCAGTGTCAACTTGCAAATCAGGTCTTTGTTCTTGAATTGAAGTATGCTTCCCGTTGTGGATACCACAAAGATCGAACGAATTCATATAGGACAAATCAGTATTTACATTTATAGAAATTCCATGTGATGTTATAGACCTTCTAACATTAATCCCGATGCTTGCAATCTTAGCATCATTCATTGCCCAAACTCCGGTATTTTCTGTCAATTTTGTCTCAATATCTAATTGTTTATCTGAGATCTTAGTCTCTTTTAGTGTATTTATTGCAGCCTGTTCAATGGTACAAATTAATCTTTTTGCAGGAAATTCTTTAAAAGATTTTAAATCCATTATTAAATAGGCAACTATTTGTCCTGGTCCATGGAAAGTGATTTGACCACCACGTTCAGTTTGGACATATTTTGGTGTTAATGAAGATTTTCTACCTTCTCCAGTGGGCTGGAAAATCTCAAATTGCTTAATTAAATCCTTCGTGATTGTCTTTTTGATTCTTTTCCCACCAGTATAAGTTGGCTCAAATTGGAAAGTTAAAACCATTGGATTAGGTTTCATAGATAAAATATTATCAATATTTTTTTTCTCATCTGAATTTAATACACCATTAGGATGTTCCTCTTTTAATTTAATCAACTGTGTCTTTATCTTACTCTGTAACTGTTTGAAATCTAGGTTAGTTCTAACAAATTTCTCCTGTATTTCAAGTCCCTTCTCGAAAGGTAACACCTCAGTAAATTGTAAATGATGTAAAACTTTGGCAGCAGGTTCTATTGGAATGGTCATTGGAACAGATATCTTAAAACGAATAAATTTTCTCGAGAAGTTTGTATGTTGTAGGAGAGTCCTTCCTATGGCGAGTCGAGAATTTATACTACGAAAAATAACAGATGTCATCATTAATTTTATTACTCTCGCATTAGACCTAAAATAAAAAAGATCAAAACAAATAACAACTGCACATCCAACTAACGTCTGTTCCAAATAACTACAATTTGTCTGTGCAATTTATCTATCGAAAAAATGGTTTGAAATTATTCCAAAGAGTTCAAACCATTATCACATATGTATTTTAATGATCTATCTCCAAATTAATGTTTCAGTTGTTTCTTAAGCTTTGTTTCAGTGATCTTTGTTTTCAGTTGTATAATGGTCCGATAAAAAATGAAAAAGTCAGTGATAAACATACTCATATTATGGGCGCGACAAGATACTGACTATTAAAACTCATATTTTGTTCAACTCTGAAAGGTGTTAGCTAATATTAATTCAAAATAGTTTGCCTATTGCCCTACTACAATTTAGCTTTCTCAAACACTCCTTGTTCAAACATATATAAAGGAATACTTACTTCAAATCTCAAGCCTCATGTTTAGGTTAATTTTTTTCTGTATATTATTTTATAATATATATATATAGAAAAAAAAATGCAAGAGATTATATATAGAAAAAGTATATCAGATTTAATCTTCATAAGACCGTTTTAGTAATTGAATACCGTTTGTATTAACTATTGTCTTCGTTTTTTATACTGTTTTATTAAAGTGTACTTATAGCGCTTCTCATTCACCTAATACTTCAGTTAGTTCCACTCCCCTTTACTATAAATGGTAGATATTACTTTTATTATGTCTTCTACAATTAATCTGACAGAATTTTTGGATGCTATTGATGTATCTTATGTTCCTGATTCTAATGTTCCAGCTCACTCTGAGAAGCATTTTTATAGCACTGCACATGTTCGTTTTTCTGGTGGTAAGGATTTATTCACACTTCCAGACTTTCTCGTCACTGTTGAAGCCAAATCTACGCACAAAACTTGCACACTGACATTGATCGTATTGGCTTCTTTGGTCGTAGCTTAACTGGTCCCGCTGCTCAATGGTTTGTCACCTGGATTCGTTCTCATACCGAACACCATTTTGACCAATTTTTTGTTGATTTCAAGAACGAGTTTGTTGAAATGATCGATCCTCATGCTTTTTTCAACGCTTTTCAACGTTCAAAAGAGGCTTCTGTTGGTATTGATGTTTACAACCAAAAGTCTTCCCAACTCTTAGCGTTAATGCCTGTCAATATTTGGACTCCCAAGGGCGAGTTACTCTTCTACTAGCGTGGTCTCACCCCAGACACAACCCGAATGGTCGCCTTAGCCCGTCCAATTACTATTAAGGCTGCCATGGAAGCTTCCAGTGAAACAGTTTCCATCACCAACAGTTTTTTCCCTAGCTTCATTAATTACGATATGGATTGAGATATTCCCATGGCTGCTGCTGTGAATCCTTTCTCTTTGAATGACCCTTCTGATTCTGGCACCCCTGTTGCTACAGTCCACCAATCTCGCGGAAAAGGGAGAAGAAATGCTCCTCATAAATCCTCTTCTAATAAAAACTACACTGGGATACGTCACCTTTCTCGCCAACAATGTATAGATAGAGGCTTGTGTTTCCACTATAACAAACCGTTCCATCGTTACAGTGAATGCCCTGCCCACAAGGCGAGCAACCAACATTAAATACTCTAAACAAACCCTCAATGACACAGTTACTTTAGCTCCAGTCGTGTCGGATTCTCATCCACTCGTTAGCAATAATTGCGAAGTTAAAATGTTTGCTAAATAAGTGTCCGTAAATGTGGTAGTGGATACTGGTTCTTTTACATCTTTCACTAGAGCAGATATTGCTGACCACTTAAAGTTGGCACGTACTACTGCCCCACCATTCCATTTCAGAGGTGTCGTATGATCCGAATCTTCTAGCATTAGTGAATCTGTCGAACTTTCACTCGAACTTAATGACGTTAAGATTAAAGCACACATATATGTTACTGACACTATAAGTTTTGAAATTATCCTTTGGCACCCAAATATATCCTCACATCCATCCACTCACAAATTACTTAAAACTATGAAGCCCGTTCCTAAGTATACTTTATCAATGATATCTAAAGAAAATACTTATGGTATATACTCCCATAAAGCCGTAACTTCAACCATTATGGTTGCTGAAAATGGCGTTGATGATCGTTTTAATAAACTGCCTGGTTAGTTACAAGACATTTACCCTTCAATGGTTTGCAATGATTTACCTCCAAAGAATTTTAATGAAAAATCTATGGTTTAACATGAAATAGATAATATATTGTTAGCTGAGAAGTGCTAAAACGATATCTTATGGTGTAAATTCCGTATTTTAGAAATCGTTCTGGCAAAAAGTGGAAAATGTTCGAACCCTCTCAGAGATGCTTCTTAGTTTTTGGAGGTGAATTTGTCAGTGAAACTAAATATACATACAGAAAACAAAACAAACTGTTGAGTACCATAAAATGATATTCTCAATAGACCAATGTGTAATAATGGACACACATGTCTGACCATATACCGCAAATAGATTGAAAGAGGCATCTGATCAAGAATTAGAATTATACCTTTTAAAACTTGTTTATGCTCTAGCTTTTGAAAACATATCCGGTTCAGCCCTATTCATCAATTAGCGAATTTTTCTATTGTGAGTGGTATCAACAATTCACAGAGTCAGTGATTTTCATCATCAATGTAAGTTATACAAGGTATTCATGTATACATCACTTTGTTTAAAAAGGAAGACCTGATACAATAATTCTATAGATGATTCGGTGCTACCGTAATTTCACCCTTAACGGAATTTTTAATAAATTGAACTTTGAGCAATAAAAATTCTCGAAACGTTTTTTAGCTAGTATTTGAAATCTGAATCCTAGAACTATCCATTTTTTAAAACAAATAATGAAATCATTTTAGGACATATTAGATCTAAACAACTATAGAAATTTCTCTTTTTAAAACGACAGTTTTGGCAAGTTGATCTCTTAAATCAATGTTGCCGTGAAATTAAAAACTCCAAAAATATTATTGCTATGAAAACTGAATTATTAAATGGATTTTCAAGAACCGACCTGAATTATTTTTTTTTAAAGGAAAAGATATTCTATTGCCCTTAGATCCTATCGTAAAGATTATCGATGTGTCAATCACAAGAAAAAAAGAATCAAGAATTTTCAAATGTTCGTTATCACCTTTAATGGTAACTTTATCCATTAGTTAATCTGCAAAGTTTGAAATGATTTAAGACAAGATCAACTTGTAGTTCAAATCGTTTGTTTATTAGATATATTATTGGAAAACAAAAATATTTATTTGAAATTGACTTCATACAAGATGTTAAAAATATCTCAACAAAATAGCTCTATACAATCTATTTGAAAGGAAACAATAATTACCATGATAAGTAAACATCCTAGAATTATATCAATTTAAGATGTAATTCTGCAAATTCAAATTCCAAGTTGGGAGGGTAAGACAGGTTTATGGTCAATTTTGTTGAATTATTTGAAAGATATTGTACAATAACTTATGTACTTGATGTTGGTAATAGACACTTAGATGATCAATTGATAATGACTGGCGGTTATTTTTTTTTCCAATGCAGATTTTGGTTATATATCTAGATGGAATCGTAAGCATTTCCCACACAATTAATGAAGTCACTATCACAAATCATTGTTCCATTTGGTTCTGCAAAATTTTCTACTTGCATTAAATTTTAAAGTTACCGTCTTGTGACCTTTTTAATTTCAAAAAGATATGCTAGTTGAACGTCAAACCTTTTTGTATCCATGAAATCTAGTGATACACCAGATATCCGAATCGATACTGGTGGTATTGTATGAAAAGTTGAAGAACGGTTCAATCTTAATATGTCTGAAGGGAATGCCACAAAATACATTTCAGCATTAATGAACAACATTGTCATTGTCTTATTCTCGATTGTTATGGCCACTCGCAAATTATGATGATTTGCTGGCCAGCCTACATCAAATAAAACGTATCAAGTAATTGGGTAATTAGATAACTACTTATAATTCGATCTTGTAAATACCTTGTACTTGACAATCAAAAGGTAATTCCTACACATATACTTCCTAGTTGTATCCCCATTGAACATTTATTTCTATATGATTTATATATTTTCTAAGTAACCTTTTATATAATAAAGGAACTTTTATTAATTTACATACCATTTTAGTATT
Source organism: Arxiozyma slooffiae (assembly GCA_017347545.2). Classification (NCBI taxonomy): domain Eukaryota; kingdom Fungi; phylum Ascomycota; class Saccharomycetes; order Saccharomycetales; family Saccharomycetaceae; genus Arxiozyma; species Arxiozyma slooffiae. The sequence continues at coordinate 467,646 of JAFHAQ020000005.1, read as the reverse complement.
TTTATTTTTTTCAGCTTTTTGCTAAGGACGGCGGAATATTCATAGTGTTACCTCTATTTTGACAAATATTCAAAGAGAACACCTCCCATCAATAAATTGGTATTTCCTTATATGTGATATCACTACATTCACTACAACTGCACACAGCTCGATGTTTTTTTATTTATTACTCGAAAATTTATAACCATAACAATAATAAAACTGATAGAAACCAGTAAGTAAAGAACGAGGAATGATACAGGATTATTTTTTATTGAATATAAGCAATACAGTCTCAAATAAATTTAATGACATGCAAGTAAGTAGTATCAATGATAGAAACCCTCCAGATTTCAGAAAACCTACCTCTATGGTAGTGACTACTCAACTAGCAATTGCCACTGTTTTAGGATTATTTGCATTTCTCTCCTTCTCGATGCTATTGAAAAAGCTACCTAGGCTATATGCCAGTAGGAAGTATAAGAATAATGGAAGTATACCACTTCCATCATGGGATAATAACAAGCTGTTCGATTGGATCCCCGTTTTATATAATATTACTGATGAACAGGTGTTGGAATATTCAGGATTGGATGCATATGTATTCTTAGGGTTTTTTAAAATGTCTATTAAATTATTATCTATCTACATAATATTTTCTTTTGGGATAATATCACCAATTAGATATCATTTTACTGGAAAGTACGATGATGGTAACTCTGATGATGACTCTGATGGGTTTTATAAAATATACTCAAACACACTAGGGCGGTTAACAAAGAGACTAATCAGTAATGTAGCGTTTACAAGTAATTCATTAGATACAAACCCAGAGAATGCAAGTTTATATCTCTGGATGTACGTGTTGTTCACTTACTTATTCACATTTATTGCTATTAATATTTTAATGTCTCAGACAAGGCTTGTTGTAAGTACAAGACAAAATTATCTAGGGAGACAAAATACAATCACAGATAGGACTATCAGATTATCTGGAATTCCAGTAGAATTACGCGATAAAAGAGCTTTAAAGACTAGAATTGAACAATTAAAAATCGGAAAAGTTGCTTCCATTACAATATGTAGGGAATGGGGTCGTTTAAATAAGTTATATCACTACAGAAATCATATATTAAGACAACTTGAGTTGAAATATGCTGAGTGTCCACCAAATTTAAGGTCTGAACATCCAGTTTTTTCAGAAAGTTATCCATTGGATCAAAGTAATAATACGATAGGCACTACAGATTTCTCAAACAGTTCCATTCCAATTACCCATACATATATTCCTTCAGATAGACAAACGGATAATCCAATAACAGTGGAATCTCTTCTTGAACAGACTCTTAATGAAGAAAATAATAGTGGATTAAATGGATCTGATACAAGGAATACGACATCAAATGCAACGGACAATAATGTACTAGAAGAAGAACAAGATAATAACATACTTTATTCTCAAATTCAGTTAACGAATAAAAGACCGGTACTAAAAATTGGATTGTGGGGAATATTTGGAGAAGAAGTAGATGCGATTAATTATTTGGAGAAACAATTAACCATTATTGATACAGAGATTTTACAAGCCAGGAAACAACATTACTCTGCCACTCCCACAGCATTTGTCACTATGGATTCTGTAGCTAATGCTCAGATGGCTGCGCAGGCTGTCCTTGATCCAAGAGTCCATTATTTTATTACAAGATTAGCACCAGCTCCTCATGATATTAAATGGGATCATGTTTGTTTATCAAGAAAGGATCGAATTATTAAGATATACTCAGTGAGTGTATTTATTGGTGTTTGTAGTGTATTTCTGATCTTACCAGTATCATATTTGGCTACCTTATTAAATTTAAAGACAATTTCGAAATTTTGGCCATCTCTTGGTCACTTATTGGAAGAAAATCAATGGGCGCAAAACATTGTCACAGGGTTGTTACCAACTTATCTTTTCACAATAATGAATGTGGTGATTCCATATTTTTATGAGTATTTAACTGAACATCAAGGATTTGTGTCACATAGTGAAGAAGAGATATCTTTAGTATCGAAAAATTTTTTTTATATTTTTGTCAATCTATTTTTAGTGTTTACATTAGCTGGTACTGCATCAAATTATTGGGGCTATTTATCCGATACCACTAAAATAGCATATCAATTAGCCACGTCTGTAAAAGAATTTTCATTATTTTATGTCGATTTAATAATTTTGCAAGGAATTGGTATGTTTCCATTTAAACTATTATTAGCGGGGAGTTTGATCGGGTTTCCATTAGTCAAAATACAGGCAAAGACACCAAGACAAAGGAAAGAGATTTATAATCCACCAATTTTCAATTTTGGTTTGCAATTACCACAACCTATATTGATATTGATAATAACTTTGATTTATAGTGTTATGAGTACGAAAATTGTAGCATCGAGTCTTGCTTATTTTGTTATTGGATATTACGTTTATAAATATCAGTTAATTTATGCAACAGATCATTTGCCACATTCAACAGGAAAAGTTTGGCCATTGATCTTTAGGAGGATTATTATGGGTCTTTTATTATCACAATTGACTATGGCAGGTACATTGGCAGGGTTTGAAGGCGGTTGGGTTCTATCATCGTGGTTATCACCACTACCTTTCATTACGCTAAGTTTCCTTTGGGATTTTGAAACAAATTATTTGCCTTTATCACAATATATTGCATTAAGTTCGATTAGAGAACATGAAAGAGACAATTCTTTAGTGTCTACACAATTTGAAGAGGAAAGTTATGAATATCCATATTTAGTGGAGGAGTTGGAAAAGCCGATGGTTGAATAAGTGCCAAATAGTTGATTTGAATTAAAAGTAAGAGAATGGCATAAAAGCAATGAAAAAAAAAATGAATAGAGATATCATTGTAGAATATTTAATATATATGTATATCCATATTTATATATAATATAAGGTCGATTTAAACTCATGAATTAAATATGTTATCAAATGCACTATGCGATTGTGATTATTGTTGTTATTTGTTAATAAAATAAATAGTGCACTTTTAATTACAATAAATTTAACTAATGACGATGCGATAAAAATCGAGATAATCTTCAAATAGGATAGATTGGTTACTATTTTAAGTGATTCGACAAGATAAAGGTTTGCAACATATTTGATAATATTCATTGAAAGTAGCGTATCGTAAGGCCAAATTATCATTAAAATTGGGAAAATTTTAGCACCGTAAGACAATAATATAGTATAAGAGATAATATATTTCGAATATTTAATATTATGACCCCAACCTATTAAATTACAAATAAACCATTGTATTAAAAAATGGGAGATTGTTAAATCTAATAAAGAATAAAATGCAAAATAGACGTACGGATAAATAATATTAAATTTAAAAGATGACAAATTGGAATAAAATGTATTGGAAAGGATTATTGATTGTTTACCCCTTTTCAAATTTTCTTCTTCAAAAATCCATTTTAAATAAATATCAAAAGTAAATAAAAGTATCCATAGTCTAATCAGCATATCAAATTTATTTTCCCAATTAGTAAATTGTCTAATGATTTTTGTTAAATAGTAACGATAAGAATTTGTACTGCTGCTTGAATTAAAGTGGGTATTATTTGAATCCTTGGATAACAATTTAGATTCTAAGGAATTATAAACTAAATGTCTATAAGCACCAGGTTTTAAAAATAAAAGATCCACGAAAAGAATTACATTATCAATTTCCACATATTTATCTACTTCTGAGCCGCAATTAGAACAATCTGTTAACTGAATATGGTCGTGTGAATAAACTGTATATAAGGAATCTGTTTGATGAGTACAATTAATACATATCATTCCATTAATGGAAACTGAGTCAGAAAAATAAAAGTTGTAGGTATTAGTAGAAATTGTAATAAACAGTAACTGTCCTTTCAAAGTCAACTAGACCAAGTGATAATAATAGTGACAAAACAGCAAGAATACACATTTTATAACTTTGGTAGGTTTGTTCTCCATATAGCCCTCTTTTCACACGGGGGAAAAATATTTTTCCTAATTTTTCACTTCTCACAATTTTTTTTTTTTAAACTTTCTGTGAAGTGTAAAATGTGAACTGAAAAATCCAACACACTGTAGACAACATACTTAACATGTCCAAGTAACATTAACTATATATTAGACTAAAGAGAGTAAGTAAAACTAAGTAAGCTCGAGTCTTTGTTGAAAAAGAAAGAAGAGAACGCAACACAACAAACAGGAGGGAAAAAATAGGAATGTCTAGAGTAGGTGTTATGGTTTTAGGTCCTGCAGGTGCGGGTAAGAGTACATTTTGCAATTCTATTATATCATATATGCAAACTGTTGGCCGTAGGGCACATATTGTGAATTTGGATCCTACTGCAGAGCCAAGCAAATATGAATTTACTATTGATATTAGAGATTTGATATCTTTAGAAGATGTGATGGAGGAGATGTCACTTGGTCCCAATGGTGCGCTGGTATATTGTTTTGAATATCTTTTGCGAAATTTGGATTGGTTAGATGAAGAGATTGGGGATTATAACGATGAATATTTAATCTTTGATTGTCCAGGTCAAATCGAGTTATATACACATATCCCTGTTCTTCCAAATATAGTACGTCATTTACAACAACAGTTGAATTTCAATCTATGTGCAACATATTTATTAGAAGCACCATTTGTAATAGATACATCCAAATTTTTTAGTGGAGCATTATCAGCAATGTCGGCAATGATATTATTAGAATTACCTCATATCAATATTTTAAGTAAAATTGATTTAGTATCTAACACATATAACAAAAGAAAATTAAAAAGATTTTTAAACCCAGATTCGATGTTGTTAGCAGATTCTGCTAATCAAGAGACAAACCCAAGATTTCATAAATTGAATCAAGCTATTGCACAATTAGTGGATGATTTTGGTATGGTACAGTTTTTACCATTGGAAGCAGAAAACCCAGATAGTGTCTCTACAATTATATCATATATTGATGATGTTACACAATGGGCTGAAGCTCAAGAACCAAAGGAACCAAATGATCAGATAGATATAGAGGATTTATAGAATAATAAAAAAGATAGGAAGGTTTATTTATTATATTTAATATTTAGTTTAACCCATCGTGATAATACTATTATATTGTATTATATTATATTTATTCTGTAGAATATTAGCATATATATACAAATATTTTAATTGCCATGATTATTGTAGAATCCGTTTAGTACCCCACTCTAGTGTACTTTAGTATATTCTGGTAAACTATACTCTACTGTGTAGTTCACTGTGACACTATGGCCAAGTAGTGCCTGGATTGGTAATATAAACTGTTGTGATAACATCCATACACCATATTCTATTCCTATTTAAACTTTCTTTTAAAGGTTTGGAAAATTTTTTATAAATAAAGAAACCTTTAGATTTTGTTATTTCACTATGAAAATTACTATTAACAAATTAGTTTGGTTTACCTCAAAGGCTGTTATCTTATTCTCTGTTATATATATGGTTACATATTAACCAGAACAAGTTTTTACTATAAAAAAATTATTTATTCGATTTCGTAGGTAATTTAGTTTTAAACAGGAGATAAAAATAGATACAATCATGGTAACGATAAGTGAGGTAAATAATAATAATAATGATAAAGTAACATCCTCTAGTTCTACTCAACATGGTGCAAATAGAACTGCTGCCCATACCCATATTAAAGGTCTTGGATTAGATTCTCAAGGTGTAGCCAGGTCTATGGAAGGTGGTTTTGTTGGCCAAGTAGCTGCTCGTGAAGCATGTGGTGTCATTGTTGATCTTATCAAGGCTAAAAAAATGTCAGGGAAAGCCATTTTACTAGCTGGTGGTCCATCCACAGGTAAGACTGCTTTAGCTTTAGCAATCAGTCAAGAATTAGGTCCAAAAGTTCCATTTTGTCCTCTTGTTGGTAGTGAACTTTACTCTGCAGAAGTTAAAAAAACTGAAGCTTTAATGGAAAATTTTAGAAGAGCTATTGGTCTTAGAATTAAAGAAACAAAAGAAGTCTACGAAGGTGAAGTTACTGAACTTACACCAGAGGATGCCGAAAATCCATTAGGTGGCTATGGTAAAACTATATCACATGTTATTATTGGATTAAAATCTGCTAAAGGTACAAAGACTCTAAGATTGGATCCAACCATCTACGAAAGTATTCAACGAGAAAAGATTAACGTTGGAGATGTTATCTATATTGAATCTAACACTGGTGCAGTGAAACGTGTTGGTAGATCAGATGCATACGCTACTGAATTTGATTTAGAAACAGAAGAATATGTTCCTTTGCCAAAAGGTGAAGTTCATAAGAAAAAAGAAATTGTACAAGACGTAACGTTACATGATTTAGATGTAGCTAACGCCAGACCTCAAGGTGGTCAAGATGTAGTATCAATGATGGGTCAATTATTAAAACCAAAAAAGACAGAGATAACAGAAAAATTGAGACAAGAAGTTAATAAAGTGGTGGCTAAATATATAGATCAAGGTGTAGCAGAATTGGTTCCAGGTGTTTTATTTATTGATGAAGTCAATATGTTAGATATTGAAATATTCACATATTTGAATAGAGCATTAGAATCAACTATTGCACCTGTAGTCGTTCTTGCATCCAATAGAGGTATGACTACCGTTCGTGGTACTGATGATATTGTCTCACCACATGGCATTCCACCTGATTTAATTGATAGATTATTAATTGTCCGTACATTACCATATAATAGAAGTGAAATTCGTACAATCATTGAAAGAAGATCTAAAGTAGAAAATTTGGAATTAACAAACGAAAGTTTAGATTTTTTGGCTGATCTGGGTGTTTCCACTTCTCTACGTTATGCATTGCAATTATTGTCTCCTGCGGGTATACTTGCGCAAACTTTTGGACGTAAAGAAATTGCAGTAAGTGATATTGAAGAAGCTAAAACATTATTCTTAGACGCCAAAAGATCAACCAAAATTCTGGAAACTGCCAAAAACTATTTGTAATCCTTATTTGTTTATATGTCTTGTTTATTGCTATTAAATAAATATTGAAGTTTATGATAAACATTATTAGGGGCCATTTGCAACTACATCTTTGTTAATTCTATATCTATTTTTTCTGTACATTATTTAAGGAAAATTAAGATATAATCACTAAACAGCTATATATATGTATATATTACTGGCCAGTAAATTGGATGTTCATATATCGGCTCCAAGAATAGAAATCTCTTTTAAGAAATCATCTGGTGGTATAACAGCTGTACTACCATAAGTAACTTTCTTTGGATTATGTATTTGAGAATGTGCCCACTCTTGTAAGTTTTGATATTCTAAATAATTACCCCCACCAACAATGAAAACAATGGACTTATTATATGATTGTCTCTTTGGTTTCTTAGTATGAGATCCCCTTGTAATTCTTGGGTCAATATATAGATAGCCGTCTGTGGTTTCCAAATTCTTCTGTGAACTATTCAATGGATCCATAATAGCTTCTACAACATTAGTAATTGGAATTGTTTTCTTTTCTGGTAAAAGATTTTTAATACCAGAGATTAAATTACCAACACTCTCTGGTAATTTCCCCTCAGTTAACTTATACAATTTGGAAAGACTGTAACCTGCATTATTATCAATATTATTTGCCGCTTTCCCATCATCTAATGACTTATTTTGCAAACTTAGAGAAGATATTTGCATGTATTCTCTTAACTTATAAACATACTTTAGTGGACTAATATCATAATTGTGGGATATGAAATATTTCTCAACGTCATTTACAAAATCCTCTGTTATACCCTTTGACGAAGTTAAAAACAAATAGATAAAAGTTCTCATTTTATCATTTAAGTTATTAGTCTTGTTATCATTTAGAATGTTCATAAAATTAGTTCTAAGTTTTGTATTATTAGGATCTTGTTCAATTTCAAAAAATGTATCAAGACCCTTACTTTCTAATTCATTTAGTAATGAACCAAAAACATTAACATGCATATCAATGATACTTTTCTTTGCAGTTAATTCTGGTAATTTATTAACTACCTCTTGGATTTGGAGGGTATCACTATTAGAATTAGGATCTAGATCTGTAATATTAGTTACACCTGTCTTTCTTGTAATTTCTGCAGCTTCTTCTTTGTATTGGGCTAATGATGTTTCAATATTTTCTGCAGCTTCAGGAAATGGTAAATGAGAATTTTGAATCCAAAAGAAATCAGTTGGTTCAATATCATACTTTTTCTCGGTGAATTTTTTAGTTTGGTTATCATTATTATTAGAGCTATCATCTTGATTTGAAATATTGTTATTATTCTTATCAATTTGTTTAACTGGAATAGTAATTGTATTTCTAGACAATTTGAAAATATCAAACACCATACATTGATAAATCCAAGAATGAGCAAACATAGATGCAAAATCAATTGTTCTATCCAATATAATTAAAACACCTCTTTCCAAATTGTCACTATCTGGTAACACTGCAGTACCTGAGGACTTAGTATTAATTACATAATCACGTAGTCTATTACCCAGTTTCTCCGCCACCATTTCAGCAGGACCACCTGTCGAGGCTCTAATAATAGGTATAGAATTGGTAGTCATTACTGTGTTAAATAAACCATCAGCAATTTTATCACATAACAGGTTAATTGATTCCTCAGTAGCAGTTCTACTATTAAATTGAGAATACGTGTTATTGATTTGTAAAGAAAATAACTCAGGTTCAGTGACAACAAAGTCCAGGTATTGATCAAATACTTGTTTAATTTTATCTGCTTGACCAATTAGGGTTACTTCTTGGGCTAGTTTCTCTAATAGATCCCTACTTAAAGTAGAAGTAAAATTAATATAATATTCTGAATATTTCCTCTCTTTTATATCCTTAATAATAAGATCGATATTTTCTTCTGTTGGCGTAATAAAATAGACCGCAGGAACATCAGGCAGTGGTGCTCTATCTTGTTTAATCAATGTGTGAACTGTGATTCCAGCTTTCAATAAATCATTGACTCTTAAGATAGAAGATATGATTTCAATACTCTTTTTATCAAGGACTAATACTTTCCATAAAATTTCTTGATCACTAAAAGTATCTTCCAAATTAGTGTTTTCTATATTTTTATTTAAAAAGAGCATCTTTATTATTGCCGACACTTGCATGTCACGCAAACTAGGTCCTCTTCCCACAACTGAATAACTTTGAGTTGACATTTTTAATTTAGTCTTTTGCTATTTAACAACAAAATCAAAAACAGAAAAAAGAACTTTTACTAGTACTATTTTTCCTTCTTATTACAATGTATTTTAATTATGGGTTTAGTTAATCTCTAATAGACTAATTTATAAGCTGACACGCTAATTGACGGGTTCATCTTTCTTGAAATAGTTTAATAAAACTGTATGTTTAAAATCTTATTTCCCTCTTTTTATTATGAATATTTTCCTGAAAAGAATTCACAATTTTCTTCTGGTTTTGATTTCTAATTTTCGCCTTTTTGTGGATTTCGAAAGTAAGAAAGTAATAAAGAATTAAAGAAATATAAAGCAATAAATTCCTGCTTTTGTGAAATATACAGCAGGGACAATCAATACTTAGTCGATTACCTATCATTGATTCTTCATATCTTCAAAATATTCGTTTAACATTCGACAAGCTATTGAAGATGGTCAGTTTTCCTAATGATATACTTTACTTATTTATATATATGTAGTCTAAATGTAGCGATATATCTATATATATTGAAAATGCGGTTTTTACAATTTTGTTTAATGTGAATTTCCCTCTTTCAAAGTGGACCTACCTGCTCTTAATAATTCATCGCAAAGTAATAAATTGCTTGCGATACCAGTAGCACCATTGATTGCATTTCTAATAACTCGGTATGAATCCCAGATACCTTCAATGGTTGGATCACATGTATCCCCAATATTTAAATCAACACCAACATATCTGTGTTCTTCACTGTCCTCATTGTCGTCCAATTCGTTCTGACAAAGCGATATAACATCCAGAGGATCAAACCCAGAGTTTTTAACTAAAGTTTTTGGAACCACTAATAATGCTTCAGTGAACGCTTGCACACCAGTCTTTGTCTTACCCTTTGCACCTAATTTAACCATATTACTCTTTTGTAAATGATTAGAAGCAGCGAGGAAGAAAGAACCTGCACCTGGAACAACATTTTGATCTTTTAGGACATTTGCAACAGCTCTTAACCCATCTCTAACTGCATCCTTTGTTTGATTTAATGCATATTGAGTTGCACCTTTAATTAGAATGGTACATGATTTAGGATCTCTGTTTTCAGTAATATATGTGAATTTTTCTTCACCAATAGTTTCTTGATAAACTAATCCGGAGTAACCAAGGATCTTTGGTGATAAATCATCCACTGAATTTTGAGCCACCCCACCAGTAACTAATTGTAATCTTTCCATATTACGTCTCTTGGCTCTCCTTAATGCTAGAATACCGTGTTTAGCCAAAACATCAAGTGACATTGGATCAATCCCCTTTTGATTTATAATAACAAACCCTCTATCATTATCCATCCCACACACTTCATTTTTCAAGTCAATGATTTTTTTCAATTTAGCATCAACAAACTTTCTTTCACTGGCAGCTAATTTGTCTCTTTGTTCTGCAGAACTGTAAAAAAACCCAGAATTTACTTCAGTCTTTTCATATTCCAATGAAACGTTTAAGATTAAGACAAACGCATCTTTGACTCTTGTTGGCATATCAGGGTGTCTGCCACCATGATCTAGAACTAAACCTTTTATAAACTTAGTATCCTTTGTTGACAAATGTTGCATTTGCATAATTTCTACCATGTGTAAATCTAAAGAATTTTTCTTACTTGGATCACGAACGTTTAGTACAGCATCAGTGACGATAGGTGTCAAAACTTCAGTTAATTCAGGATTTACTTTTGTACATAAGGATGATCTTGCAACTTGTAAAAGAAATTCTCGATCAATATTCTCAGATATCGGTTTCTTGATTTTAAAATCATCTAAAAAATTTAAAGTTTCCTTTCTGGCAATCTCGAACCCATCAGTAATAATTCTTGGATGGACACCTTCTTGAATGAATCTATAAGCTTGTCTCAATAATTCACCGACTAAACAAACCACTGTAGTGGTACCATCACCAGTTATTTCATCTTGCGCAGCAGCTGCTCTAGCAATTAATACTGCAGTCGGTGATTGGATTTGCATCTCAGTTAAAAGCACTTTTCCATCTTTAGTCAGTTTTATATTCCCTGCACCATCAACCAACATTTTCAAAGTACCCTTTGGACCTAAATTTGTTTCTAAGACGGATTGTAGACCTTCAGCAGAGGTGACATTCACTTTTAAAGCTGCATCTCTACAAATCGATTCTGCCTTAGGGTTTAATAACTGTAAAGACATTCTTAGTGTACTTATTTATTTCTTATTTCTAATTCTTTCGTTTCTGTGGGGAGGGACAGATCCTTATTAAATCTTAGCTATTATAAAAGCAAACCTGATTGATAAAATGTTGTATTTTCGTCCAGTTATTATGATACGTATAGAGATACTCTTGGTTTTATTTTAATCTAAAACCCTTTATATACGTTGTTCTATATTGTCAACTATCTAAATTAAAATCAGGTAGATGGCCCTTTTATTTCTCTTCGAGGAAATTTTTTGCCTTGTTTCTTTTCGAGACTACTACTCAAAAAAAAAAAACAAAAAAGGTTGGACACATGACATCGAGACTGAATTGGCTTTTTTTACTTTCTTTCTCTGATATTATCGAGAGTAAAAAGGTATTGCTTTTGAAGATACCCTTTCGGATAAAGTTGTGATCATCAGAAAAGGTATTCTGAGCTATTAGATCTGATATATATTTCTATGTATGAAAATATATATATATGTGTGTGTGCATAAATGGTTTTATTTAATTCTTTGTCTTGGACCACCTGGAGATTTCTTGTTCCTTGCAGTCAAAATTTCGACACCATGCTCAGTGACCAAAAGAGTGTGTTCGAATTGTGCAGATCTTTTACCATCTTGAGTAGTAGAAGTCCAATCATCAGGCCATCTAATGTCTCTCCATGTGCCCTCATTGATCATTGGTTCGATAGTGAAAACCATACCTGGTTTCATTACACCTGGTGTTCTATTGTTTGCATAATGTGGGATGTTTGGTTGGCAATGGAAGTATTTACCTACACCATGACCACAGTATGTTTTCACTACAGAGGTTTTATTTTGGGTAGCATGTTTTTCAATGAAATCACCAATAGATTGGAATTTAGTACCTGGTTTACACTGTTTGATAGCGATCTTTAAACATTCTCTTGCAGTTTCCACAGTATTGATAGTTTCTTTATCTATCTTCTCACCAACGTAATAAGTCTCATTCAAATCTGCATGGAACCCCTGGTAATATAGAGAGACGTCGATATTGACGATATCACCTTCTTTCAAGACAGTCTTATCTGGAATACCGTGACAGATAGTCTCATTTATGGAAGTACAAACAGATTTAGGGAAATTGTAATAATTTAATGGGGAAGGATAAGCTTTCCTCTTGATAGTCTCATTGTGAACGATTTCATCTATTTCGTCTGTAGTGATACCAGGTCTAACAGCCGCTGCAGCAATATCAAGTACTTCTCTACCTAACATACAAGCTTTTCTAATCTTTTTAATCTCATCTTTCTTATAGATGGGGATGGAAGATAAACGGTCATTTCTTTGTTCTTCTATTGGAAGACCATTATCAGCCCAGTCAGGCTTAGGGATATCATCAGGGACTTCTCTCTTAGGAGTCAATGGATAATGTGGTCTTAAATCACCAGTGTATTTGAATTTAGGGAATGGATCATATGGAGAATGATCGTCATCGTTCTTATAATGTAAGGCTTTATGAGCTTTATAATTATTTTTGTAACAAGTTTCGTTACAAAATACTTGAATTATCCCATTTTTCAAACAAATGGGACATTTAAGTTGAGAATCTGTTTCTTTACCACATTGCAGCCCAGCACAACGCACTTTGTTAGTCATTTGTGATAATGTGTTCTCTTTCTTTTCTTCCTGTCTGGGTTTAACATGATTCTAATGTTAGACACTTTGTATACTAATGTTCTATACAAATTGGCGTAAATATATACCATAAAGTTTTTCTTTTCTTTTTTTCCAACAAAAAACCATAGAAGAAAAAAAAATTTTTTTTTTTTTTAATTTTATTAAATTTTAGAGGCAAACCTGTGGAGGGATGTATGAGTGTATGCAGTTTGCGCAACTAAAATTTGAGTGAGGATGATGATTAAGGCAAGATATTTGGGTGGTGGACAGGGAAATGAGAAGGAATTGGTATGTTAGGGAAGTTGACATGGAGAGTGTATCTCATATATTATCTTCTGATAACATTACAAACGAGACAAAATTGGGACATAGGTTAGACGACTCTTGTTGACATTTTTATACCTCGTTACAGAGTAATAATAATTCAAAGTCCATCAAAAAAATACTTGCTTCTCTCTCATCATCTTCTCCACTTACATATAAGTATTTATTTTTAAAGTCAATAAAACATTTGATTATTAATAATCTTTCAGGTTTCGAAATACTTTTGTGTTAGAAGTGCTTGTGTTATATATATATATATATATGTCTTCTATCACACTACATAGTGTTTTTCTTGTTTTCTCTCTCTTTCATTTCTCTGTGTGTATGCAATCTTTTTTTTCCCCCGGTATTTTTGTTTTTTTTTTGCCCCTTTTCGTTATTTATTTGATTTTTGTTCCTTTTTGTTTAGTGACAGAAAGGTAACTGATGTTTAGAGGTTGTTTGTAATTACAATATAAACATATCTATATAAAAAAACATTTACTTACAAGGTTGAGTCATACTACTCTTTGTTTAAGTGAAGCAATTAATAATAAAAAAAAGAAGAAGAGTATCGATAAAGTGGGGACAAACAAAACTATTCACATAACACCACCCCACACACAATCATAAAATACATACAAACAATATATATAATTTAATGTCAATTCCATGGCGACGATTATCAAGATGGATTATCACTCTAGATCAAGATATATCATCACCTTTAGAAACCGAAAGAGCGTATGAAGCATTGCCTAAAGTGACAAATTATATTTTCTGTCTAGGTGGTCGACTAAGAACCAATAGGACTATCAATGCATATAAATATTTACCTATCATTGTATTGATTATTATTGTCGTACCGTGTGTGCTTTTCTCTATATTCGAAACACCTTATACTGTGACTCAACATGACAAACCATCATTAATTTCATTAGTTGTTTTATTCTATTATTTTTGGGTGATGACATTATTAATGTTTTTAAGGACCGCAACCAGTGATCCAGGAATGTTACCAAGAAATATTCATCCTGGACAATGGCAATCAAATAATACTACCAATCATATCGCTTCACAATTCTTCACTCCACAAGATTATTACAACATTATAACATTACCTGCACACACCTCTAAGAAAAACCATCCAGAGAGAAACAAGACAATAGATATCAAGTATTGTCCAACGTGTAAAATATGGAGACCACCAAGATCATACCATTGTCCCACATGTGGTGTTTGCATCCAGACACATGACCATCATTGTGTATGGGTCAACAATTGTGTAGGACAAAGAAATTATCGTTATTTTATATCATTTTTAGTGGCATCTGTATTCACCTCGAGTCTCCTAATAATCACCTCTTTAATTCATTTACAAAGAGTTCATTGGGTTCCTAAGAGAAGTCCAGTATCCGTTTTATTGGTCATATATGCTGGGTTAACCATTTGGTATCCCTTCACTCTTCTATTATACCATATTGCAATGACTGCCACACAACAGACAACAAGAGAATACCTGAGGACCATGAGTAACAATAGCGTCAAAAACCCAGTAATGCATCCAAGGATTAAAAGAGTATCTACAAATATCTTTGATAGAGGCAATTATGTGACTAATATGTTTTCATTAATGGGACAAGTTCGGGGACCTAATTTGTGGTCACCAAGAGACAAAGTGCCTAGAAATGGGGATTGGAGATTACAACAGTGGTAAATATAAATATATATAATGAAGAGAGTGTAATGTTATATTACAAGAGTAATTAATATATATATCGCGTGTGTGAGTTTTTCTTTTCCTTTTTCTTTGTTTCCCTAGTCACTCAGCTTTGTTAACTAATACTACTACTGTTCCTTTATGCTGATCATCACCTTTCTTACTTCTTCACACATACACACACTCTCTGTCTCTCTCTGTCTCTCTGTCTCTCTGTCTTTCTCTTCCAATCTTTTTTACCATGTGTAATTTGATTCTTATCTTTATTTCCGGTGCAATGGGCGTCGTCGGGCTTTTTCCTCCATTCTTCCCTTTTAATTGCATTTTTTTTTTGTTCTGTTCTTCTGTTCTTTTGTTCTTTGGTAAAACCTTCCGGGTTTCGGATCCCATCATCGGCAGTTTAAAATTTACTAGGGATTGGGCCAAAAAAAAAACGAAATAATAGCGATAGAAAATAATAATAGTGTATGTGAGAGAGAATGTATAGAAAGTAAATACATATTATGGGAGGGAAGCCATCTCGACGGAATAAAAAAAAGTGAGATGGTTTATATATATATATATATATATATATATAAGAAGCAACCATATATATGGGACAGGTGATGGATTCGCTTGATTTGCAATGAGACATACCTCTTCATATTTTGTGTCGGCTTTTTGTTATTTGCTTTATTAACGTTATTCTTATTATTGAATTTTGGCTATGTTTACATGCAAGAGATAATTACTTGCATTTCACTTTTGAAATATCGACAAATATAAAGGTTAAGAATAATATAACATAAGAATATTTTGTAATAATAATAATAAAAAAAATCAAAAAAAAAAAAAACAAAAAAGAAGGAAAGCTCCACACTCTATTTTATTAAACTATCGAATATCCGATGAAATTATTTACTAATACATGTGAGTTTGATTACCCATGGGAAAGAGTCACCGCAGCGAACTGGAACAAATATCCAAATGAGGCATCTACTCATGTCATTGCCGTGGATGTCTTAAGAAGGGAATTACAAGATAACGGGAACGTTTTAGTCACTGAACGTTTAATAACTATACAACAGGGTGTCCCACGTTGGCTAATGATCCTCGTTGGATGTAAAGATAACAGAAGTTATGTTAGGGAGATCTCCACTATTGATTTGAAGAAAAGATCATTGATGATGAGATCATGTAATTTATCGTATGTTAATTTTCTTAGAGTGTTTGAATCTGTTGATTATATACCGGATCCGATGGCACCAAAGACAAAGACTGTTTTTAGACAAGAGGCACAGATTACCGCATATGGAACGTTTAGTAGAATCTGTGATTCTATGGAAGATTTCTCAATAAGAAGGTTTTATGATAATGCACAAAAGGGGAAAGCAGGATTTGAAAAAATACTTAAAATGTTTAATGATACTACAGATGAAATAAGTAATACTTTCGTCAATAAATATAACGAGACTGTAGATGATATTAAACAGTATAATATGTTACAAGATATTGAGAGAAAATGTACTATATTGTCTGATTATTATGATATTTTTAATGATGTCTTTGCAAGATCTTGGAAATGAAGTATTTGATCTCTCTTTCCCCTCTACTTTCCAAAAAAAAAAAATAAAAAAGGAGAGGGAAAAATGTAATAAGAATTACACTCTAGATGTTTATCTTTGTTTCTTTTTTTTTTTTCCCTCTCTGTGTGTTTGTGTATGTTTGTTGATGTTTTAGCACATATTAAATATTAGGTTATTATTTAATATATTCTTAATTAGTGTAAATAGATAGTCATTGCATTATTATTCTACATAGATAATTCCTAATCTCCTTTCTCCTAACTTCAATTCTTATCATTTTATTAAAGGAAAAAAAAGAAAAAAAAAAAACTAATCCATCAAAAAGAAAGTTAATTAAAAATGAGTATATAAATAGATATAACATTTGTGTATATACACATATATACAAACTATTTAAATCATCATTTAAGCAACGTTCTTGAAGACAGAGTGACACTTACCACAGTAGAATCTGTCCTTGTGGTCGGCTAAGAAACAACCTGGACCACAGTTAGCACATTCTCTTCTCAACTTGGTAACCTTACCTTCAGCATCAACCTTGTAGTAAGATAAGACAGCCAACTTGACTTTCTTGTGCTTGTGCTTGATCTTCTTTGGAGTGGTGTAAACCTTCTTCTTTCTCTTCTTACCACCACCTCTTAATCTTAGGACTAAGTGCAAAGTAGATTCCTTTTGGATGTTGTAGTCAGATAAGGTTCTACCATCTTCCAATTGCTTACCAGCAAAGATTAATCTTTGTTGATCTGGTGGAATACCTTCCTTGTCTTGGATCTTGGACTTGACATTGTCAATGGTGTCAGAAGATTCAACTTCTAAGGTAATGGTCTTACCAGTTAAAGTCTTAACAAAAATTTGCATTTTTGATAGTTTCTTGGTTTGTCGGCAGATAACAAGTTACTGTGCTTCTTTCTCACCAAGTGGCTTACCCTTCTTATACTACTTGAAACACGAAATTAAGATTAACAAAAAAAAAAAACACTACAAATTTATTCTTGAAATTGATACGATTGGTTATTCAACATTTTCTTTAAATCATTGTGAGGATGATATAGTTTGTTTTGTTACTTACCCTTCATGCAAGGACGACAGCCACAACCGTAGCAAAAGGATAAGAAAATGAGTGATGTTTGAAGACAAGAAAGTTTTGCGATGAGAAGAACCCACAGAACATACGTAAAGGAATTTTGGCCACTATTTCTTGCGTATTCCAAAGATAAAGACTTTCCAATCAAGAAAATATGTCCAAATTTTCTATCGTGGGTGGGGCAAAAAAAAAAGAAAAAGAAAATATTATTATTTATTTATTTTGCACTTTAAGAATATTTTGGGATGTACAGGTGTTGCGTGAGTAGACAGTCTCCTTGAAGATCCTCTCCAATTGGATTAGTTACATATTAAGAATAGTTCACTGTAGGTCTTCTTCGAGTTACTAGTATTATTATTATCCTATATAGTATTATTTGATAAAAGGGACTCAAATTAGGTTACTTAGTTCATTTATTCTTTTATTTTCTTTTTGTTAAATTATTAACTAAATAAAATTTTATTAGCTGAGGTCAATTGTGCATTGAATTTATTGAATAATTTGAAAAGGATCACATGTCCAGAGTTCCATCAAATGCCTTAATTGGTAATATTAGTGATTATAATTATGACAAAATTGGCACATTAGATCCTACACCGTATATCTTAACATTTGAATTAATTCCAAAAGAAGTAGCAAATTTATGACATGAGAGTGAAACCATATAAGGTAAATTATGTAATATTATTCTCCTTATAGAAGAATTGAAACATTTCAATACGATCGAGATTAAATGATGTAACAAAGAGATATGCGTTATTAGAATTACAGTTAATATCTGTTTTTTAAAGGGAGTTAATCCTTTAGGAAACGCATGGGGCAAAAAAATAACATCAGACGAGGCACATGGATTATATATAAAGAACGATATATTGACATAACGATGTACATATGTTAAATGAAGCAGATATATGCTTTATATTTTTCATTCAATACAACAACTGTTAGTTCGTATCCAACTGAGTCTTACTGAGAAATTATACTCAAACGGTTATTTGACTCACATTTTGTTTTTCTTCGTATGATATTACATTTTTGTTTAGAGAAGATAATATAGTTTTTTCTTTAATTTCATTATACTCCTCTAAAAAAATATGATAAGCAAAATATATAATTGTGTTTAGATTAATAAAACCTTACACAGTCGTTAGTTAATATATATATATATATATATATATATATATATACCTACAAGCGTTTAAGTGATATAACAAGATTGAAGTGAAGTGAAGTGAAAAAAGCTTCTGTTAATATCTTTTTTCTTTTTTGTTTTTTTTCTGTGGAATAAATAAAAGGACAAACAATTATAAACAGGGAATATAATAAGAATAAGAAAATAAAATATGTTACGTTCAATATTGAAGATTAATACAATCAAAAGATTGGCCTCCACAATCCCTAAGACAAAAATTTCCACTCTACCTAATGGTATGACAGTGGCCACCGAATTTATTCCAAATACTTCAAGTGCTACTGTTGGGGTGTTCGTTGATGCAGGGTCTCGTGCAGAAAATATTCAAAATAATGGTACGGCTCACTTTTTAGAACATTTAGCTTTTAAAGGTACACAGAATAGAACACAACATGGTATTGAACTAGAAATTGAAAATATTGGCTCTCATTTAAATGCATACACTTCAAGAGAAAATACCGTTTACTATGCTAAGTCATTAAAGGAAAATATACCAAAGGCGGTAGATATACTTAGCGACATTTTAACTAGATCAGTCTTGGGTCCAAAAGCTATTGAAAGAGAAAGAGATGTCATCATTAGAGAAAGTGAAGAAGTGGATAAAATGTACGATGAAGTTGTATTCGATCATTTACATGAGATTGCATATAAGGATCAACCTTTAGGGAGAACTATATTAGGTCCTATCAAAAATATTAAGTCTATTCAAAGGAATGATCTTGTGAATTATATTACTCAGAATTATAAAGGTGATAGAATGGTACTTGCAGGTGCGGGTGCTGTAGATCATAATAAATTAGTGGAATATGCTCAAAAGTCTTTTGGTCATCTACCTAAATCTGAACAACCTGTTCCTTTAGGTTCACCACGTGGCCCATTACCTGTTTTCAATAGAGGAGAAAAGTTTATTCAAGAATCCTCATTACCAACAACACATGTTGCAATTGCATTAGAAGGTGTGTCATGGTCAGCACCCGATTATTTTGTTGCATTGGCTACTCAAGCTATTGTGGGAAATTGGGATAGAGCCCTTGGTGCTGGTACAAATTCACCTTCTCCATTAGCAGTAGCTGCATCAAATAACGGATCACTTGCTAATTCGTATATGTCCTTTTCTACTTCATATGCTGATACAGGTTTATGGGGGATGTACATTGTCACTGATTCTAAACAGCATAATCCAAAGTTGATTATAGATGAAGTACTAAGGGAATGGAATAGAATTAAAGCTGGTAATGTTACAGATAGTGAAGTCAAAAGAGCAAAAGCTCAATTAAAGGCAGCACTATTACTATCTTTAGATAATTCAACAGCTATCGTTGAGGATATCGGTAGACAAATCGTTACTACTGGGAAACGATTATCTCCAGAAGAGGTATCTGAACAAGTTGATAGAATTACTAAGGATGATATAGTAAGGTGGGCCAACTATAGATTACAAAATAAGCCAATATCTATCGTAGGGTTAGGCAATATTAAAAATATACCTAAACTGTCATATATAGAGAATAATTTAAACGCCTAAAAAAACCTGATATTTTACTTTTTATAAAATCGACATATCATATTGTAGCATGTAAATATATATTCTCGTAATGAATGGTTGTAATTTTTTATTAACACACCAGGGAAAATACTTTTTTAAAAATGTATTGATATATATTAGTAAAAGTGTAACTAATGAATTTAAGTATTAACCTAATGAAATAGTAGTAACAGTAAAAATATAATACTTTATAATATAATATTGGATGGTGATGTCCAGTTATTTACAAAAATTAATAATAAGTAGGTATGAATTCAATTTTAGGAGAAAGTGTTTCTCCTACTTTCTTTAATTGGTTTAGAAGATCAACAGAAGGAATATTTCTTCCTAATTCCTTTACAAACCAAAAAAAAAAAAACATCACCACTCAATTTTTTCATGTTTATATAAATTAGTAGGTTTCATATCGATTTTGATGCTAAAATATAACTAATTTAAACAAATGAAGGAAACGCTTCTAAAGTATAAACTATCTGGATATATTTTTACTACGTAAAACCTTCCTCCTTTGAATAAAATGAAAAATCTATATAATTTTTAGAACAATAAAATTTAGTACAATTTAGAATATTCCAATATATAAGTTTATCAAGGTTATATATTTTTAATAATTTTTCCACAATAAAATAATTTTTATTTGTTAAGTGAAATACATATTGAACGGCAAACTTTTTTTTTATGTCTTTACTTTGTCAATCATTTAATTTATGACTCTTCAATTATATTTTATGATCAGTTCTTATTTGGTGTTTTATTAGAACCCCAAAAGGTAGAATCAATAATAATTTGTATTCATTTCAATTAAACTTAGTTAATCATAGTGTTCTTAATAGTAATTCGCTTCTCTACAATACAAAATTCATAAGAAATTTTAATATTTTTTAAATAATGAGAAAAATGTGTCATTCCATTTAATCCATCCACTTTGAGGCAAAAAACACAATAAAATTAGTTACTCCCATATTCTTAATAATAGAACAAATAATTTGCTGGAAAGTCATATGGACGATGCTTACAACAAACAAACAAAAAAAAAAATAGTATATCTATCCACATCAACACCAGGTTGTACACTTTAATAATAACACTAAGTTCTCTACTTAACAAAATAGGAAGTATAAAGCCAAGATTATTCCATATATATATATATATATATTGCACACTTACGTCAAGATAGAGATATTTATTTGAAAAAACACTGTAAAAAACTGAATGGTAAGTAATACATATTTGGATAAATTTATGTTATTCTGTTAAGATTTTATCTCTAATAAAGTAAATTTTTATTTTTATATGGTCACATAAGTTGATAGCATGGTAATTGATGTTCTTTTCTTCCGAAAAAATTAGACGTAAACTTATCAGATGAATAAGTTTAGTTGTCGAAAATTCTCAGAGCTGAACTGCAACTTTTGACAGATTAACACTAATTAAATACTTCTTAAAATATATTATGATATTAATAAACGTACCACTGATTATATAATATATTCTTAAGGTACATATTATTAGGTGATAGCAAAATTAAAAAAAAAAAAAGAGAGTATATTTTAAGTAACAACTGTTTTAACCTTTAAAAGGTTACAAGATGAAATCTCACATAATATCTATATCTTTAAAAACGAAAGATCAATAACAGTTGAGTTAAACAAAAAGGTAATGAGTTTAGATCTTGATGATAAAAGTGAGGTTTCTCATGCTCTTGGTTACCAGATGTAAAATGAAAATGAAGTAAATAGTCATAAAACAAGGTGTCAACAAATCTAAGAGATGCTGTTGAAGATAGTAATAGACTGGAGCAGATGTACTTTGATCTAATATTATATATTCAACTTGCTTAATTCAGATAAAACATATATTTCCATTTCTTGTGCGTTTCGAGATTTTTTTTTTGTTTTTTAAAGAAGAGTCTTTAAATTCAAAAAGTGACATAAAGAATACAAAAATAATTGACCTAAGTCAATTAAGGTGATATATGTTTGGAAATTGTTCTACAAAAAAAACTTTGAAAGACAACTATATATATCAATCTTAATCACTATCATACTGGAGTGGTTAAGAATAAATTTACATATATATGTTTTTATGACTGATATTAACTCTATACAAATCAAAAATATAGGCAAACAGTTAATTAATTATTTAAATTATTTACCAGTTCATAAATTAACCAAATGTCGGTTGGAGAAAATAATTATAAGAAATTCTGTTTATTTAAACTTAGATAAAGTAAACATAATATATACAATAGCGAAACTATGTAAAGCACATGAAGAAAGTTGTCGATCAAAGGATAAAAGGAGGCAACATAAAGCTTTACAGTCTGTAATATAGAATACTTACTTCCACTGGGACAATCACTACATACCACCTACAAAGTCTGATCTTTCTGCCAGTTCAAAACATATGAAGAAATTGTATGAATATCCACCATATCTCCGACCATTATTGAGAACTTCAGGTACTACACTGCATACATACAATGAACTATTAAATAATTGGCCATTAGAATATCACTACGATATTTTATATTCAAATCAAAATTCAAAGAAAGTTACGACTTTAAGAAATATGTGGTTGCAGGGACATCCTAACGCTGTACAAGATAGTCTATTACACGTGAGTAACCACAAGCATCATCATAGTCATGATTTTATAAATATGAACCCTATGGAGATAGAGAGGAAAAAACTTGATTATTGTAAGATGATTGAACCAATTTTATCACAGTGTTATTTTCTTAATAACAGTCTTTGGAGAAATGAAAATAAAAAATTAAAACCTATTATTCCTATTGTAGAGATTCCATTTAATGTTAAAGGTGATATAATATCAAAAAATAGAATCATCAATTTGATTAAAGTTAAATTAAAAACATTGACATTGATCTTAACTAAACAATGGCCTGCATTATATGATGAACAATGTATCGAAGAGATGTTGACTATACTTCAGTTATCAAATACAGATAACTCTACTAATACTTCAATTAGTAGAGATATCTCGAGACTCTATGAACGTACTTTTCAAAATAGAATGTATCGTATCACATCAGAAACAGTAACAACAAATCAAGATGGTAGTGCTAGAACTGATCTATTTCAACAACAACAAAAGATTCAATTTGAACGCATTTGAATATGGGTGTATCATTTTAAATTAATGGAACAATTTAAGAGATACTGAGTGAATATCAATTGGTTGTGATCACAGTATTTAGTGATAAAAGAAAGTGAAGATGACAAAAGATTCTAATTGTGGAAAAATTTATGAAACTTTTCAATAGTCATTTTTTATGCAACTCACTCTACCTTTTTATTTATGGATTCTATGGATCGATCATCTTCAAACAAAAAGAAAAAATAATTTTTTGTTCTAAGTAGGTCATATTTAATCCAAAATATAATTAGGAATTGAATGGGGAGTTTCAGAATTCATCTCCACCACCTGGTGTCATAATTTAATGGTTGAATGGTCCTAATGTATACATTAATTGTGTAAAAGCCTATGCTACCATGTTCGATGAAGCCAGAAGAACAGCAAAATTTAGAGAATTATTACACCAGAAAAAAAAAAAGAATCTAGTCGTTAATTGAAATATTCTTGGTGAGTGGGAACTACCTAAACTTTTATCTAAAATTCTTTAACCCACCTCCCCCTCACAAAAATAAAAAAATAAACTAAAATAAAAATAAAAACATGGACCCATCAGGATTTAGAGATTGATATCATTCAATGTATTGAAATTATAATAGGTGAAAGATCATTATTGATGCAACTGCTGTTCAATACCTTGCTGATTTTAAAAGAAGCGATTAATGCCTATGTAGAGAGTAAAGTAGAATTTCCTTTTTTTATATATCCTTACAGATTAATAGATCTTTAAAAAAAAAGTTTTTGTATTATTAATAAGATTTATAGCGGTGAACCTATTTATTCTTGTTAGGTATTGTACTGTTTAGCCAAAATATCTAAATATTTATTATATAGCCACGAAGATAAAACAACTATAGGCACTAATTTACCAGTTTTTTACTTATTGATATTGATATCCATGATTTTAATAAATGAGTATTACTGAATATTTTAGTTTTATAGTTATTCCTATTCTATTCCGGCTTGTATATCCTTTTACTCCCACCATACATTTATCCATTTTAATAATATTAATAATATTTTAATTGTATAGAGTTTGATGTATATTGTATATTTATATTTAATATTTATTTTGATCGTGATCGATATATATATATATAACTGATTTTTATAAAATATAAATAAATATAAATAAGACACTTAAACATAATATTATTGCAAACAGTAAGAGTATCGAATTTTTCATTTTTTGCCACCATAATCTGTTTTTAATTCTAGTCGCTTTTTTCTTAAAATTATGCGAAGTATTATTTAGTTTATTTGTCTTGTCGACTAATAAAGATACTCGTTCTTGTCTTTCTAAGAATTTATCAATATTATCATTCATTATTTTTATCACATCTTGTATATCATCATCCAAATTACTTGTCTTGTTGTTACCGGTAGAATTATGAATGTTATTAGCTTGCAAAGTTTCATTTCTATAATTAATCAATTCTTCATGAAATTTATCTAAAATATCACAAACTTGAACTCTTAATTCAATATTTGATTCAATCTCATTAAACGGCTGTTGTTTTAATTCACTTAAAACTCTAATAGGCAAAATTTTTGGAATATCTAATTTAATAAAACAAACAATTAAAACATCGTCGTGACTACCACTACTGCTATTGCCATTACTATTACTAGACATCGTAGTATAATAACAATCATAGCCATCTAATAAGGTCATTGACATTTTTGTTACTTTATTCCCAATATTATCAATAACTTTAGGTATTACCATATCTTCAATAACCTTATGAAATAGTGAATATGAACTATCTATCACTGAATCTTCCATCTCCTGTTCTTCTTGACCTCTTCCCTCTAAATTATTTGAGAGTGATCGATTATCATTATTTATTGATCCATATGATATCATCTTTCCGCTACCATTACTACTAATATGTTTATTATTGTTATTATTGGTTTGTTCTTGATTAAAAAAGGACGAAACAGTTTTGTTTGATCGTGTTGGAAATAATGATCTTTTATCATTATTTACAATGATATTTTGTTCTATAATTCAGTTATTTGAGAATTATTATGTGGTGTACGGATCTAGAATTATAAGTTACGATGGATGAATGAAAACTTTTGATTTTCGCTAAAAGTAAAAAATTTTTTAAGAAAGAAGAAAATACTTTTAAACATGTGTTTGTACAATTCTATGTAATATTGTATGTAACATTTTATACAAAGAAAAAAGGAAGCAAGCAAAATATAAACTAAAATGTCAGACATTACCAAGGACGCCAAGTGCTCCAATTTCCATCATGGTAGCGTCGCTAAATTAGATTCTGTGCATCAGGAACCTTCTGGAAAAGAGCAATTATTGAAGGAAATGGATAAGATGCAACAACAACTTGCTGAGATTATGGGAGATGACAAGTTAGCAATCTCAGAAAAATATGCTAGGACTAAAGAATTAACTGAATTGTTAAATTTGGTAAAAAATTTTGTGAATATAAATATTGATGACGGAGCTAAGAATGAAGAACAAAGCATAACATCCACAAAATTGACTTCCGTACTAGACGAGATGGAATTTGAGGAACAAACTCGTCATGTTTTATTAATACAAAGAGATGAATTTGGAAATTTTTATCAATTTGTCAACTTGAGAGGAGAAAAGATTAAGTATTATTATGATAATTCATCTTATAAGTTTGATAAAAAATTGGAAACTATCGAAGATATTCCAAATTGGTTTAGAGCTCTATCTAGATATCTAAGATCTTGGAAATTTGACGATATCACTAGAATTAATAGTGATATTAATATCGATAAAAATGAAGATGAAATTATTAGACAAATTATCTGTAGTTCAATTTGTGGGAACATGAACGACCATGAATTTGATAATAAAACTGGAGTTGAATGCATTTTGTATATCAAAGATTTACTACGTCAAGATTTTGACAGGATCACCAAGGACAGAATGTGGGATGAAATTATGATTGATGAATTTTGTTCTGATCCTGATTCCATTGTCAAGGAATTGACGTACAT
Source organism: Arxiozyma slooffiae (assembly GCA_017347545.2). NCBI lineage: Eukaryota > Fungi > Ascomycota > Saccharomycetes > Saccharomycetales > Saccharomycetaceae > Arxiozyma > Arxiozyma slooffiae. The sequence goes on along the minus strand of JAFHAQ020000005.1, from coordinate 441,015 downwards.
GGTTAATATTGAAGTTTGGAGTCATGATGATAACGATTTTATCAAAATGAATTCTAGATTCTTAAATAGTAAAATTCGTGAGTGCCTATCGGATGGATTGTACATGAAGTTGATAACCAACTTTTCATCAGGTGAATTGAAAGGTAATATCAAGGAATTGGCAACTGACCGATACATCATGGCTGTTAGAGACACAGTGAAATTGAATAACAAAAGATTCCGCCAATCCAGAGGTTTAATTAGATTGGAAAAGAAAAAGTGTGATAATTGTGGTTCATATCTCCACTATGCAAAAAACTGCAAAAAGAGATATAGATTCAGTACTTATCCATATAAAAATTCCTCCAACCAAATTGATTCCTCGGATCAAAATGGTAAACTTAGGCTTGAAGGTGAAAATGCCGCTGAATACTAATTTAAAAACACCAGATAAGTCAAGTGGTGGTGTTAAGAGAATTAGTCATAATAAGAAAAGGAAATCTGATACAAGGAAAACTAATGGGAAAGGACAAATCCATAATATGGTAAGAAATGACAAAGACCATATTAGAGATAACGAAAAGAATGTGAAATTAATGGAAACAGTTTTAGAAAATAAAAGCAAAAGCAAAAGCAAAAGTACAAGTATAAAAAATAAACAAAAAATTTTAAAAACTAAGGTAAATTTAAAGATTAAGAGTCAAACAAACAAGAATTTCGAAGATAAACAGTTTGCTGAACAGGGTATTATCAGGAAAATAAATAATAGTGGAAAAATACATGATAAAGTAGTGATAGATACAGCTGCTGGTATTCACCTGGTACACAATAAAGATTGGTTACATGATTATACAAAATTGATAAAAGCACCTGAATATTGGGGAGTTGGAAATGACACAGAGCCTATTAATATTCCGGGAGAAGGTATATTATACATAAAAGTAGGCAATAATAGGTCAATTGGTGTGTCAGCTTTTTACTCTCCTGATCAGGAAGCTACCATATTGTCCGCTGATAAATTATATCATGAAACTGGAATTACATTAGATAGAGGATATAACTCTTTAATTAGTGAAGAATACAAGTTCAACACAGATACTTTCAAAAGTGGAAACACAGTGTGGGTTGATACTGAGAAAATTATAGACGTTGAAAAAGGAAAGAGAAATGTAATCAGAGCTATAGGACCGCAGAATCCATTAACCTACAAGCCTAAAATAAGTCTTTTAGAAGCTCATTTAAGATTGAATCATTTTCCAGCTAATGGTATTATTAAGTCTATCAATATGAATAATTTTGATGATGTACAAGAAATCAAAGAAGGTAGGAAGACAATGAAAATGTGGTGTGAAATTTGTGCTTCAGGAAGAATTCATAGACATTTTCACTACACTGGATCTATGAACCACTATTCACAACAAAAGTTACCTGGTGAGTCATGGAGTCTGGATATATTTGGTCCAGTTCCACATGTGAAAGAACGGTATTTATTGATCATGATCGATAATGTGTCAAGATTTATTATCGCAACGACACATACCAAGAAAAATCAAAATGAAATTGGTGATCAAATTGACTATAATATTCGTTGGGTCGAGAAACAATTTGATACTTCTGTTAAAGAATTAATTATGGATCGCGGGAAGGAATTTGATAACCAGACTGTAGAATCTATGGCTAATAATAGAGGAATAAATGTTATATACACCTCTACTGAAGATCATCAAGCCAACGGGAGAGCTGAGAGAAGTATTAGAACGATTATTGAAGATACAAGGACATTACTTTTACAATCTCAACTTCCTTTGAGTTTCTGGACCTATGCAGCTAAGGCTGCAGTAAATGTCAGAAATTGTGTATACAACAAAAATGTCGGAGAGTCTCCATTGATGAACATAAGTAAACACTCAGTGAGAATTAAATTAAGATCGTTTCTACCTTTTGGTGCACCTGCTATAATATGGGATCATAGAACGAAGAAAACAGAAGCACCCGGGAAAAAGGCTGTGACATTATCAAAGGATCCAAATGGATTTGGGTATTACTTTTATGTTCCAAAAGAAAGAAAAGTTATAAGTACTACCAATTACCTTCTGCCAGATTATTCCATTGATCATGGACAAACTGGACGAAATCAAGAAAAGGATATTATTGGTACGTTTTTGGAACACATGAAGAGAAAAATAGGAGATACCAATGATGTCAACTTTGACAAAAATGATATTACGAATGCCTTACCAATGGATAATGAACCTGAGAGTGATGATGAAGATATCGAAAATGAAGATGATAGAAGAATTATGGAATACCTCTCGTATAATGAGGACCGAGAAGGAGATAAGGATGTGTTGAGTCTACATCCAAACGATATAGAAAATGCAGACCTTGATAGTCTATTCGATGATTTTGATGAAGAAATATATGAGAGAAAAGATATTGAAGCAGAAATAGATGATAGAGACGATGTTGAAGAAAAAATATATGATAGAGAAGATGTTGAAGAAGAAATAGAAGGCAAAGACCAATTGGAGGAAAGCGTTGAAAATACAGAAAATTTGGAAGAATTAAACTTAGGCAATAATGAATATCTGGAAAGTCTTAAAGATATAGATAATGTAAATGATGAAAATAATAATATGACTGATATAGTTAAAAACGTCACACAAGAAGATATAATTGAAGAGGTGATAAATGAGACAGATGTTATTAATGACACTTTACCATCAACAGATGATACGGATACTATAAGTTACAATTCTGATAACCTATCTGATGTAGAAGAACAACAGAATTATACAATAATTCAGAATGGAGAACAAGAGGAAGCATCGAGTATAATGGTAGAAGAATTGAACAATGAACATGATATTCCATTATACACTGAAGAAGACAATAGGCAATTAATTAAAGAAAATTCAGATACTTCAATTGACAACAATTCAACCACAGAGAAAACTATCACAATTATACCAAAGAAAAATGATGTCGGATCGCATTTAAAGGATGATATTCAAAAATCGAAAAAGCAAGATTCGTTAAAACACAAATTACTAGAGGAAGAATTAAACAGAAACAATGTGCATACAATTTCGAAAGCTGACCTAGAAAAACAAATTGATAAAAAAGAAGTAGTGCATCCGAAAAAGGTCTTCAAGAAGAAAAAGGTAATTAGATTATTATATCCCGAACAAGATTGGGAAAACAATACAGTTGAATTTTTTGGAGAAAAGAAACCGACCAGAAAAATAAGAGCACTATTTTTCAAACAAGCAATAACCAATAATTCAAATTTACAGGAAAAGATTAAGTTTATTGAGGCGTACAATAAAGAATTGAATAATCTTGTTAACATGAAAGTCATTGATATGAATATTTCTATAGACAAAAAAAAGGTACCTAAGGACAAGATTGTTGGTATCAACACGATATTCAATATTAAAAGAGATGGTACATATAAAGCAAGAATAGTATGCCGTGGAGACCAACAATCTGAGTCCACGTATACAGATATCGACACTGCGATTTTAAACTTAGACTCATTAAAAATCCTATTAATCATTGCTAACAATAATCGGATGAGATTAAGGACGTTAGATATAAATCATGCATTCCTTTATGCAGATTTAGAGGAGGAAGTTTATATTACTCATCCGAAAAATCCAAAGGCAGTCACACCATTACGAAAATCTCTCTATGGATTGAAACAGAGTCCAAGAAGATGGAATATAACATTAAAGGAGTTTATGAATAAATTAGGATTGTTTGACAGTATATATTCTCCTGGCCTATTTGTTTCGAAAGATAGAAAGATTATGATTGCCGCTTATGTTGATGACTGTGTTGTAGCAGCAGAGTCTGATGCAGATTTGGATAATATTATTGAAAAGTTAAAATCAAGATTTTCACTAAAGATTGTTGGAACTATGGAAAATGATAAGCTTAGTACCGACATCTTAGGGATGGACTTAATTTATGACTACAACATGGGTAAAGTCACCTTAAGTATGGAAAGTTATATTGCTAAGTTACAAGATGAATATCCTCAAATAATAAATGATAAAATGAAAAAGGAAATTGTTCCATATGTTAATAACTATATAGTGGACCCAAAGAAAAATGATTTAATACTTGAAAAGAATGAATATAAGAAGAAAGTAAAATACCTACAAGAATTGATTGGTAAACTAAATTATATTAGGTCTAGGGGAAGAATTGACTTAGAATTTGCTGTTAGTAAAGTTGCTAGATTAGTACTATATCCTCATAAAAAGGTAATTGAAGCTACTGAGAAGATTTTAAGATACGTGTACAATACTAAAAATTTACGTACTGAATTTTTTAGAGAAAGTTTTGGGAAATGTTTGGATATAACCGTGATTTCGGATGCATCATTGGCCTCAGAATACGACTTGAAATCAAGATCTGGTGGATTAATATGGATTGGAAACAATTTCTTTTATGGATTCTCGAAGAAATCATCAATTATTTGCACTTCATCGGCTGAGGCAGAACTGGATGCTATCAACACTGCAGATAAAATTGCATTATTGTTAAAATTAAAATTAGAAAAGATCTTAGATGACCAGATCATTGAGTTGAGAGTTGTCACAGACTCAAAACCGGCACTTGACTGGCTATCACAAGAATATTTTAAAGCAAGAACTAAATTTTTAGGATTAAGAATTGAAAGATTAAAGGAAAGAATAAAAGACGAACAATGTAAAATCTTAAAAATTAAAGGTGAGGATAATCCGGCTGATGCACTCACCAAACCTTTACCCCGTAATAAATTTCTCAAATTAGTTGATATAATGCAACATGCCTTGACGCCAGAAATGTTGCTCCCACTAACTGTCCAGTGGAAACATGGTAATTCTGACAAAAATTAATATTTTGAACAGTTAGGGAGTACTAGAAAAACTGAATTACGGCGGCATGTTGGAAATAATGATCTTTTATCATTATTTACAATGATATTTTGTTCTATAATTCAGTTATTTGAGAATTATTATGTGGTGTACGGATCTAGAATTATAAGTTACGATGGATGAATGAAAACTTTTGATTTTCGCTAAAAGTAAAAAATTTTTTAAGAAAGAAGAAAATACTTTTAAACATGTGTTTGTACAATTCTATGTAATATTGTATGTAACATTTTATACAAAGAAAAAAGGAAGCAAGCAAAATATAAACTAAAATGTCAGACATTACCAAGGACGCCAAGTGCTCCAATTTCCATCAGATCGCAATACTTCTAAATAAGATATTGAAAATTTATTGGTCATATCTAACTGTATCTATATTTGAATATTTTTGTTGTAATAGTATCTATGAATGACTTGTCCCCTTTTCTATTATATTAGAAATATTTTATTTAAATGACCTCTTTAGAAATTGACTTAGAACCAACAATAAACAACAATAATAACGCTTACTGTAACTACTAACTCTGTATCAAACAACTCTTGTAATGTGGTTGAAGCGTACACAAACAAACATAAACGATCATATTCAATCATCCCATTATCTGTAGATTGATATATAAAATTCCTTTCTCTTTTCTCTTCTTCTTTCCTTTACCCCTTCTGTTTTTCAGAATTTTTCACTTTCAAAAACTGAAACTCATCGATTCGTACAAAGAATAGTGTGTAGTGTGAAACGTATTGATTATTAATTATATATATGAGTATAAATGATGGAGTATAGTATATATACCTTACTGATGTAGGTAAGCCATGAATAGAACTATATGACTCGTTATTGAAAGCTTGCTTCAGAGCAGACTTTAACAAAGTTTTGAGTATCTGGATAAGTTAAGATCATTTCTTATTTTATCATAAGACTTTAAAATCATTATCGCTAGATGCTGCTATGTAATACAATTATTGGCCCCAATTCCCGAAACAGATTCTATTTTTTATGAGTAATTTTCACTAAATATATCACTTCTTTTAATATATATATATAGTTATTATCTTTTAAAGATTAAAAGGTAATATCTCCATTTTTTCTTATTATATTTAACTAAGTCATTTATATTACATTTCACTGTTTTTTGTTAAACTATTAGTAGTTGCTATAGTGATAGTATAATGATAACTATTTAAAAATAAAAAATGTGTATATAAAAATTTTATTCCGGAAATTGTATTCCAATGAGAAGTCTGATGGTGGTGAGGGTACATACAAATCGATAAGACTGGTCTTTGATATCTTATACAACACTATAATAGTATCATATATGTGAATACTTGACGACGTCACTGTCGGGCTTGAAAATGCCTGACATTAATTCAGTCATAATACGTGATTTATCTTCATATCATTAATTGATATACTAATGCATCATATAGTAGAACTATTCAAGTGTCGTGGCGTTGGCAGTAGTGACATCAGTACTGGTGTTATTAGATGTAATAATTGGATTAATGTCGACGCCTAGTGTTGTCTGTGACGTAGTAATGGTATCAACTGATGGCGCAAGTCCATTAGTACTAGTCTTATTTTCATGGGTAGTGTTGACATTAGTATTAGTGTTAATACTTGTTGTGCCAATTTGTTGTTGTTGTTGCTGTTGTTGCTCTTCAACTTTCATTGATGTATTAACTATCATCATGCCATTATTGTTATTATTAACCTTTAATATCTCTTCTAATCTTTTCTTTTCTAATTTCTTCTTTTTTCTTCTCTCTCTATCATCGTGCCCTTTTCTTTGCTTAGCTCTTATGATCTCTAATTCTGGAACAAATACTGCTCTTAATTCCCTTTCCCAATGTCTCATACAGAACCCACAAATATATGGTGATGTTTGTCCGTATCGTGGGCGTAAGTCAGTAGGACGTAAAGTAGATATAGTATTGTTACTATTATCTGGGCTTTCTGATTTATATTCATTTTCATAATTTTGTTCTTGTTCTAAACTAGCTAATCTTGCTGACCTTCTATATGATATCATCATATTATTCACAGTATCATCTATGTGATCATAGTCATCATCGTCATGCTCGACTCTTTTTCTTAATCTGTGCCGATTTGATTCAATAAAGCTTTGTCCAGTATATTTACCTAATATTACAATACCAAAATCCTTCTCTGTTAATTGTTTAACCTGTGGGATATTACCACCTTTCTTAGGTATCGGTGCATGCATTTGTGATAAATAATCAATATTCTCTTGCGGTTGACAATCCCAATGTTCCCAAATATTACAAAGATCGCAACATATCAATTTACGATTACATATAAATTCATTATTAATAATATCTTCCTTATAACTATCCTTTTCAATATCAAACTTTTCAAAACTTGAATTATCACAAATACAATGAAATATCCAACCTTTCACATCTGGTTTATCAATATTATTTAAATCAATATCATTCTCCTCAGCCAATTTAATATCATTTTCATCGATACATAGATTTGTAGGGATCTCTTGAATCATCTGCTCAGGATCATTATTACATGAGTCATGGATATACATAGATTCATCATCGATATCTATAATAGATTGAGTAAAATATGTACCGTTATTGATGATTCTAGTATCAGTCTCTGTCAATTTTTCATTATCATTAATCAATTTTTGTATATTTTTATCTCTAAGTTTCATTAATTTAATATCCTGATCAAACTTATACCATAGAATATTCCAAAATATATCTTTTAATCTCTTATTATACTTAGATAATGATCTATGTCTATTTTTCAAAAAATGCATTCTTTCATCTAGTTTATCTTGAATTGTATCATTAATTTCTCTTTTCTTAGATTCCTCTTCTCTTGCTGCCAACCTTGATGATCTTTTTCTATTAATCATCAATGAAGCAATATATTTGGCCTTTTCTCTTTGTGCTAGTAGTTTAGAGGAATATAAAAGATGTGCCATTTTAATCTCTATAAAATCTGTCAAAAATGTTGTTGGATTCACTTTGATATATTCAATGAAACTTGGCCAATCCCATGACATAACATTATACTGTATTTTGATAGATTTTAAATATGAATCAATCTCATTTGAATAATCTAAATGAATTAATTCCTTTTCATTATTTTGTTTATTCTCTTTAATTATAGTACAATTTTTCAATTTAATTGGAACTCTGAATTTATTAGAATCATCATCATCACTAAAAATTGTATTTATCTCTATAATCGATCCATGTGTTGGCAAAACCATAATTCGTGAACTTTCACACTTATCATTCTTAATTGTTGGGAATTGAAATAAATCAAGATGACTATTCAAATAATTTTTAAATGTCATACTCTTATTTTCAATGATTTTAATAAGATAATAATAACATTCAAATTGTTTTGCAAATGGCAAATCATCAAATCTTAAATCAGAATCAATGATATGATCAGGATAATATAGCTTTAATTGTTCCTTAATAACTGAATCCCACTGTTTCAATTCAATTTTTTTACTATTTAATAATAATCTTAACAATCTTAACTTAATTAATTGAACTAAATTTCCTGTTAAACTATTATTGTTAGTATTATCGTCATTGGATTCAATATTAGTATTTGGCGACTGACTAAATGAGCAAAGATCTTCTAAGAATAAGATTTCATCAAATTTAATATCTTTCCAAAGGGGCTTAACAGAATTCAAAATTGAAGTGACATATGAATCACAAACATTATTAAACCATGACATAACATATTGATAATACCAAGTCTTGATTAAACTAGGAACTTGATTTTCTGAATCATTCGGGAAATCAGGAAGTTTTGTCTTCTCCACATGACGTAAAGTCTCTTCGCTAACATAATTTTCCCAACTAAAAACCTCCTTGGAGGGTGGATTAATAGCGGGTTTCAATCTTTTCTGTGGTCTAACAAACTCCAATTCTTCGGTTTCCAACTGATTCTTTTGATTCTCTAACTCATCCAGTTCCCTTGAACGTCTTGTAGATCTTCTTGTTCTCCTCATAGAAGAATCCTCATTTTCAGAAATAAGATCATCCACATCCAAAGGCGGTTCGGCGTATGAAATTCTTGTTGATCTTCTTGTTCTCCTCATTGTTAGATGGTTGGTATTATTATTATTATTATTATGTTTTTTTTTTTACCTATTTTTCTCTCCTATCTTTTTCCCACAAGAACTGAGTTATATCACCACTGGAGAGGGGAAATAGAAAACAAAAAAAAAAGAATCAAGCAAGTTTTATATTAAACTTTTAAATATGTTTATATAAAAGTTGGTTTCAACTACTTGAATAAAAATGTTTGTTGTCATCATAATTTGTCTCAATTTTTCCATGTTTTATCTTTTTTTATTCTCGTTCAAAGGAAACAAAAAAAAAAAGGCATGAAAAAAAAAAGAGAAGAAAAAAAACTGTAAAAATTATTGCAACCCTAACTTTCTTCCATTACAAAACTAGAAAAAGAACTGGAAAACCGTTTATACCCTAAGAAATATGTTTAGGGTTAAACATCGTTTTCCAATTAGCCAGTTTCGTGACAAACGATCTTGGTCCTTCGCCTCCACCTTCCACCTTCCACCCCCCCTTTCCCAAAGTAAACAAAAGCAAGGATTGACTGCATTTTTTTTTGCAAAGCCATTGAATCTAAGATCGTCAAAACACAAAAATGATTGATTATTCAATAAAACAAATTTCTTCAGGTACATATCCTTTTCCCTTTGGTTCTTACACCCATACGGTTAATGGAGTTTAATATATATATATACATATATATAATATTTTAGCACATCAATTTACATACACAACCAAACCAATTAAATATAGCTCGAGATTTCAGGCTTATTGAACAATTATTTAGGTGAATAGACAAATAGATAAACAGATATATATATCCATATCTATATACATATAATCATCATTATAATACACCTCATAAAGGAGGTTAGAAAACAAGAACAAGAAAAAGTAACACTTAATATTACCTGTTACCTATATTAATAAGGCAATCAAATTGCATAATTGAGATAGATTGGTTAATTTCTTTTCGTTTTCTTTCTTTCTTTCTTTTTTTTTTTTTTTTTTACCTATCAACTTCATTTTATTCTAATTACATACTCTCACATAAACCGATATATTATAATAACTATTATTAATTTGATCAATCATGCCAAATAAAGACGATTATCACGTTAATCCACAATTTAAAATTGGCTTTGCGACCCCACCTACACCTTCTTCTACACAACAATATCCTAAATTACCAAATGTTAATACACCAGCCGTGGTAGCACCTGCTACTTCAAGGATGATGAGAAAACCACAACATTCACAACAACAACATAACTATAACTCGCCTTCGAGTAATACTGAAGGAAAACTATCTTATGATAATACTCCTCATACAGACAACACTGATAATATTAATAATAATGGTTCAAATAATAATAACGTTCCTCAACATACAAATAGCAATGAAGCTCAAAGACAATTCCATAGAAAGACCCTTGGTGAATGGGATTTCTTAGAGACTATTGGTGCCGGTTCAATGGGGAAAGTTAAATTGGCCAGACATCATCAAACTAATGAAATTTGTGCTATTAAAATTGTAAATCGGGCAACAAAAGCATTTCTACATAAAGAACAATCTTTACCTCCTCCACAGAACGAACAAGAATTATTGCAAAGGCAGAAAAAATTGGAAAAAGAGATATCTCGTGATAAAAGAACTATCCGTGAAGCATCTTTAGGTCAAGTTCTCTATCATCCACATATATGCAGATTATATGAAATGTGTACAATGTCAAATCATTTCTATATGCTTTTCGAATATGTATCAGGTGGTCAATTATTGGATTATATAATCCAACATGGTTCGTTGAGAGAACATCATGCAAGAAAATTCGCTCGTGGAATCGCAAGTGCTTTAGAATATTTACATGCCAATAATATTGTTCATAGAGATTTGAAGATCGAAAATATTATGATATCTACATCCGGTGAAATTAAAATTATTGATTTTGGTTTATCAAACGTCTACGATCTACATAAACAATTGAACACATTTTGTGGTTCCCTATATTTTGCTGCACCAGAATTATTAAAGGCAAAGCCTTATACAGGTCCTGAAGTTGATGTTTGGTCATTTGGTGTAGTATTATACGTTCTTGTATGCGGTAAAGTCCCATTTGATGATGAAGTGTCCAGTGTACTTCATGAAAAGATTAAACAAGGTCATGTAGAATATCCAAATCATTTGTCTATTGAGGTCATCTCTTTACTATCAAAAATGTTAGTGGTGGATCCTGCTAAAAGAGCATCTTTACGACAAGTTATAGACCATCCATGGATGAACAGAGGTTATGACAGTAAAGTTAAATCATATTTACCACAAAGAATACCGTTAACCCCTGAGATGTTAGATCAAAAAGTAATCAAAGAAATGCATCGTTTGGAATTTGTGGAAAATGTTGATGATACAAGAGAAACTTTGACTAAAATCATTACAGAACCTACCTACCTTGAGCTTTCTAAACAATATTGGGAAAATGTATCTTATATCAAAAGAGTTAATCCCAACGTTACTACCAATTTAACCATTGAAGATCCAACTAGAGCTTATAGTCCTCTTTTATCTATATATTATTTAGTATCTGAAATGCTGGAAAGAAAAATGGCTAAGCTACGTAGAAAGCAGGCTCAAATGGTTAAATTGCAACAGGGACAACAACAACTACAACTACAACAGATACAAAATCCATTAGCTGAGTCTGATTTATTAAATACAAAAAATAACACGGCACATTCGCTACAACAACCAGTGTTGTTACAACGTAACCATAATTCGGCAATCCAGAGTACATCACCATCCAATAACAACAATATACCACAAATATCTAATTCACCAAATCCAAATCTACTAATGACAAATTCCCAGAATGAGAATAAGTTACCATTACCACCACCACAAAACAATAACAATTTTAATAGAGTAGCAGTACCAGTTACAACTACTGCAGAAAAGTCGGCTAACTTACCAATGAATACTAGTTATGATACAACCCCAGGTGTTCCTACACCTTTATTAAAGTCACCATTAAAGAGGCCAGTACCTAAGTATGGGAACCTTGATGCCAATCCTCACCCTATTAATGTATCCAAGCATCAACCTTTGAAAATATTGGTGCCACCTAAATTAGCTATACCTGAACAAGCACACACATCTCCAACTAGCAGAAAATCGTCAGAAAATCATGAAAATTTTGATGCTGTAGTATCGCCAATACCTACAGGAAAAGATTATTATCATATGCAACAGTCTGCCACACCTGCAGATTCTAATAAATCATTTGGTGGCATCTTACGAAGATTATCTCAACGACATGATGGGCATCCTCAAACCTCTACATTACAGACACCTAAAGGTCAACACAGCCGCTACGAAAATGATACTAATGGTCCAATATCTCAGAATCTGAATAACTATGGAAGCAATCAAATGACATTATCCAATAATATTAATAATATTACTACTAACACCACCACTACTAGTACTAATAATAATAATAATAATAACTTAACGGTAAATTCAAGAGGTTCCAAAAAGACACATGCACGTGCTGTATCGGAATACACGGCATCTGTATCAAGAACACAGTCTTTTAAAGTTCCTGTTGATCATGTACATATTATTACTCCTCCAATGAGGTCTGCTTCGCAAAAACAACCTAAGAAAACTAAATTCCCTGCACTTCCATCTAATGCAGAAATTTTATTACAAGAACAAAAAGAAAAGCAACTAGAGCAAGATATGAATAACTTGAAGATTAATGGAGACCAACTACAAGTTCCATCCGAACAAAGAAAATTAGAAACTCCAACAGACGATGACGTTGAAACATTAAATGATGATAATCAACCTATTGCACCTTTGACAATAGTAAAGAGTAGAAAATATCACCCAAGTGCTAGGGCTAAGTCAGTTGGTCATGCTCGTCGTGAGTCATTGAAATTTAGTCGTCCACCAGCTCCACAAGCTTTGGCTATGAATAATTATCCTGCGGATGTTGAAGATACTGGTTTCTTACAATATAGTGATGATAGTAAATCAGATTCTACACGTACCACTCCATCAAATATAGTTTCCTCCAACAATAGTCATAATAGCACTTTACTAAATGCAACAACTTCAAAGGAAAATGGCACTTCATTGGTACCAATGTTACCTGAATTAACTGATGAAGAAATCTTGGCTGAAGCTGCAAAGGCTCCACCTGGATCAATGCCTTCAATTGATTATCCACGCTCATTGTTCTTAAAAGGTTTTTTCTCGGTGCAAACGACGTCTTCAAAGCCACTTCCTATTGTCAGATACAAAATTATGTACGTTTTAAGAAAAATGAATATTGATTTCAAGGAAGTTAAAGGTGGATTTATATGTGTACAAAGGCATTTTGGAAACCAATACGAGAAGATTGAAAAGAATGATAATTCGGCATATTCTTCTAATAATATTGCTACTCCAAAACCACAATTAACTGGTGAAAGAATAAGAGATATATCTCGTCACAGTTCTATCAGAAGACAACAGTCACTGAAACAACCATTCCCAGGTATACCAAACACACCAAATAAATTTGCTCATCACGAAAGAAATGTATCTCTAATTGCTTCTCCTATTTCAGAACAAGTTGGTTATAATAACATTTCTCAAGAATTATCATCTGCATCAATTGATGATTTCCACAGTCCAGATGATGTATTAACTACTTCTAAAGTACAAGAGATGAATATGGAAAATAATGACAATGATGCAGTGGATATTAAGGAAAAAGCCCCAATTAGATTTGAAATTCATATTGTAAAGGTTAGGATTGTCGGACTGGCAGGTGTTCATTTCAAGAAAGTATCTGGTAACACCTGGTTATATAAAGAATTGGCATCTAATATCTTAAAAGACTTAAACTTATAATCTAAACTTATAAATTTATCTTGTATTATACATTAATAAGCTTAGTATATTACTATTTAAAATTACTATATATATATATATATATATAAATATATATAAATTAAGATGTGACATAAAACATATCATGGGTTAATTTTTTTGTGTGGTTTTTACAGGAAGATAATAAGCTTTATACATTAGAGAAAGTATGTTGGTAAGACAAAATAGAGTGCCCGATTTAAACTATATCTTTAACCATATTGTTGAAAGTTTAGATGTTATTTAAATTGTATAACATAAAATATAGTGACTTTATTTTATTTTATATATATATATCTAATAATGGTTTCACATGTATATCTGAGAAAACTTAATAATGTGTGAGGAATATTAAGAACTAAGACTGAAGATATATTTCGTATTAACATACTCTCTTTTTAAATCTTGCAAATATATTGCACAGTTTCAAAAATATTACCCCAAAAATAAAAAAAAAAAAAAAAAAAAAAAAACTCTTTCTCTAGATATAGATATTTGATTATTTCTAATAATTACCACACTACTAGAATTGTCACCAAACAGAATTTTCCAATTGTATATTTCATTATTCTTAGGTTTCTTTTCTTTATGCAAGTTATTAATTTCACGGTCTGATTCAACAATAATAAAAGGCCTTAATAACAGTACCATCTTCATAAAATCTGAAACATCAATAATATGCAATTACATGGATAGGATATAGTAAATATGATAAACCTTCTATGTTAGTCCGATACTTCAAAGAATTAAATATGCATATATATATGTACGCCACTGAAATTTAATAAATGAACTCAATTTGATCATTATAATATTATTATCCCCCTCCGATAGTTTTTGTTCATGACTATTAATTCGATGACTCTAGATAGTATCAATAATCCATTATCATACTGTCGTTTTGAAAATATAAAATCGTCGAAAAGTGCATATTTGAAAAATAGTAATTAAATACAAGCAGGTTAAACTTTTGGTACGTTAATGAAACATTTACTCACGATATACCAGAAAAAAGGAAAACAGGTTTTACTATATTTCATAAAACCTTATTAAGTTAAGTTTTCAAAAATTAAAAAGGTAAGAGGATTTTCCTAATATTCTGTCGTTTCCTTCTTTATTTCATCGTCATCGTTTTCTAAAGTCCCACCATCTTTAAAATTCCTAATAATTTGTAATTTTTGGTTTTCATTAATATTTAGTAATTTTAACCACTTTTGAAGTAAATTTTCACTATGCAGGTTTTTTTTCTATAAAATTGTTCCACCTGCAAATACTTTCAACAACCCTTTCAGAATAACTATTAGTATTTGCAATGAATCTATTCTTTTCTTTAAGAAGACCCCTCTCACAAATAGAAGGAGAGTCTTTAATATGTCCTTATTCCTTACCAGAATATAGAATCTTCATCGCGTATGATCATTGATATATTAAATGACTGTACCAGGTTCAATTATGACATTCATACACAATAGTTTCTATTTTTATACATTTCTTTTGTATTTGAGTGTATTAACATCAACAATTAGTTGACATCCCAATCAAACCATTACAATGTTAGGTGCCCTATGACTGTGCATGCCTTCATTATTTTATTACCTCCATTTTTAAATTTAAAATCTTTTTGTTGAGAATAGAGGGGTCTTCGTTATAAGAGCAATTTGAAGGGAGGCAAAAAGATGTGGAAATAATCTTTATTCCTACAATCGTTTTTTGGAGGCTTTGACTGGTTTCTATGACCAAAAAGTTGCAGGATATTTATCGGTACTTTTTTTTTTGCCCCACTACTTCTATTTGGATAATAATAATCCAATTCAAATGAAGATATTTCTTAGATACATACCGTTTACTCATGTATCTATATTTGTACATAACTAAGGTCATTTTCAATGACTTAACCCTTTATAGTCCCTAATTATTTCTTAGAATTGTTGAAATAATTATTACTCCAATCACTTTTATTATTGATTAGTTTATCAATTTCATTTAATAATGTAAAATCAAAATTATATTCTAATGCAAAATCGTTCCCATTACTTAATGAACCCAGTAAGTCTGTGTAATCATTATTGTTCATCTCCTCACTACTATTTTTAACATCATCATTTTTATCTTGATATCTATTCGAACCAGATTTGTTACCATTCCCATCGTTACCATCATAATTCCTACTGCTACTATTGTTATTATTAACATTATCTATATTACCACAATTTTCAATAAAGTTTTTAGCTACTTCATAATTAATACTATCAGCCTCAAGGAATCCCTTGAAAAACTTATAATATTTTTTATCAATCATATTTGTATTCATGCACTGAATACATAAAATTGCTGAATATATCATATAAAGGTCACAACGTTCAAATGTAGGATAATTTTTTTTCCAGATGCTGAATAACAAATATAATTCTTCAATATATGATTCAATTAATTTTTTACTTTCATCTAATTTTGATATAAATGGTTTATTATATGATATTAAAACAATATAATAATGAAACCACATATACATTACTGTGGGGTCAAAAAAAGATAAATTTTCCAAATACTTTTTATCCCATCTTATATCATCTGGTAAATAGTCTCTCCAATTTTGCATCTCTTGATTAAATTTAATTAAATGGTCATATCTTTGTTGTAAAGAATCTGTTTGAGTAAAAATTTTAGTCGCAAACACTTCTGAGATTCTCGATAAATATATCAATTTTTTTAATGGATTTGCCCATCTTGTTGGAACCCCTGGTTTAAAAATATAATCTTCTATACCATTTTCAATATCAGGTAATTCATCTGTCTCTGGGACAGAAGAATTTGACATTCTTAGAGTAGTAGATCTACCAAATAAAACTGAGATCAAATGATCGGCCAAATAACAGCCCCAATAAATTCTACTTCTTACTGCATAGTCCATTTTCGATAATTCATCTTCATAAACATGATTCCATGCCCTTGGATTTAAATGAAGACCAATCTCGTGAGATATACGAAATGCTAATCCAGATAAATACCAAGCCATCGGATTTTCGGCTCTTGTAATATCATAGAATGCAAGACATAGTAAGGTTTGAATAATTGCCAGTTTTGATGATGATGTAGATTCTGCCAATGATCTATCAATTAATTGGAAAATTTTGGTTAATACAATTTGTTTTGCGTTTTGATAATATTTTTCACTCTCTGAGTACAATTCGTCAGATTTTGGTGCTGCCCTAGCTCCTAACGCAGCAATAGCATAGACCAATTCTTCCGAACAATAATATGATTTTGTTGAAGGGTCACCAAAAAATGCACTTAAAAATGTTTCTCTATGAATAAACATATAATGGCCAGGATATAGCCATTTGAAGAATAAAGATAAAGATCGAAGAATTAATGGGGATCTTGACAAATTTTTCAAAATCATTTGATTTTTTTGTTCTTTTCTGAATGAGTCCTTCTTTGTGATAAGCAATGAATTAGATGGGTAGATACTATTTGTCTCTGTAGTTGACAACTCTTGAGAAGAAGATGGAGAAAGAAAAGAGGAACTATTTTTACTTAGAAACCCGATGTTTGTCTTCTTAGGCTTTGATCCTGGTATTGTAATGGTAGTTATTGAAGTTGAAGAATTAGTTGTGGTATTGTCTGATTCTTGCACATTGGATATAATACTATTTATTTTTAAAAATTTTTTATCGGATTCTCTATTGTGTTCATTAATTATAGATATATTACCAATTAATTTATTCCTTTGATTTATATTATCTGCCATTTTAATTTGTAATAAAAGTGATTGTAATTGTTCAACATATTTTTCTAAATTGTTAACATAGGAAACAGTTTTTCTTCGAGTTCTTAAATCTTCTTCTGGGACTACACAGGTAAGATTTCTTTTAGCACAATGAACACATGGAGGTTTCTCCATATCACATTTTTTTCTTGATTGTCTACAATTAAGACAAGCTAACTTTGTTATACCTTTCCTTGATTTGGAATTAACGCGTCCTCCATTACTAATCGTTGCCGACATGAGGCTGATATTTGTCATATTATTATAAGTCATATTTGATTTATATATATATTTGAAAGTATTCAAATATTTATAATATATTTTGTACTTAATCAGTTAAACACTTTGTTTCTTTATCTCTCTTATTATGTTATTGAACGTTTTATATTAGCTTTTCTTCTTATTTTGTTCACTTTCGTTTTTTTTTTTCCTTTTCACCACTTTGATAAAGCAGCATTTTGTGATGTGTAAAGTGCCATAAAGGGAAAGCGGCGGAATTAGAAGGCGGTTTGAGAAATATTGAATGAGCACCATAATTCCGCCTTCCATCGATATTTTTTTTTTTTTAAAAAAAAATCTGTCACAAAATAGTGGGAAGAATTCGAGAATATTAGAAATAACAATATATATATATATATATTTATATATAAATATTTATTTATTTGTTACAAAAAAAAATAGAGATTTTGTACATATATGTACACAAAGGTGACCATTTATAAAACACAGGTGTTTATTAAGATAGGAATTGTATTAGGGTCTCATCAAAATATGCTGGATTATCTAGGAATAGATTATGTCCTGCATTTGGCACTTCTATATATTTGGCATTATGTCCTAGCTTGTTTAAAATTTGTGTCATATAATAACCAGCATCACGGTTCATCCAATCTTCGTCTCCATATGCCATCAAGATATTATTAATTTTTAATGATTCACAGTTGTCTAATAGTGGGTCCTTTGCATTCATTTGGCGTGTGAAAAGATGTGTTAATGCTAAAATATTAGCTGAACCAAACGGTGTCTTGGATTTATAAAATACATGGTATAGATAATCACGATACGTACCATTCGGAACATTACTATATCGTTGATCGATGAAACTACGAGCTAACTTCCCGCCTACAGGACCTAGCCATCGTAACACATTCAGTTGATTATTGAAGAGAAAGCTGGGTATGCTAAACAATCTGGTAAAATATGGTGAAGTTGGGTCTATTTCATTGATTGGTATAGCATCACCTTTTTTTACAGAATGTGTAACAATTTTCGTATTATGTAAGGAACAAATATTTCTTTCAACACCTAATGGAGATAATAAAGCTAATTTATTGATATGATTGGGATACTTTAAAGCATATTTACACGATATATACCCACCAAAAGAATGTCCAACCAGATTAAATTTTTCAATATGGTTCCATTTTCTCCATTGTTCAATGGATTCTATAAAATAGTCTTCATAATAATGTACCATTTCCCATTGATTATCGATAGATTCCCAATCATCAGTTATTAAAATCTTCTGGTTATCTTTCATTTTGTCATCTTTTAAAAGTTTGAATTTTAAATTTGAAGTTGATGGAAATCTTTCCAAATTGGTATGATTAGAAAGGCCATTACTTGGTAAATCAATTGCATATAGGTCTTTGATTTGACTAGATAGAGTTTTAAAATTTCTATGGAAAGCCATAGAAGATGCAGCATAACCGTGCACTAATAAAGTTGGTGTGACAATCATATCATTTTTTTTGTTAATTGGTTCTTTATTATTATGGAAATGCCATTGATTAATTTTATCATCAATAAATTCATTAGTAATCTGAATACTTGAATCGCATTCTTTTCTTACAGAGTCCATTATTTTATCTTGATATGATTTTAATATTAAATCTCTCTTACTTGTATTTTCATTGATTGCAAATTTAAAAGGTAAACTTGGAAACCACATCATATTGCAATTGTAAATTCTAGTTTCTTTTGTTATTTATTCAACGTTTGTAATTATCTATAGGATAATTAGGTTGATATGTTGATATTTGGTCGAGACAATTGACATTATCTACTTTATAGAAAGATATCTTTTGAAGTTAAGTAAAAAATGTTTTTTTTTTGAAGCCTGAGGGAAATTATGAATATTGTGAAAGTTCCTATTGGTTATATATATACATATTCAAAAGATAAATAGTTCCATTAGTTAACCACCCAATAACTGCTTTTTCCTTTCTTTTTCAACCCGTACGTAGTTCTGGGTTACTAAGCACTTTCTTTCTTTTTTTTTCATATTCTTTTTTGTCTTCTACTTTTATTCGCCTCTTCTAGAATAAAAAAGATAATAATAAACTCGGACTGATCGGCCGAAGTTTCCTACTTCAGTAATTTCAGATCCACGGAACTGCTCGAGTAAGTAGAGAAAGAAGAAAAAAAATTCCACGGAATGCCTTTCCTGAAGTTTATTATATTCGAGGTAGGAACTCATCACATAATAATAAGTGGGACGATAACTATTGGAAATAAACAGATTGGTTATTACCTTTTGTTTATAAAATTTATGGAAGTAGGAAAAATTTAATTTGCCTTTGTAAGTTTTTTAACCTTTATTAATATTAGCTTGAAACAATTATTACTGATTGCATTAGTTTCGTTTTTTTTTTTTTTTTTTGTAAGTTTGTTTTATTTTTTCATGTTTTTTTTTAATAACATTCTTATTGTGGTACTCAATAGTAGTTGTGGCTATAGGGTCTATCAAAAAATAACATAAAAGATATTTTAAGATATAAATTCAGAAAATATAAAGGAAAGAATTTATAAATTAGAATATTTTAATTGATATCTAAATTTTTTTTTTATTAAGTCATATTTTATCTACCCCAATTTCTAATTTTATTTGTTGTTAAATGTATGTTTAGACATGTAATATTTCCTGCGTCCCAGAATTAGTCTTCTATAGAAAATTTTTATATTTCATCATTATTACCATTTTCATATTAAACATAATTACATATTAGATAAAGTAAACTCTATCGATTTTGAAAATACATATTTTTTAGTTTTTTTTTTCTAAAGATCTTCTTTATTCCAATGGTTTTGAGTTGTCACTCTCTTACTTTTTTCTAAATTACTTTAAATTATGTATAGAGAAAATTAAAAGATCATGTAGAAACTTAAAATGTTAGAGATGTGAGAAAGTCCTAGAGGTTAAGAGAGTCTATCAATATTTATATTCAATGTCTTATGGCTTACTCTCTCCCATCCCTCGCACTTTTTTTTTAAAAAAAAATATAATAAAGAAACGCATAGATACACTCATAAAGAGAAATATAAAAAAACATTCAAAATAATAAGTTTATTTCAGGAATTACAAAAAATGGTGAGAATATTTTTTTTTTCACAATCACAAACTCTTATAATAGAAAATATGAATTCTTTAAATGATAGTTCATATATAAATAACAAATATACTACAAATACCAATATTGCTTATGGCTGTAATAATAATAATAATGTAAGTGGTATAAATGTCTTGCTAGACGCTTGATCTAACGGTTTAGATAAAGGAGATTGAAGCAATGCTTTGAAAGAGTTTTAAAAACACTGAAACAGGTCTTCTGTTTAATTGGTTAAAGTGGTAAATCAGGTAATACTCTCACGTCTATGCATATTTTAGGTACAAGGATGGTCAAGCAGGCATGAAAGTTAGTAACTGACAAATTATACCAATAAGCACACTAAACTTGCAAGCTGTTCACATAATAGAAAACCTGCTAAGGTACCTTAACTTGTGTACATGTAAAGTATACGATATATATCATGTGTATAAGCTGATGAGGGTTCATTTTTGTCTCTTTACTCTTTTTTCTCTTTCGGTGAAAATTTTTTTTTTCCCTAATTGTGTAATTATTTGTTGATGTTTTTGGAATTTTTCAGTCATTCTTCGAGGAGGGAATTTTTGTGTAAAGAAGTGGGATGGTCATTTCAACAAAGGATTAATTGGTTTCAACTTATTATTACCAGTTCAACAGAGGTTCATTTTCGTAGGTGTTAAACGTATCTTATGTTCTTTTGGACATTGAACTTGTAAGTTTATTATATCACTCTTGATTCTCTTTTTTTTTTTTTGCATTTTTTGTTTTATAAGAGAAGTATAACTAAGCTGTTTTATGTTGATTAATATATAATTAATATACTAAAAGACACAAGAAAAAGGAAGGGGAAAAAAAATAAATAATTCAAGTAATATTTATATCCATACTATCAATTATAAAATATTTGTTATAATATTTTTGTTTTTTATTACACTCGAATAGTCAAAAATGAATAGTGTACCATTAGCTAAGGTCTCTATTTTGGGTAAGAATATTATCCATGTTGGTTACGATATACACACTCATATCGTTGAGACCATTATTAGTGAGTGTAAGTCCTCTACTTATGTAATCATTAATGATTCGAATGTAGATAAATTGCCATATTTACAAACCATTATTAATGAATTCAATGAAAAGTTACCTCAGGGGTCACGTCTATTGAGATATGTGACTAAACCAGGTGAGGCTAACAAGACAAGAGCAACTAAAGAAAAAGTTGAAGATTATTTATTGTCTCAAGGTTGTACAAGGGATACCGTGATCGTTGCTGTTGGTGGCGGTATCATTGGTGATATGATCGGTTATGTGGCTTCCACTTTCATGAGAGGTGTTCGTGTGGTTCATGTTCCAACGTCTTTGTTAGCTATGGTTGATTCATCCATAGGTGGTAAAACTGCTGTGGATACCCCACTGGGTAAAAACTTTATTGGTTCCTTTTGGCAACCTCAATTTGTCTTAGTTGATATTAAATGGTTGGAAACTTTACCTAAAAGAGAATTTATTAATGGGATGGCAGAAGTTATTAAGACTGCATGTATCTGGAATGCTAATGAATTTAACAGACTAGAAGAAAATGCTAATCTTTTCTTATCTGTAGTCAATTCACAAGAGGAAATATCTACTGTCAATGAAATGACAGGTGACGTTTATAAAGTCTTCCATACGAAGATAACAGATATGTTAGAACACACTTATAAATTGGTTCTTGGTAGTATTAAAGTTAAAGCTGAAGTTGTATCATCTGATGAACGTGAAGCAGGTTTAAGAAACTTATTGAATTTTGGCCATACTATTGGTCATGCTTATGAAGCTATTTTGACTCCGCAAGCTTTACATGGTGAATGTGTCTCATTTGGTATGATTTTTGAGGCTGAATTATCTCGTTATTTAGGTATTTTGTCTCCAACTCAAGTAGCACGTTTATCTAAAATATTAGCTGCTTATGGTTTACCAGTCTCTCCTGAAGAAAAATGGTTCAAAGATTTAACTTTACATAAGAAGACACCAATTGATACTTTACTGGCAAAGATGGCTATCGATAAAAAGAATGATGGCTCAAAGAAGAAGTGTGTCTTACTGGAAACTATTGGTAAATGTTATGGTACTTCTGCTCACTATGTTAGTGATGAAGATTTAAGATTTGTTTTGACCGATGAAACTTTGGTGTACCCATTTAAATATGACCAAAAGGATGAAAAGCCACATGTTATAACACCACCAGGTTCTAAATCTATCTCTAATCGTGCTTTAATCTTAGCTGCTTTAGGTAAAGGTCAATGTAAGATTAAGAACCTTTTACATTCTGATGATACTAAACACATGTTAAATGCTGTTAATAAATTGAATGGCGCAAAAATATCATGGGAAGATAATGGTGAAGTCGTTGTGGTTCAAGGTCAAGGTGGTGAAACATTGACTGCATGTAAAGAGGAATTATACTTAGGTAATGCAGGTACTGCTTCTCGATTCTTGACAAGTGTGGCTGCTTTAGTGCAATCTTCAAAGGATCAAAATCACATTATTTTAACTGGTAATGCAAGAATGCAACAAAGACCAATTGGTCCATTGGTTGATTCATTACGTTCTAATGGTGTTAAAATTGATTACCTTAATAATGAAGGTTCCTTACCATTAAAAGTTTATACAGATTCGCATTTTAAAGGTGGTAGAATCGAATTGGCTGCCACTGTTTCTTCTCAATATGTTTCTTCTATATTAATGTGTGCACCTTACGCAGAAGAACCTGTCACTTTAGCTTTAATAGGTGGTAAACCAATCTCTCAATTATATGTTGATATGACCATTAAAATGATGGAAAGGTTCGGTATTAAGGTGGAATTATCAAAGACTGAACCATATACTTACCATATTCCAAAGGGTCATTATGTTAATCCATCAGAATATGTAATTGAAAGTGATGCATCAAGTGCCACATACCCATTGGCTTACGCAGCTTTAACTGGCTCTACAGTCACTATTCCTAATATTGGTTACCAATCATTACAAGGTGATGCTAGATTTGCAGTTGATGTTTTGAAACCAATGGGCTGTATTGTCGAACAAACTGCTACTTCAACTACTGTTACCGGTCCAAAGAGAGGAGGTTTAAGACCATTAAAATATGTTGACATGGAACCCATGACTGATGCATTTTTAACAGCTTGTGTTGTAGCAGCAGTAGCTCATGATGATGACCCAAATTCTAACAATACCACCACTATTGAAGGTATTGCTAATCAAAGAGTTAAAGAATGTAACAGGATCGAAGCTATGGCCACTGAATTAGCCAAATTTGGTGTCAAGACTAGTGAATTACCAGATGGTATTCAAGTTCATGGACTTAACAACGTTTCTGACTTGAAATTACCCTCAGATTCTACTGGACCCATTGGTATCTGTACATATGATGATCATCGTGTTGCTATGAGTTTCTCTTTATTGGCGGGTCTTGTGGACGTTGGCAACACTCCAGTGAGAATACTGGGAAGACATTGTACTAGTAAGACTTGGCCGGGCTGGTGGGATGTTTTACATACACAATTAGGTGCAAAATTAGATGGTGCTGAGCCAATAGACAAGCAGTCTAAGAAATCGACTAAAAGTATTGTTATTATTGGTATGAGAGCCGCTGGTAAAACTACTATTAGCAAATGGTGTGCAACTGCTCTTGGTTATAAATTGATTGATTTGGATGAATTATTTGAAAGGGAATATGCTAAATGTTCTATTAAAGATTTTGTAGCTCAACATGGCTGGGAGAAATTTCGTAAAGAAGAAACAAGAGTCTTTGAAGACGTCATTGAAATGTATGGAGATTCTGGCTATGTTATTTCCACAGGTGGTGGTATTGTAGAAACCCCTGCTTCCAGAGAAGCGTTGAAAAAATTTGCTCAATCGGGTGGTATTGTCTTACATTTACATAGAGATATAGAGGAAACGATTATCTTCTTGCAATCTGATAAAACAAGACCAGCCTTTGTAGAAGAAATAAGAGAAGTTTGGGACAGAAGAGAACAATGGTACAACGAATGTTCAAATTATACTTTCTTTGCACCACACTGTACAACGCAATTTGATTTCCAAAAATTAAGAATAATTTTTTCTAAATTTATTAAATTCATAACTGGTAATAACCCTGTTGTTATTCCAACCAAGAGATCTGCTTTTGTATGTTTAACATTCGATGATTTGACGAATTACACCAATAAGTTAGCAGAAATATGTTATGGTTGTGATGCTGTTGAAGTTAGAGTTGATCATCTTGTTAAGCATGATGCAGATTTTATTACTAGACAAATATCAACTTTGCGCTTGGCCACTGAAGGTTTACCAATTATTTTCACTGTTAGAACTAAGAAACAAGGTGGTAAGTTCCCAGATGATTCATTTGAGACTATTGAAAAGTTGTTTTCACTTGCTGTTAGAGCTGGTGTGGAGTTTATTGATTTAGAATTGACATTACCAACTTCAATTCAATACAGGTTGCTAAATAGTAAGGGCAATACCAAAATCATCGGTTCGCACCATGACTTCAGTGCAGCATTCCCATGGGATGATTCGGAGTGGGAGAACAGATATAATCAAGCTCTATCGTTGGATGTCGATGTTATCAAATTTGTCGGTACCGCAACCAAATTTGAAGATAACTTGGCTTTAGAAAGATTTAGATATGCCCATACTTCGAAGCCTTTGATTGCTATTAACATGACTGAAATTGGTAAAATATCTCGTGTTATCAACACCATCCTTACTCCTGTTACATCTGCTTTGTTAGATGATACAGCTGCACCAGGTCAATTGACCGTATCTGAGATCAATAAAATTTATACTTCAATTGGTGGTATAATTCCAAAAGAATTTTTTGTTGTCGGTAGTCCAATAGGTCATTCTAGATCTCCAATTTTACACAATACTGGTTATAAGATTTTAGGTTTACCTCATAAGTTTGATAAATTTGAAACAGATTCTATTGATTTGGTTAAGAAAGTATTATTAGATGGTAACAAGTCTCTAGGTGGGTTGGCTGTTACAATCCCACTAAAGTTAGATATTATTAAATATATGGATGAATTGACTGATGCTGCAAGAACAATTGGCGCAGTTAATACTGTTATTCCATTAGGTAATAAGAAATTTAGAGGTGATAATACTGATTGGCTAGGTATTACTAATTCATTCACTAGTAATGGTGTTCCATCCTGTGTTTCTGGTACTGCAGGTCTTATTGTTGGTGCTGGTGGTACTTCCAGGGCGGCCGTTTATGCTTTGAAGAAATTGGGCTGTGATAAGATTTATGTGGTTAATAGAAGTACTCAATCTATGATTATTTTGA
Organism: Arxiozyma slooffiae; assembly: GCA_017347545.2. NCBI lineage: Eukaryota > Fungi > Ascomycota > Saccharomycetes > Saccharomycetales > Saccharomycetaceae > Arxiozyma > Arxiozyma slooffiae. The sequence continues at coordinate 414,647 of JAFHAQ020000005.1, read as the reverse complement.
AGGAATCCTTCCCAGCTGAGTATAACATTCATTTGATCAATACCATTGAAGAAGCAGAAAGTGTTGAAGATGTTATATCAGTTGCCGTTAGTTGTATTCCAGCTGACAAGCCATTACCAAATGAATTGATTAGTAAAGTAGAACGTTTCTTATCAAAGGGTACAAGGGTTTCTTTTATCCCAACTTTATTAGATGCTGCTTATAAACCAAGTGTAACTCCATTGATGAAATTAGCTAGTAGCAAGTATCAATGGAATATAATCCCAGGTGCGCAAATGTTAGTTCATCAAGGTGTTGCCCAATTTGAGAGATGGACTTTAATGAAACCACCATTCCAAGCAATCTTTGACGAGGTTACTAAAGATTAATATCATCAGGTTAAGATTTTTTTTTTTTCACTTTCTTCTTATTTTTCTTTTTTTATATAAATCTTAGTATCTTATTGCCCTATTTTATTAAATTATTTTGTTAAAACATTTGTAAAAGTTTTTTTTTCAATAATATTTATGTTTATTACCAAATTTCTAAAAATAAAACCTGTATATCTTCTAAAACCCATCTTTTTTTTTAAAAAAAAAAACTTCAGGTTTGGGTAACTAAAACACAAGAGGAAAATATATGAAAGAGGTTGTCTCAAGCTGTGTACTAGAATATGATAATTAATTATATACAAATACCTACAAAATATATGGTCGCTATTCCTATATCTCCTTGGTAAAACTTAATTTACACATGAAGAATATTATTGTTGATAATTATCTCTTACACTATATCAATAACAAAAGGTCTTTTAAATAAGTTTCTCAGTTAGTTACCATTAAGGTTAATTCGACGATTGTTTGAGTACCACACAGCCTGGGCCCAGAGTTTCAGCTTTTCCAAGTCTTTCATCTCTATAATAAACCTTATTCATGGATTACACATTCTCAGACTACTAGTTAGAGCACCTTAAAATATATTAAAAAAGCTTACTGGTATTTAATTAAGGTCTATTCGAATTTTTTTCTTGTGTCCTTGTTGAAATAAAAGATTCTAGAATAAAATAGAATTGCTGGAATTTTTCCAATTTAGGAGATTACTGTGCTAGTTATTTATTTATTATGCTAGAACTGTTCCCTATATTGGAAATATATTTTTCTTATGGAGAAAATCTTATCTTCCAGAATTTATTTTACATATAAAGAAGGAATAGATAGATTTGACCATATATATAGGTTTATATAATGTATAGTTATCATACATAGAATAAACCGAAGAAGTCTTCACATAAAAACATAACTATTATATTATTATCAAGAATTACAACAGATCTACTTACTATCATGTCAAATATCATCAAAGACATGAAAAATCTATCCCATTCTTCTCAAGAATGAATCAATAAGATTTTAACAATATTTTACCCCTTGATGATGAATCTTCCATCAAAAATATTCCATAATAAAATTGTGATTAGTATGATATTTTACTCACTGGTATCCAAATAGGATATTATTAGTTTCCTATTAGGTTAATATGGTAAACTATTATTTACCCCCCTGAAATGAATACGGTGGCAAATTATAATTAACAATAAGAATCAACCCTCATGCCAAAACATATATAAGGAACAAGAACTTGTTGATAATTCAAATTATTTCCTCACTCTTTTTATACATCATATTATCATTTTATATAACTTCTAGAAAACCAAGGAACATTTATTGAAGAACATCCTTGACATAAATAATACATAAAAATCTTAATATATATACAAAATACATTTTAATATTGAGAATAATAACTAATTATAATATTAGTAAAGGCGCTTCTTTTCAATAACCTTTCTTCCCTAAACGAAAAAATAATGAAGTTTATTATTTTGTTATTACTAAAATCATTACTAAATATTGAAACGAAGCTCTTATTTCCTTAAACGCACTTACAAGGTTAACATATAAGACAATACCATAGAAAACAGTTAAAAAGAGCATCATAAGGTAAATAAACCGTTTATATTTTGTATTGATTCACAATTTTTTGTGACACAACTTCTCGTTTGGTGCCCAATAGTGTCAAAAATTTTTATTTGTTTATATATTTTGCGGGATTTTCGGTTTAAAAACACATCCCGACTTTCCTAATTCCGCCAGACTCCACCTTTTCCTCTCGAGGCAATCGAAACGGAGGTAAAACAAAAAGCGGCCTACCGTTCCAAAAAGATTTAAAAAGAAAAAGAAAATGTATCGAAGATCATCATATAAGAAAACTTATCACCCTCGAGCGATTTTGTTAATAGACAAGAGAAATATTCATATGTTGGTAGTAACAAGTACAGTAAAGTAACCATTCAATTTGGGCACTAATTTTACATATTGACAACAATAATATTTTTTTGAAATAATGGGTAAAGTTGCAGTTATTACTGGGACAAACAGTAATCTTGGGTTAAACATTGCCTACAGATTAATTGAGAAAACTCCAAATGATGATATTTTGACAATTGTAGTCACTTCAAGAACCCTTCCTAGAGTTAAAGAAGTTATTGAATTATTGAAAAAGAAAGTAGAACAATTAAACAAACCATCAGGGTCTGTCATTTATGATTACATTTTGGTTGACTTTACAAATATGGTCTCTATATTAAATGCATGGTATGAATTGAATAACAACTACCAAGAGATCAATTATTTTTACGCCAATGCTGCTCAGGGTGTTTATGATGGTATTGATTGGTTCGGTGCTGTTAAAGAAGTTTGTTCTAATCCAATTAAAGCAGTCACTTATCCGACTTATAAGATCCAAAAAGTTGGTATTAAATCTAAGGATGGGATGGGTTTAGTCTTCCAAGCCAATGTATTTGGTCCATATTATTTGATACGTAAATTATTACCTCAACTAAGTAAAGGTAAGGCTAAGATTGTTTGGATCTCCAGTATCATGTCAGATCCAAAATATCTTTCTATGAATGATTTGGAATTACTTCAATCAGATTGTTCTTATGAGGGTTCAAAAAGATTAGTGGATTTATTACATCTTGCCACTTATAAAAAGCTTTTAGATGAATATGGTATCAATCAGTATGTCGTACATCCTGGAATCTTCACTAGTTATTCCTTCTTTAAATATTTAAACATTTTTACCTATTTTGGAATGTTATTACTATTCTATTTGGCCAGATTACTTGGTTCTCCATGGCATAATATTGATGGCTATAAAGCTGCTAATGCACCAATTTATGTGACACATCTCTCGAATCCAAGGTTTGAACCGCATCATGTTAAGTATGGATCCGCTACATCAATTCATGGGATGGAATATATTCAAACCACCGATATTGATCCTACTGGGTCTTCTGATGTTTATAAATATGTAGAAGAAAAATGTGAAGAATGGGATGAAAAATTGAAGGATCAAATTAAACCTACAAGAATACCCATTTGATATTTTATAAAGAATACTCTTTATTTTGTGTATGTATTTTATGGTTAAAAATTATTATTAAAATTATGTGTATACATTTGGGTATGTGCTAAATAATTAAATACATTTGTGTAATTAACTTTATGTTGTTATAAAATATAGATTCTGATTCAAGAAAGAAAAAGGAAAAAAAAAAAACAAAAGTACCAAAAGCAAATTAATTCCTCTACGTATGTCATACATCATGGATATCCATGTTTGAAGTAAGTGTTAAAACAGAACATAGAATAGGCATGTAAAAAGTTCCAAAATTGTATTAAAATTAAAATCATAAATATACATAGACAAACATGGATACACAATTATATACCTTAACTATTCAGTTTCTTTTCAAAGACATCAAAGATGCAATGAAAGTTAAAATCAATCTGGAGCGGACTTCATTGATATCCTCAGGAACTAACCAAATTAAAGCACCCAATTTTCTTGCAATAGAAATAGCCAATTTAGCATTAGCATAACGATCTTCCTCAGTCTTACCTGGTGTCACTAAATCGTAATTGACATAACCTGGAGCAATACCATTTAAGACATCCAATAAGAAATGAGCATTAGATAATGATGGATCCTTAAACGAACGTATTGTGGTGGATTTACCGCCCTTAATAACTTGTTCTTGTGCCCATTTCAAGATTTGCGAATCACTCATGTCTCTACCACTAGAAGATAGATTTTGCATTGTAGTAGTGATATTTCTACGCATCAACTGCCATACTAAACCTAATGTTAATAATTTATTACCATCAAGGATATCAGAACCTTCAATACCGACTAAAGAAAACCCCTTAAGTTTACCTAATTCAACTGCATAGTTAGTATTCTCTAAAGCTTTAAATCTTGATAATTCGGCGCCATTGGATGGTTTTTGATTAACACGTTTAAAATCTACAGAACCTGGCATGACCTTTTCGTAGGCTTGCATTAACACAATACCATCTTTCAAATCTTCAAATAAGGATACAATTGGTGGATCAACATCCAAAGAATTTAACCAAAGAGTAAAGACTCTTGCTTCTCTTTCACCCTCGGCGTCAAAATCTTCAATTTCTGGAGCTTCGGTCTCTTCAATTGGTTCTAGCCCTGGGTGTGTATTGAATAAATGTGCTACAAATGCTAAATTTAATTTAGGGTTACCTGCAACAAGTGCGCTTGGCGTCAAATACTTTCTACAACCTAGTTTATCGGCATTATCTAAGATCTGCTCAGCTCTTTGTAAAAGATCTACAGTTTGTAAAGGTTGTCTGGAACATAAATCTGGAGACAACTGATTCAATAAGATAGTGTAATTTTCACCATCTGCGACATCACTACTAAAATTCGAGACGGTTCTATGCCATTTAGCTTGTTTTAAATGGTAATTGAACCAACGTAGAAGGATCTGTTCAGGTGGCAATCTTAAGAATTGTTCCAAAGTCTCATCATCTTCTAATAAACGGTACAATTCTGGATGTAATTTAATATCAATTTTACTTAAAAGACCTCTTCTGATGATTTGCCAGATTAAACCTAGGATCAAATGTTCTTTCCCATCCACAATGTCTTCAGAATGAACATTAACGACAACACAACCAATAGCTTTGGCTGAATTGATAACGATATTAGCATTTTCATTAGCTTGGAAATTGTTTAAAGTCTTACCAGGTTTTGGAATGTTTAAGACTCTAGTATCAATAGTATCTGGAACAGAATCATTAATCAATTGAGACAAGACTAAACCATCTCTACATTCATCGAATATTTGGAAAGTATCAGTTGGGAAAGGTAATAAAGAGCCGACTAATGGATCGCCAGCAAGGACACTATTAATATGTTTTGTGAATTCAGCTCTTTCTTCTTCATTAATAGTGTGAGTGGTGCCTGTGGTAGCACCACCGACAATAATCCTAGCTTTTGAACCAGATCCAGCATGACCCAACAATTGTCCAGTAGTCCCAGTGGTATTAGATGCATCACCACCTCGGTTTGGCAATGGAGAGATAGGTCTATTTGGTTGTGGAGCAGAGGAGACAACACTTGGAGATATATTAAAACTGGTCTGAGGAACAGGTTCAGCTTTATTTTCCTTTAACTTAGCTACTAATTCCACATAGTCATCTAATTCTACTCTACCTGAAGCATCTACATCGACATGTTTCAAAGTCTCTCTAGCTTCATCATACGTAGCTTTGCCGGATTTAGAGATGGATTCTAAAGCTTCTTGTTTTTGAACCCAACCTTTATCATCCAAATCAATAGCTCTAAATTGTTCGATAGTATTAAATAAGTCTTCTTGAGTTAATATTGGAACTTCCTTTGCAATTTGACAATATTCATTATCTAAAAAGTAAAACCAAAACGTAGAACCAAAAAATAAAATAAAATAAAATAAAAAATGATGATGAATATTGCTTTAAATTTAGATATCTCTGCACTAATATATCTGCGTGTAGGGATAAATTAGACAACAGCAATAGATGCTTGGATAGTTTCTACTTGAAGGATTATATAAGAGTCTCACTACAGAACCCGTCTCTCTTTACACATATATATATATATATGTATATATTGTCTCTCCTTCGTTTGTTAGCAAACATCTTCATCAATTCATCAGTGTTATCCTAAGTGCTTCCAACGCTATTATTGTTGCCTCAAAGTTGGCTGTGACTGTTCACTCCCCGCCACAAACAACGCATATAAAAACACCCAAAACGGGGGAAAAAAAACGCCCCGAGTCACCTGACCAAAACGGGCACATAATTCCAGGAAAAAAAAAAACAAAACAAAAAAAACAAAAAAAAACAAAAAAGATGGAAAACGTAAAGCGAAACCCTCGATTTATTAATAATATTCATGGATGATGGATAGATTATGGTAGGAAAAAAAGAAGGAGAGGAAAATGTGAAGCGAAACTGTCAAAGGAAAGTCTATGACTTTGAGAGTAGAGATCACTTCCTTTATAACTCTCTCTGTTACATCTCGATTATTACCTTTAAGGTTAACTTCTTTGATATGCGTGGTTCATTTCACAACCTTGTGTATTATTTGTTAGCTCTTTCCTCCGTTTCTATTTCTCCGTAATCGGTCATAACTCGTATCAATCTAAACCACAACAAAAGAGAACCTTTCCATAAATAGCAATTGTCTAGCTTTCTTATATTGTTCTCACTCAGTTATCCATATTTGCAAATGCATGGAACTTTCCATTAATGTATTCAACCAGTCACTAACTCCACCCATTCCACTCAACTCCTTTAAAGTTGTCTTTTTTCCCCTCCCTCTCTCCCTCTTTCTTTCCCTTATGCTCATAAATATTTCTCATTCTGTTTTTAATTATAAGTCTAGCGTACTTATACTTACTCTATCAAGGAGTGTCACAAATTGGTAACCATTCTAACCTAATGACGCATTGGACACATTTAAATATGCAGCTTTTAGGACATTTATTATATATATGTATATGTAATATTTTATAATTCACATAGGGTCAATCTCTCGAGGAATGACGATGACTCTATTCTTCGTACTTCGATAATTGAGCTCTCAAGATTATCTATTCTAACTTGAATACCTGTCTGTTCTTTGATTTGCTGGAATACCATGCTGAAACTATTAAATATAAGTTTTTTTTTTTTTTTCATTGTTGAAATATCTAACCCATGTCGGTATCAAGGGGAAAGGTTTGCAGCGATATATGTATCATTATGTTCACTTAATAATTCTACAACCATTTGTAACAATTGTTACTCTTCGGTCTTTGTACAACATTCAATTAACCAATTTCCTAATCTTAACGAAGTTAATGGGTTTTCAAGTAAGGAGAGCGAATATGAACTATCTTGTAAAACACAGAGCCTATATATCCCTAAATGTTTAATCAATTTTTTTTTCTCTGAAATTGTAACGCTTTTCTCAAAGATACATTTGTATAAATATTGGCCATGCTCAACACCACTTTTCAATATATCCAACTTTTTTGATGTCTAATGCATCTCAAAGTAACAAAAAAAAAATCGATATGCACTTTATTTTTTCTTATTATTTTATTATTATTTCCTTGTTCTTGTTGGTTTGACTGATTGACATTATTTCTACCATTAGAGTTACCCTTATTATTATAGTTATTAGAAAATAATAACGACAATTTATCCATATTTACAGGATGTCCAACTTCTAATAATGAATTTAACATCTCTACAAATTCATTGGCCCTAATCATGTCACGGTAACCAAAAGTCTTAACGAACTCATTTCTAAGAATGTCTTGTAACCCTTTTTTTATCAAGATTTGTATAAAATACCATTGGTAACTATCTCTTTACAGTACTATCCATATACATCCACAATTCTATCAAATATCTTATGTAATCTTCTCTTACCTTTTTTCATTCCATATAGATATTTTTATAATAACATAATTTGCATAGGAAAAAAAAAACAGTCGTATAATGGTGAATATCTTAATAAAAATAGGTAACACTCAGCTTGTAACTCTGATGTTAGTGTATTTTCATTCTTTAATGCACTAATTTTACCAACAGTTGATTGGTTTGTACTCTCGTTTGGTACCACTCTTCTGATTTCATCTTCAAAGACTGGGGAACAACTTTAGATATACTGCCATATATTCTGTACCAAATGATGTTGTACCAATGATTATTAACTATAGTTGTTGTAAATTTGTTTCACCTATCGATGCGAGTAAAGAATACATTTGTAACAATATTGAGTACATTATTACAGTACTTTGAGAATAATATTTTTCTGCTAAAGTCTCATATATTTATGACACCATCATCGTTATATTCTTCTTCTTCTTCTTCCTCTTTCTCTTCCTACTCCCCCTCTGTCACTGTTTCTATCTGTTATATCACCACTTTCTTCCTCAATATCTCCGTTTTCATCTTCTAACGTTTTCAGTTTGTCGATACGCAAACTTTAACATCACTTAAAGAGTCTTCTCCTACACTACTATCCTATAAACATTTAACTATACTGAAATCAAACTTATTAGTTAAATTCCGTGGACAATAAACATCCAATACATGAAAATGTCTTGAATATTCAATTTCGTCTCGTTGATTATTTTTTTTTCCAGTACCTAAACCAGTTATTTAATCATCATTATCATCATCAATTTCATTTAAAATATTATATTCCTGTGAATTAATATATAAACAGTATCTAATATCGATGAACCCACCAAAAACTACAAACATTATGCAATTTATTGATCGATTATCTTTTAATTTGTTAATATCATATATATAATACATTAGTAATAATTGCGATTTCTAGATATTTTTTACTGTTTTCCCCGGGATATTTCATATAAAGTTGATTTAACATTGGTATGTGATACTCTCCAATGTCTTTTTGACTATGTACCAATTGAAATAGACTATACTTAACGATTTTTGTGTATTCCCATTGAAAAAGCTGGAAGTAATTAAATCCTTCGTTTTCTAATACAGATCTTTTATGTGAAAATTTCAACTACCTTTAGAGAAATACAAAGTGTTTAAAAAAAAAAAATAGAGACTTTGAAATAAAAGTGAACACGTCACACATATATATCCTTAGTGATAATCCCTTGACTGTAACAAAATATTCAAAATATCTTGTCAGGAAGTTTTATACTGGAAACCGAAATAGGAAATTTTAAATGGATGAGTAACGACAAGTTACACGTAAGCAATAAAATAATATCATACAATAGGATCAATATGAAATAACCTTGATGATTGTGTAAAATCATCATAATACGAAACCTCATTTAAGAGAAAGTATTTCTGTTTTATTAACTCTTTTAGTCTACCACAAAACTACTTTACCTTCTTTTTTGTATCACATATACAGAGAAAGTAAACTAATGGCAAGTTTTTAAGGTATATAACTCATTAATACATAATAAAAGTAGTTTCTTAAGAGAAATATATCTTACACATCATTTGCAAGTGTAATAAGTAGCCAGATTATAAATATATTGCTAGAGATAATGAAGTCTACCGGATCATTTCTTTTCATCAGTATCATTATTCCTTTTACGTACGGGTTTGGAATGAATTTTAATCAACAACAACCTAATTCGTTTGAAGATACCGTATTATATGATCCATGCCCAAATTATTTATGTCCAGATACGTTAACATGCGTGAAATCAGCAAAAGACTGTCCATGTCCATTCCCTAAATCGCAATTGAAATGTAAATTACCAAATAATAAGTATATTTGTATATCGAAACCTGCGTCACATGATCCCAAAATAAATGAAATATATGATGATCTGGTTGAAGGTCCAAAGGCTAATCTTCCTGGGTTTAGAGATTGTGGTTGGATACTTAAAAATATATGAATAGACGTATATATATGTATATACCATATGTATATTTATAATAACTAAACAAGATTGAAATAGTGAGAGTTTGTTGATTTCTTTTCATATATGTATTTTAATGTTTAATCCCTATTCTTACCTGGAACCCAACGCTTATAAATGATCTCGTTTATTTCATATGAATTAAACACTTTATGATATTTTCCATTTACCCACCGATTCATAATTTGTGTTTTTGTAGTTTGTCTTGTCACATAACTAAAGATTAATGTCTTTTTAGCACCACTTATAACACGAGATATCCTTGAATACCACGTATAATCATTCATGTTCTTCTTGTCTTTATTGTTTGACGGGTCATTATCCATAACATTTATACAGAACTCTGCATGATGGAATGGTGGACCCCTTTTATATAATAAATAATCGCATCCAAACTTTATACCCGATCTAACACACCAGCCATGTGATCTATAGAAATGATATACCACATAATGAATAATAAAATTATGGATGTTATCGTATAAGTTGTTTTCATTATTTGACAAAATTTTATTAAATAATTCCTTTGGTGTGATATTTAAAACTGGCAGTGCAAAAGTTAAAAATGTGGCTTCGACTGGCATCAACTCCAATGATTCTAATGACAATAAATCGCCATTTTCATCACATATTGATTCATAATCAAATGGTAAATTATTTATAGTATCTTCGTTTGTATCCTTACCTTTCTCACTATATGATTCTTGTAAAGCTTTAAAATTACGTAATTGTTCTCTCTGTTTTAATAACAAATCATCAATCTTTTGTAACGATTCTGTATTATCCAATCGATTTTCCATATTATCCACATTTGATATATTACTCTGTTTCTTTAGTTCTAATAGCTCCATTTGTAACTTTTCCCTCATTTTTTTAAATTCTAATCTTTCAAGACGTCTCCTTCTTGTGATTTGTTCCAATTCATTTAAATCTCCTGTATTTAGATTAATGTCTCCATTAACTATCTTATCCATTCTATTATACCATGTAGGTTCACTTCTTGATAAGGTCCCAGTACCGAAAAATCCATTCTCCCATAGATATAGCATATCTTGTTTATCTTTAACCATTATGTGAGGGAAGTTATCACCACCGATTATGTCTATATCGATCTTTTTTCCAAGTAAATTATCCTCGTCATATTTATAGACTAGTTGATAATATTTATAGAACCAATATATCCACGAGATTGGATTATGTGGGATTAAATCAGGTAAAGGTGAGGAAACCTCTACTGGATGAATAGGTAAAGGATATTTATATCTGACATTATTTAATCTCGAATTATACTTGGACATTTTTGGAATTACTCTAAAGTTTAGGGTGAGGAAGGACAGTTAAGTTATGATTCTGTGGTTTAAAGTCATATTTAATTATATATATATAAATGAGTTGTTTTTTCTAAAGATTGCTCATCGCAACTTCTTCTTTTTAATAATAACAATATTTTTAAATAATTTTTCATTCTGGGAATTTCTGCGTGCTTGCAAAATACTGTAATGAACCGAATGATCCTGGAAGGGAATGAAAGATAACGGAAGTGTGGCAGATACAACAAGGCATCCATACATAAATACTATAGGGTGAGCATACTCGCATATGCAGAAAGAAAGAACAGGTCGTAATGAATTATCAGATACCGTTGTAGTCAATTTTAGAAATCGTTGTGCTCACATTGACAACAGAAACGTAATCTTCGAGTCACAAAGAGTGAAAACTATCATCATATAATCCAATACTACTAAAACTTTAAAAAAGGATAAGGAAGAAAGAAATAATGTATGCTTACACGCACACACACATACACACAAAATAAAAAATAAAAAAAGAAAAGAAAAGAAAAGAAAAATATTGAATGATGGATTGTCTAAGATGTCAACAATCTGTCTATGGACGTTTCCTTCTGTGAAGACGTCGAGAAAGAATAGCACAACATTACAAAGAAGAAAACGGAACTCTTTCAATGTGATACTATGAATATGTAAATAACATTTCCTAATGTTCTATTTTTTTGATAACAAACACTTGACAGTATTTGTTCCAGGGGAAAGAGAGTCACACCTCTTGTAAACTTTCCTCTTCTTCTCTTTCTCTTTATATAAAAAATTTCAATTCAGTAACAGAAAGACCAAAAAAAATAAAAATAAAAATAAAAATAGCAAAAGGAAAATTTCAACTTTCATTTCTTTTCTCTGTAGAATTATTAGGTAGGTGCTTGAACATATCAGGGTTTCCTTTATTGTTGATTAATATATATATGTATATATATACTAATAGCTTCTTTCAATATTTAATACATTTGTTATTATTTTCAATTCTAATTAATTAATCAACTAATATACATAATTTATAAATGTTTTATATTCAATTTTGCTACCATATTAACTAAAATTCCCTATTTTCTCTTTATGATGACACTAAGTCAGAAAAATATTGTCTTAAGATAATTGATAACATCTCAGGTAATTCAGAGATGTCATGAACCACAACATAAAACTCAAATGGGAATGTATCCAAGTACTTGTTGATCTTTAATTGTGGGTTACCATATTGATCAGGGATATAGTTGACCTGATTCATATCTAAAATGGATTCGTTCGATGAAATACCGTCAATTATCACAAACACAAGCATAATTTTATTCTCACGTGCACGACGAACCAATCTTTGTAAAGTCTCATGATCTTCACATATACCGTCTGATATAATAATTTCTAATTGCCATTGATCTGAATTAGAAGATAAACTACGTGATCTTTCGAATATTTTAATTGATTCAGCTACTAATTTTTTAACATCTGTCTTTGTATCTTGGAAGTCAAACCATTGGAATGTCTTCACACCTGCTTCTTTACTAAATGGTTGATCAAAGGAATGAACCTCGCGTGAATTTTCACCAAATTTCATGATAGATAAACTACCAGATTCCAATTGTGTTAATGTTCTTGATACAAGACACAAACTGTCAAATGCTAATTTAACACAATTGGATTCACTCATCGATTTGGAATTGTCAAGTGCAATCATAATTTGATAATCACGTTTGCTTGGCTTTGTTCTTCTTAACCAGATCTTATCCTTACGGAACTGGGATGCAATATATGGAATAATACGTTTCATATTCAATCTCTTACCTGTTTTATAATCACCTCTTAATTTTGTAGCTAATGTAGGTTCTAAAATTAATCTTAATTGTTCGCATAATCTTGATACTAATTCCATTGTTGATATTTCACTTTGGTTCCAAATAGCACGAGCTTCATTGATATCCCTTGGTGGGATATCGAATTGATTCTCCCTATTCACTTTATTATCAACGACATCTAATAACATATCTATATCATTTTCATATAGATCTTCTTCATTATACTCATCCTTGACTGACTTGTTATTTTTATTAAACGGATCATCATTATCGTCGTCTTTTTGATTTGAAAATACACCACCAACTTTACCATCTTTCAATTCACCATTTTCATCTTGTTCAGACTCTAATCCCTCATCTAATTCATTTTCATTAGTTTTATCATTTTCATTCTGTAACATATCATAATCTTTATCTTCGCCCTTGTTTTCTTCCTCTTCCTCAAAATCATCGTCAATGGCCTTATCTTCATCAATGGTTTGTACTTCATCCTGGTTAGCTGAACCAAGTGCTTGTGTGTCTGTTTCAGTGTTAGCACCATCAACATGTTCAAAATCATCTGGACGTTCATTAACCTTTCTATCAGGTTCATCCTGCTCTTCTTTACTTCTTTCGGTTGCTTCTTTGATCTCTCTTCTACGTCTGTGAAATTCCTTTAAACTATCACCAAGTTGTTTTAATGCTTCTTTAGCTTCTTCCCTAGTATTATCTACGTTATCTACTTGTTCCTTCTCTTGTTCTTCTTCGTATGCATTTTGTGTATTACCGGAACTGCCAATATCTTCTTGTTCTTCTATGTCCTTAGATGTAGATCCTGAGCCCTTAGAACCATATTGTTGTTCTACTGCTGCGTTGGTATCAGCAGATTGTTCTTGTAATAAATCTTCAATACCATCTAACCCTTCTGGATTATCCATATTATCATCACCGCCAAGCTCTTTCTCTTCATTTGCCAATTGATCTTGGTCTTGACCCAATTCTTCTTCACTATTATTATTTACATTTTCTTCGTCTGACTTGTTTTTATCGTTTTCATCTTCAATATCTTTATTCTCAGTATTTTCAGCTTCAATAGATTCATCTTCAATAGGATTCTCATCTTCATCTATATCCATAGCATCTGGTTCGTCTTCATTACCACTATCATTAGTTTCATTATTGACTTCCTCTTCCTCATCTTCATTCAACATATCTATATTATCCATTATTTCATCGTCATTTTCATCTTCTTCATTATCTTCTTCTTCTTCATCACCAGAATCTAACTTCAAATCATCGGGTAATTCCATTGTCTCAACTTCAGGAACAGCAGCATCCATCTTTTCACCTTCTTCGTTCCTAACTTCATCTTCTTGTTCACCAACGTCTTCTTCCTCATCTACATTCTCATCTTCTTCAACTTCGTCACCATCATTTTCACTGTGATTATCATTATCATTTATCTCCTCTTCAATCTCTTCTTGTTGTTCTTTCTTTGATTTATCCTCGTCATCCATATTTTGATTTTCATTCTCGCCATTGTCCGCGTTATTATCATGATCATTAGCTGCTTGAACATCATTTTCATCCTTGGAATCCAATTGCTTATCAATCTCTTTTTCCTTCGAACTTTCTGCAGCTTCTTCATCCCACATCTTATCATCAACAGCATTTGGATCATCTTCATCAAGATCATCAATTTGATCATCTAATTCATTCTCTTCTTCCTCATCCATATCATTTTCGTCGTTGTTGTCATCTTGATCAGACAAGTTCTCGATTTCACCAGCCATATCACCTTCCATCTCAACTGCATTATCTTCATCTTCATTTTCACTATCATCTTTATTCTTTTGATCTTGATTTGCAGTTTGAGCATCTTCAGTTAAATCTTCGTCCTGTTCAATGTCTTTGGAATTGTTCTGTGCACCTTCACCATCACCAAGACCAGTACCATCATGCAAATTGTTATCATCAACTTCTTCAGATGGTGGTTGTGGTGAACAGAATCCATTCTTGGCTAAATTGTGTAAAATGTTAGCTAGAATGTATGTACCTTGACTTAAATCGACATAATATGATCTTGATTTTTCTAAGATGCATTGTAATGTGATAAAATATTGATTAATCACTGGCAAAGTAAATGTTGTGATAGCTCTTAACATAATAGATGTTGTTGAAGAGATGTCAGAGGAATCTAGTAAATTGCAGACAGATTGTAAGTTATGAATTATTTTATTTGCATTCAGTGATTTAATCAAAGATATCATAGATTTAAATTTAATCGATAGCCATCCATCATCTTCTTCAGTAATTGAGGTGAAGTCATTTTCCATTAATTTTTGGAAGGCTAGGATAATGGAAGTGAACACTTTACGGAAAAGTTGATCAAACTCTTGAATGGCAGGTTCTGAGAATTGTTCACTCTTAACTGATGTCAACGTATTTTGTTTTATCCAATTAACAATAACGTTGTAGACAAAATAATTGTACGAGTTTTGGCTGGATTCTAACTGTGCAAGGAAATTATTAATGAATTCTTTATATTCAGAAACTAAAATGGATGTTTGAGAGTCAAAAACATGGACTTTTTCAATACGGGAATTAAACTCCTTTAAGCGGATAGAAGTTTGGAGAATAAGGCCAGTAGCTAAGGATTGTTCGCAGAGTGATCCAATAATAGTTAGACTCTTTGTAGCATATTCAAGAACGTATGGTAACCATGAACTGATATAGCGTATATTGCTGACATCGAGTTGTAAAGAAAATTGTTTGATACTACCAGTGGAAGAAGAAATACATTCAAAGTAATCCCTAACCTCAGAGACTTTTTCAAAATGTCTAGCCAAAGTCACTATTGGTTTTCTGGTTGTGATTAATGAAAAGAATAGGTTTTCCATTATTGCCATGCCCTTTTCAACACTTGCCACAGGGATATCATCGGCAGGATTGGCTACAGCACTTCTTAGCTTTGGCAACATATCTAAGATTCTAAAGTAATAATCATCGGAGGATTCCATTATGGTACCATTAAAAGATGGGGAGTTAGCTAAAATGGATGTAGCAGTACCTTGAACTTTATGAATATCTTCTCTAAAGCTTGTCTTTAAACCGATTCTCCTCAATTCTTTTAAGGAGTCACTCAATAACTTGGTTTTTTGTGCCTTCAATGCTGCTAATTGTTTTTTAATTTCCTTTTTGTATATATTTGGAGTTTCAGAACGTAACCTATCGGCTTCTCTTGCATAATCTCTGACTAATTGTTCAAATTTGGGAAAGGATTGTGATTCGATCTTAGCATAATAATTTTCCATATTTTTCTTCACCAAATCAATGTTTTTCAAAGTTTTTATTCTACTATCCCAATCAGGAATTGTTTTTACTACATTCTTGGCGTGTTGAAGATCAACTTCGACAAAAGATGGTTTAACTAGTGGTTTGTATTGTAGCCTTAATTTATGTTCATAGGGTAATCCAGATTCAATAATAGATAAAACATTTGTTGTAAGAACATTTCTGTACTTACGAACTAACTTGTAAAGACTATTATGGGATTTACGGGAACTTTGTTTCAAAGCGTCAACGTTGACATCTTTCCAACTAGCTAATAGAATTACCTCAGATATATCTTTTTCTAATGATTTCTTCTTAGCATCAATAAAGTCGGTGACAATATTAGTAAACTGTCCATAGAAAGATAAAATATTGTTTAATGCATCAAGAGTCTTTGAACGAGATGGCATGTATAATTTCAAATGATTAGCAAAGTTTTTGACTAGTTTTATTCTGGTTGCGTATTCTCCAACAGTACTCTTACTAAAGAAGATATTTAATGAACTCAATAGGGTGGTTAATTGTGGAATTTCATTCTCTTCATTTTCGCAATTTGTGGCAATTACTATTTCAAATACATAAAACCACCATTTTCCAATAGATTTTTCAATTTTCTTCTCTTCTGTCTTAAACAATCCTTTCCACGTATGCAATTCTAATCTTCTCCAAGACACAATCAAATTTGTAATATCTTTGATTAATGTTGAGAACGATACGTAAGAAGCAGCATATTTTTCCCATTCAGTCATAAAAGTGTATATTTGTTCGATTTTTTGCAATTGACGTGCTAATGGCGTATCAACAGAAAATGATAAGAATTCTTCGCATATCCTGTACAACTCATTTAGGGTTGCATGTTCTGGCCATTGCTGTAATAGTGAGTGTACTTTCAACCAAATATTATTAATGACTGTAACAGCTTTTTTGGCCTCAACAACTGAAGAATCTCGGTAAAAATCAAGATTTTCATGATCACCTTGTTCACTATATGTGTTGATTTCATCATATAAAGTAGTAATTGAAGCAATTAATAAACTGGGAGAAATTTCTCCAGCAAGCAATTCCTGCTTATTATTAATTAGTGTACCTACAAGTTTGGATCCTGAGTTTACCAGTTGATCAATAGTACTAGACTTTTCCCCAGAAAAAATATCCATGTAAATTGTAGCCATCTTATAATATATATTTTCTAAATCATCTTCTTGTGTATTCGCATACGAATCAGCTTCATTAAAAGAAAGTGTGTTATCATAATCAGGAAACATTTTTCTAAACTCTGCTTCGACATCTTCCGTTTTATCTTCGTACTTAAATATAGAAGATTCCTCAGCAGACTTTTGTTCGTCTTTCATTCTTCTTAATGACCATCTATAGTACAGAATTTGTAAAACATTGTCAAACAGGCCATATATTTTTTTGTCACATTTATGGTAATTGAAAATTTCCATGAAAAATATCATAACTTTCTCACACATGAAATCATCAACTGATGTATTCTTGGTTAGTTTTGAGATCTCAGTAAATGTAGTAACTAAGGAGTTACTGTTAGTTAATTGTAGGCTATCAACCGGCCACAAATTAGTTAATTTAATATCTTTCTCTCTTTCTTTTATCGAATGTTTCATTAAATCAAAACCAAGCTTAATACAAAAGACATAACCAGCAAAAATATCGTTAAGATCTGAAAAGGTTTGATAACCTGTTTCAAGCCTGCTCAAGAAGTTGGAACTGGTTTGCTGGAACATGTCAAACCTACCATCGATCATCTTATCCCATTTATCAACACCTGAGAAAATTACAGATAAACGTTCTGGAGTGATTGTAGAAGAGAAAAAAACAGACCACTCATCAATTAGATTATCAACTGACAGTGATGAACGATAAACTCTTGGCTTATTTGGTGTATCATAATCTGAAGGCACATCAACAAGTTTTTTGACCAGAATATCATCATCTCCACTAATCACATTATTAATTACATCCCACGATTGGATCATGTCCTTAGAGTAGTTGACATGTTTTATATATATATCATATAAAACATAATCATGTACAGCAGGATCGTATGGAATATCGGGAGAATATAATATTAGCATTGCAATACCAAATAATATCCATGCATGACCTAAAAGGTGACTTTTATTGACATCGTTCAATATATCTAAAGCATGTTTCAAATAATTTTGATATACATTGTTTAGGTGTTTATTCTCGGGGGAAGATAATAGAGCTATTAGCTCCTGATTATTAATTTGTGAAACATCAACTTGTAGATGAGTGTTAAAAACTACTTTCACCCATTCTAAAAGTTTACAGGTCAATTCATTAATTGGGTTTTTAAGTAGGTACTTGGATGATTCAATAGAAGTTACTAAAAGAAGTTTTGCATCGCTTAATGCCTGTTCAATATGACTGCCACTAAATTTGTTGAAACTATTTGTTTTGTTAATGATATTCTGAATGAACGCAGCAGATATAATGCTATTTGTGTGCGAAATATACCGGTCTTTCTGTTTCACCCATAGAAGATTAAATACTGGTGGATATACGTGATCATTTGAAGACAATTTAATTAATTTACTGGTGGAAATGCTTACATTTGAGCAAATATTTTTAAGGAGAGAAGATATACCTTCTTGATATAACGATTGGATTCTTACAAGGGTATCAAACTCATTCATAAAGAAATGTTCACGTTTATTCAAAAACTTGTTAGAGATTGTTTCTAGACTGTCGATACCTTCTCTTAATTTAGCATCTAAAAGTTCGAAGTCTTTCACGTTATTTGTTAAAATATCATTCATTAACTCGGCAAACATAAAAATAATGGTCTCAATTGATTGAGTAGACTCCTTAAATTGCTGTACTCTCACCTTGTCAAACCTAGCACATAAGTCTTGAATATTATTCCATAATTGCCATCCTTCTGCTGTTTGAGGATATGCGATCCTGAACTTTTCCCAAAGGATTGTCATAGAGTAACCTCTCTGCGAATTTATTGAATTGTCAAAAGCGTTAGTTATCGCTTCGAAATTTGAGGCCTCTTGTTCGCACGGAGCAGTTACCAGCCAATTGCCTAAAACTTCTTTATATATTCTTAATCTAGCTTCATCCTTCTTAGATGCACAATCAAATATACTTTCTAAAATAATTATTAAAGACCAAAATGACTTGTAAAAATTATGGACAGAAAATAAAGGATTTGAAGTTATATTATGTTTGATAAAGTCTAAAAGATTACTCAATAATGTAAAAACAGGGATACGTATTTTCTCTTTTAGTTGACGTCCATTCACCACGGCAGCGGACTTCTCAATATAAGAGAGGTCGGACACTTTACAGATTTTTGATCTCTTTTCAATAGTTGATAAGTTTGATTGCAAAAGTCTTATTTTTTCGAATATACTAAACAAATAGATGATCTCCGCTGAGACTACTAACGGGGCTACTTTGATTAGCTCTGGGACTAAGAATTCGTTCAATAACAACATTATTGGTTGATGAGAGACGGTATTATTTTCATTCGAGATTATATGATTTATATTCTTCTCAGACGTTAAAGAGATTTCATTCAACTTTTCTAAAATATTTGAAATTCTCAGGAATTGAAGAAACTCAATAATACTAGAAACTTTTGAACCACTATAATAGTAATTTATGCCGTTAATATTAGAATTCCAACCTTCGATATCGTTCAACTTACTGAAAGATAGCAAACCTGATAAGGTTTCTACTGGAGCATCCGTAGTAGAATATAATAGTACATCATGAACCTTCGAAAAGGATTGGGCAAATGTACAAGATGGAATGATAAAGCATTTAAGTGGTTTTTGCAAAGTGGACATATTGATGTGTAAAGACATTAGTTCCTGTGATAGAGAATCGTCATCCTCTTTGAATATTTGTTTACTATCATAACCTAAACATTTTCTATCATATGATGTAGCTCTCTCATTTAAGTCGTCCATATAAATTTCAATACCTCTATTTCTCATTGCCCTTGATAATTCACCGTATTTAGGATCCATGGTCAGGAATAATCTAAAATTTGGGTGTGGTTCCAAAACTCTTGGTTGTCCATCCTCTTGGCTACATTCATTTATTAAGAGTGAGCCATTTGTTTCAAGTAGTGAGTTTAGTCTATCCAGTACAGAAGGTGAACATAGATTGGCATTATCTAAGATGAGCCATCTACCTTCCTCGACGGCCTTAACTAACATACCATCAAACCATTCAAATTTGGCAGCTTCAATTCTATTTATTAAATGTTTAATATTTTCAATCTGTTCAGAAATGTGGTCCAAAGTAGTGTTGTTCTTAACACAAGCATAGAAATCCTTGAATAGACTATAAAATTGATCAAAAGTTTGTTCATTAATAGAGTGTTGAGATATAACATTTAATAGATGAAAACCTGAAGCAATGGAATCTGCTTCTGCTGAGTTTAGCTTTAAATTGGCGAATAGAATATTTCTCAAAAACACTTTAAATTTATTTGTTAAAGTAGATATTTTTCTTGTCATGTCTACTTGTTCATAACCACCTAATATATCCATACTATCTATATCACTGTTCATTGAGAATATATCCACTTGTGCGCCAAGAAGAGAAGCTAGATAAGTTACCAAACTTGTCTTACCTGAATTAGTAGGACCCACCAAGATGAGCGGCCAGTTATTTGAAATACAGCGTAATGCAGACTCATAATATTCGACGTTACACTCCAAATTATAAAGGTTATTGGCTAGAGGGAAACTAAACTGTGGATTTCTCTTGGCAACTGCATTGTTAAATTGGATAAAATTGATATCACCCCAAAAATAGTTAGATTTTTTTGTGTTTTCACCAAATATTTTATGTAATAGGGAGCTGGCCTTCGCTCTGTCTTCTTTGGTACGGAATCTTTGCTTGATAATAATATCAAAGAAATCATAGATAGTTATTTCATCTGTAATGCCCTTTTTACCTAGCAATTTTAACCATCTTAATGAGTCTCTTAAATTGAATTCCCATGGAGAACCGGACAGACCCCACATTTTTTTTCTACTCACTTGATCTTCAAGTTCAGATATTAAGTGAATAACATTTTGGATTATCACAGAATCAACTTGAGGATAAAGATGTTTGGCGATTAAAAGTAAATCCTCTGCAGTTAACATTTCGACATATACTACTGTGAAACGATTTACAAATGATTTTGGTAAACCCTTTCTACCGCCTCCTTGATATTGTGGGTTTTGTGCTGCAAACACCATAAAATTAGGATGTCTAGAAAACGATTTGTCTAACTCAGGAATGTATGCTTCACCACGATGATCAAGGCAGGCATTTAAGCCTTCTAATACAGATTGGGATGCAAGATTCATTTCATCTAGTAATACCCAATGTCCTTCTTGCATTGCTTTTAAAAATGGAGCATCATGCCAGACGAATTCCCCACTTCTTTCACCAGGAGCATCAGAACCAAATAAATCTATCAAATCTGTCTGTTCTGATAAATTAATACGGGTTAATTTATTTCCTGTTAGGTTTGCCAATGCGGTAATTAAACTTGTTTTCCCGACACCAGGACTACCTTCCAATAAAATTGGTTTCGAAACTTGCATTGCTCTAATAACTCTCATTAAATTTCCCGCGGTAGTTGGAGCATCGATAGTAAATGTTGTAGACTTAGAATTATGTGGTGCTTTTGGATAAGCAAACATACCAATATATAGATTTGAGTCATCCATATCATACTTATTATTACCGTCGACATATATTGATAAGTCACTACCAAATATTTCACTCAATTTTTCAATACACTCTGCCTTTTGTTTTCTTAAGTTCTCCTCGTTTTCAGCTAAATAAGCAGTGTTATTGGTACCTAACGCATCGATAAAAACCATAAGTGCGCCATGAACTAATTGGGCAGCCGGATTCTTCAACTTGTTGTTAGTGCTGTTGATAAAGTCGACCCAAGCTAAAATATCACGCAGAGATATAATACCATTCGTTGCATCTCCGCCACCGTATTTCTTACCAAACCATTCAGAAAAACCTACAATACATTTAATTAATTCATCTGCAGATATTTGTAACTTTGACTTTACAATTAATTCGACATCTTCAAAATTCTCCATGGAAGGAACCCAAATTTCAGTAAACCGATTTCTAAGTGCTGGCGATAATTCTTTCTTACCATAGTCTCCACCGGGGTTCATTGTAGCAAAAAATTGGAACCCATCTTTAGCAGTAACAAAGTTGTCTGATGAACCTTTCTCTGCAATAAGAAGACTTCTTTCTGGTTCTAAAACACTATTTAATCTTTCTAGTACAGAATCATCCGCTAGTGAAATTTCATCAAGTAAAAAGAAATTACCAGTTTTTAAAGCTTGAACTAACGGACCATCATTCCATTCAAATAAAACATTTAAATTTTCTTTTAATCTGTTAACATTTTCAATTTGATTTTCAGAGAGTTGTGACTTATCACACTCGTCATAAGCCATTAATAAACTATCCAACTCTATCATTTCAGGTTTATTTAATACACTTTGTAATACTGAAATGAGTTGATGCTGTAATTCCGAACGATTACGAAGGGGACGTTGTGCACCAAGAATGTCACCTGTTTCCGTATTTTGGTGAGCATTTAAAGTGATTAGTTTCTTCCCTGTATATTCAGCTAACAGTTGACATACAGTAGTCTTACCACAGCCTGTTTCACCCACCAAAAGAACAGGTTCATTATTTTTTAAAGAGCTGGTGACTAATACAGCTAAACGACGAAGTGCTTTTGTCCATATAACAGAATCCATTTTTTGTAAATTTTGATCCTCAAGGCTTTCATAGTAACGATCCATATCTAGTTTGACCTTCATGACCTTCTCTAAAGTCTTTTTGACAGTAACTTTCTCTTGAGGAGACCTACATCTTTCAGCTAATAACATATAACCATTGGCAGCAAGTTCTTCATATCCTACAGCATCTCTTAACGCCCAACGGAATAAGTCACGCAACGTGGCAAAACCGTTTTTCTGCTCGAACAATCTAGTAGCGGATCTTTCAATTGACAGCTGACGATAAACTTCAACAATTTTCTTTGCATATGATGGGGCAATTTGACAACGCTCACGTAAAATGATTTCTAATTCATTTTGAGGAATATCATCGAAATGTAGTTCAAGAAAACGATTCCTAAATGCACGAGATAAAACTTTACGGCCTCCATATATACCTGGAGGATTTTGTGTTGCAAATAACATAAAATCAGGATGAGGATGTACAATTTCTTGAGTTTCAGGAATAAATAATTCTCTATTGTCATCTAACAATCTGTTAAGTGCTTCCAACACATCAGTTGGGGCTAAGTTCAATTCGTCAAGTACAATCCAATAACCTTTACGTAATGCCTCAACAAGAACACCTTCTTTGAAAGCGAGTTTCCCAGAGTCATCAGTAATGTATGTACCTAGATATTCTTGTAAATCGGTATGTTCGTGATTATTGATACGGACAAATTTGTGGCCTGTTATATTAGCAAGATATTTAATCATACTGGTTTTACCGGCAGATGTAGGACCTTGAATCAAAATTGGGAAACGGTTACCTGATGTAGCCCTAACCAGATTAAGTAAATTTTTCTCAACGAAGGGGGTAATGATATAATGTGGTTGTTCTTTAACTTCCTCTTGACCCTTGCGCATCCAATAATGTTTAAACTGTACATAATCTGGACCTGGAGATGAAGGAGCTTGAAGAAGGACTGCCCTTGCATTCTTTAATCTATCAATAGTATATTTTGCAATTATGGGCTCAAGAATATTGGCAGATTTTTCATCTAACAGCGTTAAAAATGACATACAAAAACCATCGTAAAGAGATCTACGTAAACCATAAATCTTAACGATATCACGTACATAAAGAAGAGTACGTGTTAAAGTACGGATACTGAAATGAGGTTTTTGGTTAGAACCATCCACGATTTGATTGTTATCTGAAAGCTTTTTGGCTTCAAGATACAATTCGGCTATGTCGTTTCCCACCCATTCATCACTAACACTATAATTTCCAATGTATTTGTCGATAATCGATAGCAAATCGGTAATATCACGATCAGGGGAATGAACATAGATTTCTGTAAATTTAGATCTAATACCTGTTGGAAGATCCCTTTTCCCAACATCAGTAGCAGGATTCATACAAGCGAAGATTCTAAAATCAGGATGAGCTTTGATTGGCTCTGCGTCACCTTTCTCTGATAACAAAATACTTCTAGAAGAGGCATCTGAAAGCAACTCGGATATACTTTCTAGAGTATCTGCCGATGCTAAATTAATTTCATCTAATAAGAGCCATTCACCATTTCTAACTGCTTTAACAAGGGAACCTTCCACAAAATTAAAGATGAATGAATTTTCAAGAGTGCTAGCTTGTGCTTTAAATTTTGCTACATTATTGTCGAATTCAGACCACTGTTTTAGAAGTAGTTCTTTTTGATGATCGTTTAATTTTCTCTTTTTCTTTTTCTTTTCATTGTTATTTGGTGTTGTTTCCTCTTTCTTCTTTAGAATGGTTTGAGCCATCTTATATGCTTCGTTCCAAAGTTTGACGACATTCTTCCATTGACCTTTGTTAAAACATTTATGTAACATTTTATAAAACCGTTCATTCTTCTTTACTGAAAAGGTAGCAGCAAATAAAGTTTCAAACTCTTCTTGTATTGGAACAGCTACAGATTTAGAATTGACAGGTTTGTATCCACCAAGTAAATCACCGGTCTCTGTTTGCTGTGAAACATTGATTACAGTTAGTGATTTGTTCATTAACTTAGCAACTTGTTGAACAACTGTAGTTTTACCAGTACCGGTTTCACCTACCAATAACACTGGCTCAGTCATTTGAACAGCGACAGAAATTTGTTCCATTAATCTAAGTGAATGGTTGGTAAAGGCAAAAGATGTACTATTAACAGATTTCTTTTGTAATGACAAAGTTGATTTATGTAATTTCGCTCTTCCAATTATGATATGATCATCAAAATTTTCAAATTTAGGGACATGTTTTGTTAAGAACAATGATATTCTAGAATTAGCAATTTCAAGTGATTCACCTATGCTATGAATTAATGGTTCAAGAGCTTTAAATTCACTGATTGCACCAGCAAAACAATCAGTAGCTTCAGCAAAGATGGAGTCATATATGGACGATTCAATCAACTGATCAGGTTTGTGAATATTATTGTTCTTGAAAAGGGTATCAAGTCTACTACATAATTTTACTAGATCTCTTACCGACACAATCCTTGAATGTGCACCTTTATTTAATGAAATGAATCTTGGATCGAGGTATATCGATTTAACTGTCTTATAACAATGTATCAATTTTGGTATCAATCGGGTTAATACGGGGTATCTTTTAGTTAAAATTAGAGTTAGGTCTTCTTCAGATGGTTCATCAAGGTAAACTGTTTTCCAAATTCTCATCCCTATCATGTTTAAATTAAAATTATTATTATTATTATTAATAGTAGAATCGGACGCATTATTTTTTTTGATCATATCCTCAGTTAATGTGACGGTAGATATCAACTGGAACCCATTACCTGCATTGATTGTTTCACCTCTAGATGGTATGGTAAGTTCGCGTTTTTCTAACAATGATAATAAAATGGATAAAACTTCGGTAGGAGCCTTATCTATATCTTCGATAAGGACCCATCTACCCTCTTTGACAGCAGTTGTCAATACACCATCTCTCCATTCAAAAGTGCCCGGCTTCTCACCAGAAGTGTAAGTACCAATCAATAATTTCGCATCGGTTTGTTCACCTAGATGGATTTTGACTATTGAATCGTAACAACCGATGTATTTACTTAACTCACTGATTAAGAAAGTCTTACCACTACCAGACTTACCTAATAGCATAATGGGTTCTGCCTTTTGTAAAAATTTAGCTAACTGACGTATAGCAGTTACAGTCCTCATAGTTGGAACAAAAGTTTTAGAATATTGGTTCTTGTTTTCATTGGCGATATGAACTCTAGGGACAATGACACCGCCGATAGATACGACGTTCTTATCTAAATCGGAAGGTTCGATGGCAAAATAAGTGTTGTTATTCTGTGTGTTCTCGGGACCGATGAAGCATTCATCCACTTCAGGTAAAATTGTAAAATTGGACAATCTTTTAGCTTCATTCAATTCTAAGAATTTATAATTTGCATGTTTATTTGTATCATATGGACCACAGAACAAATCTTGGTTATTCCAGTCCAAATATTTTTTATACATATCGAGGGCTCCACTTTCGTTTAATTGTAAATATATGGATAATAATTTTAAGGAAAGAAATTTAGTTAAAGATGGAGTCATGGGATGTTCAACCATGGAATATAATACATCAGGTTTAATAAATCTGATAAAGATTGTAACATCATGATATAATAATCTATAATAAGATAAAAGGATTTTAAAGATATTAGCATCTTTTTGGGTAGAAACGTTTTGTAAAATGGTAATGAAAAATTCATTATTTTTGGATAAGAAGTCTTCGATTAGGGATCTTGAGATTGGGTATAGACTTATTATCTTAGAGGATGTCTCTAGGACTTTTAATAGATGAACATTATCACCAGTTTGAGAAGTCCAGTGAGCTATAATGGCTAAGAAGATGGGTTTGTAGGCGAAAAGATAATTTGTAGTAAAGGGAGTGTTCAAAATTTCTTTTGATAAAAGGGATAGATTTTGTTTAGCAGATTTCTTTGTATCAAATTGGTAAAAATCATTTATTTGTTCTTTAGGGAAAGTTTTATTATAAAGTAGAAATCTTTCCCTTATAGAATCTAAATCCAGGATAATTTGGTCAGGAGACATTATTATTCTTACTGTTC